>CAUEEP010000737.1:2057500-3257500 GCA_958450365.1 Mesorhabditis belari | reverse complement strand
GACTCGTAATCGTCAACTGCTCTTCGTTTTCTTCAATCACCTTTAACTTCAACTTCAACGTAACTGTTCTCTGATCTAGTTCTGACTCGTAATCAGATTAAGCTTGCCTGGTCACATTTTACTGCAAGTTTGCAAGAATTTTTGGTGATACAAAAGACTTTACTGGCTTGGGCCTAAGTAATAGTTGATTAAGGCTGAAAATTCAGTAATAGTTGTTAAGGCTGAAAATTCAGTAATCGTTGCTCAAGCTCAACCTTTAGCCCCTTGAGACTCGTAATCGTCAACTGCTCCTCGTCTTCTTCAACTACCGTATCTGGGGTTGTGTCTGAAAAAGTTTAGTTTAATCAAAATCAAAAAAAAAACAAACAAACTACATTATTGAAATCTCAAAACGAACTTTTCCTTAAATCTTTGATCTCATTTTGCGATCGAACATGAAAAATGGCGTTTGGGTCGAGTTTTTGCAATTTTGCCGGCGACAGCTTACTATAATCATCTAATTTAAGCACAAAATTCACATTAAACTTACTCCAAATTATCCACATGAATTGAATTGGCTCTAAATTTTGTACTGGAAGCAAAAAAAGCTTTCGAAAAAAAAACCTCTTAAACGAGCGAAGCCGCATTCGACTCTTGAGGCGTTGTAGACGGCTTTGACCTAGAAAATTTGCATTTTAAGGTTAAAAATTCAAAGATATTCAGTTAATAATGTAAAAGGTACTTATAAATGTAAAAATTTCTTCAAAATTATCCACCAAATTCACTCGAATTCGTGCACTGTGAGGCTTTCCGTTGATCCTGGCCTTTCGGCGGGTCAGTAGCCTCAGGAAGGCTGAAAATTTGAAAGATAAAAGACTAAATAACTTGATTTTTATAATTTCTAATACTAAAGCTTTGTTTTGATAATATATTTGTTGACTTTATAAGCTTCATAAAGCCATAACCACTTACATCACTTGTGAAACCGAGCCAACCAGCTCGCCCTCATTGATCGGCGGTTTCGGAGGCCAATTGGTCTAAATAGGATCAAATTCTAAAAACCTTAACATATCTTAGTTTAATCATTCTCAAGACAACACGATTTTTGCCACCTTAAACGTATCCATTTTGATCTCAGGCAGCTGGTCGTACTCCTCATCCACGATTGCCATACCGGTCTAGATTCTCGTAAAGTTCGATAATTTTGAAAGCTATTTTAAAAGCTATTTTGAAAGCTGTAATCTTTCTTTGTTATTTTTTTTTTATTTAATTTTGATTCTATTTAATTCACAGTGATTTAAATGAGATCAAAATTGAGTAGAACGGAAAAAAATCTAAAGAAAAATTGACCAAAATCGATCAAATCGACACCGACAAAAGACTACTCAAATTATCCACTTTTTAGAACTTAGATCAAGCTTAGCTAATTGAAAATATCTAGATATTTACAGCTATATTCTTGTCGATTAAGTAATTGCACTCGAAATCGTCATCATCTTCTCCCATCGGATTCAGTAACGATTCGGCTACCTGAAGATTCTTTTCTTTACCGCTTACGCTAAAATTTATCGTCATTTTAAAAGATATTCAGTCAACCATTGTTTTCTTTTTTAAAAAAAACTAGTCGATTAGATGCATCTACCGTAAATACTGTAAAAGTCGGATAGTCCACCCCCTCGTACAGTCGCGTAGTCGCAAAAGTTTTTTAGTATTTCATTTTTTTCAAAGCACCCGTACTTTCAAAAAATGCGTCTTTGGTATCAAAAAATAGCTGAAATTCAGGGCTATTTTTTGATACCTAAACGCGCATTGTAGCATAAACCAGTGTCGAGAAAAACTAGTTCAAAGCTAGACTACCGTATTTATTCTAATAAACGCCGCCCCCCCTCGATCAACTTTAGATGCCTCGTTCTCAGCCCGATTTTATGCTACAATGCGCGCTTAGGTATCAAAAAATAGCCCTGAATTTCAGCTATTTTTTGATACCTGAACACGCATTGTAGCATAAGCCAGTGTCGAGAAAAACTAGTTCAAAGGTAAACTACACAACGCTCCGCACCGTCATTATTTATGGGCAGTGGGATACTATTACAGTATTTACGGTAGTTACTTTTTAACGCCAAGAAACCTCTCTGCCAGCGACAAACCTTCATCCACCCAATTAAACAAATGAATTGCAGAGCGGTGGTCACCGGGAAATACATATCAATCTAGAGATTTCCGAAAGTTTACAGCAATCATTTCGGGAATACCTACAGGTGACCGGATATCCGAGTCGTCGACTATGCGAAATTGGCGCCCGACAAGACACAAATAGAAGTAGACACGCACCGCGAAGAAGACAACCTGGAATTGGGGGTGGCAATTATGAATTGAACGGTATTGGCAAACGATCATTAACGGTCCTGAACTGTTAACAGTACCAACTCCTTAACGGTCCAAACCAGGTTCTAGAACCAAATTTTCGGGCCAAGCAAGGCCAGGCCAGGCCAGGCCAGGGCCAAGCCAACCCAGGCCACGCCAGACCAGGGTCGAGTCAGGTCAGACCAGGGCCAAGCCAGTCCAGTCCAGGGCCGTGGACATGACCTAACCCTGGCCTGGTCCGTCTGGCCATGGCTTATGGCGTCCAGCCCTAGTCCAAATGATTAGCTGAAGTATAGACTAAAAACGGTTCCAGTAATGGCTAGATTTTTTGGTTTAAATTCTCAGCCCAGCTCATTCAGCTCAACGTTATGACCGGACTGAACTGCTTTACGGGTCTAATATCAGAACCATTATGGAATTGGTATCGTTTGGACTAAACTTGTAACGAAAACATCTGTCGGTTTTTGCCATTGGCAATTCAATGTTTTTCGTGTTTTTCTCAGCACAAACCCTTCGATTTTGACTATCATTTAATGCAGAATAAATTTGCACGTCGAATAATACCAAAATTAACTCAAAATGTAATATCCTCGTAAAGTTGTTGGCTAAAAACCTAAACCCCGTCTATTACGGGCGGGGCTTAACCTTTTGCCTCATAACTTTAGATGGTTATTATATTTTGAGTTAATTTTGGTATCACTCGACGCGAGATTTTATTCTGCATCGAATGATAGTCAAAGTAGTCAAAATAGAAGGCTTGGTGCGAAGAAAATACGGGAAATCTTAAATTGCTAACGGCAAACAACGAACCGGTAGATGTTTTCGTCTAGCTCTAGCTTAGAAAGCTAGCTTAAAAGTCTAGTTTAGACTGTCAGATCGCTAATGGATAAACAGGAAAGCAAGTCGGCAAGTCTACCGGCAAGTCTTAGAAGTTGTGCCAGACTAAAATTTCACAAACTTTCGATTAAGATTATCAGGTTTGGCTATCATAGCTGGCTATCTATTTGATGGGAATTGATGAATCAAATCTATCAAATCAAATCTATTTTTTACAAATCACTCACTTGTGGATAGGCCAATGGTATCGGTACCCAATCGAAATTGCTCAACAATTGCAGACTCGACCGGAAAGCTTTGATTTCCTAGAGAGAATTTGTGAAAATATTGTCGAAAATCTCGAAAAAATTCATCTACATTCAAAACATTTTGCAGACTCGGCTCTGAGGTGATCTTGTTTTGTTCTCTCGCTTTATAGACTAATCCCATGGCCCAATTGATTGGAGCCCAATATTTGTTGTAGGGGACCTCGATTTGATCCAACATCTTCACCTCGTGCTCTTGTAGAAAACCTAGATACAACTTAACGCAATAGTTTAAAGGTTAAATTGATTTTTATTTTGAATTTCTAACGCTACATAATCTTGCCTATGTATCCAGATTTAAATGACTTTTTAACTTTTCTAATTTTGTTTCTTCTTTTCTTTCTTTCTTCCTTTCTTCTTTTCTTTCTTCTTTCCTTTCTTCTTTCCTTTCTTCTTTCCTTTCTTTCTTTCCTTTCTTCTTTCCTTTCTTCTTTCCTCGTCTTTCCTATTTCTTCTTGGGGAAAGAAGGCGCCGTTCGCTTAGTGGTAGAGCATCTGCTAAGCAAAAGGTTGAGGGTTCAATTCCTCCTCGATTCCAAATTCTTTGCCATTAATTTCTTTACTTTACCCGCATCAACGATCGAGTTCATCGTGGGGAAACGGCGGCGAACTCGCATCGAAATATCTCGGAATACTAACACCTGAACGGAACGTTATTTGAGTATTATAAGTTTTTACGTAATCTGTATTGAAAGTCAGTAATCTTTAACTGAAGCTTTACTTGTACTACAACAGGAATGACTCACCTGTGTCAAACAGATATATCTGACGATGGCTCTTCTTGTGGTGATCGTTTCATGATCATTGCCGCGGATTAAAGTGGCAATTGTTAGCGCTTGGCTAAACGCAGAGATGAGAAGTGAATGGGGATGTTCTAACCCAGTCTAGACTCTAGATCAGCACTGGGCGGATATCCGGATCCGATCCGAAAGTTTAAAAATATTCGGATCCGGATAATATCACGATTTTAATAGCGGATACGATTGAGAACATAAAAGATTGTTTTGAACTTGTTTGAAATTAGCATAGAAACATTTACATGATCCAGATCCGAATCCGATCCGGAGTTTAGGATCTAGCCCTCTTCTAGAGCCTGTAAGCCGAACCAGCTAGATTCAAGTCTGGCTCCTGGCCGGCTTGCTATTAGAGTGTTTGTGGATTAGTCATGCAGTAAAGCCAAAAACCCAAGGTCAGAAGTTAGAGCGGTAACTAGTCTTTTAGTTTGGTGCGGAAAAAATTGACTTTGAGACAATGATGTCAGTGAAAGCTCTAACAAAAGACTTGTCCCAGCTGATTGTGGAACAATTCTCACGTATCCGATAAAATCTCACTTCTCAATCCATCCCATATTATTGAAAACTTGTCTCCACCGATCAACCACCAATGTGACAAAGAAGCCGAGCATGAAAGTGAGCGGTAAACGATCCGTGTTTTTATTCAAATAGTACGCCAAACTCTCGAAATCTCTGGAATTTTGGGATTTCCATTTCTCATTTTAAACGATTCCTCAAGACTCACTTTCTCTGTTCAGTCGTTAAAAAGAAGTCACTTCGATAAATGAACATCACAATGTAGTACAGAATTAACCAGGTGAAGAGCTCGGATGAGACCTAGAAGGACCAGGATTTCAACTTTGACTATATCCGAATGGCCTAGTTGTAAGCATCAACATGACACAAACAATTGGATTGGACTGGTTAGGCAAATTTTGACTATTTCAGCGATTCCATGACCAAAGAAAGACAGAAAACTGTTTCGTGATCAGAAAACAAGACTTGTTTCGAGATTAGAAACCAAGACATGGCTCGTGATCAGAAAACAAAACATGGCTCGAGATTAGAAAATAAAACATGGTCCGAGATCATGTCTAGTCAAAACCTATTTTTGGCCTGACTGCGCCTTGGTTGATGCAGTTAGAACAGTCCCCAAATAGCCAGAAATGAAGATTTGTACTTTTTTGGGTTAGTCCAGGTCAGAAGCTAGGTCAGGACTTGATCCTGGTCAGGTTCCAAAACAATTCTCAGCTAGAAAACCAGCTGAAAACCGATTTGAAGCTTTTTCAGCGAGCTAGAGGGGCTTAAAGTTGAGTTGAGCTTTTTTTGTGCCTCTGCTTAACTTTGAACCCCTCTAACTCGGTCCACAAGCTTCAAATCGGCTTTGTAGCTTGTGATTTCTATGTAAATCGATTTGTTTTGTTTTGTTTGTTTTGGAGAATTGTTTGGTGGCGGTTAAAAGTTTCCTGGATAATGGCTAAGAGTCTAAAATCTCTCTTCTTCTCAAAATTCTCTCACATAAATGCAAATCGAGTGAATTTCACTAGCCTAAAGAGTTCATTAGCCTTATGCAAAATCTTTAGGCTCTTTAGGCTACGAGAAAATGTAGCCTAAAGATTTTGTTCGCATTTTCTCGTAGACAATGGTTAGACGAAGATTTCTTTACCGATTTCCAAATCGATCCACGCCACCGAAAAAGTATTCTCGCCCACGTCAGCGAGCCCACCGAAGAAACGGCCAAATTGTAAGAAACCGTCATTTTACATTCGATAGCAAAGAAATGAAATCTGAAATTTGAATAACACAAAAGAATCTAAAGAAAGACTGAAAAACAAATTTCAGGTCAAGGCATGAAATGAAAGGGATTCCGATTAGATCTCTCAATTCCGATCTCTCAATTCCGATCTCTCAATTCCGATCTCTCAATTCCGATCTCTCAATTCCGATCTCTCAATTCCGATCTCTCAATTCGAACTGCCCTCTTTTCTTTGTCTCTTCAGATTGATTGAATATTAATTCTCGATTTGAGTCTTTGGAAATTAAAACGAGGGATTTGGGAATTCAAATTTCATCTTAAAGTTTTCAGTGTTAAAAGATTTGAGGCTGAAAACCTCAAGAAGAGAAGAAGTTTCGAACAGTTTGAACAGTTGAAATAGTTTAACCCGAAAAGAAAACATTTTGATTCAAACATTTCAACAAGGCCATATTTGTCTGTTACACTATTTTTTAAGTGACGATGTGAAAAATGATAAAAACATCACCGATATTTTGCATTTCTCTCTAGATCCGTTTTCGAGAACATTCTAGAAAACGGATCTAGAAGTTCTCTGGAAGTTTAGCAAGCTACCGCAATCGTGCTTTCAAATTCCATCTGAAAACCTCAAGAAGAGAAGAAGTTTCGAACAGTTTGAACAGTTGAAATAGTTTAACCTAGAAGTTCTCTCTAGAACTAGAAGTTCTATCTAGAACTAGAGTTTCATATCTAGAAGTTCTCTGGAAGTTTAGCAAGCTACCGCAATCGTGCTTTCAGCTGTAAGAAGCTCCAAGCTATAAGAAGTAGTTTTTAGTATGGAGTACTTTAAAGGAGTACTTTAAAGGAGTACTTTAAAGGAGTACTTTAAGCTGCTAGGAGTACTTTAAACTTAAGATATATTGTAAACAAATTGAACAGGGAAAAACTGAAGTAAAGATTACGATCGTTTTCGAAAATTGGCCACCTTTTAGAACAAGTTCAATACCAGGAAGCTTTTCGAGATGATTGTGAGTTTAAAATTGACACAAATCATCTCAATTTCATTTCATAAACTTTAAAGAAAGAAGATTTTAAAATATAACGAAAGTTGAAAGTTTTTAACGAATAAAGAACGAAAAAAATTTGATTCAAATCAATCATTTTCGAAATAAAAACATAATGTTTTGTTTGCATTTTTTTGAGGAGACTGTCTGTTAAGGAATCACCATCAGGTTCACTTAACGAACATCAATAAATCTATTGATTTTTTGGGGAAATAAACTATTTTTCTTGAAATTTGATGAATACCGTATTCTCTCGAATAGTAGTAATCGCTTCAACTGCTGTACTTCAAGCTCTTGTTGCTGCAGGGAATCTCAGCTGGTGTCCAGTGCATCAACAAGTGCAGAATAGATATTCATTTATGCATTCGAAACTAATCTCCCATATTTTCTACCATAACTAACTAATCTACCATATTTTCCCCAATATTAGCACCCGACCGAGCCGAGTTTGATGACTATTTTACCGTTTCTAAGCTTTCGCACAAGCTCAACACTCTAATCCCGTAATAAATGGTATAAAACATATGGAGGATCCTTTTGGAGTCAAGGCGGATGGACTGGACACCAGCTGAGATTTGGAGGCGGATCCTTTTCGAACGTGCACTTTACCGGGTATTCTTTAAGCATTTAAAACAATTCTATATTCTAGAAAACTTCAAAAACAGAAACACAACTTCATTTTCTTAGAAAGACTTCAAAAGATTCTACTTAATTGTTTTTAGAGCTAAAGTCGGCAACAAGACGGTCAATCAAGCCGGTTATGGTGCACTGTACTTGACAGATGGGACTCACGACGCTCCAACCGCTGTACTTCAAGCTCTTGTTGCTGCAGGGAATCTCAGCTGGTGTCCAGTGCATCAACAAGTGCAGAATAGATATTCATTTATGCATTCGAAACTAGTCTCCCATATTTTCTACCATAACTAACTAATCTACCATATTTTCCCCAATATTAGCACCCGATCGAGCCGAGTTTGATGACTATTTTACCGTTTCTAAGCTTTCACAGAAGCTCAACACTCTAATCCCCGGCAAGACCTCATCGTCAGCTACATTTTCCGACCCCAAATCGATAGGTTCTGATAAGCGGTTCTCGAGATTTCGAAGAGTTTAGACAAAGCTTTGGGTGCACTACTATTAGAGAGAATTCTTCGTATTCATTATGGGAAGGATCATCGGTAACAGAGAGATATAGGTGTTACATCAAAAAATGATCACTAGATTGTCCCAAAAAGCCAGAAAAATCGGCTCTAGCCTAATAGATTAGTCTTTTTCAAAATATTCATCTTGATACATGTCAGAATAGCTAAATTATTTCAAAATATCGTGATCATTTCGCTTATCCATAGCTACTTAATGAAGCCCACTCCAGTAAGCGATGAGAAATTTGCGTTTTAGATTACGGCACTGACTTGATCGTGGGTAAAATTTGAAAACAATTGCTAGGATGTTTTTAAGAGAATGATATTGAAGTATGACTATGCTTTGGAGGTCAATGCTGCTCTTGCAAGCACACTCTTTCTGGCAGACTCGAGAAAAGAATTTAGCCCACCAGAAAGGATCAGTTTCGATTTTTGATCGCAAAGTACAAGTAAGCAAAAGGTCTCAATAGAAAGGAAATTTCTCCACAAAGAATATCTCCAAATTTATGCGTTTTTTTTTATAATTTGATGGTGAATTCTATCGAATTTCCAATAAAATGAACGTTCGGAATTTTTCTTCGCACAATTTGCGTGAATCATTTGTGGGAAAAGTGGAATAAAAGTATTTTTTGTGTCAAACAGAGAAATGTTATTTGGGACGATTTATGCAAATTTCGGCGATGAACTCCATACGAAAAATGGGCGGCGATTTGAGAGTTATCGGATCAATTTTGAGGCGCTTCGGCGCTTCGGCGAGAGTTCAATGAAGCAGAAACGCCGGGGTTCTGGCGAAGTTGAAAACAATCTTATTGCAAGTAAGTTAGTTTTTCTGGTTTTAATTATTCTCTAAAAGAACGACTCTATCAATCTCCATCAATAGCTAGCAAAACGAAGAATCGGCTTTTATCAGCCGAACCAAACCAAAGCAAACCAAACTATTGGGTTGGTGGAAAAGTCCTTTCGGATTTCTTGGGAGAGTACCTTAAATTTGTCGAATTTTGACGTTTTATAGCTCATCCTAAAGCTGAACGAGAACGGGGGGCTGTTCTTTGGGTTGGGGCCTCGTCTTGGGAGGTACCTTAAATTTGTCGAATTTTGACGTTTTATAGCTCATCCTAAAGCTGAATTCAAGACGGATCGATTGGTAAAAACCGTTTTGAGATATCTCTTTTCTAAAAGTATTTACAGCTATTTTAGTAAAGGGCGGCAGAGCCAAAGAATGGCTGTTTTCACGTTTCGTTAGTTTTCCGTGCAGAAACCTAGGCTAAAAACATGTGCTTATCATTTTATCATTTTTTTTTGATGTTGTTTTTAGGGTACAACAAAAAAAAAACGAGAAAAACGAAGGAAAATCGCGAAAAACGGCGGAAAGGCTATTGATCTGAGGGTCGCTGGTTCGACTTCCACCGGTGACAATATTTGTCAAAAATTTTTTGCTAAGATTCTGAAAATTTGTGTCTACGGGTTATTTTTGACGCTGATCACGAAACATATGTTTTTAGCCTAGGTTTCTGCACGGAAAACCAACGAAACGTGAAAACAGCCATTTTTTGGCTCTGCCGCCCTTTACTAAAATAGTTGTAAAAACTTTTAGAAAAGAGGTATCTCAAAACGGTTTTTACCAATCGATCCGTCTTGAATTCAGCTTTAGGATGAGCTATAAAACGTCAAAATTCGACAAATTTAAGGTACTCTCCCAAAAAATCCGAAAGGACTTTTCCACCAACCCAATAGGACAAAAAAAAAGAGCAGGCTCGAATCCTGTCTTTCCATCTTTGTTTATTTCCATTTCTATTGAGGATTCCGGGCTTTATGTAGAAATTAAAGCACTTTATGTATCATTTATTCCTCTAGAATATAAAAATCTGATATAAAATCCAAGATAACTTGACTAAACAAGCCTAAAAACAGCAAAAAACGGCAAAAAAACAGCAAAAACAAGCATGACAGAGCACAGCAATTTTACCACAGAAATCTCCAGTCATGGGCAAAAGTATTTAAACCTTTTCAATTTCTCTCAAAAACAAAACATTTTTTTGACCCATGGTGTCAACAAGTTTTCTCTAGCTCCAAATGCCCTCAACAACATAAAAATCAGAATGATCAGATGCACTTTTAAAGAATATCAAGTCTCTACTCGGTCAGCTCGTTTTTCACATAGACAAAAGTATTCAAAAGTTTATTAAAATCAACAAAAACTAGCAAAAACTAATACTTTGTGACACCTCCTTTGGCCAATCGAATCGTTTTTAGTCTTCTTGGGAGTGAATTAACGAGTCGAGCAACAGTTGTGATCGAAATTCGACTCCAAATTCATCGTACTTCAGCCCATAGAAGATCACTTTTCATGAATTTCTTTGCTCGTAATTCTCGCTTAATATGAGCCTATAGATGCTCGATCGGTGAAATATCGGGGGAATAGGGAAGTGCCCGCATCAATTTTACTCCATTAAGAGAGAACCAGCCGGGTAATCGCACTCTTTGGCCACCCGGAAGTCGAATTGGTCCCATCAGTTGACTGGGGTATTTAGGGTCGCTATCCTGTTGAAACTTTCATCCGGTGGGCATGTTTTGATTTGAAAATAGAAGCCTTTTTTGCTGCAAGATGTCCCTGTATTGAATGGCATTCATTTTTCATTGGATACGCACTGAAGAATCCTGAAAAGCAACCCAAACAGATGCACAATATTCAGATCAGAAAAAGCATTGATTCACCCTACACCATGATATTTCCGACACTGAATTTGACTGTAGGATGAATGAATTTGCCTTTGTAACGTTTATTCATCTGTCGTCAAATCCAAGAACCTCCATCCGAATTGAAAAGATTGCCTTTTGTTTCGTCGCTCCAGAGAAACTTTGCCCAGTGATCACTCGTCCAATCTTTGTACTTCCTTGCAAAAGCCAATCAAAGTTTACGATCCTGAGCGATCATTAGGGGCTTTTTGGGAGGCTTTCGAACAAATAATTCCGTCGAGAGACCGTTTTTGCGTTGATATTGAGTCCCAAAGTCGAGTAACATCGGAAGCTGATCGATTCTGGTTTTCTCAACTGTGTGTAGCAAGCATTCTGTCCTAACTTTGAGTGGTTTTGGGTGGACGATCACTTTTACCAGCTCTGATTACGGTTCCTCGTTCTTTCATTCGGTTGCCGAGCTGAGACACAGTGGCTCGTGCTATTTTAAACTCGCCCGCAATGTCGATCACTTACCTTCCCTTTCTCTTGCATCTACAATCTTTTCCTTTACTAGCGTGTCAAGTAATCGCTTGAGTGGCATCGAAAATAAACTATTATACCTGGCTCAAAAGAAAAATATAAAAAAACAACAATGGCAATGAATCAAAAAAAATTTGCTTTTTTTTCCTATAAAAATCGAGGTGCTTAACTGAATGATCTATTATTTTTTTACAGAATATATTATCATTTTGGCGTTTCTACATGTTATAGCAGATAGTTAGGACCAGAAAAAAATTCTTTGGGAAACAAATAAAAGTCTCTAATTTTTGAGAAAAGCATAAAATCCGAAAATTTCGGAAAATTTTTGCCCATAACTATAGTTGAAAGAAACGTGATCAAGAATAAAAAGCCAAAACGATTCTACCGGCTCTACCCGGAGTCATCAAACATCAGAAACCAAGACTGTTTTTCGATTTACGATAAAATGACGATAAAAAGTTGGGTGTAAGTTGGTCTAGACAAGTCTTTTCTGGACAAATGGACAAGAACCATTGTCCCAAAGAAGAAAATCGAGTGACAAATAAAGTACAATTGTTTGTTTATCGCAAGAAGTTTTCAGAGAGTGAACAATTGAAACATCTATTTGTGGATTTCTTAGGGTTAGTTGGACTATTTTCGTAGCCTCAAAGATTAAAGATGTCGAAGTTAACACGTCCAAAGATTTCTTTGGATTAGTTGAATTATTTTCGTAGCCTCAAAGATCAACGATGTCGAACAGTCCTGCAGCGATTGGAAAAGCTCTGCAAAATAACCAGTTTGAATTGATTGAAATGAAGATTTTAAACTTTTAAGGATAGTAGCGAAACGTAATTGTACCTGTACCAATCGAAAAAGTCACAAAAATGATCACGTAATACCGTTTTGATGGAAAAAAAATTACTTTTATATTGAAAACACAATGTTTTTGTGTGTTCACGGTGTTTTCCCGATATATAAACACTCGACTCGACGTGCAAATGTGCCTGCGATAGTTCCTTGTCTTGCAGAAGCCAACTTTGTGATCAAGGATCATTGATAAAATTATCAGGAATCTACATTTTGGAATTATGAATCATAGCAAATCATTGCCTTGTTGATAACCGATAACTTGAGTCTTGCTTAACTTGGCAGATCGGACGGGTTCAACGTGGTATGGTCGTAAGCGAGTTTGTGGCTGTGAGAGACGGCTGAAGTTCGCCAGCGGACATGAGAGTGCATCAACTCACGCAGAGACACCAGACGACATGACTGTGTGTACCTTTCGCGTGTCTCGTAAGAAAAAGCGGCATCTGGCACACGGCTCGTTCGGATAGGGCGACCGAAGAGCCCAATCTTCGGTTTAATTACCCAAGTTTGAGGTTAGCATGAACCCCGAGACCTTCCAACAGTGTCTCGAAAAAATTTTGGAAAGCGTCCCCGTTAGGGGATGCACAAATGGATTTGACAACGTAAAATGATTTGATGCTTTGATCCTTCCTTTGTCTCATTTTTAAATGTGTCAGCTCTTCACTTCACTTGCAGTGAAACGGTTCTATTGGCACCAAAATGGGTTTCTTTTGAAGAAAGTCCTCAAACTGGGACTCCAGTCCATCTCCAGTCCTCGATTTTTGAGTCTCACACTTGTCTCACACACAAACCAAAATCCAACTACGAAAGAGGAATCCGCAAATTGCCTGTAAAATGGGCAGAAGTGGTCAATAATAATGGAAATTATTTGGAATGAATTCATCGTTTTATGCCCAATAAATTTTAGTTCAAAGTCCAGCAGTTTTCAATTCACCAACCCAATAGTTGCTTCGATAGTTCTTCAACCGCGTCTTCAAGTGTTATCCGTTTACGTCAAGTATACAGTACCGAGCAAAAGTCTTGCAACATTATATGTTTCTCATTTTTATTGTTTTCAAATTTATTAATTTACACTAATTTTTGTTTTTTTCAGATGCCAGGTACCTAATTGACGACTCCCGAAAGAGAAAAAAATCATGAAAGCAAGAAAAAAAGGAATTTCTCATGTTTCTGTATAATGTTGCAAGACTTTTGCACCCAGTTTTTAGGGTATTTTTTAGTAGTTTTGTCATTTACTTTTTTGTTTTACGCTGAACTTCGAATTTATTTTTGTAAATAAAGTGTACATGTATTATTCTAATTAAAAACAAAAAAGCCCTACGAACGGGTGGCATTTTCTATAAAAAAATTTCATCGATTTTTTTGAAAAAGTGATGTTGCAAGACTTTTGCTCGGTACTGTATTTCCTTGTATTTTCTTTCTACAGCTGGAGAAAGAGGTGGCTATTGGAACACGAGGTGCAATTCAAGCCAGCAGGTTTTGACCCTGGGAATCAATTTTCAGCACTAGCAGGACCCGTATCTTTTTGGGTGGATCATTTCAGAAATCAAGTAGAGGTAGCAAAAGGAATTGTATTTTTCGCATTTTGCATCTTGCTAAATCACGATAAAAATGAAATCAAGCATCAAAGGTCAAACTCATTTCACATTTTCAAGTTCATTTGTGCATCCCCTAGCGGGGACGCGTTCCAAAATTTTTTCGAGACACTGTTGGGAGGTCTCGGGGTTAATGCTAACCTCAAACTTGGGTAATTAAACCGAAGAATGCGGTCTTTGTCGCGCTATGAGGACGAGCCGTGTGCCAGATGCCGCTTTTTCTTACGAGACACACGAAAGGTACACACAGTCGTGTCGTCTCGCGTCTCTGCAAGGGTTGATGCTCTCTCGTTTTCGCTGACGACCGCCTATTTCGCGTCTTGCTGACAAAAAAACAGTGTTTTTCGGAAAGAGAGCTACCGCTTCATTTTCAGTGAAACGATGACGCGGAACCACACGGGAGATCGTCCACTATATGGTGGAGCAAATTTTGTAAAATACGGGTTCTCCTAGCGCTGAAAATTGATTCCCAGCATCGTTTTGTCGTTTTCAAATGAGTGAGATTTGTGAGATTTTGAGTAGTTGGTTTTGGAATTACGGAGAAATTTATCACGATAAAAAATAAATCACGATTAAAAAGGAATTAAAGCCCGAAAGCTTCAATTCATTTCATTTCAACCGCATTTGTGCATCCCCTGGCGGGAACGCGTTCCAAAATTTTTTCGAGACACTGTTGGGAGGTCTCGGGGTTAATGCTAACCTCAAACTTGGGTAATTAAACCGAAGATTGAGGTCTCTGTCGCACTATCTAGACAAGCCGTGTGCCAGACGCCGCTTTTCCCACGAGGCACACAAAAGGTATACACAGTCGTGTCGTCTCGCGTCTCTGCGGGGGCTGATGCTCTCTCGTGTTCGCTGGCGACCGCCTATTTCGACCGTCTCTCACAGCCGCACACAGTTTGGAAGTTTGCCTTACAATAACCAAAATTTGTTCAATAAAAAAATTTGCTAGTACTTTGAGGAAGCATTGGTAAAATCATCGCTGAAGACATTTCTCAACCATCTGCGATCAACTTGATCAAGCTCAACGTTTCAAAAGCGTTGAAGTCCAAAAAAGTTCTAGATGATTTTCCTAAGATAAAACATAAAACTATAAAAAATATCAACGAGTTGTCATTTGAAACTAGAAAAGACCAGATCGAAGGCTTCCCTTACGAGTCACAATTTCCATCTCTCTAGCTTTCTCCCCAAACGATAAGAGCCTTATTGGGCAATTTTACGGCACTTTGCGTAAACTTCTCGACCTAAAAGAGGAGTATTTTGAGGATGAATGAATTTCCTTAACAAATGCCCAAATCACCTAACATTCCCCACTTTCCCCTCGAAAATCTCTGAGTTGAGGGAATCCGTGCTGCATTCAATTCCCCCAAAAACTCTTGCAAGTTTTCCAAAAATGAACCGAACTCTTCGAGTTTCTTTTTTGAGAAATGGGATTTTCCTCGAAATTTTCCTCAATAGTTCAAATAGAATTTTTGTTGGTGGCGGTATTATTTTTAAAAGACGCTTGGAAAAAAAATTGCAAGGACTTATGCACCAACCTAATTTTACACAGGGTGTCTCAAAACAAAACGTTTTCAAATCGAATTTCCTCAAAAGTTCTAGTGGCTGCAGGTGACCGCTTTGGTGTCAAAAGTGTTTATTTGTGCTCAGGAATTTTACACATTTTTTCTCTTTTTCACCATATCTTGATACCCTGTTACATGAGAAGAAGGTTATGGGTACCACGATGGCTCCACCACCACAACAGCCACCACCACAACAGCCACCACCACAACAGCCACCACCACAACAGCCACCACCACAACAACCACCACCACAACAACCATCACCACAACAGCCACCACCACAACAACCACCACCACTACCATCATCACCACAACAACCACCACCACTACCATCATCACCACAACAACCACCACCACAACAACCACCACCACAACAGCCACCACCACAACAGCCACCACCACAACAACCACCACCACAACAACCATCACCACAACAGCCACCACCACAACAACCACCACCACTACCATCATCACCACAACAACCACCACCACTACCATCATCACCACAACAACCACCACCACAACAACCACCACCACAACAGCCACCACCACAACAGCCACCACCACAACAACCACCACCACAACAACCATCACCACAACAGCCACCACCACAACAACCACCACCACTACCATCATCACCACAACAACCACCACCACTACCATCATCACCACAACAACCACCACCACTACCATCATCACCACAACAACCACCACCACTACCATCATCACCACTACCATCATCACCAACCACGCCACCACAAACACTTGTATTTTACTGAGAATTTGCATGGCAACATGGCAAATGACTCATTCCCTTTCTTGAGTGAAAAGTTCGCTTGCCCTTTTTTTTGCCTTTTCATTGACTGATTGAATTTCGCTAGCACTGTGTATACAATAAAAACAATTGTCACACTCTGGGTACACGCAAATTCTCAGTAAAATACAAGTGTTTGTGGTGGCATGGCTGGTGTGGTGGTGGTGGTTGTTGTGGTGGTGGTGGGAGCCGTGGCGGTACCCATAATCTATCCTCCATGTAACAGGGTATCAAGATATGGTGAAAAAGAGTTTTTTATGAGACACCCTGTAGAGTGTATAAGGGTTCTAGAAAGTGAAAATTTTTGATTTACAAGCACAGTTTACCAAAAGAAAATGAAGAAAGGACTACGGCGGCGTTCAAAATGATCCATCTCTTATACATGCACTGATTAATTTCAGGTATTCCGAGCCGAAATCCGAATGCAGCACTCGTCCCCGAAGTTCTCTACCAATCCGATTTCCGTCGAGAGCTGCCCGTCTATTTATCCTCTTCCTTTACAAAATCCGAAACAATCGATTTCACCGAACTTTCAAAGGAGTTTTTTGAATGTAAACATCGAGTCAATTGGGCTACTAAGCTAATTTGAATTGGCTCCAAGAAGAATGGAAATACATTGGATGTTTTCGAAAACGATTTAGCCCTCCAATCGAGGGCTAAATCATTTATCTTCTGCATCAGTACGGTGCATGTGGAGAGTATTTGTTTTTCATGAAATATGAATGAATTATTGTTTTGGAATAAATAATACTTATGTATGTGCACAAAGGTCAAAAATCATTCGAGGCTTTCGAGGCTAAACTCCGAATCTCTTTTTGGGTGGATCATTTCAGAAATCATAAACAAGTAAAGGAATTGCATTTTTTGCATTTTGCAGCAAAGGGAAGAGCATTTTTGTGGATACGGCTAGAGACTTGGGAATCAATTTTTGCCTAAATTAAAGAATTTTCTCCAGCATATAGTGAATGATCTCCCGGGTGGTTCTGCGCCGCCGTTTCATTGAAAGTGAAGTGAAGAGTTGTCATACTTCTTGATAAATGATGAAATCAAGCATCAAAGCTTCAACTCCTTTTACATTTTCAAGTTCATTTGTGCATCCCCTAGCGGGGACGCGTTCCAAAATTTTTTCGAGACACTGTTGGAAGGTCTCGGGGTTAATGCTAACCTCAAACTTGGGTAATTAAACCGAAGAGTGAGGTCTCTGTCGCGCTATGTGGACGAGCTGTGTGCCAGGTGCCGCTTTTCTCTACGAGACACAGGAAAGGTACACACCGTCGTGTCGTCTCGCGTCTCTGCGAGGGCTGATGCTCTCTCGTGTTCGCGACCTTCTATTTGAGCCGTCTCTCACAGCAGCACGCTCGCTTACGACCATACCACGTTGAAAACACGGCATCCCGTCCGATCTGCCAAGTTAAGCAACGTTGGGCTCGGTTAGTACTTGGATCGGAGACGGCTTGGGAATCCCGAGTGCCGTAAGCTTTTTGCATTTTTTTGGATCGGGCTAGAGACTTGGGAATCAATTTTTGCACAAAGGAGGTAACGTTGTGGTTTTGGGCCGGTTTTTCTTCCCAGGGTGGTTGTGGTCGATTTGAAAGGCGTGTCAAAGCGGATGAACAGCCAAGATTGCAGCACTGTTCTGGATGAATGCTTCGTGCCTTTTCTTGCACAAAATCCAACCGTGACAAATTTTCAAAATCTTATTAGAAGTATGGATGCAAGGTTTTTCAATTGATAAATCTTAATGGTGCTGATTATTCACCGAAATTCCAAAACCAACAACTCGAAATCTCAAGGAACTCACTCATCTGAAAACAACAAAATGTTGCCGGTAATCAATCTTCAACACTAGGAGAACCTCTGTATTTTTCAAAATGTATTCCACCATTTAGTGGACGATCACTCGTGTGGTTCCGCGCCACCGTTTCACTGAAAGTGAAGTGAAGAGTTGTAACACTTCTTGATAAATCACCATAAAAATGAAATAAAGCATCAAAGCTTCACCTGATTTCAAATTTTCAAGTTCATTTGTGCATCCCCTAGCCGGGACGCGTTCCAAAATTTTTTCGAGACACTGTTGGAAGGTCTCGGGGTTAATGCTAACCTCAAACTTGGGTAATTAAACCGAATAACGAGGTCTCTGTCGCGCTATCTGGACGAGCCGTGTGCCAGATGCCGCTTTTCCCTACGAGACACACGAATGGTACACACGGTCGTGTCGTCTCGCGTCTCTGCGAGGACTGTGTCTCTGCGATCCCACCGTTTCAGATCTAGAGCTAAAAGACGGGGGTTTTGGTTTTGTTTGCTACAGATCTACCTGAAATCGAACCGTTTTATTAAATAGCAAGCTTTGCTTCCTATTTTGAAATATAAATTTAAAAAAATAAAAATGCCTCCACTCTAGCTTTACTGTTTTAATAAAGAGATTAAAATAAAGATACAAATTTTACAAGCACACATTTTTTAACTAACCTGCAACTTGTCGATCCGATCCCCAGGTAAAATTCCAACTTATCTTTACGACGACGATTCGATTTCCACAAAGGTCTGCTGGTTTAAATCGTTGAGCTGACGGAATCGATTTTGATTTTCCAAAATTGTTGTGACTTAAAATATTAGTGGTTTCGGCTTAGAGACCAAATCGATCGACGTACAATGAGCGACAAACTCTCGTCTTCGGATGTTGATGGGTCTCTCCGTGGTTCCTCTTTTTCTCTTTCAAAAGTTTTTGCACACATCCAAAACCATATCTAAAGAACGTTTTTCTTGTTCTTTCCCCTTTTCCAAAAAATCTATTTAACAAAAAACAATCCGTATGCAAAAGAGGTTCACGAAAGCAAAGGAGAAGGGAGCAAGGAAATGAATGTTGGAAACCAATCTCGAAAATTGCGTCAAATGCAAATACTTGATAGTTTATCTCTTGACATGAGATTTAGAAAAAGTGAATTATTATAAAAGGTTGTAAAAGCCAAAGCTTCAACATATCATTTCAACTCTCGGTATTTCTCCCATCGGTGTTGATCGACTTCGGCGCTGCGCGGGCGCTCTTCCTTGTCATTGTTGCACATCCAGAGAGCGAATCGAAGGCGCTCATTGTTGTACTAAAAATATTAGACGTCTAATTATTGTATAGACTTTAATTTTAACAAGATAATAAACCTCATCTAGAGGCGAACTGTTACCGTTTTTGTAGAGCCAGATCTCGACTCGTTCAGCACTTCTCAAGCTTCACAAGGATGATGCTCGACAAAAACGATCTGAAAACCGAATGAATCAAGAGCGCGTTCGCTTTTTCAGCACGGCATCGCATGATGAGCTATTGCTAGCACCGCGGATTAGCGGAAAGTTGGCTGAATTTCTTTTGGCAAATTGATCTTTTGATACGTTTCAAGAATTGGTTAGTTTATGTAAACAAACTGGCGTTAATTTCAACTTTTAGGAAGAAACTCCCATCGCAGAGGGATAGAAAGCTATTGCTTGAGTTTTACATGGAGTATCTGGAGAATCGTGATGTTTTGAATCTCATTCTTGACGACTGTAAAGGAGATTCGACTAAGGTAATTAAGTCTAAACTAACTGCAAAATGTAATTTTTTTGAGGTTGCTGCGGAGTTTAAATATTATCGAGATAGTCAAAATGTTCCTGATTTGCTCAACAAGAGGTGTTCATTCTTATGGTATTTAGATATTTAGTTGCTGTATTTAGTATGTCCCTACACACTTACCAGAAAGAGGGCTTGAATTGGCTGGTGATCTTGCGAGAAAAAGTTGAACTGCATTCTCGGAGACGAAATGGTCCTTTAGTCTGCATTTTCAGAATCTTTGACTATATTTTAGGGTCTTGGAAAAACAATTAAAATCGTCGCATTTCTTGCTTGGCTCAAAGAGAAGAAAGTTCCCGGTCCGCACCTTATTATCGTTCCAGCATCGACTATTGAAAACTGGATGAATGAAATGAGCAAATGGTGTCCTGGCATCAAAGTAAGAACTTGCTTTAAACAATGTAACTTTTGTCAGATGATTACCTATTACGGATCGCAAGAGGAACGCCGTAGCATTCGTCACATGGCCAGGAAGAAGAAAACGAATGTTTGGTCATCTAGCTCTTTATTTAATCATTCTTTTAGGTTGATGTTCTGCTTTCAACATATAGCATGGTTGTATCCAAATCGGACGACAAGAACTTTTTCAAAAACTTCAAGGTTGTTAGACTTGTCTTTTATATTTATGTGTCAGTTTAGATCAATTACGTCGTTTATGATGAGGGGCACATGCTGAAAAATTGTTCGACTGAACGCTACAAGTCTTTGATGAAAATCAAAGTGAGGCTTCTTCCCCTTTACTTAAATTCGTTTTCAGAGTAGCCGGAAGATTCTACTTACTGGAACACCACTCCAAAATAACTTGACTGAACTGATCTCGCTGATGTATTTTGTGATGAGGAAAATCTTTGATCGTTATTGTGACAACATGGCACAGCTGCTTTCTCATTTTAAGCCGGTAGGACATTTTACATAATATTGGCAAATTAGATAACTTGTAATATTTGGGAAGGACCTCAAATTGGTTATGTATTTTCAGCAAATAGGAAGCGCTATCGAAGGCATGCAAGCTCTGTATCAACAAGATCGTATTGAACAAGCGAAAGCAATTCTCGAACCTTATATTTTGCGTCGTCTAAAGCACCAAGTCTGCTTCCATTTATTGGTGTTAGGCAATATTTATGCAGGTTTTGAATCAATTGCCGAAGAAGACTGAAGAAGTTGCTACAATAAACATGGAAGCAGAACAGGCGGATATCTATGATTATCAATTAGAGGTATTGATGCCCAAATTTCAGATTTATCTTTTTTAGTTGCTTCAAATGGCTGGTGATAGTTCTTCAACTGCGTCGTCAAGCGTTATCCGTTTACGTCAAGTATATTTTCTTGTATACATTATCAAACCAGGAAATTTAGGCTGCAAATCATCCACTGCTGATGATGACACTTGCACCGAAGTTGCCAAAAAATTAGTTCGACAGGTGGATGACGTATACAAATACTTGCTTGTACCATGGTTTCAGGAGAAAGAATATGCGAAGAAACGAGCTGAACATGTCGCCGAAGATCTTCTTTGCCTGTCGGACTATCAAATACATAAGATCTGCAAAAAGGTTTTGTCAATTTTGCTTCGATGTCAACTTCAAAATTCTGCATCGATGATAGTGTAGCAGTCGAAAGTGGCAAGTGTAAATTCTTGGATCAAAGGCCCCAATCAAAAGAAAGGTTTTTATTGTTTTGGCATCATGACATTGCTTTAATTATTTAGGGCTTTAAAGAGTTGGAATGTTTCTATTTAGACAGGGCATGATGATCAACTCTTTTAACCACGATCCTTCGCTTTTTGTTTTTCTGTTCTCGACGCGTGCGGGAGGACTTGGTATCAATTTGACTTTAGCCAATCATATTTTTATCCACGATATCGACTTCAATCCTTATAATGACAAACCGTTTCGCTCAACGTGAAGTGAAAAGTTGACAAATTCCTTGATAAATCACGATAAAAATGCATCAAAGCATGAAAGCTTCACCTGATTTCACATTTTCAAGTTCATTTGTGCATCCCCTAGCGGGGACGCGTTCCAAAATTTTTTCGAGACACTGTTGGAAGGTCTCGGGGTTAATGCTAACCTCAAACTTGGGTAATTAAACCGAAGACTGAGGGCTCTGTCGCGCTATGTCGACGAGCTGTGTGCCAGATGCCACTTTTCTCTACGAGACACAGGAAAGGTACACACAGTCGTGCTGTCTCGCGTCTCTGCGAGGGTTAATGCTCTCTCGTGTTCACTGGCGACCGCCTATCTTAGTGTGTTGAATATTTCGTGTTTCACGTCGCTTTGGTGGCTCTACTAAATTTCGGGAATTTTAACAATGATTTTAACAGTGTTTTTTCCAAAACTTGTGTTTTTCAGTGCTCAGTGGAGAAGAGTCAAAAAACAAAAAAGCAAGACACGAAATAGGCGGACACGAGAGAGCATCAGCCTTCGTAAAGACACGAGACGACCGACACGACGGTGCGTACCCTTCGTGTGTCTCGTAGGAAAAAGCGGCATCTGGCCCATGGCACGTCCACATAGGGCGACAGAGACCTCACTCTTCGGTTTAATTACCCAAGTTTGAGGTTAGCATTAACCCCGAGACCTCCCAACAGTGTCTCGGAAAAATTTTGGAACGCGTCCCCGCTAGGGGATGCACAAATGGACTTGAAAATATAAAATGAGTTGAAGCTTTGATACTTTATTTCCTTTTATCGGGATTTCTCAAGAAATGTGTCTTCACTTCACTTCACTGAAACGGTGTCCCAGAACCACATGGGAGATCGCCCACTATATGGTGGAGCAAATTTTGCAAAATACGGCTTCTCCTAGTGTTGAAAAGCCAAAGCTAAAGAAATCTCGGTATATCTGCCTCTGATGGCCCATAACAAGAAATTTCGTGGAACCAAGACAAAAATTTGCATAGCAGTAAATTGGATCTCATTTGAGAAATGAATGAGAAGTATTTCATTGCTTTGCATAACTGTGAGCCTTGCAGAGTCACATGTACGCTATAATGTACTTGTGACTTTGTTGGGCTCAAGAAAATGTGTAAATTTTTGTTTTGGGCACACCAAAGTCTCTACTACTACTTTGTTCACATTGTAGGCCGCTTCTTTTGTGCGGTTTTCTTTACGTCTTTTATCCATTTCAAATGATATAACGCAAGAAGATCTAAAAGAAAAGAATTTCTGACGAATTCAACCTGAAAATTGATGTTTGTTTTTGTTTTATTCACTTATTTCGTCGGTTTTTGGTTTTATTTAATGGTTTTTATTCAGAACGACGAAACAATAGATGTCGAAGTTGTTGAACAGTTGAAACAACGCGATCGAGTATGCTCTACACATACAGACCACCAACAAAAAGGAACGATTCTGCTTTTTGACTCTTCTCCACTGAGCACTGAAAAATACAAGTTTTGGGAAAAGCACTTAACGATGCATTAGTAAGATCATTGTTAAAATTCCCCGAAATTTAGTAGAGCCACCAAAGTGACGTGAAATACGAAATATTCAACACACTAAGATAGGCGGTCGCCAGCGAACACGAGTGAGCATCAGCCCTCGCAGAGACGCGAGACAGCACGACTGTGTGTACCTTTCCTGTGTCTCGTAGAGAAAAGCGGCAGCTGGCACACGGCTCGTCCAGATAGCGCGACAGAGACCCCAATCTTCGGTTTAATTACCCAAGTTTGAGGTTAGCATTGACCCCGAGACCTTCCAACAGTGTCTCGAAAAAATTTTGGAACGCGTCCCCGCTAGGGGATGCACAATTGAGCCTGAGAATGTGAAATGAGTTGAAGCTTTGATGCTTTAATTCCTTGTTATCGGGATTTCTCAAGAAATGTATCAACTCTTCACTTCACTTTCAGTGAAAAACGAAATATTCAACACACTAAGATACCATTTATCGTGAGAAAAGTGATTGCCACAATGGCGATCACCTTGTACAAATTGATCCGAGACACTTTCTCAGTTAACTCAGTCATTTAATCCTCAATCTTGTTTAGCTTAGTTTAACTGGCTCTAGAAACCGAGTGCAAAATATAGAAATGAGCTTTGATTTGTTAGAAAGTTTTGTGCACCGATTGAATCCTTTTTTGACAAATGCACAAATAGTTTTCTTCAGACTGCTAATTTTGTGTTACTTAGCAAAGCAGAAGTATTAATTATGGCTGTTTTTAGATCTCCGATCCTTTCACTTGTTGCAAAAGTTCAAAGCTCTCGTTGAAATCTATCCCTAAATCTGGCCACTATTTAGATAGATTCTTGAGACAAGAGTTTATGTAGCAACATACTGTGTAGCATAGAGTGCATTCAACCCGTTTTCTAAAGAGGATCTATTTGAGAGAACTATTGTAATCAAACTACCAGTTTCCTTTCAATAAGCTAAATTTTGGTATCATTTGAGGAAGAATCACAAAACTCATCGAATGATTCCAAAATTGAGCTGATCGAAATGAAAATTGATAGTTTAATTACGGAAATAGATGGATTTTATGCCTGGTTGATTGAATCATTCAAAAACTCTATACGAGCCTCTCTTTACAAATACCGTATTTTCTCTAATAGTAGTGCACCCTGAGCGTCGCCTAAATTCCTCGAAATCTCGAGAACCGCTTATCAGAACCTATCGATGTGGGGTCGGAAAATGTAGCTAACGATGAGATCTTGCCGGGGATTTGAGTGTTGAGCTTCTGTGAAGAGTTGGAAACTGTAAAATAGTGATCAAACTCGGCTCACCGGGGTGCACTACTATTAGAGAAAATACGGTATCAACTTAT
This sequence comes from Mesorhabditis belari, assembly GCA_958450365.1. NCBI lineage: Eukaryota > Metazoa > Nematoda > Chromadorea > Rhabditida > Rhabditidae > Mesorhabditis > Mesorhabditis belari. The sequence goes on along the minus strand of CAUEEP010000737.1, from coordinate 3,232,910 downwards.
TTTCTACTCAATAAAATTTCTAAAATACATAGTTTTCATTTTGCTTTTGTTCTAAATCGCAAATCAAATATGCCTCCCTTTTTCCAGATGAAAACGAGAAGTGAGTCAATGTTTTGTCAGCTGTTCTCTGTGGAAATCTTTGTTGAAACGTCCAAAAATGCAAATTGGGAAATTCTATAAAAATAAAATACATCGAAATCTATTCATTTGATATTTTTTAATAAAATGGAAATGTTTCTAAAGTCAATCATTTCATTTTTCACATTTCTAACATTCGCTTCCACTCAACAATCCCAGCAATTCATTTGCGGCGTCGAGCCATGGACTTTCTACTCGGCATTGCGTCGGTTTTTCTGGCTTAAAATTGCATATCCTACCTTATTTTATAGATAAAACTATAAAGCTAACGGAATCTTTTATTCTGTTTTCATTTTCAATCATTTTTCATTTCTAGCTTGCTCGAATTATCAACTTTGCCTGAACGGCTTCTTCCGAATACCGAACGCGCCTCAGTGCCAGGACAACACGACTTGCCAGCAGATTTTCCCGAATTCATTGTGCTTAAATCAGGTGAATACTTTAGTTTCAATCAGTCAAATAGAAAGATTTTAAAAATATTATGCGAAATTCTGAACGAAACTTTCTTTCTAGTTGACTTTGAGCTGAAAAATTAAAACACTCTCTTTCCGATGCACTCAATTTGTTCACTTGCGTACACCAGAAAGGTTGCGTTTCTATTGGGTTGGTGAATTGAAAATTGCCGGACGTTGAACTAAAATTTATTCAACATAAAACCATGAATTCATTTCAAATAATTTCCATTATTATTGACGACTTCTGCCCATTTTACAGGCAATTTGCGGATTCCTCTTTCGTAGTTGGATTTTGGTTTGTGTGTGAGACAAGTGTGAGACTCAAAAATCGAGGACTGGAGATGTCAGCTGTCAGCCCAGTTTGAGCACTTTCTTCAAAAGAACCCCATTTTGGTGTCAATAGAAAAGTTGTAGAGAATCAAAAATGAGGCTTATAGCCAAATTTCCAAAAAGATACACTTAGTAGTTTCGCTTAAAATGCAAGTTTTGTGAAAAGTCGTAAATTTGGCATTTCTTGAAAACCAGTTTTTGAATCGTTCTGAAAATTTGGATATAAGCTTGATTTTTGATTCTCTACAACTTTTCCATTGACGCCAAAATGGGTTTCTTTTGAAGAAAGTGCTCAAACTGTCACATATAACAATAGCCCGCAGTTTTCAATTAAATTCAATTCAAAAATTAAAACACTCTCTTTCTGATGCACTCAATTTGTTCACTTGCGTACACCAGAAAGGTTGCGTTTCTATTTTTAAGCGCAATGTCCACCAGAAGGCTAGAATACAGTAACCTTCAGTATGACAAGCATGTTCTAAATTTAGAAATTATGCAATAAAAGTTAAGTATGCTAGAAAGTTGTTTTCTCGTTACAAAGCACAAAGTCAGAGTTGAGAAAGTCATAGCTAAAGCCAGAGTCGTAATTATACCGATAATGATAACAGGTAAAGAAAGTTGCGGGTAAACTTTTCAATTAAACCAGAAAATAAACCAGAATACAATGTCTTAAGCTTTTTTTGAGCTTGTCTGTGGTTCATTTTTTTTAAATGCTCAAAAATTTGTTCACTTGCGTACACCAGAAAGGTTGCGTTTCCATTTTTAAGCGCAATGTACACCAGAAGGCATATTTAGACCATCTTTGGGTCAAAAAAAACTGAAATTTTTTAAAAAGTCTGAAATACGATATAGTTGTGTCATTTAAAATAGCAAATTGAGTGGAATTACGGGGGCTCGAACCCGGATCGTGTCGTCTGAAAAAACAAGAGCGCTACCGACTGCGCCACGGCGTTGAATAGGCTAGCAATCAGCATACAAGAAACGCAGCTTCATGACCGGTGACCACTTTCATGCATCAACCAGCTCCGCTAAGCGGATAAAAGTTTCGGAGTTTGAAAATTCTTCCAAATACCAGTAGAAGTCTCGTATACTAACTGCTAGCTAGGGGCAATGTCGCCGTGGCGCAATCAAGAGCACGCTTGTCTACGGCCGTGCACGCCCCGGGTTCAACCCCACTCAACTTGGTCTTTTTAAAAATTTCACTTTTTTTGGCATAAAAATGGCTGAGAAAAAGCCCGTACAGACGGACGGACATACACTGCTCTTTTATATATAGTGGATTCCAGTGTTGTTGCCAAATCCCGCGGCTCCTCGTCGGCAGCACAACGCAAGTTTTTCGTGATCAAGCCGGTTCCTTCATCTCATTGCCAATCTCAATTTTAAGCTTAATTCTTTTAAAGTATTTGTTATAAAATGTATATGTATATTTGTAAATATTTCAATTCTATAGAAAAATCCTTTACCTTTTCATCTCGACACCGCGAAGGAAAACCTATAGCTTTGAAGATTGAGTTAAGCTTTCTTAGATTTAATCTAAATCGAACGTCCGATTTAGATTGAACTTATCGCGGGCGTCCGATTTAGATTACAGTCTATATTGGGCGTCCGATTTAGATTGAATCTAAATCGGACGGAAATCTAAATCGGACACAACATGTCATTTGTAAACATTTCAATTCTAACATCAAAAGTTTATCAGTTGAGCAAAATTTATGGTTTTGTATCACAATAAAAAGCCCGTTTTAAAACAAACAAAAAAAATGGCCTATAGAATAAGAAAATTTGCATAAATAAGTTCATATTTAAATGTAATTATCTAAAAGTTTCTAAAAGAATTTAATGAATTTTTATTCTTTTGGCACACTTGCAAGATTTTCGATGAGTTTCTCGTAGATCTCGACACCGCGAAGGAAAACCTTTAAAGAAAAATTGAGATATATCAATTTGGAAAGTATATTCTTAACTAAAGATTTAATTACAATTATATAATAGATTTTTGACTTGACTAATAGACCGACTAAAATCCTTTACTTTTTCATCTCGACACCGCGAAGGAAAACCTATAGCTTTGAAGCTCGGCTTTGAAGCTCTGCCTTGAAGCTCTGCCTTGAAGCTCTGCCTTGAAGCTCTGCCTTGAAGCTCTGCCTTGAAGCTTTGAAGCTCTGCCTTGAAGCTTTGAAGCTCTGCCTTGAAGCTTTGAAGCTCTGCCTTGAAGCTTTGAAGCTCTGCTTTGTAAATCAATTTTATCAATCAATGTAAATAGTAAATCAATTTTACAGTATAACTTTCTTTTATTTACTTTAATTTTTGTTTAATTGTTTAATTTAACTTCCTTTCCATACCTTTTCATTGAGATACTCATTGTGATCATGCAGTAATGAAGGCGTGTTCTTCATTGGAGAAAAACCGATCGAGCGAAGGCCTTTCTAAAAGTTTTCTCTTTTCTACCGCTAGAAAACAATTTTTTGGGTATTATTTTGGCTGTATAATGGCTGTAATACGTGAAGTTGACTAGTTTTCTGCAAAAAGCCCATGTCTAAGCCTGACCCTGATTCTGCATTTCTATTAGGGGAGCTCGAACCCGGAGCGTGTGATCCCTAGAGCGCTCCCGATTGCACCACAACGTCGCAAGTTGAACAGGCTAACAACCAGCATACAAGAAACGCAGCTACGTGACCGGTGACCACTTTCATGCACCTACAGGCTCTACAGGAAAATCATTGACCTGCTATCTCTGCTTCAAAGTGTGCATCCGCTGATTCAGACCAACAATTATTAGCTACATTATTAGAAAAGCTATGTTGTTCGAAAATTATAGTCTATATTTTGGTTGTAACTTGTAGGTAATGTTTACTATAGTCAGATAGCGATATTTTGAATAAAAATGCGCTCACCGATCGAAGGAAACGCGAATCAGTGGCGCCAGTGAAAATCTCTTTCGTGAACTCGCAGCCTCTAAAATTTACCGGATGAATAGACAAAAAGAAATACTATTTTAAGCTCGATTTCAATTCCACTATTGAAAATCTGATATTCAGTTATCTCATTCAGTTGAATGAAAGAAATAAACAAACTCCGATACTAATGTTCCTTCAAAAGCCGCCCAAAATGGATCGCTCATCACAGTTGGAGTCATGTTTTTGATCATTGCTTTCTAAATTTGAATTTCTTATTTGAATTTGCCTCTAGCTTTTCTTTTATCCTTATGAATTAAGCTTATGAACTTAAATAAAATAAACTTTCTTGTAAAATTCACTTGAGTGTACTCGATTTTTGTCCCTTTTCCGGCTGTTTTAGCCCAATCGTTGAGCATTGCTTCGAATTGAACATAATCGACAGTGGGTGGCACTCGAATATCAAACTCTAAAAAGGAAATTTATGTAAATAAAGCTATTATAAATCTCAATATTAATTGATTGATTGGCATTTTTTGAGTTTATGCCAATTGGAACTTAAAATTAGGTATAGTTTTTTTTTCAAAACACGCACCACACTCGAATTTTTCTGGTAAAACATTCGTTTGGACTCCGCCCTGAAATAGAATCAATTTTTAAGCTTCAAAATTGAATTAACTCTTGAATTTTGATCTCTTTCACAATCCACCACTTACCCTAACAATTGTGAGATTCAACGATGTGACATCACCCAAAGTTTTCGATGAATCCGATTGCAATAATGATTTTTGTTCGGCTCGAAAAGTGAGAGCGTTGTTGATAAAGGATTGCTGAATGTAAAGGATTGGTGTTGATAAAGGATTGCTGAATATAAAGGATTGCTGTTGGTAAAGGATTGCTGTTGATAAAGGATTGCTGTAAAGGATTGCTGTTGATAAAGGATTGCTGAATATAAAGACATAAAATCATTGATCTATTAGATTGATGCATAAGTCTTTTTGTTCCTTTTCGTCTGCCGTTTCAAGCCAACAAATGCACGAACTACGGTTGATTTCATTAGAAAAAGCAATTATTTTTCTGCAAAATAACATTAAAACGGGTTTAAAAATATTTAATGCCTGGATTTTCTTGAGAGTATGAAGTCGGGTAGTCAAAAAGGGCTAACTCGATGATGCGGTTTAGACACCTTAGCTAAAGAAAACCTATCTTCGTGTCAATAGATAAAAGATAGAGAAAAAAAACGTTTGATATTTCGCCAAAATTTCATAGAAATTCATTCAGCCAAGTTTTCCGTAGAGTTTTTTATAGATTTTTACGAAAAAGGCGTTTTTCACTCTCGAATTTGCTTGAAAGTGAGCCGAAATTCATTTAAAAAGATGCAAATTGAACCAAAAAAACACTTTTTTTATAGAGCAAACTATAGATTAATTCGTGAATTTGTTACTTTTTAACAGAAGTACGAAAAAAACGAAAGACTTATGCATCAACCTAATAGATTACTGTACTCTATGCATTTGATTACGGTAATACTATTCAATGATCCACCATTTTCTCGGCAGCTGTGTCCTCAATAAATTTCGATCCATGACCAGGTTGTCCAGGAAATGTCACACGAATCCCTAGAATTTATAGCTGAAAATTGATATACTTAAGTCTATAAATCATAGCTTAAATCTAATTCTAAATCTAAAACTCAAAAACGAACACCATGGACATCTCTCTGCATAGTAAACTTTATAGATCTCGCTCTCCGACGCTAAACCCTCATCCAACGCAAAACCGACGTTCAAAGCCTAAACTATTATATGAACGAAAAAAAAAAAAATAGCTTTAGATAAGTATACTTCTTCTATTATATCAATATTATATCAAACTGAACAAAGTGATTAAAAATCTCTGTCCGCATCAGTAGAACTTTGTAAAATAAAACTTGTAAAAGCTTAAAGGATCTAAAATTTCAAATTTTTCACTCTACGCCAATCATATAAATCTGGAGATATAAAAATAGAAAATAATAGACAAAATTTGCATAGATAAGATGCAAAAACTTTTTTTTGAGTATTATTTCCTGTGAACTAATATCGTTTTTCCGTTTGATCGTTTATCAAATCTCTAAAATTCTCTTTTCGTTCTCTATTCGTTCTCTATTCTCTAAACCAGTTTTCGTTTCCTTAAAAGGAAATTTTGATAATCTTTCTGAAAGAAGAATGATTTTTCTTTAAAACTAAACTAGAAATCAGATTGCTTTTGAAGTTATTGATTATGAAAGGCCGATTCAAGATTGATTGAAGATTGATTGAAGATTGATTGAAGATTGATTGAAGATCGGTTGGAGATTGATTGAAGATTGATTGAAGATTGATTGAAGATTGATTGAAGATTGATTGAAGATTGATTGAAGATTGATTGAAGATTGATTGAAGATTGATTGAAGATCGGTTGGAGATCGATTGGAGAACGATTGAAGATCGATTGAAGATCGATTGGAGATCGATTGAAGTGCTTAGAGTTGTTGTTGTTAGAACGTTGTTAGACAAACATTGTTAGAGCTTAGCGGGAGTTTAACGGTGTTTCGTAAGAATTGATTGAAAAAAACATTCCTGAAAAACAAATTCCTTTAAAATAAACATATATAAAAGGTAAAAATAGTTAAATTTTCTAAATTTGCGTTTTATTTTGCTCTATCTTCATGGAATTTTGTTATAAAGTGGGTTTGTTAATTTATAATATTAACTTATAATAAGTTGCGTATTATAAATTTTATTATATTAATGCGGATAGAACTTTTCAGTCGCCGTGTATTGTAAAGTTTTGTTAGATTAATTAGATTCATTAGATTCATTAGATTCATTAGATTTATTAGATTGATTAGATTTATTAGATTCATTAGATGAATTTGGAAATCAATTAAACGAGCACCTTGAATTCATCGGTTTCGATGAACTTCTCCATCCCGTTTGTCCCGCCAATTTCCTCATCTGAAATTTCATACAATTGATAAGCAAAAGAGTTATCTAGGTTTAAAATCTAAAGATTACTCGAGATCAATATTTTAAGCCAGATTTATTCCAACGGTAACTTTTTAACAACGGTCAAATCCTGGCCTGGAAAGGAAGCCAAGCCTGGACTTTGACATTTCCTGGACCTGGACTGGATAACCTGAACGGTCGGAACATCTCTTCCCGAAATACATAGTTCAATCAACATTTTGAACTTACCAGGTCCCCAAACGATATGCACTGTTCTTCGGAATTGCTTCTTCCCGTGGAGAAAATGTCTCCGTATCGCCTCGAAATATTGACTTCCCACGCATTTCATATCTTGGGCGCCTAAAGTTATTGCATACTTTCTTGATAAAATTTTCTATCTTTATACCAGTCTAGCTTTCTCATCTAGGCGGAAGAATCTGAGGCGGAAGAAGAAAGGGAGAAAGAAGAAAAGACAGGGGGAGAAGAAAGGAAGAAAGAAAGGAAGAAAGAAAGAAGAAAAAGGAAATAACTCTCTAAATCAATCATCTCACCTCTCGCATAAATGTCCCCTTTCTCATCTTTGTGCGCTGAAAATGGATCGTATTTCCAGTGTTCCTGAATAGAAGTTGATGTTAATAAAGCTAATCAAAAGTATAACAATTTAGGTTCAATAAAAGTGTAAATTTTTCTATTACTTACTGGAAACACAGGCACAACATCGGTGTGTGAGTAGAGAAGAATCGATGTCAAATCGGGCTCTTCACCCGGTATCGTCATCACGACAAATGGACGACCGGCCACACACTGGATTGAAATTTTGTAGACTTTTTTTTTTTCGCATTTTTTGACCTAGCTAAACTGAATAGCGTATTTTGGGTTATTGTATTAGACAAAAATTTCATTCTTATCATTATTGTTAGCAGTTTTCGTAAAGCTGAAAAGTTTACTTTCAAATAAAAGTCATTCCTTTTCTTCAGAAAGTGTATAAAATAAGATTTTTTTTGTTTTGGACGGAGAAAAGTTGAATGAAACGTAAGTTTTTGAAGTGAGAACATAAAATTGTTATTTGTTGGCTCATAATTAGCTTAGCTAACAGTGCAGCTTCTCAGTGCAGCTTACTGGTAAAGCGTTAGCCCGGGAAGTGAGGGGTCGCGGGTTCTAGTCCCCGTGGCGACCATTTGTTTTTTCCCAGCCCCAATTTATTGCTCATTCGCTTTTGCTTTTTCCTACATGTGTTCCTAGTGTTCCTTTCATAAAGTTCTTAAAGGTTTTTTGGATTTTTAGCTTTGAAATTAGCTTTGAAATTTGAAAAATGATCTACCTCATATCTTTTCCTTTCGATACCCAACTCGTCAGCCAGTCCAAAGAGAAATTTCACGCATCCCTCTAAAAACCTCATTTTAAATTTTAAAGTTATCATAATCGTTTTCACGTTTTAGCTTTTCTTATCTTTTAATGTAATTTTGTAAAAACAAAATGATTCTATAAGGAATTCTATAACTTTCTACACCTACCGTAATCTGGATTCGGTTGAACAGTCTTGATTCTAAGATATTCACGGAATCTCGTCACCGCAATGTCTTCAGCCATTTTAAATCCGAAAATCTAACTCTAGTATACAATTTAAAATCCAAAAAGATATAATAGAATATGGAAAATAGAAGAAGAAAAGAAGGAAAGAAAGAAAGAAGTAAAGAAGGAAAGAAGGAAAGAAAGAAAGAAAGAAAGAAGGAAAGAAAGATGGAAAGAAAGAAAGAAGGAAAGAAGGAAAGAAGGAAAGAAGGAAAGAAGGAAAGAAGAAAAGAAGGAAAGAAGGAAAGAAGGAAATTCATTGATGTTTAGATGATATATTGATGATAGATCAACAGCTTTAACCTCTCGCCATTTTTCCAACCTTATTGAAAATTTCTCAAAGAACTTTCGGAGTTTCAGCGAAAAAAAGGCGTTTAGCAATGGGACAGCAATGGGAATTTCAATTTTACTTCCTAAAAGTCAACAATGATACAAAAAAATACAATAAAAAGCAATCAAAAACAATATTTGCTTTTTGTTGATTGGAAATGCTCAATGTTTGTACGGAAATAATCAATCAATTCCCCGATCTTCCCCTTTTTTTGCCTCCCAATCAAAAACGGCAAAAAGGGAAGGGCCTTTTTGCCGTTTTTGATCCAATTTTTTTTGTTTTGCGATAGTTGCGGGAATCGTAAAAGACTTTTTAACGTAAAAGACTTGGCTATTTCAAATAATACAATTAATACAATTAATACAAAACTTTTATAATATTATAATAATCATTTTGAGCTAAATTTTGATCTTGTTCACTTGTTCAATTGATTTATTTCAAGACAGAGCTGTTCTTGACCAGTTTCCGGAGATTTTTGGGATATAGATTGTTTCGGGATTGTAATATTTCCCAGAAAAATATTTCCCTGAAAGTCTTTTCATTCCTTTTCAGATTTTCATTGAAAAATAATAAATTTCCCATAAGTAGCTTATAGTTTTCTCCAAATAAAAAGCGTTTCTTGTTCAATTTTCATCTTTTTTAAGTCAATTTTGGTTCACTTACAAGCAAATTGAAGAGGGCAAATTCATTCAAGTGCTCAAGCTCTATTGAACTTCAAATGAAATCATTAAAATAAAGTTCTTACAACAAAGAATACTTTTAATACTTTTAAACGGGTTTTTCGTAAAGAAAGAAATTGGTTGAATGAATTGCAAATGAATTGCAAATGAATGACAAAGAAATTGATTGAATGAATTTCTCTGAGAATTTAACTATACAAAAATATCCTCTATCTTATCATCTATCTTTTTTTTATTGACATGAAGATAGATTTCTTTAGCGTAAAGTCTCTAAATCGCATCATCGAGTCGTCCTTTTTCACTACCCGACTTCATACTCACAAAAGAAAATCCATAGACATTTAAAAATCGATTTGGTACTTCAATCTTTTGCATGCATATTACCCAATTAACATTTGTTTTTAAAATTTGCATATAGATAGTTAGATAGATAAACAAATGTTGCATATTTGTTGAATGAATTGCAAATGAATGACAAAGAAATTGATTGAATGAATTTCTCTGAGAAAAGAATTTAACTATACAAAAATATCCTCTATCTTATAATAATAATACTTTATTCAAACGATAAAGTGAAAGAAATCATAGAGAAATGCACAGTGATACTTAATCATACAATACATACTGAAATCAATAAGCCAATTACTTACGGCAAAGAGCCACTAGATCTAAAGCATCGATCCGTTTCTTGAATATGAAAAGCGACTGAATTTCTCGTATGTCGTTTGGGAGCAAGTTCCATAATCTAGCGGCTCTAACGGGAAATGAATTTGATAAAGAGGCATTGGAAGCAAAGGGAATTTGCAAAAGGAATGAGCCACTTCTGGGCCCTGACCGCGGTTTAAATTTGAAAAAGTTTTTTTTTTCAATTTTTATCTTCTATCTTTTTTCTATTGACACGAAGATTGGGTTTTCTTTGGTTTTCTTTGGTTTTCACGGTCGGCGAATCGATTAAAGCTATTTATTTTATTAAGTCTACAATGGAAATTGGGTTTAATTGATTTCAAGCGGTCGTAACCGACAACCGGATAGGAGTCTTGTCTCCTAACCGGTTGACTGCGGGACTTTGAACTAAAATTGTCTTGTCAAAGGTTCGATCCTGGCGGTCAGAAAAATTGGTTCTTTTTCCCATCATTATTGGGGTTTTTTTCTTAACAACATTTGGGTAATAGGGGTAAAAAAGGGTAAAAATTTCCTTCGTTTTTTTGTAATTGATTATTAAAAAGTGTTTCTTGTTCTATTTTCATCTTTTTAAAGTCAATTTTGGTTCACTTACAAGCAAATTGAAGAGGGATAAACGGGTTTTTCGTAAAAACCTTTACAAAAAAATTGATTGAATGAATTTCTCTGAGAATTTAGCTATATCCCAAATGCTAAAAGTAAAAGCTTTTATTGTAAAATTAAAAATTGCCTTCATTTTGTTGTAATTGATTATTCGTGTTGAAAAAATATACTTTTAATTGATCTAAACTCGGGAAAATTATTGTTTAATTGGTCTTAGAGAAACTCGGAAACTTATTGTTAATCTATCTTGAGGATAGGTTAACTTTTTACTTTTAAAAGTAAAACTTACTTACTTCTACTTTTTAACAAACTTACTTCTACTTTTTAAATCTCAATCAAAAGAATATATGCTTTATGGGGGAAAATAGAAGAAAATCAGATAATCATAATATATAAATACTTTATTTAGAAAGAAATAAAGTGCGAAAACGATATGGAAAATGGGGGGGGGGGTAGTCAAAACAGCGCCGTTCAAAACTAGAGTGTGCTCCTTGTTGACAGACAATTTGTCAGACAAATTTTCATTGACAACTTTTTTGTCAGACAATTGATCCGACAAACTTCCGACAACGCGTTTTCTAAAAGGTGCGCTTTTTAAGCAAAGCTATAAAGGTCGCGCGAAAAAAATTTGCAAACTTTTCTTAAAATATAGTAATGGATAGTTTTATTTAAGGATTTAGGTTTTTTAGGGCGTGGAATTTTTTTTTGGAATGGTTCTAGTGCAAATGTAGACAATAGGCCTGGTAAATTCATAAATAATATAGTTTTTTAATAGTGTTTCTTAACTTTTCCCGTTTTAAATGTTTTCTTTAATTTTAAATAGCATTTAAAAATCTTTAAGTTTTAGCGAAAGAGTAATAGAGTTAAGGAAAGAGTAATAGAGTTAAGGAAAGAGTGAGTTAAGGAAAGGTATAGAGTTAAGGAAAGAGTAGTAGAGTCAAGGAAAGAGTAATAGAGTTAAGGAAAGAGTAATAGAGTTAAGGAAAGAGTAATAGAGTTAAGGAAAGATATAATCAAGGAAAGAGTAATAGAGTTAAGGAAAGAGTAATAGAGTTAAGGAAAGAGTAGTAGAGTCAAGGAAAGAGTAATAGAGTTAAGGAAAGAGTAATAGAGTTAAGGAAAGAGTAGTAGAGTCAAGGAAAGAGTAATAGAGTTAAGGAAAGAGTAGTAGAGTCAAGGAAAGAGTAATAGAAGAAAAAAAGAGCGCAAGATTTTAATGTACATTTGCATTTTGAAAAATTTGCTGATGCAAAGCATAGGGTTACGGTAGCTTATCCTTGGCGCGCGCTTTTTAGAAAACGCGTTGTCTGCAAGGAACACACTCTATTCAAAACATAGGATATCTTGAAGGTAACTGATCTGATCTGATCGGGGAATTGATCGATTGAAGATCGATTGAAGATCGATTGAAGTGCTAGTGAACTTCAAATGAAATCATTAAGATAAAGTTCTTACAGCGAAGAATATTTTGAAGAAATTGATAGCTTTACTTTCGGAAGTGGTAACCTAAAAGAATAAAACTTTAAAAAAAAGTATAATAGGATTTGACATTGAGACGGATTTATGGAGAAAAAAATTGTACGGATTTCTCTCTCGTTCTTATCATTTCCTTTCCTTTTTTTTAGAATCTAGATTATTTTTCCCATTTTAGCTCAAAAATTGTGCATAGAACGGCGAAAAGATTCTTTTGGATTCTTTTGGATTCTTTTGGATTCTTTTGCGGTTGTCTTTTTCTTTTATTCGAATACCGTATTCTCTCTAATAGTAGTGCGCACTACTATTTTTTGAACCCCCTCCTGGACCGCAATACTATTAAAGAGTTTTATCATTTACCAAAGTAAGACAGATATAAACTTTATTCCAAAAATTCTTTCAATTCTTTCACTTACTCCTTTGGCTCCTTTTGACGTACAGTTGTGGGCCGGCGAGTTGACAATTTGTGTCTTGACAAACAACAAAAAGATTTTTTTCCACTTTGCACAACAATTTTAGATTTTTTAGATTTTTTGCTAACTTTTTCATGTGAAGAATAGTTAATAAATGAATAAAAAAGCCTCACTTTTGCTTGCTTGAATAGCTTTAGAATGTCACATAAACATAAAGTAAAAAAAGGTTCAGATGAAAAAGAAGCACCAGAAATTCAAATTTTCGAGGGTGCACTACTATTTTTTCAACCGCCTCTCGAACCGCAATACTATTAGAGAGTGCACTACTATTAGATAGAAAACGGTATTTATCTTTTATTTTTCTTTTTCTTTTAATTGTCTTTTTCTTTTATTGTCTTTTTCTTTTATTCTTTTTCTCCCATGGAAATATCCGTTCATCTTTTGTGCTTCTAGAAATGATTTGAATTCAAAAACCAAGACTTTTTTTTTTACAAAACAATCTACCCAATTGTGTTTGAAAAGAATGTTCACTTTGAGATAATCTTTATGCTAGAATTTTTTGCATTAGGCCAAAAAACAAAACAATCTAGGTCAAAAATTGTGCATAGAAGGGTGAAAAGATTCTTTTGGACTCAAAGAATTTTGCGTTTTTCTGTTTTCTTTTATTGTTTCCCATGGAAACATCCGTTCATCTTTTGTGCTTCTAGAAATGATTTGAATTTCTAAAATTCAACTTCTAGAAATTCAAAAACCAAGCCTTTTTTTTTACAAAACAATCTAGGTCAAAAATTGTGCATAGAATGTGCCCTTTGTTTATAGACTTTTTCAAATTTAAACCGCGGTCAGGGCCCAGAAGTGGCTCATTCCTTTTGCAAATTCCCTTTGCTTCCAATGCCTCTTTATCAAATTCATTTCCCGTTAGAGCCGCTAGATTATGGAACTTGCTCCCAAACGACATACGAGAAATTCAGTCGCTTTTCATATTCAAGAAACGTATCGATGCTTTAGATCTAGTGGCTCTTTGCCGTAAGTAATTGGCTTATTGATTTCAGTATGTATTGTATGATTAAGTATCACTGTGCATTTCTCTATGATTTCTTTCACTTTATCGTTTGAATAAAGTATTATTATTATAGAACGGTGAAAAGATTCTTTTAGACTCAAAGAATTTTGCGTTTTTCTGTTTTCTTTTATTGTCTCCCATGGAAACATCCGTTCATCTTTTTGCTTTTTGCTTTTTGTCTTTTATGCTTCTAGAAATGATTTGAATTCAAAAACAAAGAGTTTCTTTTACAAAACAATCTACCCAATTGTGTTTGAAAAGAATATTCACTTTGAGATAAGCTTTATGCTAGAATTTTTGCATTATTCTATTATTTTCTTCTTTATTTTCTTTTTTATTTTCTTTTTTATTTCCATTTTCTAAAGCCAGAAGACGTTCTGAGACAATTTCTAAAGCTTAGTTTAGCCAAATAGCACAGAATTTACATGAAAAAGCTTTTGTTTTGATTTTCCAGAGGCAGGTCTGGCTTAGAATTTGTTCTATCAATTCTAATCGATCTTAAAAGTAACCTAACGTTACATTTCTTTATACTTTGCTATTGGAGATGTAGATTTGATTGTTTTCAAATGTTTAAGAGGAAAATATTTCTACAATGTAGTGAAAATACTAGCAAAAAATGCTGGAGCATTTCTTTAGTAGCTATCAAACAATACTTCACTTTAGACATTTTTTTGCATAAACAGCTTTTCTATGCTTTTAAGCTGTAGCCACAAATTATAAATTACAAATTAGATCTTTTAGAGTGAAGAATTGATCTACTTATATAGATATGCTTTATTCAGTTGAATAGCGACAAAACCAGATTACAATAATCACCCAGGACATCACTCAAAACAAACCCAAAAAGATAAAAAGATACCTAAAGAAAGAATCACAGAGTAGTCAAAGCAATTGCCGAAGTTGCGGCTTTAAATCTAGCCATCTAGCCATCTAGCCATCTAGCCATCTAGCCATCTAGCCATCTAGCCAAGGTGGGAATATCACGAACATGAGGGGGTAAAATGTTCCTTGGGGAAAAGCCGATCGAGCGAATTCCTTGCTAAACATTTTTTCGTACACCTTCTCTTTATCAAGTTTTATACTCTACTTTATAAATTCTATACTTTAATATTACATTTGTAGGCTATGGACCCCAGGAAATGCTGATTTAAACCGAAATTCTCATGATCAGACCGGACCAAAAGCTAGAAGCAAACTCAATTGCTAAATGAACCAGAGAATATATTATTCAGTTGAATAGGGACAAAACAAAATCACAATAATTATCCGGGACACCACTCAAAACACACCCAAAAAATCAATAGATACCTAAAGAAAGAATCACAGAGCAGTTAAATCAATTGTGGAAGTTGTGGCTTTAAATTTAGCCAAGATAACGAAAATGACGGGGGTAAAAGCTTTCACAATTTAATAAATCGATTAAAAAGAAATTGTAAGAGCTTTTAGAGGAAACATAAGCCTAAATTAGCTTGGTTACATTGATTGGTTACATTTGTTTGTCATTTGTTCACTGAATATCTTCAAATCATTGTTGCATTTCTGCATTTCAAGTGCATTTCTTTTCCCTCAGTGACAGCAGATCATTGTACTCAAAAGAAAAACCCATGATTTCCCCGAAAAACTAAACTAAAAGGCTTAAAAATTTAGGAAAAAAAATGATTAAAAGAGGTAAAAGACAACGAAATATTGGGAATAGTGAAGAGAGAAAAGGATTCAAAAAGATTATAGAGTAAGATTAGAGAAATAGATTAGAGAAAAATAGAGAAAGGAATATTAGAAAAAGATTGAGAGAATCTTTTTTCATTTTCCTCATCCTTTTTCTTTTCTTTTCCCCATCCCAGCATCACCAACACGGCAAAAAAAGACGAAAAATTCCACAGCGCTTCCATATTTACAAAGTTTTCTTTTCGTTTTGTTTGTTTTATTGCACGTTTTTCAGTTTATTTTATGAATGAAATATTCTAGTATAAGTTTTTTTTGTCTTTATTCTTTTTTTTAAAAAAAAATACCGACTGGGGCTACCAGTGGTGAATTTATCGCATACACGAAATATATCAATCACAATACAACGACACACACAATACTAGGCTATATCTTAACTTAACCCACGTCATGACAGACGGCTCCCTAACCCTAAGCTCAATGGGGAACTAAATAGCTTTTTTGGTGGTGAAGGGAAGGTGACGATGAAGGAGTGGCTTGTCACTTTAAAGAACTGGGGCCACAACCACCAGACTGCCCTCCAGAAAACCTCTCAACCCGAAGGGAAAGGAAATCCGAAGGGGGTGACCATGTCGCATGTGGGGTTCGAACCCTCGACCTTCCGATTAAGATAAAATTCTTTATTCTTTATTCTTTATTCTTTATTCTTTATTCTTTATTCTTTATTCTTTCATCTCCTTCTTGAAAGAAATTTGAGTACGGACTGAGTTGACTAAATGCTATCTATACCATTCAACATTTTCTCCCATGATTTACAACGACTGAGCCAGCCAAATACTATGCGATCTATACCATTCGACGTAGAATTTTATGCTCTTTCCGAATATCTATCCCGTTTTTGCTAAATGACAATCTGTCAGCACGTTTTTCAGTTTATTTTATGAATGCGATTCTACTATAAATTTTTTTGTCTTTATTATTTATTCTTTCTTTTATTAAAGCATTAATCTTATCTTACAAAAGATTCGGAACTCTTTCAACTTTCAACTTTTCAAATATCAGCTTGGCTTTTGGTTTTTAAACCTTTGTTAACCTTTTTTTAACCTTTTTTCGACTTTAAAATAAGTTTTTTTTTGTTTAATTGAATTGAATTCAACAATGCTATTAGTTTTTAGTTCATCAAAACACGAATTTTCCAATATTCTTCAGACTTTCATAGGCTAAAAACAAAGATTAACAGAAAAATTGTATTTTATTTGTATTTATTTTTTTATTTATTTTTTTAATAGAACACTTTCTCCTGAACCCTTTCTTCTGAACTCTTCCTCTTGAACACATTCTCCTGAACCCTTTCTTCTGAACACTTTCTCCTGAACTCTTCCTCCTGAACCCTTTCTCCTGAACTCTTCCTCCTGAACTCTTCCTCCTGAACCCCCGACACCTCCTGAACCTTCCTCCTGAACCCTCTTCTGAACACTTCTCCTGACCTCCTCCTGACCCTTTCTTCGAACACTTTCTCCTGAACCTCCTCCTGAACCCTTTCTCCTGAACTCTTCCTCCTGAACTCTTCCTCCTGAACCCTTTCTTCTGAACACTTTCTCCTGAACTCTTCCTCCTGAACCCTTTCTTCTGAACACTTTCTCCTGAACTCTTCCTCCTGAACCCTTTCTTCTGAACACTTTCTCCTGAACTCTTCCTCCTGAACACTTTCTCCTGAACCCTTTCTCCTGAACTCTTCCTCCTGAACTCTTCCTCCTGAAGTGCAAGCCCAGATTGATGAGATTCGTGCTGCACGTCGTAAATAAGCACATTCAAGCAAGTGGCCTTTTTATGTAAAAAAAACTTTTATAGTATATAGTTATAATCACAATTTTTGTTTTTGTATTTAGTATATGTATAAGTCGGCGCTCGTGATTTTTCTGATTTTTCCGAATTTCTGACAAAGCTAGTGATTTTTCGCTAAATTCAAAGAATTCAAATTTTCAAAATAAATCGTAATTTCTGTGAATTTCTAAGATTTGTTTCACTTTTCGATTGACAAATTTAAAAAACAAAGCTTTTTTCAATTTTCATTGTTCAAAGCTACACATATTTGATAATTTCAAATGATTGAACGCCAACTTTTTTTCCAGAACACTGATCCAATTACTTTTTCTCTCGTTTTTCGCGTTTTACTCTCCTTTTCCCTATTGACATACACCAAGGAATCATTCTATTTGTTTTTCTTTTTCTTTTTCTTTTTTTTCTTTCAATCAACTCCAAAAGCTTTTCCTTTTCAGCTCTTTATTTGTTCCGATCTTTTTTTTTTGTTTGTTTACTTGACTCTCGTGTTCGAATTTACATTTAAAGTTAACTTTGTTTTGTCTAAAAGTATTCAATTCAATTAATAAGTCGATTTGCTTTAGCATAAAAGAATTGATTCTAATAATTGATTTCAAAAATTACAATAATCATTTAATTTATCTTTTTTTAAGCTTGTATTCTGTTTAAATTATTTAAAAAAATCTTATTATGAAGCATTTAAACGAAAGATTTCAAATCTCAATCCTCAATCCTCAATCCTCAATCCTCAGTCCTCAATTCTCAAACAGAATCTCTCAGGGATGCCCCCTGAAATCAATGGCACAAATGGACATCATCAAACACCAGCACAAGCCGAAACAGAACGAGTTGAGGATGAGAAAGCGAGGGTAAGAATGGAAATGTTTACATCATTAAGCTATGCACTAGATTTCAACAAGAATTTGCATCCAAAGTAAACTTTGAAAGGAAAGAAAAGCAAGCATCTGTGAGAACAAAGGACATAAAATGATTAGAAAATAAGTCAATTCTAAAATGATTTCTTTTTCTAGGCTTTGGAAGACATTAAATCGTGTGAAAAGGGTTTCTCGTTGAAGAGAATAAAACATGGATCACTTCGAGAGTCGAATCATGTCTCGATTAGAGAACGGTGAGAAAAGTTTTGAAGCTTTCTTATTTCAGGCATTCGACTAGAGTCGAATCTCGCTAGTGAACTAGCCTCGATATTGAGCCAGCCTCTTTAGCGAACTAGCCTCGACAGTGAACTAGCCTCGATATTGAGCCAGCCTCTTTAGCGAACTAGCCTCGACAGTGAACTAGCCTCGATATTGAGCCAGCCTCTTTAGCGAACTAGCCTCGACAGTGAACTAGCCTCGATATTGAGCCAGCCTCTTTAGCGAACTAGCCTCGACAGTGAACTAGCCTCGATATTGAGCCAGCCTCTTTAGCGAACTAGCCTCGACAGTGAACTAGCCTCGATATTGAGCCAGCCTCTTTAGCGAACTAGCCTCGACAGTGAACTAGCCTCGATATTGAGCCAGCCTCTTTAGCGAACTAGCCTCGACAGTGAACTAGCCTCGATAGTGAACTAACGATAGTAACCGATTTTTTTAAGGGTCTACTATTGTAAAAGTGTTTTAACATTAACATTAACTAGAGTCGAATCTCGTTAGTGAGCTAATCTCGATATTGAGCTAACCTCAATAGTGAACTAACCTCGATAGTGGACTAACCTCAATAGTGGACTAACCTCAATAGTGAACTAACCTCGATAGTGAACTAACCTCGATAGTGAACTAACCTCGATATTGAGCTAACCTCGATAGTAACCGGTTTTTTTAAATGATCCCTCTGAGTTGATCTAGTACAAATCAAACCCTCGATAGTGAAAGGTTTTTTTAGGATTTCTTCCATAATTCACTAACAAGGTTCGACTTTTTTCTTTAACATTTTCAAAAACCCAATCCCATTACAGTGGGATTTACATTACCCAATCCCAATCCCATCCCTTTTTAGCCGTCTCAACTACCACTCCCGCTATCACTTCAGCTTTCTTCCTGACAGACTAAAATCAGGTAACAAATATTTAATTCTTTTTTTATAGATTTCTTATATAAATTTAGCGTTTTGTTGGGCAAATTATGAAAATGATGAAGGTATTTTAAAAGTATTCAGTTAAACGAGCTAATTCTATTCATTGTTTTATACAAAAAAGCTTATTGAACGTTGTAAAGCTGAGTAAATGTGTTCCCCTGAATATATTTTATATTTTTTTTGAGTTTAAATTGAAATTATCTATATCGCTTTTCAAATCATCAACTATTTTAGTTGAAATCAGCGAGATTTTGGAGGTTCGACCGGGTTATCGAACGGATAATTTACACAAAGCCGCCAGGAAATCACAATTTCAAGAAGCTGCTCCGGTAAGATCATCGAATCGAATCAATTGACTGTAGAGGTGCTCTTTGTGCTTTAAGTATAAGATTCTCTGCATCATGTTGAGCTTTATTTACCCGCAAAAATGAATTTTACTCTTTTTCGACTTTTCTGCGACTTTTCGGTTATGAAATTGAGGTTTT
Organism: Mesorhabditis belari; assembly: GCA_958450365.1. Taxonomy (NCBI): domain Eukaryota; kingdom Metazoa; phylum Nematoda; class Chromadorea; order Rhabditida; family Rhabditidae; genus Mesorhabditis; species Mesorhabditis belari. The sequence goes on along the minus strand of CAUEEP010000737.1, from coordinate 3,213,267 downwards.
CCGGGTTTACGGAGATTTACGGAGATTTTACAAGGACTGAACCAGTCAAATACTATGCTATTTATACCATTCGACGCAGAATTTCATGCTGATTTTGAATATTTATTCCGTTTTTGCTAAATGACAATCTGTCAGGAGTTATAAGCTTTTAAAGTTTTCTTAGGACTCTGAAAATTTGATCTTAATGGTTTGAACCTTAACAGTCTCCTTGCGGATCTGTTTCAGTGCAGCTGTGGCCGAGTGGTACAGCGCTCGATTGCAGAGCGAGTTCGATCCCCACTCTAGATTTTTCTGTTCCTTTTTTCAAGAACAGAAAAACGAGTGACTAGTGTTCTTTGTCCGCTTGTTGTCACACTCGTTTTTCTTCTGTTTACACTCTTACAACAAGACAAAAAGTAGCTAACATTGATGACAATCATCGATAAAATAGAAAGAAACAACTTTATATCGCACCGAGCACAAGACATCATGCAATTGGCGCTAATGATCTCATTCCATATAACTCAATTTCTCGATCAGAATTGTTAGATTGTTATTTAGCAAAAACGGGATAGATATTCGGAAAGAGCATAAAATTCTGCGTCGAATGGTATAGATCGTATAGCATTTGGTCAACTCAGTCCGTACTCGCATAGCATTTGACCAACTCACTCCGTACTCGCATAGCATTTGCCCAACTCAGTCCGTACTCGCATAGCATTTGCCCAACTCAGTCCGTACTCGCATAGCATTTGCCCAACTCAGTCCGTACTCGCATAGCATTTGCCCAACTCAGTCCGTACTCGCATAGCATTTGGTCAACTCAGTCCGTACTCGCATAGCATTTGCCCAACTCAGTCCGTACTCGCATAGCATTTGCCCACTCGTCCGTCTCGCATAGCATTTGCCCAACTCAGTCCGTACTCGCATAGCATTTGCCCAACTCAGTCCGTACTCGCATAGCACTTCGCCAACTCAGTCCGTACTCAAATTTCTTCAAAAACGAAATGAAAGTCAGTCAAAAGAGAAAGCAAATGTAAAAATTCTTTATAGACTTTTTCTTTCTATACAAAATTCTTTCTTCTTTCTTTGTTCTTTGAAATGTCGATAAATCATAAATATCATATTGACTTTTCAAATGAAAGTAAATGAAAGTATTCAGGAGGAAACGTGTTTCTCCGTCATTTTCACGCACTCGAAATTCCTCCACAAATCCGTTGACTTTTCAGCGCAAAGTCGAGAGATACGGTAAGGGAAATCTAAAAGAAAATTTTAGAAACTTTTAGAAACTCTTAGTTTTTCAGGTTTAGAATAGCTACTTGAACTCAAAAAAGCGATCTCTCGTTGACCCAGAAAAGAATGACTTTAAATCTTTAAATGACTCATTCAAATGTTGCAAAACCGCACTTTTTACTTTTTTTTGTTTGCTTACTATTGCTTACTTACATATTTTTCTATTATTTACTTTTATTTACTTTTAGCGACATTTGGGTGAACGCATTGACGTTTCTCATCAACGCCGAGAAAGCACAAAGAGCGCAATTTAATGAGAAATTGTGGTTGATCGAGCAATTTCACCGTGCCGATGTCAACAAAAATGGTATTTACCCGAAATAGTGACAAGTAAAATTGTAAAATCAACAGTCTATCATCTGCCTTTGTAAAGTTAAATGAGTTCTTTACAATTCTGGATATTATAGAGTCTTTACTAGGGTACTATAGAGTTTTTTTTATTCAGTATAGTATGCCAAAATGATAGACAGCTGAATATTTTTTTGCTTAAACGAACTGAAAAGCTGAATAGCTTTTCATAAGGAAGCTGAAAGTCATAAGGAAGCTGAAAAGCTATTCAGCTCTTCAGCTCTTCAGCTCTTCAGCTCTTCAGCTCTTCAGCTCTTCAGCTCTTCAGCTCTTCAGCTCTTCAGCTCTTCAGCTCTTCAGCTCTTCAGCTCTTCAGCTCTTCAGCTCTTCAGCTCTTCAGCTTTTCAGTTTCCTTATGACTTTTATTGTTGAATTTGCATTTAAATGTTCAATTCAAATTTGACACCTCAATATTTGACTTTCAATCTACTCTAATACACAATGAGACTAGATTCTTACTGTACCTTTGTCGTACTCTAGCTCTATTTTAAGTACGTTAGCTGTTTCATTAAATATTACCTAAGAATTTGTCAAATACCCGGAAAACTCTCCGTTAAAGGTCGATTTCATCAAATATTCATCACGAATTTTCCGTTTCATTGAAACAAGAGAATTTCCGGAATTTTTTCGTCGATTCCCCGGTTTTTTCCCCCACTTCAAATATTTACTCAACCCATTATTATCGAACAAAAAAAATTCTTTTCCCGGTGCTTTCAAAATGTGAAAAATATTATAGAAAATTCAGGGATGCTCACATTTGGAGAGACTTGGGAATTGTTGAAGAAACTCAACTTGCAGCTATCGGAGAAATACGCGAAAGCTGTGTTTAATGTAAGTTTTGGAGATGAAAGACAAGAAGGGAAAGTTCTTAAAGTACAGTTAAATGAATGTGAATAGTCAGCAGTTCTCAGCAGTCAGCCAGTCAGCAGTTCTCAGCAGTCAGCCAGTCAGCAGTTCTCAGCAGTCAGTCAGTCAGCAGTTCTCAAGTGAATAGTCAGCAAAGTTTTCAAAAATCAAAGAAAAACCCTTGGAAGCCAATTCACAATAAAAAATGCCTTTTCTAAAAGATCAAAATATTAGAAAACTAGCGTAAGACGTCAGTTTTCATTTAATTAATTCAATTTTTGTTTTATTCGATGAAAGCATCAAAAGACTCGATAAATGCTATAGAAATTGAGCTTAAATTTACCTGATTACGGTAGTTTTCTAAAATAGGTTTCTTTTGAAAAAGCGTTAGCCGAAAAGAATGCACCTTATACTACAGTATTCTGGCGACAAACTGAATATCTTAAAGAGTTTGAAAAAACGGTCACCGTTGTTTATTTTGAGTACTTCTTCCATAACGCGTAGCGGACACCGTCTGGACCAGAAGCCGTGTTGAAGCATCTAACGAGTCGCTTCCACACTTCTTCTGGTGTAAAGGGGTCGGCCCCTATACTACAGTATTCTGGCGACAAGCTGAATATCTTAAAGAGTTTGAAAGAAAACCAGAGAAATATGTATAAAAAAAGAATGAAAGAAATGAAATTGCGCTTTCTTTCCTGAAAATTAGAAAGAGTACGGTAGTTTTACCACTCTTTAAAGCGCCAACCTTTTCTCGGAATGGTCGAAAGTCGAAAATGAATGTAGATGCTTTTTAGAAAAGGAATACAATAATTAATCAAGAAGAATACAATAATTCAAACTCTCAATCTATCATTGAGCATTACAGTGATCGATTTTTATTTAGGAATCCGATGTGCTAAAAAAAGATGGTCGACTAAATGAGGAGGAGTTTCTCAAGTTTTTCAACATGTTAACTGAGAGACCGGATTTGGCGTTTGTGCTTAGGTAATAAACTATAATAAATCTAGATTTCACTCGATAATTCTCATACAAATGCAATTCTTATTCAACGAAAATCAATCCCTACAGATCCTACTCGGAATCGGGTGTCGAGAGCTGGACGGCCAAGGAGTTGCATCGATTTTTGACCGAAGAACAACAGGTTTATTCTTCAAAATCAAACCATAATTATTTATGATATCTAGTCTTAAACCTATTTAGAAGATTATCTAAAACTAATGATTTCAGTTCACTGACGTAAACGAGTCAAAAGCGGCCTCAATTCTGGAGACTTTCGAAGGAGTACAGCAGAATGGGACACACGAGAAATTAATGGGAATTGTTGGTGGGAGAATTTTATCATATGTTATTATGCAAAGAAATTCACTGTACTTTATAGTATCGATTACTTTCAAGAAAGCTTTTTTTCAATAATAGTTAAAATTTTCAGGGATCCGTCGATTGTTCCAATCAAGATGGGGCGACATTCTGAGGCCTGATCATGAGTCCGTATTTCAGGTTTGAAGGTTTTTTAGTCTAAAGAAAAGTAGACTGCCTATATCTAAGTTTCTTTAGGATAAAGGCAATTAAGCAAAAGATATTCAGTCTAAACTTCTGTTAGACTGGAATCCCTCTTGCCGTAGACTGTAGCAATGATTAGACGTTAAAGTATCCTTAAGCTTGATGCTTACATAACAAAACGATTAAAAAGATTCGATAAAAGTTATTAATACTTAAATTTCATTATAGCTTTACATTAGATCTATTCATTTTGTTTCTTTTTTATGTAAGTTTTAAGCTTAAAACTACAATCTATTAAAACAAAGATTCTGAAGACGATACTGAACATAATATTGGGTTGGTGAATTGAAAACTGCGGGACTTTGAACTAAAATTTATTCAACATAAAACCATGAATTCATTCCAAATAATTTCCATTATTATTGACGACTTCTGCTCATTTTACAGGCAATTTGCGGATTCCTCTTTCGTAGCAGGATTCTGGTTTGTGTGTGAGACAAGTGTGAGACTCAAAAATGGAGGACTGGAGATGTCAGCTGTCAGCCTAGTTTAAGCACTTTCTTCAAAAGAAACCCATTTTGGTGTCAATAGAAAAGTTGTAGAGAATCAAAAATGAGGCTTATAGCCAAATTTCCAAAAAGATACACTTGGTAGTTTCGCTTAAAATGCAAGTTTTGTGAAAATTTCCTAAATTTAGTATTTCTTGAAAACGAGTTTTTGAATCGTTCTGAAAATTTGGATATAAGCTTAGTTTTTGATTCTCTACAACTTTTCCATTGACACCAAAAAGGGTTTCTTTTGAAGAAAGTGCTCAAACTGTCACATCTGACAATAGCCCGCAGTTTTCAATTCACCAATCCAATACAATCTATTGAAACAAAGATTCTGAAGACGATACTGAACATAATAGCTTTAATTGAGGCGCTTAAAAGTTCTCATTATGAAAACATAGTTGATATACATTCATTGCTAATACTCAATTCAGAATATGGATCATCCACTCCCTCACTACTTTTGTAACTCTTCACACAATACTTATCTAATCGCCTCACAATTGAAAGGCGAAGCATCGATTGAGGGATATATTTTGGCGTTGAGGAAAGGAGCGAGATTGTTGGAGTGTGAGTTGGGCAAAAGCTGCAAAGAATTCAGTTTAAATGCTCAAAATGTCTGTTAAACTGTTAAAAGCTGTTGCTAAACCTTTTGATAAGTAGTAAACAATTTTCAGTGGACGTCTTCAGCGGAGATCAAGGCGAACCGATCATCACCCACAAGAATACCCTGATCACTCCACTCTCGCTTCGACACGCTCTCAGATCGATTCAGGTTTATATTGAAATACTAGATATCAAATATTAGATATAAAATACTATATAAAAGAGAAACGTCTGTCCGTTCGTCCGTTCATCAATATGAACTTTTTCTCAGCCGTCTTTAAACCAAAAAGCTGATTTTCTTCAGCTGGTTCAATTCTGAAATAGTTTGTTAATAGTTTAAAATCACTTTCTTTTAGAGAACCGCCTTTGAAACCTCACCATATCCAGTGATTTTAACGATTGAGAATCACTGTGGTCATGCCCAGCAGAAAGTGATGGCTGAGTTGTTTCTTGAGGTGGGCCAAACTCGATGTTATTACTGGAAACACGAAATTCACTAGTAGTTTTAAAAAGTGACTACCGTAAAGGCGGATAGACGACGTGTATTACCGTAAATACTTTAATAGTACCCCACTCCCCTCGTACAGTCGCGTAGTCGCAAAAGTTTTTTAGTATTTCATTTTTTCAAAGCGCCTGTACTTTCAAAAAATGCGTCTTTGGTACCAAAAAATAGCCCTGAATTTCAGCTATTTTTTGATACCTAAGCGCGCATTGTAGCATAAAGCAGTGTCGAGAAAAACTCGTTCAAAGCTAGACCACGCAACACTCCGCACCGTCATTATGGGCGGTGGGGTACTATTACAGTATTTACGGTAAGTTAAAAGTTAAAAATTCAAATTTATACTTGTAAACTGATCAATACAAATTTCGTAGATCATTTTGTGCTTTTTTTGAATAAATCAAATGCTCAGAGCACGAAAAAAGTGAGCATTTTTTGAGGAAAATGGATTTAATGATGAGTCTAAATTAGTCGAAATTGTCTAAATTACCGTATTCTCTTTAATAGTAGTGCGCACTACTATTTTTTCAACCCCCTCCTGGACCGCAATACTATTAGAGAGTGCACTACTATTAGAGAGAATACGCTAATCTAAATTAATCTAAATTAATCTAAATTAATCTAAACTTAAGCTTCTTCAAAGCTCTTTATTAAATGAATTATTAAATGAACTTTTATTGATGAAATTATTTATAGCTGATTATTAAATGAACGGTACCTTTTTGATCTTCCAGATCCTCGGCGATCAGCTCTATCGCCCACCTCCCGATGCTGATAAACATCCACTCCCATCACCGAATCAATTGAAGAGGAAATTTATCATCAGGTGAAGAGGAGTGGAGTTGAAAAAAAGTTGAAAAGTCAATGCAGATAATTTTATTGTCTCATATTTTATCTTTAAACAATTTTAGGGGTAAACGAGGCGTGTTCGCCCACCATGAAGAGGAGGATGATGACGACAAAATGAACAAGCACAGCAGGAACATGCACCAAAAGTGGGGCAATTTTACGATAACATTCTGAAAAGCTTTTATAGCCAAAAAAAAAGCTCAAATTTTGATACTATTCCATTATTATGAGAAAATCTGCAAATCTCCTCACCATTCTTCTTTTCTTTTGCCTCTTTTGTCTCTTTTGTCTCTTCCTTATTCTTCTTGTATTTCTTCATCCACATCTCTTTCCATTCTTTCAGCTTTTCATGCCATTCGGCCTCTTTTCTCTTGTGGAATTCTCTAAAGTTTGAAATTGATTTTTAAGCCAAAAGTAGATGTACAGTACTGGACAATGAAATATGATATTTGAAAAACGATCGTCACTTTCGCGCGTCTGTAAATCCCTTGTCTTTGAGCTTAAACTATTAGTGTTATACATTTTCTGAAAGCTCTTTTCAAGGGCCACACAATGATAATATTAATATTTAGAAAAACGGTAAAGACAAGGGAGTTACAGACGCGCGAAAGTGACGATCGATTTTCTCATTATCGTTTTTTTTATTTCATTGTCCAGTAGTGTAGATAAGCTAAATGACTATTTCGATTCAAATTTTCGATTCAAATTTTTAAAAGAACACTTTTTAGGCACTAAATCTAAGCTTAAAGCTTTCAAAGATGTTCACAAACAAAAACTTAGTCGATTTTGAACCTTTAGTATCGTTTAGAGAGTTTTAAGCTCAATTTCTGCTCAGTTAAAGCTCAGTTAAGCAAATTTGGAAAAAGAAAAACTTCTAAATTCTAAGAAAACAGAAATGAGAAACATTTCTAACTAACCAAAACCGATTCTAGGTTTCCTCAGTTGTCGACGAGACTCTCTCCTCTTTAATGGCTCTTCCATCGGTGAAATTAAGCGCCACATCTATGTATGCTGACTGTAAAAATCGTATGTTTCTTTGGGAATTTGAATTTTTTTTTTTAAAAACATTTAGCCAAAGAAAAGCTAAAAGAAAGCGAATGTGAGTTCTTTTTTTTTATTGAAAAATCGGGAGTGGGACAAATGCGACCTTTTTTGCGCACCTGGACATTTGCGCATCTTTTTTTTGCTGAAAAAGGCCTTAGGCAAGGCCGTAGAGCTTCGAAAATATTTCCATATCAGGGAATCGTATGCGTAGATTCCGAATTTCGACAAATCGGACCTCGCTGACACGTCAAATTTGGGCTAAAAGGCAAAAACTGCGGGAAAAGCGTTAAGTTGCGTAGTTTTTGCCTTTTAGCCCAAATTTGACGTGTCAGCGAGGTCTGATTTGTCGAAATTCGGAATCTACGCATACGATTCCCTTATATGGGAATATTTTTGAAGCTCTACGACCTTTCCTAAGGCCTTTTCCAGCAAAAAAAGGTGGGCAAATGTCCAGGTGCGCAAAAAAAAAATCGCATTTGTCCCACCCCGAAAAAACTGCTGCTTTTTTGGGTGTACTTTGCGCTCGAAAATTCATTGTAAACATACGCTTTTTGGTGCACTTGATTCTCTATTTAGTGTAGCAGATTGATGTAAGAAGATCAAGAACTAACTGCGCTAGAGGCTTTGCGTTTTCAAAACCACAAAGCACACCGTTCTCTTCCGCTCTTCGATACTTTTTTTGCTCAAAAATTGTAAACACATCCGCTCTGGTGCACTAAAGCATTTCATTGGAGAAAACTGAGAAAATAACCAGAAGCACAGTACACTAGGAGCTGTGCGTTTTCAAATTTGATCACAAAGTACACGCAGAGAAAAAGTGGAGTGAATAACGACGCAAAGTACTCATTCATTTTAACCACACACATAAACACACTGCTTTTGGGAAAAGAAAGGTGATGGGAAAGGTGATGGAAAAGGTGATGGGAAATGTGATGGGAAAGGTGATGGGAAATGTGATGGGAAATTTGTGTTGAAAGGTGATGGGAAATTTGGGAAAGGTGATGGGAAATTTGTGTTGAAAAGAGCAAAGATTTCAAAAGATCATAGATTTCACAGTATTTCTAACAAATCTTTTCCTTTTTAGATCCTCAAAATGGTTCCCCGTCACTCGTCGAATCAAAAGCTTTCTCTCTATATGATTCAGGGGCTCCATTAGCCGCCTACACAGCTGATCACTTTGTGAAAGTTTTTCCAAAGGTTAGCATCTTAAATCCGTTGAGATTTTGAAAAATGGTAAGCAGAATCGAGTTTATCAACTTAAAAAAGCTGAGAAAGAGAAATATTTGAACAATCCGAGCAATGTACAAGATGAGGTAGGATTATTGAAACCAATATTTTTAAGGATAAAACCGATAAGAGATAAGAGATAACCGATAAGAGAAATCAACTCAAAAACTTTAACAATTCAGTTTTAAAGAGATATTAAACAAGAAAAATGACTTTCTTTTTTGAAAAAACAGAAATGAGATTGGTGATATTTGAAAAATACATCCAACTTGACCAAATGGTAAACAGAATCGAGTTTATCAAATGCTTTTTGAAGAGATTTCTTAAGCGAAACGATCCTGGATTGCGGCTTTGAGCACGCTTTTGCTTTAAGAACATTCCAAAGACTGAAATCGATCGGATTAAGATCGGGATTTGAGGCTGGCTACTAAAGGTGGCCAAATCGGGAAAACGCTGCTTGTGCCAGTGCCTTGTGTGCATAAGCATTATTCTGCATCATTCTGCATAAGCTGTGGCATAAGCTGTGGCATAAGCTGTGGCATAAGCTGTGGCATAAGCTGTAGCATAAACTGTAGCATAAACTGTGGCATAAACTGTGGCATAAGCAAAGTGCTATGCAACATTCTGCATAAAACACCAAAGCCAAATCCTCAAGTGATTTTTTGATAACGAAAGAAGATCTTTCTTCAGTAATTTCTTAGGTATGTAGTAGTAGTACTTAAGTATGTAGTAGTAGGTGCTTAAGTATGTACTAGTAGTTCTTAAGTTGGTATGTAGTAGTAGGTTCTTAAGTTGTTAGAACTAACCTTTGATACCCTCAGGCGGTTTCAATAATTCTTTACTTGATCTCAAAGGAAAAAGTTAAATTTTCCTTGTTTTACAAAGCTTATTAAGGGCTTTAGCTCAATTTAGCGTTCAAAAACTAAAGTCAGAAATGTTTAAAAAATTTAAAACAAATTACACTAGCTACTAGTTGATGTAGAGTTTAACTCAAAAGTCGATCAAATTCCTTAAAATGCACTAAATTGGGGATAGAGCTAATTGCATAATTGCATAAACATAATCGACTAGTACTCGACAATTTTTATCAGAAATAAAGACAATAGCAACACTTGAATCTAGCTGTGTACAGATCCGAAACAGATTCATCCCTGATTCATGTTTAAACTCATGTTTAAACTAAATTAAAGAATGGGAAAGAAAGATTTCCGGAGAGCGGATTGAATCCCTTTTTTTGCTTTCCGAGCAATTGCTCTAACCACTGAGCCGAACCATATTAGAACGATATTGGAACCGTATCCGAACCATATTGGGACCATATCCGAGCCATACTAGAACCATATTGGAACCGTATCCGAAACATATTGGAACCATTTTGGAACCAAATTAGAACCATATTGAAACCGTATTGGATCTGGCATCTTGTTGACAGAGAAGAAAGAGGAAATACAAGAAGGAAGAGAAAGAAGGAAAGAAAGGAGAAAAGTCAAAGTCAAAGTTTTCAGGGTTTACGTCAAGACTCCTCAAACGTGCACCCGGTTTCCCTATGGAATATCGGTATCCAAGGAGTGGCACTGAATTTTCAGGTATTATTCAAATTTCTCATTCAACTCCAAAAACAAATTAGACTTCTGGAGAGCCCGTGGATTTAAATGTGGGAAAATTTCGGACAAACGGTAATTGCGGTTACGTGTTGAAACCACAAGAGCTGATCGATGGAAAAGGTAAGAATTCGAGCACGAAAAGATCAACGATGTATTAGGTTGGTGAATTGAAAACTGCCGGACTTTGAACTAAAATTTATTCAACATAAAACCATGAATTCATTCTAAATATATTCCATTATTATTGACGACTTCTGCCCATTTTACAGGCAATTTGCGGATCCCTCTTTCGTGGTAGGATTTTGGTTTGTGTGTGAGACAAGTGTGAGACTCAAAAATCGAGGACCGGAGGTGTCAGCTGTCAGCCCAGTTTGAGCACTTTCTTCAAAAGAACCCCATTTTGGTATCAATAGAAAAGTTGTAGAGAATCAAAAATGAGGTTTATAGCCAAATTTCCAAAAAGATACACTTAGTAGTTTCGCTTAAAATGCAAGTTTTGTGAAAATTGGTAAATTTGACATTTCTTGGGAACCAGTTTTTGTATCATTCTGAAAATTTGGATTTAAGCTTGATTTTTGATTCTCTACAACTTTTCCATTCACACCAAAATGGGTTTCTTTTGAAGAAAGTGCTCAAACTGTCACATATAACAATAGCCCGCAGTTTTCAATTCACCAACCCAATAATTTTGTGAATTTTTAATAATTTTGAAATACAATAGTATTGCTAGATCTCCGAACGTTGGCTCGACCCAAAATGAGGATCGGAATCGGCATCATCAGTGCTCAATACTTACCCAAACCCGATACAGGAAAAGATATCATTGATCCCTATGTCAGCATACAAGTAAATTATTAAAACGTACTTTTTTTAAAAAGTTTTAGGTCTTCGGAGTTCCAAGAGATGAGTGGAAAGTAAAAACGAAGACTATCAAGGACAATGGTGAGTATTCTCTCTCTAAGTTACCGTATTTTCTTTAATAGTCGTGTACCGTACCGAGCCGAGTTGATGACTATTTTACGGTTTCCAAGCTTTTGCAGAAGCTCAATACTCTAATCCCTCACTAGATCTCATCGTCAGCTACATTTTCCGACCCCAAATCGATAGGTTCTGACAAGCGGTTCTCGAGATTTCGAGGAATTTAGGCGGCGCTCAGCGTACACTACTATTAGAGAAAATACGGTAGTAGTCATAAAGTTCGATTCGAAGTTCCAATTCCTCGCCAAGCCATCACACTGTGAATTATGGAAAAGTTGCTGGCAAACGTCAGACTGAGTGATATATGTTGTCTATCTGCTGTATCGCCAATCCACACGGTTATGGCAACAACTTTTTGGAGTTGGACAACAACAACAACAACAACAACAACAACAACAACAACAAAAAGCAACAACTTTTTGGAAAACTAGCTGGGGAAATGTCTAATTTATTTCAAAAGTGTCAAGTGTTATATAGAAAAATAAAACCCTTCATCTTGGCATCATTTATCTAAAAAGAACTTCGAGATTAGCATTATAAAACTCATTTTACAAGCTCTCAAATGAGCTCAATTCGGCCTCTTTTTGGCGATCTGTTATTTTTGATACAATATTTTCACCTAGAAAGGGATTCCTTCAATAAAACTTGTGATATTTGACTTTAAAAGTATCATTCAACAAAATATAACACTAGAAGCTTATACAGCAAGATTTTCTTGTCAAATCTTTGAATCTTCTTTAAAAAAGCTCAATTTTCCCTTGAGCTCATTCGAGAGCTTGTTAAATGAGTTTTATAATTGCAATCGGGAAGTTCTTTATAGATAAATGATGCCAAAATGAAGGGCTTTATTTTTCTATATAACACTTGACACTTTTGAAATCAATTAGACATTTCCCAGCTAGTTTTCCAAAAAGTTGTTGCTTTTTGTTGTTGTTGTTGTTGTTGTTGTTGTTGTTGTTGTTGTTGTTGTTGTTGTTGTTGTTGTTTTTTTTTTTTTTTTTTTTTTTTTTTTTTTTTTTTTTTTGCCAACTCCAAAAAGTTGTTGCAAAAAGTTACTATAACCGTGTGGATTGGCGATACGGCAGATAGACAACATATATCACTCAGTCAAGCGTTTGCCAGCAACTTTTCCATCGCCATAATTTCTAGTACAATTATATCGTTTCCAGGCTTCAATCCGGTTTGGAATGAGTCTTTCGAGCACGAGTTGGTCTGTCCGGAGATGGCTCTGATCAGATTCGTTGTCAAAGTAGGTCAAAGTAGTGTGTACCTCACGAGTAATGCGTTTTTTTTTTAAAGCACATAAAAATTACCGTACTTTTAAAGAAAATCGGTAGCAAGTAGCAATCGTAGCAACCTTTTCCCAGTAGCAATCGAATCTTGAGCTCAAATTTCTTGGTGTTGGGTTGTTGAATTGAAATATTATAAGTATCATTGGGTGTTTTTCTTTCTCTATCGATTGATACAAAAATTATTTCAATTGAACAGCCCAACACCAAGAAATTTGAGCTCAAGATTGTTAGATTGTTAGATTGCCATCAGGCGCTGTTGGTACACGGCGATTTTTTAAACAGCCACCGAGAATCGAATGAAAATTACTCATGCATTTAATGACTCGCAAGGAACACACTCCATTAGCAACTATCTCATTGAGAATGAGACAGTTGCTAATGGAGTGTGTTTTAAGAGAGTAACTAACTCTCTGCTAAAGAGTAACTAACTCTCTGCTAAAGAGTAACTAACTCTCTGCTAAAGAGTAACTAACTCTCTGCTAAAGAGTAACTAACTCTCTGCTAAAGAGTAACTAACTCTCTGCTAAAGGGTAACTAACTCTCTGCTAAAGAGTAACTAACTCTCTGCTAAAGGGTAACTAACTCTCTGCTAAAGAGTAACTAACTCTCTAAAGGGTAACTAACTCTCTGCTAAAGAGTAACTAACTCTCTGCTAAAGGGTAACTAACTCTCTGCTAAAGAGTAACTAACTCTCTGCTAAAGGGTAACTAACTCTCTGCTAAAGAGTAACTAACTCTCTGCTAAAGGGTAACTAACTCTCTGCTAACTGCTAACTAACTAAAAGAGTATTTCTGAACTTTTTATATCATAGAAGATCATTTTCAGCTATTGAAACCTCAAAATTTCAGGATTTTGACGCGACCTCTTCAAATGATTTTGTCGGCGAGTTCTCGTTGCCAGTGCAGAGCTTAAGACCCGGCAAGTTATCAATTATCAAATGAATCAAATTAACAACAATAATTTGAATCTAAGAGTATTCTTTATTCTTTCTGGTGCACTGGATTCTTGATTTTCTCGCGGTGCACACAGGAAAACGCACAAAAAAAACACTTTGAGTGCGCCAGAAAGGGTGCTTTTGAAAGTTTTAAAAGCAAATTAAATGAGTCAATCAAATCTATTATCTAAAATTTATTATCAGTCTCCATCTATCAGTCTACTATCTATTAAACAAATACCGAACTATTAAAGTTATAAAAATCCTCAAATAAACAACAATTTTCCAGGCTATTCCTCAATGCGTCTCCACACGGGCTATGCTCACACCCTGGACACTTCAGCGACGCTTTTCGTGCGGATATCCGTTGAGAATTTGTAGCATTTTATTTCACAACTGAATATCTTTATCTCACAACTGAATTTCTTTATCTGAAGACAAATTTCTACAGCAATAGTGTGACTGAACTGTTTTTCAAGGGAGCGGGACAAATGCGACCTTTTTTTGCGCACCCGGACATTTGCGCACCTTTTTTTCCGCACCTTGCCCATTAGCGCACCTTTTTTCGCGTTTTAAAAAAGCTCTAAAAGGCTAAAAAGCTCTAAAAGCTAATATTAACCAATTTCTATTCCAAAAGTTGTTTTTCTAGCTAATTTTAGGGCGTAGAATCGAAATTTTGACATATCAGAGCTTGTGGAAGCGAACGGACGGAGTTATACAAAGAGAAAGATCGACAATTTTCTGTAATTTGATCTAGCCGTTTTGTCTTTCAAATTGGTTCCACACGCTCTGTTATGTCAAAATTTGAATTCGACACCCTCAATTACCTAGAAAAACAACTTTTGGAATAGAAATTGGTTAATATTAGCTTTTTAGAGCTTTTTTAAAACGCGAAAAAAGGTGCGCTAATGGGCCAGGTGCGGAAAAAAGGTGCGCAAATGTCCGGGTGCGCAAAAAAAAGGTCGCATTTGTCCCACTCCCGTTTTTCAATCCATTTTTCAATCAAAAATGCCATTTTTTTGAGATCACAAAGTACTCTCCCGGTTTATATTTTTATATTAAATTAGAAAGAAAGTTCATAGAAAAAGTTTGCATGGTGATTTCTCAAAAACGAAGCCATCAATTCTTCCCAGATTTTTTTTTTTTTGATAAGCTTGACTAAATTTCAAAAAGTTTTTGACAAAAAAAAGAGATTAAGAGATTTCTTCAGTTGAAGTGACTTGGTCACTTTTTGAGTGATCAACCTTTCGACAAGTTTTTAATGGGTTAATGAATAGGTAATGGATTCCATTCACAAACCTCCGAAAATCAAGTACATAAAATAGGGAAAATTTGTGATTAAGGCAAATTTTGATCTAATTTCTTTTAACTTTTCAGAATCACCTCAATGCCTGAGCCTGAGCCTGAGCCTTAGCACAACAATCAGTGCCGAGAAGATCAAATTATAGAAATACAGCTTCTCCGTAAAAAAACACTGTTGGCCAAAAATAAAGATTATAGAGTGTAGAGAGATAGTGACAAAAAAATAGAGATTAACTTTTCAGAAACACCTACCGTAAATACGGTAATAGTGCCCCACTCCCCTCGTACAGTCGCGTAATCGCAAAAGTTTTTTAGTATTTTGTTAATCAAAGCTTTTTTCAAAGCGCCTGTACTTTCAAAAAATGCGTCTTTGGTATCAAAAAATAGCTGAAATTCAGGGCTATTTTTTTGATACCTAAACGCGATTTTTGATTTTTGATACCTAAATGTACTCTTTTATTTTAGATAATAAGAAAGATAATAAGGAAATAATAAGAATAATATTAGGTTGGCAAGTTATAAACGATCGTTTTTTGGGTAATGTGTTTTCTGTAATGTTTGATACCTAAGCGCGCATTGTAGCATAAAGCAGTGTCGAGAAAAACTCGTCCAAAGCTAGACTACGCAACACTCCGCACCGTCATTATGGGATGTGGGGTACTATTACAGTATTTACGGTAGTAAACAGTAAACAGTTTAGTAAACACTTTGTGCCGAGAAGATGAGATTTAAAAAGATATTTTTTGAAATACAGCTTCTCTGTAAAAAATCTCTGTTGGCCAAAAATAGAGATTAGAAAGCATATTGCTCATGCTCATGCTCATGCTTATGCTCATGCTTGTGCTCATGCTTATGCTCATGCTCATGCTCATGCTCATTTATGCTAGCTTTACCTCATAAGGAATCCTTTTTCTGGTCTAAAAAGTTAGCTCAATTTAAGCTCTAAAATTTTAAAGAGAAAGCTGCACTCATTTTTTTACGAATAATTTCTTGAAGTCGACTTGTAAATAAGAGAAGAAAATGTTCTTGAATTGGTGGATTCGTTTTGAAGAAATTCCAGTCAAACTTTTTCAGAAAACTTTCTTTCCAACCTAATATTTTGAGGTTCTTTTTAAAAATCTAATTTATTTTTTTATTTTTGGAGTTTTCCATAAACCAAATCAAATTTAGCACCTCGTGCCTTGATTTTTTTTTTGTTTGCATTTTGTACCTTTTCTGGGTTCTCTCACAAGATTTTCATTGTTTTCTTTAGAAAAGAAATTCACGAGTAACGAATAAACGATTCAGACAAAAAAGAAGTTAAGAATAAATATATAAAACGAAAAAAATGAAACCACATGAAATGGAACATTTGAAATACAAGCAATTGCAAATGAAGAAACTATTTACCGTATTTTCTGTAATAGTAGTGCAGGCAGGAGGGGGGTTGAAAAAATAGTAGTGCACTAGTGACTAGTGACTAGTGCACCTTGCTAAAATTTGCTCTGTTGTTGTTCACTTTGACTTTCTTTGTTTTAAAAGCATACTGGTAGCTAAATGAGATGATATTATGAGATTGTGACTTGTGATGTAGTACTGACTAACATCGTGTGCTTGTAATTAACTTTTTTTGACATATTGCTACTACTTCTTTTGGGTTTTACCCACCGCACATTTAAGCACTTGACTAAACAAAGGCTAAAACTATATAGAATTTGGTAGATATAGAATATGCCCTCCAAGTCAAAGATCGTTCTCATCCACGACATGAAATATTAACTTTTCTAAAAAACTGTTTCACCCATCATGTAGCCAAGAACGCAAGGAATTTTTTGATATAAAAATTAAACCGGCTTGGTTTTTTGGATTTTGAGAAATTTGACGGCGCTGTTTTGAAAGTTTTCTATTATGGCGCTGTTTTGACTACCCCCCGTAATTGTGCCCGTTTCCCCTCCACACTATTCCCCATCCCGTCCACCGTACCCCTCTCCGTCTTTTTCTTCTCTTTTTCATTTTCTCCCTGCAGCGTCAATCGGAAACAGGGCTGTTTTCAAGGAAATTCAGGGGCAATCCACTTCAGGAACTGCAGGGAACGCGCCAAGCTTAAAAATTTCTCTTCTACAAGTATGGGTGAGTGGTTTTCACTGTCGTAAGCTATTGGTTTTAAAACATTGAAAAGAAAATAGTGTTGTCATTGGTTTATTGATCATTTACTACTTTTTAAAAGCATTAGCTTTATTTTAAAAGTATTACAGTACTTGTAAAGCTTGCTTGTTCTAATTTTAATAATGTATTTAATTATCTAATTTAGCTAATCTAACCTATGCCTACCGAAATGATCTCGATGCGAAAACGGGAAAACTAATTGAAACAGATTTACCAACTACGTCACAAGTGAGTTTTTTTTTTATAAAAAAGTAGACTTTACATATTACAATCATATATTAATGTAAATTTTACTTCTGAACTTTCAGGACACATCCGGCTATTATGATGACTTCGAAGGAGTGCTTGTAAAAGGAGAAAATGGAGAGATTTATGCTGCTTTTGATAATCATGCGAGAAACGATCCGATTAGTTTGTTTTTTGGAAAATTATGTTAAGGACATTTACAGTAGTAATGCATTATTGAATCTAATACTGTTTTGAGGAAAAGTTCAGTGGAAAAAGTCACTGAATGTTTAATAAATCGTTTGCTTTGAGAAATTGAATAAAGAAATTTTTAGTGTTCGTTAGAAGATGATTTAAAGATGGTTTAAAGATGGTTTAGAATCGAAATTTGAAATTAGATATGGCCGACGTGATGGAGATTGAGATCACCGAGGCGCCGGATGGAATCCAAGCGATGACCATTCTCGCACAACGGGGAGCTGGACAACCTTTGGATTTAAACGGTAAAAACTTAATACAAGAAATATGTAATTCTATAAGCCTAACATTTTCAAGAACAGTGTTAGGCTTAGGATTTTAGAATTGTTCACTTTCTAAAAGTTAAAATCATTCACTTTAGACCAAGGCACAGCTGAAATGGAAGGCGAGCAGGATTTGGATGACTTAATGGGACCGATTCCTCAAGGTACAATAAAATCTAGATCTAGAAACTTAAAAGATTTAATTTATAAGAGTTTTACTTCATTTAAATGACAAGTTTAGGTCTAAAGTACAGAAAAAATCGGCAACGTGGTGGATGCAAGTGCCCCGAGTGCGGTGATACTTTCATTAATGCAGCTCGTTTGGAGAGACACTTGGCTGTACATCAGGTACTTTTACAAGTTGATTACTAGTATGAATAGCTAACTTCTAATAGTTAGGGCTAGATCAGGTCAAAGCCAAGCCAGATCCAAATTTTTCCTGACTCAAGACCTGAAATTTTTCGAGGACCAGGCTTGAGACAGACTTGGCTGCTTCTGAAGCTTCTGAAGCAACTCTGATTAGCAATGAAATCAATAGTACCCAATTCTTTTAGGTCTTTGGCTCATATTTGTGTCCACTTTGCGGGAAAACGTACAAGTACGAGTATAATTTATTCTATCATTGGCGAAGGACGTGCCGAGATTTGAATGATCTACTTGGAAGCACTGAGGAGAGACGGGTAAATTTCAAAATGATAGATAAATGATTTAAAATACTATCAATACACGTTGAGCAATTTTTCAATTCTATTTCCAGTTAGGTCTAACTTGTAGAACTTGGAAAACTTGATTTTTCAGACAATGGACGTGAACGCTTTGCGAGCTCTCGTTGACGAGGTTGCCTCAAAAAAAGCCGAGATTGGTCCAATCGATATTGGGATTTCGAGATCGCTTCTCTTTCAAAATGGTCCAGTTGCAAAGCTGGAGATTCCGAAAAATCCGCTAGGTTTGTATTAGGTTTAAAAATTTAAAATTATCGACTTGCGACCATGGCCGACTGGCTAAGGGCCCTGTATCTTACTAGGGAACTTTCTCAACTTACCACCGATTTTTGAAACCGGATTTGAAACCGGATTTTTGAAACCGGAGCTACAAAACGTCCCCATCGAATTCTAAGAAACTTATTTTTTCCTAATGGAGGCTTTTGAGCTAGCTAGTCGGAAGGTCGAGTCTATCCCGCCGGCTAGATTCGTGTGAATAAATCTTGTTTTTTATTCATCGAAATATTGTACATTAGGTTTGGAAGAATACAAAAATACTTTGTTTAAGTAATATCAAGTTTAAAGGACATCGTGGAACCGCTTGTCAAGCCTGTGGCCTCATCGTTCTCACTTCACATATGGAGAGGCACATCAGAATCCATCGAGGGGATTTACAACCAGACGAACGGAGCGCATGTGGAGGGTTTGAGCTTCAGAAATCAAATTTTCCATTTAAAATCGTTTAGATACTTTTGTGATCTTTGTGGGTTGATGTTCCGACAGCACTTCAATTTGATTAAACATTGGAGAACGGCTTGTCCAGAGATACAGGTGCAAACACAAAATGTAAACACATCCCTTCTGGCTCACTGTTGCAGCAAATTGCCAGGGAGGAAGTGTTTCATTTTTAAGCAAGAATGAGTTCCTTAAAATGTTAACAAGTCTATTACTCAATGTTAAAAATAGACAAATAATTTGCAGGCAAATCTCCCAGAGAACTGCGAGCTAACCCTAGATGATCGTCAACTAAAAGAAATGGTGAAAGAATTGATTCAAAAAGCGGCCACAAATCACGTTGAGGAGAGGGATTACAAACTGCCGATGATGAGAAGTAAGAAGTTATTTTCTTTTAGAATAATCAACTTTTCAGATCCATCCGCATCCGGTTTGGGCTACTATAAGCGAAATGAAATTGTAAGTGATTCAAGATTTCTTCTGAAGGCATTGATTTCAGCTCGATCATGACGTGGGCACACTTGCTGATGAAGATCAACGATATACAGAAGAACAGGTGAATAGTAAAATGTTACTGGAATCCTTAATCTGTCAACCAATTCATCGAGTCTAATATCACGAGTCTAGGGCCTTGTCTTTGCTGACGATTTCGTCGATGAGGATGTGAGTGGTGAAATGCCGAGCTCGAGTCGGAGTGGTGAGAAAGAGAAATGGTCAATGGACTCACAACCTGTTAATTGTCCCGAATGCTTTCGGTGAGTGTAATTAACAGATTTGAGAGGATGGTGTATACAGTGCAAAAAGATTGTCAAGGTAATTCTCCGAGCAAAGTCTAGAAGTTACTGGCCTGGTGCAGCCCTGTCTGACCAAAGTCCCTGATAGGGATGTTCCAATCAAAACCTTGGACCTGTAGGCTAGACCAAGCCAGAGCCCAGCTATAGAGGTCAGGTATTGTAAGCTAAAAGCTATAGCTGAGCCCAAGGATTTTGATGGGCAAGGCCAGGTAAAGCCAGGGCAAGGCTAGCAGTCAGGCCAGACTTGGTTTCTAAAAATTTCCTTTAGGACAATCCTGGCCCGTTAGAATTCAAGGCTGAATTGGCTACTGGTCCTGGCTAGAATATTCCTAGCTGCGAAGCAAACAAGCACAAACTACCGATTCAGATCATTTGCGAACGCGGGCCGTCTCGAGAGACACTTGGCGGGTTTCCATGCATCTTATGGCGCACATCATTGCATTCTTTGTGGAAATCGGTAAACGCCTTTTTTAGATTACAACTGATACTCTTGTTTAGATTCAAATACGATTACAATTTGTTGTACCATTATCGACACAGCTGCCCGTACACGAGAACGTTCATCATGAGAGATGTTAGGGAACAAGTGAGAGAATTCATTCAGTAATTATTTGACTAACACGCCCTTTCTGACGTACTCAAGTCATTGTTTTTAACGATAACGATATGAATTTTCTGTGCACTAGACACTGTGCGTTTCCAACTGACTATCAGCACAAAGTACGTGCCAAAGAACAGAGCTAAAGGCGCTTTCAAGTTACGAAGAAACCAGCTAAAAACCAGTTAACAGCGGGTTTTTCTGGGTAGACGTAGGTATACGCCGTGGCGCGGTTGGGAGTGCGTTTTTCTACAGCCCACAGGATCACGGTTCGACCCCCGTAGTGTCGTTTGATCTAATTTTTTATTTTAAATAACATAACTAGAATATAATCTAAGGTTTTTTTTAAAGAAGTTTTAGCTTTATTGGATAAAAAATGACCGAGAAAATGCCCGTACAAACAGGCAGACGTGTGGTAGATAAGTTCGAGAAATTTATAGATGGACGCTCAATCTCTTCGCAAAATGGTTCGAAATCTCGCGCAACGTGAAGTGAAGCTGACCCCAACGATCACCACATCACATCGAATGTTTTGCAGCACGAAAAACCCGATGATAAGTAAGCTTTAAAGAAGAAAATGCTTTAAAAGAGGTTCAATTTAAACGTTTAGTTTCGATTTTCAAGTAAGTTAAAGGGTACTCTTGTGTACATTTGAAGTGACTTTTCAGGCAACGATGAGATGGTTCGTCGACAAATGCTGGGCAAAGCCAATCATCAACCACCGCCGATAATGACCGTTCCAAAGAATGGACTTACCGGGAAAAATTGCCCGATTTGTCGTGAGTCTTTGAAAGATTTTTTTCATAAATTCTTTTAAACTTCTATAATCCTATTTCAGAAATCGTTTTTTACGGAACGGCGATCGAATTGCACATGCGAAGAGCTCACTCAGTCTCTTGGGAAGATTATCTGGCACAGAAAGAACGCGAGAGTGCGTACGAGAGTGCGTTTTCAGGTCAGAATTTACTGTAAATCTTGATACAAGTCATTTCTACAAGCCAAATTTGACCCTAATATGTCGTTTTTTTAAAAGTTAAAGCGTTTAAATTCAATCAAACATTATATATGTTGTATTCGATTTTGATTGAAACATTAGATTGGATTAAAAGCACAGTAGGGTATCATGTTTTTTAAATGTTTCTAAAGAATTTTCTTGAAATTTCTTAGAAGTTTAACTCTAGCAATCTAGAACAACAAGTTAGCACCACGTTTTGCCGAAAAACAATAGCTTTCTTGCATTGTGAATTCACGCGTAAATAAACCATTTCTTTTGGCAAAATTTCCTTATCAGATATCCTTATCTCTAAACTTAGTTCCTTAACTATCTAAATTTGGTTCCATATCTCGTTAAGTTTGGTTCCTTAACTGTCTAAATTTGGTTCTTTATCCCTCTAAATTTGGTTCCTTATCTCAACAAATTTGGTTCCTTAACTGTCTAAATTTGGTTCCTTACAGGTTTTTCTAGGTTGTCAGAGTTAGACTTCTAAAAAATTTCGAGAAAATGATTAAAAACATGATACCCTACTGTGCAACAATGTTACAATCCAAAGCAGATATTCAATTTGGATTCAATATGAATCGGATATATACATCAATCAGTTTCATGGATTCAGGTGGAATGGAGGAAGAAGACGATGCCGAAGAAGCGCCACCGAAACTCGAGCCGGAAATCGATCCATCTGAACCGACAACCACCGAAATCTCACAAAAGGAGACGCTAATAAGTGAAAGCGAAATCACACAAACGAAATCCACAATCATTCACATCAAGAAAGTGAATGGGACATTTGTGGAAGTGATGATCGAAGGATTCGGTGAGTTCGACTGAAACTAATCACAGTTCTGTGTTGAGTACAAGTTCAAATGGAAAGATCCTTTAAGAAATCTACATCTAAATTATAATTTATATATATATATATTCATTATTCATTTTCTTTTTTCTTTTCAGAAGAGGGCTATCTGCAAACGCTTATCGACTCTGGTCAACTCGAGCTCGAGCCCGGGGATGAAATCGAGATTGTTGTGAGTGAAAAGTCTATCAATATCGATAATTTAACTTTTATAAGAGAGACCTAGAGCCAAGTACAAAAGTTTATATAAATTTGACGAATGAACGTTGTTTTGTTTTAACTTATTTACAATAATCATAACGAAAAAACACGATGTTAAGCATACAAAGCAGCTAGAAGAGAGCGATCTGTTTTACGAGTTTTGTCTCTCAATTTTCTCAGGATTCGTTAGTCCAATCAACCTTTATTTTATATCATTTGAAAGCCTGAAATCTCCTCTATAAACTTTATAAAAAGCTTGATTATATTTTTGAAAAAATTCTAGCTAAATCCAGTCAAGTTCTGAGTCAAATTTCTAGAAATCTGCCGATAATTTGAAGTCATCTTATAGCTGAACAAAGCCAAGAAATAATATAGTTTAATGCTGTAATATTGATTCAAGTTTTTTCAACTCAAATTTTGTTTTTAGGGAGAAACTGAAGAGACCGAGGGGCCACACGAGGACCAAGAAGTAGGCGTCATCGAATACGAAGATCTACCGCAAAATGATGATTACTAACAAAATGAAATACTCAAAACGCTGTAATTTATTATTATTTATTATTATCTGATTGTCTCAAGTCATCTTTCAAAAGTTATTGTTCCAGTTTTTTGGAAATCAGCATAAAGCACAAAAAGAAATAGTATAAAAATCAACAACAATCAACAACAATCAACAACAATCAACAACAATCAACAACAATCAACAACAATCAACAACAATCAACAACAATCAACAACAATCAACAACAATCAACAACAATCAACAACAATCAACAACAATCAACAACAATCAACAACAATCAACAACAATCAACAACAATCAACAACAATCAACAACAATCAACAACAATCAACAACAATCAACAACAATCAATAACAATCAACAATAATCAATAACAATCAATAACAATCAACAATCATCAACAACAATCAAAGTCAACGTTTCTCTTTCGTTTTTAGATTCAGAAACAAAGACTAAATGTAGTTTTGTCCTTTTTTTCCTCCTCTATGCACTAAAAAAAGACAAATAGCCAGCATCGAATTACTCTCTTTGCTAAAGGACTCTCGTTTTTTGAGAGATGTGAGCTTGGATGTTTTTGGCAGAAAAGAAGACTCCATTTTATTCATTTTTATAGCAAATGTATGCAAAATTCTGTTTATTTACACAAAATTGCCTTTTTATTTCAAAAAAATTTGCTAAAAACATCGAAGTTTCGGCTCTTATCGGCTTTCCGGGTATTTTGAATGAATGGCGTCAGCTTTGAAGGCTCATAACTTTATCCAGAGATTATCCAGAGATATTTATTATTCAGAACTTTTTTTATTTCGTTAGACTGAGGGAAGTTTGGGCTTTCAAATGACAGGATTTTATTTTGATATACATACATTCATACATTTTGATTGGGTTTTTGATTCTCATGCAAATTGGCATTTCCCGAGTTGGGTCGGTCTAGAGTTGGCTTTGATTTTCCTGGACTCGATTATGGTCTAGAGCTGGCTTTGATTTTCCTGGACTCGATTATGGTTTAGAGCTGGCTTTGATTTTCCTGGACTCGATTATCTAATCAAATTGTATCAAATATTTGGTATCATTTGAAAGCCTGAAGTTTTTTTTTCAATAAACTGATAGAGAAAGATAACAAAATATCATCTCTAAAGAAAGTTATAGGCCTTCAAAGGGTTTCCTTTCCCGTTGCTATCGTAATCTTGCCTCGAAATTTTAATTTAATTTATTCTTTTTGTAATTTTCGATATTCTTTGTGAACCCTTACAGAATTAAAACAAAAGTAGATAGATTGGATAAAACTAAAGACAAGGTTACGGTAGCTTTTCAACATCTTAGAAAGCATTGTCCTTATCAAGCTTTTCCTTGAGCCTTCCAATCATTTTCTATTCAAAAACAAGTTCCACAAACTCGATTTTTTCAACTGGTTAAGCAAAACAAATTTAAATTCACCAAAATGAAGTTTTCTTCATTTTGTAAACACGCGTCTTTCGAAACGATACCTCAAAACGATCTCCCAACAAGGAAAAAGGCTTATATCCAAAAAGCTCAGGGTAAAAAGGAGAGCGATTTGTGGGTATAGATATGGGGAAAGATGGGGGCATTTGGAGTCCCTTGGGGAGGGGCAAGGCTTCGATGGAGATAGAGGGGAGGGGCATGGCTAGAGCCCCGTCCCCATCCATTCATCTTCCTCGCTTTTGGTATCCCGATCTCCTCTACTCCTTTGCTCGACTTGCTCTCCTAACTTATCCTGAAACTAAAGATTTTTCCACTTACTTTGAACATTTCTTTGATCTTTGACAATGTAACTTTTTGCTAGATCGAAACTCTTTCTTCTGGCATATCTACTTTATTGTATAGCTTGAAAAATTCTTTTCTTTAATCTTCTAATTTTATCTTTTTCCCTTTCTTTCTTGTTTTTTTTTTTTTTTTTTTTTTTTTTTTTTTTGGGACGGGGGGGGGGGGGGGGGGGGGGGGGGGGGGGGGGGGGGGGGGGAGCCTTTCTTTTCTTTTTTTTCTTTTTTTTTGTTGGAAAGAGTTCAGTTTTACTCTTATTTTTTTATCTAAAAAAAAGGGGAGACACAAACGCGCGAAACAACAAACCGTTTTCAAATATCATATTTATTGTGAAGGAGAGGATGTAGGGGGCTACCCGCTTTATATGAGCTTACGCCTTAGACAAGTCTACCCTTTGGATCCCTGTTATCCCAATCCCGAGAGGAAGGGCCTAGGGTGAACTGGCTCCCAAGACCGGCCCCCCCTAGGTCCCTTAAGGGCCTAGGGGGCCCGGTCTTGGGAACCAGTTCACCATATGGGTGCGGTTACCTACAGCACTCGGTTTGGGGAAGATATCTCTGACTCATCTGCTGGACTCGAACCAGAGACCAAGCCCAACGTTGCTTAACTTGGCAGATCTAACGGGATAACGTGTTTCAACGTGGCGAGGCCGTAGTCAATATTATAAAGAGACCATAGTATAAAGATGAAAAACAGCTTAACGATGTTTTGAAAGTTTTCAATTCAAATTCCAATTCACTAGAAAAGTTCTCTAGACAACTACAGATTCTTTCCAAGTGTTATCGCCAAAGCTTTTTTCAAATGTTTACTTTTTTAGAAAGTTCTCTCAAAATCTCCAAACCTTTCCCTTCACCTCATCCTCTTCACTTCCACTTAAAATTAGCCTCGTCTTGTCTTGTCTTCTTTTCCATTCCCCATTTTGCACCTCTTCTCTCCGAGGGAAACTCTGAAGTAGACTAAAGAAAATAAAGCACCATCTAGATCTCTGCGAGTTTTTAACAAGCACATCAGTCTATCGTGTTATTTGGATTCTTGGTCTTGAGCAAATTCACTTTGTATCTATTTGAAATGTGCTTCCGGAGTCACTGATGTGACTCCGGTGTCGCTTATGTTTAAAGTAAATCGGTTTATTAGTAATTTTTAAGGTATGATTATATGTGATTTTGTATTGAATGATGCAATCAGTTTTTCGGCTCAGTTTCAACCTTGATTATATCAGCTAATGTTGGCTCAATACGAAGCGGAATTTGTACGAAAAATACGGCCGAATTTAGAGCAAGAATTGATCCTCTAAACGATAAAGGAATAGGACTTCCTATAACTTTTAGATGAAACTCATCAGCCTATCTTGGAGATTCGGAAATTTGCAGCTTTTAAATGCTATTCATCTGTGAATTTGTAGCGGCTAGAAAAGTGTAAGCCCGCCTTTAGCCCGTACACCTTAGTGCACTTAATTTTTCATTTCCTTCTTGGGAATCAAATAGTAATAAAAGGCAGTCAGTGTCGGTAAATCTTACAAAGTTTCTAGTATAAGTAAATTGCAGCTAACAGATACAGGTAGATGAGGTACAGCTAAACAACACGCTATCAAATTTTATCTAAAAGTTGACCAAGCCAAACTCTAGATGGATTCCTTTTCTCCTTTAGTGTTTTCTTGGTTGTGAATCCTTTTCTTCCCTTTTCTTTACCACTCTCGGGGGACCAATCAGACATTTCTTTTTCTTTCTTTTCCTTTCTTTTCTTTTTCCTTCCTCTTTCACAAATCACGGCCACCAAGTCAAATGCCCGATTTTCTTCTGCCTAGCTTTGACAGGAAACCTTTTTTTAGAGAATGTTTTTTGAAAAAGAATAGCTTGAAAATTGTTTAAGCAGTTGTGTTATCACAAATCTTTCCAGTAATTCGACTTCAATATGCTAATTTGCATTCATCTTGCAGACAAGAAATCAACTACCCTAAAGTCGCGAGTATAAGTTCTGTTTGGTTTTCGCATGCAAATTGACGGCTGTCTCCGGTGCGGTGTGTTGAGGGTTCAAACCCCGCTGCAGCATAACTTTTTTGCTTTTTAAGAACAATAATAGAAGTAAATTTATTGAGGGTTATAGCAATTTTATGCTGTTATTTGTTGCTCCGGGCGTGGCTCGGCGCGTCCGCCCTGCTCCTCTCCGGTGCTCAGTCTTAAGGATCCCCCCTGGCTTTAGAGTTCCTTTATAGTTCCTTTAGAGTTCCTTTAGAGCCCTTTAAATGTAAATTAAGGCAGAACTTATACTCGGATGAACTTATACTCGAGACTTTAGGGTAGTTTTGTAGATTTAACTTCGTCTAACAGATTTCCCTATTCTTTGCACATATTGGCGCTTGTCTTATCGTCGAATAAATGGCATTATAGATCGTGATCGAGTTTATGAAACTGAAAATTGTTCGATTAAGTTCGAATTTTGCCTTTACCAAATTTGTTTTGATCTTTCTTTTTCTTCTAGATTTGATTTTCAAATCCAAAACTTTGACTAGTAAGCGAGTTTCAGAGATTATATAGATATGTTGTGTCGAATTCAAAATTTCCGTTCTATTTAGATTGAATGTAAGAGCTGAAAGATGAAAGATCACTTCTCGGTTCATCACTCGTCGCTGGCATCTCTTTGTTGTCATTTTTCTGCTGTCATCTCAAATAATAAAGTTGCGCTCCCTGTTCAATCATTATTAAAAAGCAATCCTATAAAGCTTTTCAACTGGTTTAGCTCTTCTTTATTGGTTATGTTGAGATCGGTGCCTTCTTGTCGCTCTCGTGCCTCGTTTCACCCGTCAACGAATCGATCAACTCCTGGAAATTCATCGAATCGACACAGCAATGCGCTCAGCATCGTCTCCAAAATTTCCGTTGAATTTAGATTGAATGTAAGAGCTGAAAGATGAAAGATCACTTCTCGGTTCATCACTCGTCGCTGGCATCTCTTTGTTGTCATTTTTCTGCTGTCATCTCAAATAATAAAGCTGTGCTCCCTGTTCAATCAAAAATCTTTTCTTCAAGTTGTTTTTGTGGTAGTTTCTTGGCTTCTCAAAGAATTCTTGATGATTTTTAGCGTTTCAATCACTTGAAAATATTGGGTCTTGAATTCGAAATCATAGAAAACCAAAATTTCTTCATTATCAGCCAAATATGAAGAGTAATAGGTGATTTTGATGTTATAAAGCATAAATGCTAGCTCCAGCAAATGCTAGCTCCAGCAAATGCTAGCTCCAGCAAATGCTAGCTCCAGCAAATGCTAGCTCCAGCAAATGCTAGCTCCAGCAAATGCTAGCTCCAGCAAATGCTAGCTCCAGCAAATGCTAGCTCCAGCAAATGCTAGCTCCAGCAAATGCTAGCTCCAGCAAATGCTAGCTCCAGCAAATGCCAACTCCAGCATAATTAACTTCAAAATTTCTTTATAAAGTTCTCTAGAGTTCTGTTGAGTTGCCTGTCCCTATTACCTTATCACATATCAACGAGAGCCTATTTTTAAACCCTTTCCTTCACTCTTAGCTTTATAATTCTAAAACTTTCGATTAAGACAAAAATGAAAGACAAAAATCATGAAAAGATCGAAAAATTCTCGACACATTTCTCTCTGCAATTCCTTGAATCTCGTAAATTTTTCATGGTTTTTTTTTCAGACACTTCCACTCATTTAGATTCAAAGAAACAGGAATCTTCTCCCTTAGAAATTAACCAAAAAGCTAAGAAATTAACCAAAAACCAAAAAGATATTTTAACAGAAAACAAATATTTTCTCTTTTTCGATTTTTCAAGGAAGATCCATCTGGTCTCGAGAAGAAATTGAATTCTCTGTTCTTTCTCCATTCAGCAGCCGAGCTCTGTTCCATTCACTGTCCTTTTTCCACTGCTCTATTCTTTTCCATTCACTTCTCCAAAGCTTTCTTAAATCTTAAATCTAAAAACTATCAAAAAAATTCAGAAATTTACGTTAATTTTAGACTCGAGACTTTTAGAAATTTGAAGAAATTAAAGCACAATTTAAAAAATAAACTTTATAACAAACTTTATAACTTTATAACAAACTTTATAACTTTACAACAAACTTTATAACTTTACAACAAACTTTATAACTTTATAACAAACTCTATAACTTTATAAAAAACTTTATAACTTTATAACAAACTTTATAATTTTATAACAAACTTTATAACTTTATAAAAAACTTTATAACTTTATAACAAACTCTATAACTTTATAACAAACTTTATAACTTTATAACTTTACAACAAACTTTATAACTTTATAAAAAACTTTATAACTTTATAACAAACTTTATAATTTTATAACAAACTTTATAACTTTATAACAAACTTTATAACTTTTTAACAAACTTTATAATTTTATAACAAACTTTATAACTTCTTATCATCAAAATCACCTATTACTCTTCAATTTTTTTAAATCATCCCATCTTTTTAACATTTTAAATTTATAAATTTACACATTTACATGATATCTTAAAATTTTACTGAATTTGAATATCATAATAGTTAGACAGAGCCAAAAATAATCCCGTTCTCGATCTCCGGGCCAATATTTAACCTTTATTGGACTATGTAGACGCATTTTTGAAGGTTCTTTTTACAAAACATTTTCTAAACTTTCTCTTTTACCATATCTAATAGTTTAAAGAGTAATTTCAGTGCCAAAAATGCATTTGTGCGCTCGTCCGATGAACATGTCCCGGCTGGCGTGCTGTCAACTCGTCTTGATGCTCAATGACACGTTGAGGGTTGGGGTTAGATTAAATTGTAGGAATAAAAGGCACAAATACAATGTTCAAATAGTCATAACCAATAGCCAATTTCAAGAAATTCAATATTACGATTAAAAGTCGAATACGAACCTAATAGATTGACGAATTGACAAGATTGACAAGACGTCTTGATGCCAACAGTGCCTTTGTGCCTTGCTGCTGACAGAAACGCTTGCCCTTTACTTGATTTCTATTTTCTAATTAGCTTTTCGAATGGAGATTTTCATGATTGAATTGATTTTCTTGATTGAATTCTCTTGATCAAAGAATTGTTTGCGAAAAGATGCGTTTAAGCAAAAGTATGAGATTGTAAATTGTTTTGATTCCTTTAGAAACAACAGAGTTTTGAAACAAGATCTCATTCGTCAGCTCACAAATTAACATTTAAAATGTAAAGCCTGAACTAGCATATTCCCGTGATTCAAAATAAGCCGTTTCTTCTTTGCAGATACCACAATGTGATCCAACGTGGCTGCTGTTGGATCAAGAAGATATCAGAAATCGATCAAAGGTTTTTGAATTCGTTTTTTGATTAGATAAAGAAGTGAATAAAGTAGATTTCGGGAGATAAAGCAAATAAAGCAAATTTCAGCCTTCTTGGGTATTGATCGAAGAGGCTGATCATCCGACAACCGGTGATGAGCCGCTCGTTTTTTGTCTTGGTGTCGCATTGTTACTTCTTGTCGCTCTCGGAGCCACACTTACTCTCAATCGGATAACAAGACCAAAGTTGGTTCTAGATGTGAAGCTTCTTCGTTTATTATATTGTAAAATTGAGATTTTAGAGCAGGAGATCTTGAACCAGGCTATAATATAATGATGTGGATGCCAACTGGCCCGAGTCATCGATCGAGTAGACGGTAAGTCTTTTCTGAGTATTAAAAAGTAAACCTATAAAGCTTTTCAACTGGTTTAGCTCTTCTTTATTGGTTATGTTGAGATCGGTGTCTTCTTGTCGCTCTCGTGCCTCGTTTCACCCGTCAACGAATCGATCAACTCCTGGAAATTCATCGAATCGACACAGCAATGCGCTCAGCATCGTCTCCAATATGAGGTAGATTTGATAAAGAGATTTCAATTCAAAGGGACAAAGGGATTTCAATTTCAATTTCAATTCGATTTCGTAACAAGTATTGAACTTGCAAAGCAAATCCAAGGATTTTAAATTCCAAAAACCTTTGCAGCCTCCCTTCATACCAATCAGCCACCTCATCAACTCCGATCTCTCATCCGATCTCCCTTGTTTCTCTTTCTTCTCTGGCAAGAAGATACCAAATAGCTCAGTGGTTAGAGCATTTGCTAAGCTAAAAGGGGGTTCAATCCCGTCTCCAGAAATCTCCAGAAATTCATTGCTTTATTACAGCGGCTTTCGACTCCAATCGTCCGACCAGCAGTCCGAGAACGTCCTCTTTCCCTAATCGATGATCCTACTCTACAACAACGTCTCTTAACTAATACATAACTATTTCTAAAACTTGTTATTAAACATTTTATTGAATTAAATACTTTTTTTTTGCTACGAATTGCCAGTTACGGGTTCGTTTTTGGCTTTATTACTGCTTTAATAAATGGCTTGCTTAAAACCAATACAAATATCAATAATTTACAGTACTCAAAAGGCTACAGAAGTCTTGGAATTTAATCTAATAATCTAATGATCTAAATTTAATCTTCTTGGTAATCTAATGATTACTAATAGTGAGAAATTTTTGAAATAAATGAGAAATTTCTCTATTTCTGATCAATTCAAATTTATTGGAGAACGAGTTTTCTTTATTAAGTCGTAAGTCTACAAAACATAGCTGTAAATGCTGTATTAGAATATTCGAATAGAACCATCGAAGCATTCATCGCCGTGAGCCATCGAAATATTGACTTTTACAATCTGCCAAGTTGCAGTACTTGAAAAGATCAATGAGAAGTCTTTAACATCATTCAAAACTACACCAAAATACACCTTTAAAACTCATTTTCTTCCCCAATATGATATCAGAGATTCACATGATTCTTTCCCCTCCCGCCTAAAATCCTAACATTGATAAGAGATCACTCAAAAGACGAAGACCAAGATATCACTTCCTCATTGTAGTGTTTTTTTTTTTTTGATGAAAATGAAAACTATTCTAGTATTTACTATTTTACTTAATTCTATTTTCTCATTAAACATTTTAATCTACTCGAATCGTTTCGGATTCTCGCATACAAATTTGATGGGAAAAATCGGTGACACACTGGCTGAAGCCGGGCATAAAGTCGTGAGTTTTGAAAAGTTTAAGCTTAATAAACAAAAGTATTCTTCAATGCATTTGCAAAATTATCGCCTGATAAACAAAAATTTGAATCTCCAATTCTCCAATGAATTTGAATTTTCATCCAAAAAATAGAGAAGATTTTTGTTTATTTGAAGGATTTCTCAAAATCGTGAACTTGATTGCTTAGGCTTTGTGATAAACTAAAAAATAAAAACAAGAATTGAGTTATAAGATATGCTTAAAGAAGTTTAAATACAAGAGAAACTTCTGGAGAGATCCCACACTATTAAAGATATTGGTTTCATCGGAAAGTGTTGTCTTGAAAGTCTTGAAAGTCTTGAAAGTTCAGAGAGTCTTGAAATCTTCATTTATAAATGAATGTTCAGACAATAAATGTGGTTTACTTTAAATAAAAACTATTTTAAGATTAACTATTTCATTTAGCTTATTTTTAGACAAATTAGAAGCTTTGAAACAAATCCAAGCAGGAATTTGAGTTTCATCGCTTTTGAATACTTGACTTTACACCTTTCAAAATCTTAACTAACGCAAACTTTTCAGAATTTCTTGAAGCTCTTGAAGCTCTTGAAGCTCTTGAAGCTCTTGAAGATCTTGAAGATCTTGAAGATCTTGAAGATCTTGAAGCTCTTGAAGCTCTTGAAGCTCTTAAAGAAGTGTCATTCTTTTCACCTTTCACTTAAACTAGATCCGTTTCTTAGAAAAAATGGAGAGGAAAGCGGAAAAGACCAAAATTTCTTAGAAAAAAAATGGAAACAAGATTAACTCTCTCTAGACAAATCAAGATTGTTTCAAATTGGTTGCATTTAGGGAAGTTCTATGTTTCTACGTTCTTAAGGAGATAAGTAGACTCAAGAATCGGTTAAGGGGTAGGAAGACTGGAGTGAAAGGCTGAAAGGGTAAACTCAAATCAAGTTCCAGTGCTATAAAAGTTTGTGACCTTTGTGAAAAAATTTTCTGACTGATAGAATAGAGCCCATCACTTTTTTCGATCAATGATTTGAAACAAAACTTTGTGAATCAATAAACCTATAATAAATTCATAATTTAGATCAATTTACATACAAAAACCCTTAACTAAATCAATTAGGATATATCAACTTTGATACAAACGGGGTGTTTATGGAATTGTGTTGGTCCTTTAGTCCTTTGGTCCTTTGGTCCTTTAGTCCTTTGGTCCTTTAGTCCTTTGGTCCTTTGGTCCTTTGGTCCTTTAGTCCTTTGGTCCTTTAGTCCTTTGGTCCTTTAGTCCTTTGGTCCTTTAGTCCTTTGGTCCTTTAGTCCTTTGGTCCTTTGGTCCTTTGGTCCTTTGGTCCTTTGGTCCTTTGGTCCTTTGGTCCTTTGGTCCTTTGGTCCTTTGGTCCTTTTGTGAAAGTTAATATTTCAATATAAGCAAACATAATCAATAGTTAGTGTAATTAAACTAGAACTTTAACTAATTACACAGTTTAATTTGAACTTCTTTTAGTTTCGAATTTAATTTGAAACTTCAAACCCTAAGCCTAAGCCTTTTACAGGTTTTTCTCCAACCGATTTTCATGACTCACGTCTCTTCATCAGCTGATCCGAAACTTGTTCAAGTGGTTTATTTTCACTTTAGAATTTGTAAAATATTCAGTATTTTTCACGCTTTTCAGATCATTTCCATTGATCGATCCGATAAAATTGATGAAATGCACAAAGAGTTGACCTCAATGGGACAAGGCTCGAACAGATGGGAGGAGACGTGGTGGCCCGATTTTAAGCCCATAAAAATTGTATGCACATTTTGCATTTACATACGAAGAAGAGGATATAAGAGGAAAAGGAAGAGGAAAAGGAAGAGGAAAAGGAAGAGGAAAAGGAAGAGGAAGAGGAAGAGGAAAAGGAAGAGGAAGAGGATATAATATCCAAATTGAGCTTCTTTCATTTGTCTTGTTTTAGATTCTGAACTTCATCCGAAAATCGGGCTTCGACGCCGTGCAAAGTGAGAGTTTTTACTGTAATAGGGCAAAAGTTACAGAAAACTGTAAGCTTATAAAATTGAAATCTTTGTATGATTTCGAATATGTTTAAGATTAGCGAATGAATCTGGAAGTTTATTCAGGAATTCTTATTGACGAGCCATTGATGCAACGATTGAGGGATTTCCGCTTTGACATCGCCTTCACACAGCCACACGAATGGGGAGGATACGGTAGATTATTGGCTGGATACGGTAGGGGGATACGGTAGATAGTTGTCTGGATATGGTAGAAGGATACGGTAGAAGAATACGGTGGATAATTAACTGGATACGGTAGAGAGTTGTCTGGATACGCTAGAAGGATACGGTGGATAATGGACTGGCTACGGTAGGTGGACACGGTAGACAGTTGTCTGGAAAAGGTTGAAGAATACGGTAGATACTTGGCTGGATACGGTAGGGGATATCATAGATAATTGGAAGAATCAAAATCAAAAAACTTACAGCAATTACCAAATCCAAATCCAAATCCAAATGCCTTTCCGGTAGTCAGATTGAATCCTTACTATTCCCGTTACTTTGATAGACCTAAATATTACTTTAATCTGATAAATTTCAGTGCATTGAATTTGCCTTTACTTGGCTTAGGATTCAAATTCAAATTTCAGCTCTATTCTACGAGCTGGGCATCACCAAGTACATCACCGTCGCCTCGAGCACAATCGGCAGTGGATACTCGCATTTGATTGGGGCACCGTTGACGCCCAGCTATGTGCCTGGTAGAAAGAAAAAGAATTCCTCAAATATCTTTGTTAGTCAAAAGTTAGATTAAAAGTCAGTTAAGAACTATTTTTTGGATATCTTTTACGCAAAACATTTCAGCGATGCACTCAAGACACGGCGATGTGATGAATGTTTTCGAGCGCTTCGAGAATTTCCTCGTCACTGCTGAAGAACGGTTCATTTGCATATCTAGATACCTAAAAAGAACAAATTTAGTTAAAAAGACTGTAGTTAAAGACGTAGACGTATATTCTAATTTCCCCCAGATATCTCTATTGTTCGGAGTTCGAAGAGATGGACACTTTCATGACTCGAAAATACCCTGAATACCCTGGAAGCAAGGTAGCTTTTGAAGCTAATTTTGAGAAGTTTTTTGAGATTTAAAATGGAAATTTTAGGAAATGGCTGGTCGATCGAGTTACCTCTTCACAAATTCTGATCCTCTAATGGATTTCCCGCGGCCACTCCTTGAGAAAATCGTGTTCATCGGTGGGATCACAATGCCTCCAATGGGAACGATGAGATTGGATGAGGTAATGGAAATAATACCAATGAATGTTTAAAAATCAGTTAACTAGAATAACAAATCCTAAAGAAATCAAGAGAAAAAACCCTCAAATCACTGTTCTACTTGCTTGTTAGCTTAGCTTAGTTGAGCTACTTGTTTAACTAACCAAGTCTCAGTTTAGATCAATTAAATCCAAGTTCAGCTGATCGACACAATAAAATAAGTAGCTTCAATCGATTCCCCGATCCCGGTACAAATGACGAGGTGTTCTTTGTGCGGCCTTGTAATCGCTCGCCGTCTGGCACACGCCCCCGATAGATAGGTGTTCTCTTTTAGAACCCGCAGGGGAAAAAAGGGAAGAAGCGATAAACGACTGGGCTACAAACAAAGACATGGGATTGGTTTTCGAACATTGCAAGGAGAAGCCGCCGATACTATTCACGACCACGTCAACAAATGGGAAGATAAAGTCTTGCAAGGACTCTTGGATGAATTCGGGCGAAAAGATGTATTCAATCTCGGTCAAGTCTCAGTTTAGATCAATTAAATCCAAGTTCAGCTGATAGACTCAATAAAGCGAGTAGCTCCAATCGATTCCCCGATCCCGAAAACCCCCGTGTACAAATTTAGATCTCAATATCTTCTTTTTGTGACATTTACAAAGCAAAAGAGAAATCCCTATGAAAATGACGAGGTGTTCTTTGTGCGGCCTTGTAATTGCTCGCCTTCTGGCAAGCCATCTCGGTATAAAAGTGAAATAAGCTCTGAGCGAAGAGCGAACTTCGCCAAACTTTTAGCGTCACTATGGCGAAATTTTCGGGAACAACTTTTGCCGTAGATTTGTCTCTATTTCTCTACAAATGTTTCTTATTAATTAGGCAACAATTTTACATATGATTAGAGAATTGAATAACCCCAATCCCACACACAAAATTTGATCTCATTTAAAACGACTCAAGCGGTAAGAAGCCATTTGTCAATTGGTTTAAAAAACGTCAGACTACAGCGCTTTTACCTATACCTTTTACAAGTGCAAATCTATAAAATATATATAAAATGTTTTGATATTATCGTCAAGATTATTCTATTCTATATTTAGAATCTGATCCAAGTTCTTGAGAAGAGAAAATTCAATGTGCTCATCTCATTCGGCTCGATGTCAAAGAGTGTCGACATGCCCGAGAAATATAAGAGGCCATTGATTGAAGCTATGAAACGGTTGGTTTAGTTGTTTGGACTTTGAAAAAAGAGAAATCTTTAGTTTACCAGAAGTGACATTTTTGTGGAAATATGAGAACGAGGATGATTGGATAAAGGAAATGCCTGAGAATGTGCATCGCGAGAAATGGTTTCCACAATTGGCTTTGCTGGGTAAGAATCACTTCAACTGTACCTCGAGTACTCGAATTTTAAGTGTAACTTGTTGATCCTCGACTATTGAGTAACTGTAAAAAGGATGATGATCTGAATCCGATTCGATTCGATCCGATCCGATCCGATTCGATCCGATTCGATTTGATTCGATCCGATCCGATTCGATTCGATTCGATCCGATTTGATTCGATCCGATCCGATTCGACACGGTTGAAGTGATTCTTACCGCAGAAGTTAAAACATTAACCATGTGGGTGATGGTTAAGGGTTAATGGTTTAACGAAGTTTCCACAAGCGGCTCAACTCTGTACAGAAGTTCCACTGTACTTTGAGTGATTCGAGAGACAAAGTCAAGCTTCCTAGAAGCTGTTAAAGTGATTATTTACGGATATATTAAATCAAGTAATACTCAGTTACAATTAAAATTACTTGTAATGAGCTTTTTGTTCTTTCAGAAGATGATCGTCTCACCGGTTTCATGACTCACACGGGTGCGGGGAGTCTAAACGAGTTGACGACTCGCGGAAAAAAGGTTTCTTTATTTTTTTAAGGTATTAGATTTGTTTTTTATCAATTCTCCATCTAATTACAATCAGCTAACACTTTGTGAAGATCGAACCTAATTTTCCAGGCAATCTGCGTCCCACTGTTCGCCGATCAGTTCACCTATGCACGCCAGCTTGAAAGAGTTGGTTTTAAAGATAAAACTAACATCTAAAATCAAGAAAACAAAATAATTTTAGCTTGGAGTTGCGATTTATCTTTCGAAAAGTGATTTGACTGATGAAGAGAAGATCTTGAATGCTTTCAAGAGGTTGATCACCGATGAAAAGTTAGTCTTTTATTTATTATTTCTTTATTAACATTATTTCTTTATAAACAAGTTACACTTAAAATTCGAGTACTCGAGGTACAGTTGAAGTGATTCTTACCCAGCAAAGCCAATTGTGGAAACCATTTCCTTTATCCAATCATCCTCGTTCTCTTTTATTTATTATTTAAGAAATTTCCAATAGAATATCATTTCTAAAAGCCAAATACACTAGAAAATAATCGAAAAGCAGTTTTAGAATGAGTGAAAACGCGAAAAAATATGCTCGAATGTTGGCAAAACGGCCGCATAAAGTAAACGAAACTGTGGTGAAATTCACAGAGTATGCAGCGGAATTTGGTTTGTTGAAAAGCTTTGCCTGGCTCAGCGCTCAGCTCAGCTCAGCTATCGTAATCCTAAACAATCAGAAATGATACAGTAACCCGAGAGCTTCTACAGTAGCAAGATTACTGTAACGACTATTTGAATAGACAACTTTAAAGATCAAATTATCGGATCGGAAGCTTGATAGCTTGGTACTTGACTATTGT
This sequence comes from Mesorhabditis belari, assembly GCA_958450365.1. Taxonomy (NCBI): domain Eukaryota; kingdom Metazoa; phylum Nematoda; class Chromadorea; order Rhabditida; family Rhabditidae; genus Mesorhabditis; species Mesorhabditis belari. The sequence continues at coordinate 3,175,313 of CAUEEP010000737.1, read as the reverse complement.
ACTTGACTACTGGCTAACTTCTAGCTTAAATTTAAAAAGAAATAAGAATACGGTAGCTTCTTTCTAAGTGCACATTTAGAAAACGGGTTTAGTAAAGAGAAACTTCTTGAATTTCGATTGTAGAAGATTTGATCGATTTTCATTAGTAATACAACTTTGAGCTCAAATATCTTTGTGTTGAGCTGTTCAATTTAAATAGTTTTTGTACAAATCGACAGAGAAAGCCTTGGTGCATCTAATGATACAACGAATATTTAAATGAAATAGCCCAACATCAAGATATTTGGGCTCAAAGTTAGATTGGTAATGGGAAAAGGGGCGGGGCGTGTATAAAAGGTGGGCGCCCCGCTCCTTTGCCATTAGCAATCAAACTTTGAGCTCAAATATCTTCGTGTTGAGCTGTTCAATTTAAATAGTTTCTGTACAAATCGATAGAGAAAGACTTGCCGCATCTAACAATACCAAGAATATTTAAATGAAACAGCCCAACATCAAGATATTTGAGCTTAAAGTTAGATTGGTAATGGGAAAAGGAGCGAAGCGCGAATGTGCATCAATACTATCGCATCAAATGTGCGATAACTTTGAATTCCAGGTCCTCTCACCATCCTTGATCCACACGGTCGACAACTCTCCTTCTTTCAATATTATTTATTGGAAATTTTCTTTATTCTCTTTCTATTTCTTTTATTTCTTATCGTAATCATTATTTTGACGATTCGAACGATTTTCCATTGCATTTTCTCGAAAAATGAGTATAAGAAAATCGGGATTTCGAATCGGAAAAGGTTGAGATCAAAGAAATAGGAGGGTTTTTTTTAAAATTTAGCTATCAAAGAGCTAATAAAATTTATTTCAAATTTCAATATCTTTTACAAAATGATATGAAATAAAGATAAACAGATGAAAATGGTGATAATATACTGCGAGAACCCGTTTCGCCTCGAGAATGACGCGTTCTGAAAGGCGCGTCGCACCTAAAAAGAGAATTTTTCGTCTAAAGAGCTATTTTTCAAGGAGTAAATCAGGCTTCGGCTTTCAAAAAAATACTCAGTTTCAAATTAAGATATATGTACATAGATTCTGAATGCTCATGAACCCGTCCAAGCAGAGCAACCAGGTCTTGCCTCAACCAGCAACCAGGTCTTGCTTTACTGCCAACTTGGGTTGGCTTTAGCATTGCTTGGCTTGACCTTTGTGAATCTGGTGAACCAGGCCTTCACTTTAAGGCCTAGTTCACAAAAAGTACCCGAACCTGCCAGAAGTTAGCCCAAAATCAACTCAGACTTGACCCAGCAGCACTGGACCAAGCTTGGAGCTGGCTCTGACTTCTGGACTGGCTCTAGCCTTGCCTGAATTGACAACCTAAGCAAAATCTTCTAACAAACCTCCATCCGCGCGTCGCTCGTCAAAATGTCGTCAATCCGCTTGATTCGAGCGCAGCCAACCTAAACGTTTAACATGTTTAACAGGTAACATTTAATCATGTATTCAACATGATGCTGACGTTTAACAAGTCTAAAATTTAAATATTTGATTTAAACAATTTAGTTTTTAGTTTCTTTAACTTACTTTTGGGCACTCAACATGAACGAGAGAGCAAATCAGCGCCGCTATGTCGCAAATTTCAATTGAACCTTTGCGGAAAGACGGGCGAAAAGCTACAAGATTGTGATTGAGTTGATTGGTAAGTTTGGAAAGAAATCTAATGTGGCAAGAAACAGTTTTAAATCCTAAACCAACCTGGCCCGATCGCCAAAAACAGTCCGCTCATCGACGGGAGATGAGGGTTGTAGCCGGCCAGAGATTTCCCTAATTGAGATGAGCTGTTTGAGGGTGGAAAGCGCTTCTCTTCGTTTTTCTAAAACTCATATTTAGAAGGAAATTTGAATTTTAAACTCACCACAACGATCCCATATCCCGGATTCGCCAGCAACAAGAGATCGGCCACCAAGTGACTCTTTCGAAAGTGGAAAAAGCGGGGAAGATTCCCGGCACGGGGCGCTGTGAAGAAAACCTAAAATTTGAATACTTAGCAATCAATTTCATTTAGAATTTAATCTGATTTTATACAGTGGTAGAAATATATATTTTCGCCTTGGTTTTCAAATTGTTTTTAGCATTAACAACAATTTAACAACGGATTTTTTAACGGATTTTAACAACGGATTTTTTCTGATGAAACAAAGGTGAATCTCTATCAATCAGATGGATCTCCATTCATCAAGCGATCTATTGGAAACCATCTTCTACTCAATCACATCAAACCTAATGTTCGATTTGACAGTGGAAGTAAAACGTGTTGGGATAGATATATTTATGTTTTATGGTTTAATTGTTAGTTTTTAAGGAGCAATGACAAGAATCTGGTCGATCCACTTGTGATAGTGAATGCTACGATGGACTCTTAGCAATACATATCAATATTGGAGCAGCGTCTACTTCTATTTGCTTGATGGATGGTCGTACTACCAGAATACTTTCGAAACATTGCTTCATGGATAATCGTACTGCCAGAATACTTTCCAAACATTGCTTCATCGATGGTCGTACTACCAGAATAATTTCGAAACATTGCTTTATGGATAATCGTATTACCAGCATAACCCTCCAGTACGAGTAAGATTCTGATGGGGCAGGAAGGCTTTCGAATGAAGGTCGAATACGATTTCCAGGATGGTTTACGATAAATGGTGTTGCTTTGATCAAAGCACCGCATTCTCACCTGATTTCAATCTTATTGAGAATCTCTAGGCGATTGTAAAATCCGTATATAAAAACGTTTTCATCGAAAGTCAAGCTTTGGTACAAGCAAAGTCTTGTATGGGACCGAATTGGATCCACCATTTTGCGTAATCTGGTCGACTATCGAGTTTTGGAATTAGTTTTAGCAAAAATTAAAGCATTCAAAGTCAACCGAATTTGAAACTATCAAAAGTATTAAAAAATTCATATGTTATCCGAATCTCAGAAGATCTCAGAAGAAGAAAAGTTATCCGGAAAGGAGAACCAATAGACTGCTGACAATGACAAGCACAATGACAAGCACAATGACAAGCACAATGACAAGCACAATGACAAGCACAATGACTTTATGGATGCTTTATGGATAATCGACAATGACAAGCAAAAAAAACCCTTTTTCCACCCTTTTTCATTATTCTTTTCTAACAATAATTTCGAAAATCTTTTCTATTTTTAAAAACTATTCTTTTAGCTCTTTAATACTTTTATTCTTTTTGAATTTGAATGCTTTAAATCCTTTGATTTTTGCTAAAATCAATTCGGAAATCAATCAAATACATATTTGCACAATTGTTGATCCATTGATTCATTGGTTGATTGATTGATTGATTTGATTGACTCTTCTAGTTCATGAGCTATTCTTAAGGTTGCTGACTGTGTCTGCTGAGCACTTTGTGCTCTTCTTAAATTCCACACAACCCTTCCAGTCCACTAAGTCTTTCAATTTCTCTTTTGACGAATTTAGTGCACTAGAAATGGTGCATTTACAGTTTTTGAGCACAAATTTGATATCAAAGCTCACTTTCACGTTCGGGATCGGATTCGTCTCGTTGAGGAGACTGTAGACCTGAAAATATATTATTAGAATCTGCATCTGATCTATTTTTAAAATATTATTTGAGCTCACTTGATGAGTTTTCCCTTGAGTCGCTTTAATCTGAAGAATTGCTCCACGTCCGACCGTTTTCTCGATCATCTCCATTGGAACGAAATTGTCGAGAATTTGAACGTTTTCCTTTGGAACCTGAAAATAAAATAAGCACAAATGGGCAATTGGGCGCTTTTTTTGAGCCAAAAACACCTCTTCATTGAGGCTTTTGAATGAGTGGCTTTGAATCAGCGACTTTAAATGAGATTCATAAATCTTTTTAGATTTCAATTCATTTTCTAATTTCGTTGATTTCGTCACTATGCCCGAATTTTTGTGATCAATTTTTACTACAAAACTGAGAGAACAATTGAGCGTCTTGTCCACTTGAGATTTCCATTCAATTACCTGAATTCTTCCATGCATTGAGACAAAGATCAAGTTGAGATCGACACGTTCCCGAGCAGCCGCCGAAAAGCGATAGAGCCACTGAAAATTTGATGTAATTGATATGAGATTTCCCTATACCGTATTTTCTCTAATAGTAGTGCACCCTGAGCGTCGTCTAAGTTGCTCGAAATCTCGAGAACCGCTTATGAGAACCGATCGATGTGGGGTCGGAAAATGTAGCTGACGATGAGATCTAGTGGGAGATTAGAGTGTTGAGCTTCTGCGAAAACTTTAGAACCGTAAAATCGTCACCAACTCGGCTCTACTATTAGAGCGAATACGGTAAATCATTTCTAAACGATGTGCTTCTGGTTAGGAAAAGGTTACCGGTACTTACCCACTAAATAACCCGAAATAACCCGTTCTAATAGTCGGTTCTAGTCAACAATTTTAGAATTACCCCTACTAGCAGTATTGTAGACTAAATTCCTTGAAATCTCGAGAACCGCTTATCAGAACCTATCGATGTGGGGTCGGAAAATGTAGCTGACAATGAGGTCTTGCCGGGGATTAGAGTGTTGAGCTTCTGCAAAAGCTTGGAAACCGTGAAATCGTCCCTAACTGGGCTCACCGGGGTGCACTACTATTAGAGAAAGTACGGTAATATAGTTATAATATATTTCTTTATAAAGTTATAATATATTCATTGGGTTTAGGTTAACTGTTCTCTAAACCATCGACAGTTTTTAGACTCAATAAAACCCCCCAAAAAAAAGCACTAAAACAAGTAAGCGATCGGCAGTCTAGCTATTAAATGTTTTATATTGAAACTTGTAAAACTAAAGGTTCACAAGATTTATAACAGACTATAATTGATAAGCATTCATCTTTACATTAGCTAGTCGCTGCAGTGCGGGCGAGTCTCCCCTCAACGATCCCTCGTCAGCCATCTCGGCTCCAATCCACGAATCGTAAACCATTGTCAAGTCGGCCCATCTAACAAATTAATATAAAGATTGAGAATAGAAAGCCCAAAGAGTCTATACTCAAATAAAAGTTTATACTTTGTAGCTTGTAGAATGGAGGCAGCAATGCTGTCAGCCTCTTCATCACTCGGTGGCTCTCTTGGTGGGATACAAATTGTGAGTTGCGGAGACCATTCCACCTAGATTAATCTATAGAAAACCTAGAAAACTTCATGACTAATTTATTTAATTATATTAATCAAAAACAATTTGCTTATTATTTTCCAACTTACAAAGCACTCCGGGAAGAAAAAGAGCGCAGTCTTGGCGCCAGCTCGTGTCGCGCTGAGGTAAACTGGAGGCACATTCCACCTAGAAAATTCTTATTAAACTATTAATCTCCTTAAACTTTTTATTAATCTTTATCAACCTATAGAATCTTTTTTGATTAAAGATTACCATTTTTGTGCATCAAAGTCGGATTGTTGAGTGAAATTCGCGAACGTTTCCCCCGTTTTCCAATTCAACATCCACTCATCGATAAGCTCATGTTTTTTGGGGAGAACGCCTGGAAATCTTGGTTATTTATATAATTTGAAACATTTACTATATAGCAGTGACTTCAAAATGACCATATTTTGCCAAAATTACCATATTACCTGTAAGCATCGTGTGCCGATTGGGGAATGGCAGCGTCGGGAAAACGGGCACCACTCGGGTGGACCTAGAAGTGAAAGCTTCGATATTTCAATCAATTTTAAGAATGATACTTTATTTACAGCACTAGGAAATGTACTGCAGATCGACTTTTAATTGAATATTACTATTTTTAGGCATCAAAATTGGATTGTACTGTAACCAGGGTCAGGGCCGGTTTCTGATGAGACCAAGCACTTTTTGAGGGTCTAGCCTGCTGACCTAACTTGACCTAACTTGGGAAAAAATACCCTTTAAAACAATGCTGTACAGTACCTAGTACTTATATTTACACAATTTCTTTTACCAAACTCACCAAACGCCCTCATTCTCGAATGTATCAAACGGTGGTTTACCGGAGAAACGATAGAAATCTGAGCCAGAGATTCCCTCGGCTAAAAGTTGATTGAAATTGATTTGAAATCTGCTGATACAATTGTAAATTGATTAGAAAAGTTTTCCATTGTTTTCTATTGATTTTCTAAGTTTTCCATTGATTAGAAAAGTTCTAAAAGTTTCGATTAAAAGTTTAGCTTAAAAGGCTTAAAAGGCTAAAAGGTTTGGTCGGGCTTGGATCGTAGTCTCGGTCCTGACCTACTTCTGGCCTTGTTTTATGTAGTTTTACAAGCCTTGGTCGATAAAAGTGTAGGATAAAATCTAGGTTAAAAGTCTAAAAGATTTCTAAAAGTTTGGCCAAAAAGTATTCCATTGATTAGAAATTTGATGATCATAAAGCAGATATAAATTGTTAGTTGATCGAAGTAACCAACTGATCACAACGAGAAGCTTTTGAGAGGTGACAAGCTGCGTCAAGAGCGCGATGATGGGAAGAAATTCGATTTGAGACATGGCTGACGATACCGCATCTGAAATTGTGGCAAAATTGTGGCTAAATTGTGTCTAAATTGTGAGCAAATGTTAAAGAAAAGTTGGTAAAATTGATTGAAAGGAGGTTTAATCGAAGTGCTGCTAAAGATGACAGAAAAATAAGATTTCATTGCATGATTCGGTGATTCGGTGATTCAGATTTGATGATTTGGCACTAAACATTTGACTGTATGATTGTATGGTTCGATACAAGACGTTGCTTGTACCAAAGCACGACTTTCGATGACTTTCGATGACTTTCGAACGTTTTCCTCTCAATAAGTCAGTTTTCCAAAATTTTCCTTAATTTCTGAAGTCTAGTCAAGCAAAAAGCAGCCAAAAACGAATCTAAAAGACAAAAATTCTTTTAGACAACGATGAGTGCTCAAATGAAGCTATGAAAAACAATAATCGAAGCTTTAGTGTAAAACGTAGTACATGCAAATTTTGATTCTTTCCGAAAAACTCAGCAAATATGCATACCCAATTTTTGAGTCACTCTCCTTTCCCCCCTTCTCCTTCCTTCCACTCTTGTTCAACTCTGTCGCTTCCCTCCCCTTTTTTCAAATCCATTCCTCTATGAATCGGCTCCAATTCCTAATCCCGTAGCTCAGCTTTTCATATTTTTTTTTCGGAATGCTATAGATTTGAAACCGAATCTCTAGGAAGACTACAATTTTTTTTTTGTTTTCGAAAGGCCATAAACTTTTGGGGTATAGATTTTGGAACTCAATTTCAAGTAAAGTAATAGCTGAAGAAATGATTGTTTTGCTTGAAAAAGAACAAGTAAAGATCAATGCTAGATCAGAAAATAGCTTCTGCTCTAGCTCTAGCCCGGTAACCAGGCTTGGTTTTGACTTCTGGTCGGGCTCTGCCCTGATTAATCGGTTTGGTCGGGCTTGGATCGTAGTCTTGGTTCTGACCTACTTCTGGCCTTGTTTTACGCGACCGATAAAAAGCTTGGCTTGGCCGATAAAAAAGCTCTTTTTCAGCAAAAACTGAACCCGATTTTGACTTGTATTGTTCTGGTCTGAGCTTACAGGCCCTAGAGTTGATTGAAACATTCTTGATAAACCAAAAAATTGCTTAAAGTACCAAGAAAATTGTCACACAAAGATTCACAAAAAGTAAAGTGAAGAGATAAAGTATCAGCAATCGGAATGGGGATCTGATTCCTAATTGAGAGTAAAGAAAAGATTCGATCAAAGGGAAACAGGAAAGGAGATTCTCTAAGTGAGATGAAGAGAAAAGGAAAAGAAGAAGACCTGTCAAGAGCACTCGAAATCCCCGAGAGCAATTAGAACAAGAAAAAGGAAAAGAGAGGAAAAGATCAACATTGTATAAAATTGAGGAAAATTGGGAAATTGGGTGAAGAAGATTGACGGAATCGAGTCACGGATGGGCTTTTTTGACTTTCTCTGAAAATTTAATTCATCTACGTTTGACGTTTGAGTAGTGTTTGCTGAAGAAAAACAGGAAAGGAAAATTGTTGCAGCTAGAGTGAAGAAGTTCAGCTTTAGCTTCATTGGTTAAGTAGTTTTAAAGTAAAAATGGCAAATGTCAAAAGTAAATCTCTTGTAGGTGAATTGGTGACAACTTTGAATGTGATGTGGAAGTGGAAATGTCAATGGGATGTCACAAAGAGAAGCCAGTCATAGATTTAAGAAAAGGAAGGGGCAATAAAAGGGATTTGGGACATAAGGGTACCCTTTGAAAGAAAAGAAACACACCAACAAATTCCCTCTTTCTTTTCTTTTCTTTCTTTTCTTTCTTTCCCCTTCATACACCCATTGCACTCAATTCAGTGTAACTTCTCCGTTGCATTTAGATTTTGATTTCAATCTAGTCACCCAATTAGTGTCTTAAACCTCAATCTGATTAGTTCTAGTTCAGTTCTAGGGATCAATTGAGTAAAAATAGCTTAACATTAAGAAATAATACGGGGAATGTTTCTTTGAAAAGTTGGCATATCTTTTTAAACATATTTTCTATCATATACTTTGGAATCAAGTTAAAACTTCAAGATTTTAACTTGAACTTTAATATCTCTACAGTAGACATGGGCAGCGGGTCGGATCGGGTCGGGTTGGGTCAAAAGTGGCCCGCTGACCCGACCCGCGACCCGGCTTTTTTCCCGGATGACCCGCTGACCCGACCCGTGACCCGACTTTGTTGGACTAATGCCAACTATCTTTTCTAAACTGCTGCAGCTGTTCTAAGCTGTAGAGTCTACAGCTGACACAAAGTGACATATTTAAAATCGAAAATCCGAATGTAAAATCTGAATTTGGTGTTTAGTGTTCAGCTTTTCTTCGGCTTTTCTTGTTCAGCTTCGGATTTGCAAAAATCAAGCATTACAGTATCTGTAAGAACAGAAAACATTAAACTGAATCTGTGCATTTGATTTGATAGGTTTTTATCTAAATCTTTGTAAATTTTACTGTAACTTTTATCGAAATTCTCAATCAAACGAAGCGCATACAGTAGCGGACAAAGACTTAGCAGTCCGAGAGACCTAAGTCTTTGTCCGCTACTGTATGGCTATGACGATGGCATTTTAACTCCGTCCCTTTTCAAGCTGTTTCCTGCATCGTATCTTAGCCGGATTTGTTTGCAAAAACGTTGGATTTGCTTTCATTTGACTTGAAATCAAATTTTCTATCGAAAGAAAGCAAATTCAACGTTATAAAAACAAACCCAATCAAGGTACAAGCAAAATTCGTAGATTACCACGGGAAATGGACTGAAAAAGGGCCGGAGTTGACAACGAGTCACCAAAAAGCTACCTCAATCTAATAAGACATCAGAAATACCGTATCCTAAACAATGTCGCGCTCATATGCGTATATAAGGATGCCTCTTTCCACATTTAGGCTGAATTTTCTCTCATTTCGTCTTGTGAAAGTTGTTTTCAAAGAGATACTTCCACAAATTTCATCAAAGCGATTCCTTTTTTTCTTTAAGTCAACATATTGTTCATTCTTGAAGCTTCGTTGAAACATTTTCACACGCTTTGCCCCACGTGTCTTGAATAAACTTGGTTTTGTTCTTCAACTTGCGACCTTTTTCCGGGAAAATTCTGGATTGGTGCTTTGCAAAAACTAGCGCACCCCTCCTAATTTGAATTTATAAAAGATAGTACGACTAAAAAGTCACAAAAACAAAGCTTCTGCCATAGGAAATGATAAAAACCACTTAACTTAACATTAGTTGGCATCAAGTTCATGAAATAGATTGTCAGTGAGCAAGTGGATTTAAAAAAACTCTACAAACAAAGCTTTCGCCATAGAAAATGATAAAAACCACTTAACTTAACATTAGTTGGCATCAAGTTCATAAAGTAGATCGTCGGGAAGCAAGTGAATCAAAAAAAAAACTATAAACAAAGCTTCCGCCATAGGAAATGCTGTTAAAAACGTAACTCAGCTTTATCCTCTTTGTTTCCTGCAAAAACAAACGCGATCACATCAGAAAAACGCAAAAAAAATAAAATGAAATGAACAAGAATGAGAAAAAATGAAATGAATGAAACAATTTCACCCAAATCAGGAGGGGTACGGTAGTTTTACCACGCTTTAAAGTGCCAACCGAGGATTTTCTCGGAGAAAGGTCACAAGTGTTATTGATTCAAGCAAAAGCGCATAGATCTAGCCATTTCTAGTGAATTCAAGAAAAAGCACACAAATAATTCATAATCCAGAGCAAATTTTTATAGCTTATACAAAAAATTCAATAATCCAATCTTACTTGTCTAACTAGTAGGCAAAAAAAAAATAGTAACAAGTAAATATATAGTAAATGTAAATAGAAATTTGAAATCCAATCTTGCTTTTCTAATTAGTAAGCAAAAAAAAAAAAAAAAAACAGTAAAAAGCAAATTTAAATATAAATTTGAACCGTTAAATCCGAATTTTTTGCATATTTTGCTATTGGCCATAAAAAAGATTCATTATTTTTCGTTTTTTCTCAAATTTCACCCATGCGTTTTCCTTCTTTTCACCAAAAATTTGATCACGTTTCCCAGGGGTGGGACAAATGCTACCTTTTTTCCGCACCTGGACATTTGCGCACCTTTTTTTTGCTGGAAAAGGCCTTAGGAAAGGTCGTAGAGCTTCGAAAATGTTTCCATACTGGGGAACCGTATGCGTAGATTCCGAATTTCGACAAATCAGACCTCGCTGACACGTCAAAAGGCAAAAACTGCGGAAAAGCGTTAAGTTGCGTAGTTTTTGCCTTTTAGCCCAAATTTGACGTGTCAGCGAGGTCTGATTTGTCGAAATTCGGAATCTACGCATACGATTCCCCAGTATGGAAACATTTTTGAAGCTCAACGGCCTTGCCTAAGGCCTTTTCCAGCAAAAAAAGGTGCGCTAATGTCCAGGTGCGGGAAAAAAAAGGTCGCATTTGCCCCACCCCCCGTTTCCCTCTTTTTAATCGAATTTTTATTTTTTTCTACAAATTCTACACAAAAATCAAAAATTAAAAAGCAAAAATCATCATTTCGAATCACGCCAGAAGAACTCGTAGTCACAACTTTCAGATTACCCCCTTTCAAAGCTTTCATAACCGCCAACTGTATCATTCTTTTGCTTTTCGTGTTCCTCGTATTTGGAATAAGTTACCTTGTGATATTTTTTCGTCTCTGAACTATTTTAAATCCTCAATATATAAGCTCGATCTTGTAGCTCTGTCAATTTTAAATTAGTTTTTAATGTCATATATACACGTGTCGAATTGTAGTTGTGTTTGTATATCAATTATCTTTCTTCGTCTACGCTGTTCAATCTGTTTGCATTGTCACTTTTCCTTGTCGGATAAAGTATATATACTAATACTAATACTATGCTAATGTCCAGGTGCGGGAAAAAAAAGGTCGCATTTGTCCCACCCCCCGTTTCCCTCTTTTTAATCGAATTTTTATTTTTTTCTACAAATTCTACACAAAAATCAAAAATTAAAAAGCAAAAATCATTAATGGCATCATTAAAATCATTAAAATCATCAATCAAAATTGAAATATTGTTGCAAGAAAAAAGTTGACACCGGTTTACGAATTTTTCTTCTTTTTTTCGTCGACAAATCACCGGATAGGCATTGTTTTTTTTAAAAGAAAAAACTAATAACTACAGATATACAATAATCCAAAAAGAAAATAAACATAGAAAACCCGCTGATTGACCTACAAGATATAGAAAATTGTAAAAAAACGAGAAAAAACGAGAAAAAACTAAAAAAAACGAAAAAAACTGCAAATTTACCAGCAAAAGAGATCATGTACGGTGTATACAATTGGGAAATTTGCATAAATTGAGTGGAATTTACATAAATTTCGAGGAATATACATAAATTTAGAGATTTAGAAAATTTAGAAATTTGCATAAATTGAGTCAATTTTACATATAAGCTTTAAAAAAAACAAAATTACTTTGACCCGAATAGGCAACATTTTGTGGGTAGTTTGGTTTTGAAATGCAAATCATTTCCATATTCTAATTGTTATTGTTATTGGTTTCTTGGGGTGAAGAAGACTCTCGACGATGATCAGCTGAGGACTCTTCGTTTACCTGAATACCTTCAGATTGTCGACTTTTTTCTGAGATTTGTTTGAGATATGGTATCTTTTCGAAAGCCTAACACTTTTCAAAACTACCGTAATCTTTCTTATCACATAAGAAGCTTTCTTTGGTTTTATCCAACGAATTTTGACGAAGAATAAAAAAATATATAAAAGTAGCTAGATTTGAGAAAGGATTACGGTAGATTTTGAAAGTTTACACTTTTTAGAATTGAGCAAGAGAAACAAGAGAGCTAGATTGTAAAGCCAGGCTATAAGTGAAACTGAAACTGGTCAAGTGAGACTGAAAGAGAAGTAAGCTTATGAATTTACTTGGCTTAAGCAAAACTGCACTAACCTGTGTCTGTGTGAGTGGTTGTGATTGTGGTGGATTGTTCTTTATCTTCAACGATTTCTTGGCGATCGCCATCTTCGATGATTCGATCCAAATGCATTTCGATGTCGATGTTTTGACCCCGATGCACAGCTTCTTCATAAGTTGGTGGAGCGCCGGATGAGCCGTCCAAATGCTCCACAGAACAATAGGATGGTGGTGGGGTGAGGGATCTAGAAATCGAGAGATTTAGTCTTACATTGCAATTGCTCTAGCCAAGCCTGGCCAGATTCCGAATAGAAGTACCAGATTTAAGCCTGGCGCTTTTGCAAAAGCTAGATTTGCTGTAAAACCAGGCCATAAGTCTGAGTTTTGCATTTATTTTTAAGATAAACTTTGAAAAAGATTCTATAGCGATGGAGAGCACTTTGAAGATCAAAAAAGAAACCAAAAATGGATACTTTGACTTAAAAGTAGAGAAAGAAGAGAAGAGAAAGAAATTCTCCTTCTTTTTAAGAGAAAAAAATTCTCCTTCTACCAGTAAAATGGGCACAAAATTCTAAAAAATAATGGCATTATCGAAAAGATGAAAATTAATTTGATTGATTTAGATGGGTTTATTGAAAAAATATTTTTGCATGAAATTGACTCATGGGCACAATAGACAATATATTGTATTGCAATACCTGTTATTTCTGGCTAATCTCGCTTGTGTCGGTTGTCGATTCGAATTGCCCACCAAGAGCGCACGATCTCTCGGAATCCACGAGCCACCGCAAACAAAATCGTGACGACACCGTCGACCGGCCGCCTAAATATCTTATTGTTAGGCAGAGCTTTTTCTTTCATCTCTCAATCAACAGTAGTTAAGTTCTTCAAGGTATTCAAGGTATTCAAGGCATTCAAGTTATTCAAGATATTCAAGGTATTCAAGGTATCCAAGGTATTCAAGGTATTCAAGGCATTCAAGTTATTCAAGATATTCAAGGTATTCAAGGTATTCAAGGTATCCACGTTATTCAAACTGTTTCTAACCTGTGGCTGAAAGATTCGATACCACGTTTCATCTGAGCCGGGTAAAGCCGTTGCTGTCATTCGTCTTCGTCTAAAAATTGAGTCATAAAACTTTTTCACAATTGAAAACTAACAAATTCAATCTATAAAATCCAATCTATAAAATCCAATCTACAAATAAAACTACAATTGAAAACAACAACAAATCCAGATTCCAAATCGAGCTCAATCCTACTCATCCAAAGATAAACCAAACCTCGCCGTGATACACAACAGTCCAATTGTGATTAAACAAAACGAGAGTCCGGAAAGTGTTAGACGAGAGTTGACAACGCCTAGAAATTCGAGAAATTTTGCTATGATTTACATTTAATCCTTTACCTTTCTTATGCTGACTTTGAGCGATGGAACACTCGGGACGGAGACAGAGGATACAGCTTGGCGCGTCGTAGCCTAGAAATTGATCAACATTTTAGCTATAATCAGATAAATATAGCTAAATTTATAAAGTTTTATAGAATAGTGATATCATATGCTCATTTTAAGTTATTATTAATCTAATTGTCAAATTTAATTTTAAAATGACATCAGAGATTAGTTTAAGGTTTCGATTTGCCAACGATTTGCCAATCGGCTTGTCATTTTTCTTATTTCTGTTGAAAAATCGCAAATTCACTAATTAATTTATGATTTGCTTTATATAAAAAGTGTTTATTTAGTTCATTCCCCATCTTTTTAAGTCGATTTGGATTCACAGCTTAATATATTGGGTTGGTGAATTGAAAACTGAGAGCTATTGTCATAGGTTCCAGTTTGAGCACTTTCTTCAAAAGAAACCCATTTTGGTGTCAATGGAAAAGTTGTAGAGAATCAAAAATCAAGCTTATATCCAAATTTCCAAAAAGATACACTTCGTAGTTCCGCTTAAAATGCAAGTTTTGTGAAAATTCGTAAATCTCGCCTTTCTTGAAAACCAGTTTTTGAATCGTTCTGAAAATTTGGATATAAGCTTGATTTTTGATTCTCTACAACTTTTCCATTCACACCAAAATGGGTTTCTTTTGAAGAAAGTGCTCAAACTGGGCTGACAGCTGACATCTCCAGTCCTCGATTTTTGAGTCTCACACTTGTCTCACACACAAACCAAAATCCTACCACGAAAGAGGAATCCGCAAATTGCCTGTAAAATGGGCAGAAGTCGTCAATAATAATGGAAATTATTTCGAATGAATTCATGGTTTTATGTTGAATAAATTTTAGTTCAAAGTCCGGCAGTTTTCAATGCACCAACCTAATATTTGGTGTTTTGAAATGAATTAGACTTCTGAAAATTTTGTATTAGGGTTTTCGAGGATGAGGAATCCGAATCCGGTTTTATTTTTCGTTTACAACATATTCAAATACTCTAAATAGAGAAATGCGTTAATTTTTGATTTAATTACCCAAGTTTTTGTGTGTACCCAAGTGGTGGTAATCTTAGTGAATTCAGAATTGAAAACTAATGACGGATTTGGATTCCCCATCACAGAAAACTCTTGAAAAGCTTTAAGCCTTTTGCTTTATTGTTTTCAAGTTCAAAAGCTTAGAAATGTGATAAATAGATAATTTTTCAGCTTATAACTTTTGAATAAAGCTCACCGTTGAAACACGTGCACATCTTTGAGCGGCGATCCCAGATTGCGTTCTTCTCACTGCAATGTAGCTGGCAGTATTCACCGTAATCCCTTTCCTGGCATTCACAGATTGCTAAAAGTGGAAGTTACGATCAAATCATTGTTCCTTTTAAGTTTAAACACTGTCTAAAACTAACCATCAGTGCCATTTCTGCTGATATTGCCATGACACCGATACTCGCAATGCTTTCCCATCCACGGGCCCTCACAATGACACGAATTATTGTCGTCTCTGAAATTTGACTTACGTCTTTCTTTCTTTCTTTCTTTCTTTCTTTCTTCCCCTTTGTCTTTCCTTCTTTCTTTCTTTCTTTCTTCTTCCCCTTTATCTTTCCTTCTTTCTCTTGGTAAGTTAAGGTACCGAATAGCTCAATGGTTAGAGCAATTGTAAAGCAAAAGATCGAGGGTTCAACCCTCTCCGGAAATCTGCTTTTTCTTGTCAACTCTATCATTACTTTATTATAGCTAAAGTTATTAAGACAATTGAAAAAGCAAACGTTGAGGAAAGCAAAGGAAAGCAGAAGGCTGAGGGTTCAATTCCTTCCTCAGAAATCTACCTTTTCTTGCTAATTCTTTCACTTATTTACTGGAGTTATCAGCAAAACTCTAGAGATTCTAATTAAATTCTGTAAACAAGGTTTTGATTTTGATTGCAAAACGTTATGACTCTTGTCGCAAACGATTTTTATGGCTTAAGAATTTTGTTTAGAATATCCCTGGTAAAATTCTATCTTCAGCTTTTCTTTCAAATTCTCTAACTCCTCTAAAATTCAAAAAAAAAACTCACGCCAAAGTCCCATTGTGTAAACACAAATGAGTCTCGCATCTGTTCCCGGAAAACAGCGGCAACCCATGTACATCCAAGCACTCGCAATTCACGGAACCGTCACTGTGCATGATGGCGGAACCCCGAGAATTGCACATTGGACTTTGGCTTCTGAATTTCGTTTATTTAAGCATTAAAATTTCAACACTAACTTCAAATTGAGGGTGATTTTGAGAGAATTCTGTGAGAATTCATATCCTCGATGTTGTTGTTTCTCGACGGGGAAATTCGTCAACTCCACTTGATCCTCATCTCCATAGATATACGAATTCTGAAAGTATGCTAGATTTTAATTAATTGATTAATTTAAATCATCAGAATCTAATGTATGTTAATGCATAATCAAGAAATTTCTTGATTGGATTGGAAATTTCTTTATTGGATTAAAACCTTTCATTTCTCTTTGAGCCTTGAGAGAAACAAAGAACTTTGTTCACCAGAAAGCGTGTGTTTTCATTTAAAGTCCAAATGAGCCACAATCACCTTAACTAGGAAGAAAATATCGGCTATTAATATGTGGAAATATTGATTCAGAAGTCTATCTCAAGGAAATGGGTCAAATTTCTCAACTTTTTGAGTGATGTTAATGAATTTGAAATTGCTTTTGCAATAAATGATTGACTAAGAGAGTTGAAGGATTCAATTCTTTTAAAGAGAACCGTTTTTGAGCAGCTAAAGCATCCTGAGCTAAAGCATCCTGAGCTAAAGCATCCTGAGCTAAAGCATCCTGAGCTAAAGCATCCTGAGCTAAAGCATCCTGAGCTAAAGCATCCTGAGCTAAAGCATCCTGAGCTAAAGCACCAGCAAAGCATCCTGAGCTAAAGCATCCTGAGCTAAAGCACCTGAGCTAAAGCACCGAGCAAAGCACGAGCAAAGCATCCTGAGCTAAAGCATCCTGAGCTAAAGCACCGAGAAAGCATCCTGAGCTAAAGCATCCTGAGCTAAAGCATCCTGAGCTAAAGCATCCTGAGCTAAAGCAAAAGCAAAACCTAAAGCAAACGCAAAAGCTAAAGCAAGACCTAAAGCTAAACCTAAAGCTAAACCTAAAGCTAAAACATCCTGATTCCAAAGGATAGAGCTCTATTTTCTTTGTTTTACTAATCAAACAAACCTTGTGATGTGTATGTGGTAACAGTGAGAAAATATAGATCAAAGCGATCAGCAAAATCAACAACAACGGTCCCACCCAGACTTTTCCCGTCGAAACGGCCATCCGCCTTGAATCGTTTGTTGGTTGAAACCAGTGACCACTAGGGATTACTGTAAAAGGCGAGAATATCATTGTTTAGGAAAATGAATGGAAACAGTTAATCAATTGAAATAGTTTCTTGGGAGATCTTTCTGCAGGAAATCACATTTTTCTCTTTTTTCCGAAAGTTTCTTGTTGACTGAAGTGCTTTCAAAAGCGATCAAAAGGGAAAAGGTTTTGAGATGAAAAAAATGCCAAGAAATTGACGAGTTTTAAAAGAAAATGAGTTAAAAAGATCAAGTTTTATAGTTTTATTTTAGTTTTTAATTTTAGTCTTTAATTTTAGTTTTTAATTTTAGTCTTTAGTTAGCAATGAGTTTTCTTGAGTCATACTTTGTGATGGAGAATTGTAAAAGCATCCTTTCTAATGCACTTGTCACTCGTTTCTTTCTTCTATTTCTCACAGAAATTAGCTGACTTTGAGGAAAAAAAAAATGAGAAAATCAGTGCGCCAGAATCGTAAGCAGATACAATCATTTGCGTAATTGATTCGCAAATCACTCACAAGTACTTTATGCTCGATATTGCAAACACAACCTTTCTAGTGCACTTGTTTCTTCATTTTCTCTCAAAGCACAACAATTTCGTGCACTAGAAAGGGTGTGTTTAGCTTTTCAAAACTAAAGTGTACATTTTGAAGCATTTTCCATTTGAAACATTAATGAAAGAGTTACCTATTTATTTGATTTCGAAAAGATCTAGAATCTGGGAAGAAAACTGATAGAAAAAGCTTTAAATCAATGGTTTAAATAGCACTTAGAATTACTTAGAATTATATAGAAAATCAATGATTTCCTTCAAATTTCTCATTTACATTCCAAAAAAAAAAAAAAATAAAATGAAAGAAAAGTGTTGTCGATATCTCGAAATGACACAAAAGTGATTGATCGTTTCGCCTAATTTCGAGCGTTCTTTGGAGGAGAAAAGTAGGAAAAAATCTACCCAAATTTCCGGTGAAACAAAACCAGAAAAAAACAAAAGGAAAACAAGGGGAAAATCTCCTTTTCGCACAGAATTTTGATCGAATTTTGATCGAATTTTGCTCAAATTTCTCTCTCTCTCTCTCTTTCTCTCTCTCTCTCCCAGGGATATTTTTGGATTCATCGATACGAGCAGTGTCAAAACTGGGAAAGAGATCATGAAATTTATTGCATTTCTCTTCATCTGTCCATTCATTTTGATCATTGGAAAGCACAAAATCCGATTTGTCATTGTTAGAAAAAGATTATTTTTGCAAAAAAAAAAAAAAAAAACAGTAAAATGAAACTTTTTCTAGATGAAATCATCACTTTTTTAAAGTCAAAAGCAATGAATACCGTATTTTCTGTAATAGTAGTGCGCACTACTATTTTTTCAACCCCCCTCCTGCCTGCACTACTATTACAGAAAATACGATATTATAAAAAGTGTTTTCTAGAAAAAGAACTATTCACAGAAAAATAGAATAATTTTCATATAAATTGAGTGTTTTCGGAAAAAAAGCCGAAAGCTAGAGTGAAGAGAATTTGTTTTCCTCGTTTGAAGAAAAGGAAAAGGGAGAAAATATCGATAACAAGGCAGCTCTGGACTTGCTCCAAAAACAACAAGAATAAAAAGAATTTTGAAATTTCAATCTAATTTACTAGACGAGTTTTTGCCTTGGCAAACATCCTTGTTTTTTTTCTAAAGCGCGATTCTTGTAAGAACTTTATCCTTTAGAAAACGTAGTTTTGCCTTCCAAAATTTTCAGATTTAGCAGAAAGCTAAGCTAAAATCAAGCACAATTTCACTTCAAAATTTTCAACTTTAAACTCCAAAATGAAAAAATAACATAAGTATGACAAGACCTTACTTTGGCGGGAACACGGCATGCCTCGTTGTAGCTCATTGGTAGAGCATTGGTAGAGGTGGCGGGTTCGAGTCCCGGCATCGACCGTCGGTTTTTTGGATTCCCATTTCCAACCGATAAAAGAACCTTCAACTCTTGGTTTGGTTTGCTAGGAGTTTTAAGAACACTGTAATACCTATATAGCTTCCTGATTTTAGCAAACATCCTTCGTTTTCTAAAGCGCGATTCTTGTAAGAACTTTATGCTTTTAGAAAACGTAGCTTTGTTGAAATGAATCTTTATAGAAATTGGCTAGAAATCATGCATAAAAATAGGAAACTCGAGATTTGTACGTAAGGATTTCTTTTTTTGTCTAAATTTCAAGATCTTCTTGACATGAGATGTTTCAGTTTTTTCTACAAGGCAAAATCAAAGCAAATACAAAACAAGGTCCAAACTTAACAATTAGATGTTCAACTGATAAAAAAAATCAGCCCAGCTAGTAGAAAGCTGTTAAAAACTATTGTTTTTACCAAGAAAATATGACAAATTTGAAGCAAATAAGTAGATTTCCCTAGTAGCCAAATAGTCACCAAGTAAACAAACGTTATTGACAAGAAAAGCGTCAAAAATAGGGAAGGTGAAGAGTTGAAAACGTTGAAAAGAGGAGCATTTCGATTGGCGGTCAGAGAAGCCATCAAAAAAGAGAAAAAGAGAATGAAGGAGGGGATTGGGTTGAAAAAAGGGGAAAAGGGGTGCAAACAAAATTCCCCCGGAAAAGGGCGGAGGGACGGCTGGCCGACTCTCTCATGTGATCGAACATAGGGCATATGGGATGCTGAAGAAGAGGGAGCGGGTCTTAAAGATATCGAGAAAGAAGACAATAATCGAGTGAATTGAGGAAAAACAGTTCTCGTACTTGATCTGCTAGTGATCTGCTAGAGAAAATTTGACTCAAAATCAGCTTTAATTGACAAAAGATCTATTACTGCTGAGCTTGATTGATCTTGTCCTTGATCAGCTTGAGCTTGTTCTTGACCAGCTTGAGCTTGTCCTTGATCAGCTTGATCTTGTTCTTGACCAGCTTGGTCTTGTTCTTGATCAACTTGATCTTGTTCTTGATCAGCTGGAGCTTGTTCTTGATCAGCTTGAGCTTGTTCTTGATCAGCTTGATCTTGTTCTTGATCAGCTTGAACTTGTTCTTGATCAGCTGATCGTTTAGACAGCCAGTACTGGGCTTCAGATCTGAAGCTAATTATTGTAAGTTGTAAGCGAGTTTTAGAAATTGCTAGTATTTTGAGATTTTGTACCTATTTCTCTACACCGATTGCTTAAGCAAAATGCAATCAAATCAAATAATTGTCTTAATAATTCTCAACTAATTTTACATACGGGAGTCTAAGATCAATTTTCTAGGCAAAATAGTTGTTGATTTTGGCTTTGCCAGAAAATCAGCATCATTTTTAAATCCTAACTGGCTTTTTTGAGTGCTAAGTGACTGGAAAAGTACTGAAAAGACATTTCAAAGTATCAAAGCTTGATCTCACAATTCTTTAAAACAAACAACAAAAACTCCAATGAAAAAAGTAATGTATTTGTTCGAACGGTGATCATTTGTTCCGATTAGTACGAAGGAGGGAGAGGAGTGGAGAGGAAAGTCAAGAGGAATAGAAAGTCAAGAGGAAAATGAAGAGGAAAATGAAGAGGAAAATGAAGAGAAAAATACAAGGAAGTCTTTCACATCGATTCTTTTTCCTTTTCTCTCCTCTCCATCTCAATCAATCAATGCCTTTGTGAAAGAGAAGAACATTTCGATCCCCGAAACTCGATTCCAAACAATTCTTCTATTGAATCTATTTTGAGTGAAAGATTTAAATTGGGATTTGGGAATTCAAGGTCAATAGGAGAAACCTTTGAAGTTTTCATTTCAGCAGTTTATAAAGAAATTCAGAACTTAAAAGCAGGGTTAAAAACTAAAAACCAAGCACAGGATTACTCAAATTTGACTTTTAGATTTGAATTGGCTTGTTGTTGTTGGCTACCGAATAGCTTAAAGCAATAGAGAATAGCTTAAAGCGAGAGTTCAATCCCCTCTCCGGAAATCTTTCTTGCCATT
Source organism: Mesorhabditis belari (assembly GCA_958450365.1). Taxonomy (NCBI): domain Eukaryota; kingdom Metazoa; phylum Nematoda; class Chromadorea; order Rhabditida; family Rhabditidae; genus Mesorhabditis; species Mesorhabditis belari. Next base: position 3,154,209 of record CAUEEP010000737.1, on the reverse strand, counting down.
CCTTTACTTTTTTTGCTAGTTAGTCTAATCCACAATGTGCCGTTTTCACACATTCGGTCGTACTAATGACGCTTATTTCTAGTGTCAATTCTTTTAAGGACTTTTGTTATTTGTTTTGCAGAGAATTCTCAGTAACTTTTTTCTAGTTTTCAAGAGGAGATTTAGAGCTATCGAATGACTATAATATTTTAGTTTATCTTTGAATTTTCACCAAATTAAAAGTCAAACTGCTAACAACTAAGCGACTGTAGGCCAAAAAAGCGATGTTAAGAACAAGACTTGGCTCCAGATTAGTACAAATTAAAAGTCAAATTGTTAACGACTACGCGACTGTAGGCTGAAAATGCCATATTAAGAACAACCCTGGTATCTAGAACTGAACTCTATCTAGAACTGATCCCCTATCTAGAATCGTCCAGACTTAGCTCCAGACTTGAAACATCTCAATATTCTAGATTTAACAAGGGTAAAGTAAATTTGGTTCTTTTTTGCCAATGCCAAAATTGAAACTGATGCAATCCTCAACATTTTGATTTCAACAACAAATCGAATAATCTTATATTGTGGCTTTTGGGTAACGAATAGATTGAGATTTGAAAAGACAAGGACTTCCTGAGATTGTCGCCCAAAACTCTACACTCCTCCTAGCGCATCATTTTCTTGCGACACCGAGACTTTTTGGCAAAGAAAATAAAGAATCGAGTGCGCCAGAAAGGGTGTGCTTCCATTTTTAAGCATAAAGTGGTTGGTCTGGTTGCGAAATTGTTTAATCGTTATAATAAAATCGCCACAAAACGTCACTCCGAATAGTCACTCCAAAAGTCGGCTGAAACAAGTGCCTTAATTTATTCTCCAAAACATCGCTTAGTCAGCGTTCAACTTTTCAACGCAAAAAAGAAGTTCAACTCTTCAACGCAACACTAATTAGGCGTCGATTTTTCTTCTGAAAAAGTTTTAAAGTACGGAAAAGAATTGGGAGAATTCTTCTTGGCTTCCTTATTGGCTCAATTTTTTTTCAAAAGAATGTTAAAAGTTATTGAGGCTAGCCATAGAAGAAATTCTTTTCTTGGGATCTAGATAGATTTCTTGGGATTAGCTGAGAAGAGCTTGTTGGAGGTGATTTGAATCTCTAGGATCTCTAGGATCTCTAGGATCCCTAGGATCTCTAGGATCGCTAGAAACAAATAGTGATATATATAGTGATAACTCACAATCAGCTATTAGTTAGCTTTTAGATTTTTCAGAGACAATAAGCATTTAATAACTTTCTTTAAATAATTGGAAAGTAAACTAGTTTTTAATTGTTAAAATATCAATCAATTCTCCAGTGAGCTCAACAGCTCCAGTGAGCTCAACAGCTCCAGTGAGCTCAACAGCTCCAGTGAGCTCAACAGCTCCAGTGAGCTCAACAGCTCCAGTGAGCTCAACAGCTCCAGTGAGCTCAACAGCTCCAGTGAGCTCAACAGCTCCAGTGAGCTCAACAGCTCCAGTGAGCTCCAGCCGTGAGCCAGCCCAGCACGCTAGTGGCAACACCCAGTGAGCGCCAGGCTCAACAGCTCCAGTGAGCTCAACAGCTCCAGTGAGCTCAACAGCTCCAGTGAGCTCAACAGCTCCAGTGAGCTCAACAGCTCCAGTGAGCTCAACAGCTCCAGTGAGCTCAACAGCTCCAGTGAGCTCAACAGCTCCAGTGAGCTCAACAGCTCCAGTGAGCTCAACTCTTTAACTAATTGGAAAGTAAACTAGTTTTTAATTATTGAAATCATCAACTCAAAACTCAAGTGAGCTTTGTGGATGAAAAAGTTGACTCAAGAAGTTTTTTAATTAAGTTAATTAACTAAAAGTTAACTATAAGTTAAACTAAGTTAAACTTAGAACTCAATAAACTAAAAAAGCTATTTCTTATGTTTAGCGTAATTTTGATATTTGAAAGCAAAGAAAACTTTGGGTAAATGTTTCTCCTTACACGCTCTACTACTTGTAGCTACTTACAAAACATACAAAACGCTCTACCACTACAAAACATTAAGTTCAACCGAAACAAGTTTTGAATTGATCACAAGCTAAAGAAAACTTAAACTTTTTTCTCAAAAGTTTTTTTGTAAACTTTCTTGTAAACTTTTTTTTATTTGAAGTCAGTCTTCAGTGAAAATCAGCATCATTTTTAAATCCTGACTGACTTTTTTGAGTGCTAAGTGTCTTCAGTAAAACCTCGCATTTTTACTACCTAAAATCTCAATTTTAATCATTAAAAACAAACTTTTCAATATAAAATAAGAAAGCGGAAACAAAAGTCTTGAGGGATGTGAAAAGGAGTGGAAGGGGTGGTGATTGGAAGAGGTTTTTTTTGAGGTGGGAAAGAGCATTGAAGGCTTTAAGAGGCCAGGCTGTTTAAAAGAAAGCATCGGGGCTTTTCGAAGAAAAAGATTGAGGGGGAAAAAAAAGGAATAGAATGAGAAAAGAAAACGAAAAAAAAAAAGATGAAGTCATTGAGAGATTTTTTGAGAAAAAAAGATGTAAAATGAGAAAAACCCCAAAGTAGAATGAGAACCACAAAGTAGAATGAGAAAAAAGACTTTGGGAAGCTGTAGGAAGAGATTTTCAAGGATTTTTGAGGAAAAAAGATGTAGAAAAGCTAGAATTCGAAAGGATTTGAGAGGTTTTGACAAAAGAATGAGAAAATTTCGCCTCAAAAACCCGGATAAAGTCAAGCGCGAGAGGGGAAATAAAGAAGAAAGAGAGGATTTTCCTATGGCCCAACTGCAAAAGAGACCAATCGATCAAGGCACCTCTTTTTTCCATTTTTTCTCTTTATCTCTCACAGAATTCTTTTTCTTTTCTTCATTCAATCTTTCCCTTTTTTTTCTTTTCTTCTTCTTTTTCTCGATTTCCTCAAAAAATCCGCCCTTATTTGGGTGTTAATTGGAAAAAAAGGATGGATTTATTCTAGCAAGGGATCCAGAAATTGAGCTTAGCTTTGTAAGGGAATATTTTCATTGAAAGGACACTTTCATTGAAAGAACATTTTCAAGCATTTCTAGCCAAACGTCTAGATCTCTTTGAAGCCAAAAACTTTTTATGTTTTAAAGCCGATTACCTAGGCGCTCATTGTCTATAAAAAGTCTAAACGTCTAACTTTACGGCCAAAAAAAGCACCGTTTTCTATCGCTACCGCCTTTGACAGGTACGAAGGTCCGATTTCTGATCGATTTAAGTAGCTTTTGCGAGCCAGCCTTAGTCAGCAGTAAAGCTAGATCAAACTAGGAGAACTCAATTATGAATCAGAATGTTCATGAACTTTTAAGTCAGAAGACAGAATTATAACTGTGCTTTGACAGTCCCCGGAACTGTCCATTCTGCAGTAAAGCTGAGCCAGGGCAGACTAGGCTAGAAAACAACTAGGAAACAACGCTGTTAGAGAGGTTTAAAATGGAGATTTCTCGAATTATACCAAGGATAAACTTCTGTTTAGGAGCAAATCTGGATCTTCAGACCTTCAGAACAGACTAGACACATCCACATTGAGCATTTGTATTCTAGGACATTTGTATTCTAGAACATTTGTATTCTAGAGCGTTTGCTTTCCAGAAATGCTTTGGTTTCGTTGCTTTCTAGAACCTTTCTTTTCACAATCGTACATAATCTTGTAGATTTTCTAGAACAAAAACATTAGAGAAAAAATGACTTGAAATTTGCTCAAGTTTAAAGCCATTAGTGGGCAATTGGCGCAGGATTCTTGGTGGAATGGAAAGGAGAAAAGTAAGGGGAAAGGATGGAATGGACTCCCAGAAGATTCTCCAAAGAAGATTCTCCAGAAGAAGATTCTCTTCCATCTGCACATCCTTCTCTTTCCCTTCTTTTCCCCCGATAATCCACTTTCCTTTCCCCTGTCACTTCATTGGCTTTTCTCTTCTTTTCACTCTTCAAAACGTCTTCAATAATCGAGAAAGAACAAAGAGAAAAGAGAAACATTTTAAGGCAAATAGTACTCTCAGCGAAACAATGGTCAGTGAAATGGGCTTTTTAAAAATAATCGATTGTTTACAGACACCAAATGCTTTCCTAAAGCGTTTCCTTTCAATTTCGAAAACTTTACGATCTACCAATTCTGTTTTCTAGATCGGGTCATCTTTCTTTCATGATTACAATAGCTTTTGAAAGTTGGCCCGTCTTAGAAAACGCATAAATTATCAACAGTTTTCTGGTAGTTCTTTTCTATTCAAATTTTATTTGATTTTGCAATGATCCTTTCCAATTAAATCAATTGACTCGCGAAAACGTGGGCATTTTTGCCGATCATTTCACACGTTATATTTCGATTCTTCTTCCCAGTCATATCTGAAAAGTTTCTATAAACAAAAAACAATCAATCAAGTTTATTTAATCAAGAAAAGATTAAAATTCTTAATTCAGAAGAAAGCTCATGTAAAAACCTTTGATTTCCTTTTTCTGTCCAAAGTTAAAGTGGGAAACATTGGCGCCGGAGAGGGCCCAACAGCCTGAAAAGATTTCAGAATCCACAAGATAATATAATATGCCGTATTTTCTCTAATAGTAGTGCACCCCCGTCGAGTTAATGACTATTTTACGGTTTCTAAGCTTTCGCAGAAGCTCAACACTCTAATCCCCAACTAGACCTCATCGTCAGCTACATTTTCCGACCCCAAATCGATAGGTTCTGATAAGCGGTTCTACAGATTTCGAGGAATTTAGGCGACGCTCAGCGTGCACTACTTAGAGAGAATACGGTATATTTCATTCAATTTCAATTCAGCTTTAAAGTATTCAATAAAATCTTTGATTTAATTTCATTGAGCTTTTTAAAAATCACCCACCAACCGGCTCCCAAACAGCCATATTGTTGGTTTTGTTGCATAAAAAGATGAATCCCTTGTCTAAAAGTAAGATTAACTAAATATTTTGATAAGATTTTCTTAAAAACCGGTTTATTTATGTTAAATTATGATAAATTGAGTTCTCTGATTAGAATTTACCTGAAGAGACCCCAGTTGGCTCCAATTGTTCCCGAAGTAAACGAGTGCCGATTTTGACGTGGCGAAGATTGCGGAGCATGTCTTTTGCTTTACAACCTGAGAATTAGAATATTTAGAATATTCTATTGCTTTTAGAAATCTAAAAGCATTAGTGATGATCCAACTAGGCCATGGGATCTACAAGCTAGCCAGGATCTGGCCCAGAACTTTCGGAATGCCTTAAAACTGGGGAAATTTCTGGGTGTTTACTGGGAAAAGTTTCAAAAGATCAAAGAGCGTATTCTATAATGGAACCTCACCAATAAACTCTTCAACACTCTGCCCATTCTGATTGCCGATACATTTCAGGTCAAAAACGGTGGACTCTGTTCGCACAGTTCCCAACCTAAAAACGATATTCTATAAGGTTTATAAAATCTGTTATTTAATTGTAAGTTTACATTTAATGTGTCTTCTAAAATGGGATAGTTTGGTAAGCCACCGTAATCTTTCTTGTGATTTGCGATTGCGATAACTTTCCGAATAACCTACCGTTTTAATTTACTGAAAACACTTTACTCACAAAGAACACAATTGTACAGCGTGAAACGAATTGTACATAACTTAATACATTGTACATATTGTACATAACTTTGTGGCTTAATTCTACAATAAAATCTTCTCAGAAACTCACTGTACACTCAGCATTAACAAATCCGACAAATAGGAAAATATAGTGAAGAAAAAGGGAAACACTTTGATACATTGATCGAGAGAAAATGGAATAACTTTTTTCCTACTCTGAACGACGATCTGACAACTTTTTATGAGCCTTTTGTCGAATCGTGTGGGAACGGCTTTTAATGTGTGGAAATCGAGGAGAAAACGTTATGAAACATGAATGTTTTCCCAAAAAAGTGAACTTATCGAAAATCATAACTTGACGAATCGCCGTCCATGACAAAACTGACAAACCACGGCATTATTTTTCTGTACTTATTCATTTTAAAGTTTTCTTTAAAATCAAAATTTACACGAACCGCCAAACTGGAGAGAACAAGGGATGATCACGTTTTCCAAGCCTGCGACCACGCAAAAGATCATCATGTATGATGGACAACCTTTCCCAGGAACCGATCAAAAGATTATCTATTGCATTTATCTTTTGCTAAAGTATATCTTATGGTTTTGTTTAATTCTTTAAAAAAGTCTGATTCCATGCTCGTGAGAACGGGGGGTGAATTTGATGGTGGTGGAGGTGGAAGTGATAGAGGAGGTAAAGGAATTTGAATCATGCTAAATTACAATCTTTTAGACCGCGTAGGATTTTGGTGGAAACAATCATGAAGGATTTGACAGCCGCGGAGGAGATCGAGACCGACACCGACAAGGTGATTTCAGCAGACGTGGTGGCCAAAGAGTTTTGTGTTTTTGATATCAGAATTTGCTTGAGAATTGAGATTTTCTTTAGGTGGTCGCGTTGGAGGAAGAGCTAACCTCGAAATTCGCCTGAATGATTGGCACTGTCCGTGTGGAAACGTGAACTTCGGCTTCCGTCAAGAATGCAATCAATGTTGCAATCAATGCAATCAATGTCGAGCATGCCGTTCAGAAGGATTTTAATTCAATTTCTTTTCTTTTCAATCGTTGATTTTAATTCAATCACCCTCTTGAATTATTATTTTTTTAATCTTTATTTTTAGAAATTCCTTTACTCTTTTTTGAATCTCATTGCGATGGTTTTTCATTTTCGAAATTTCTGTTAGAAATTCTTTTTTAAAAACATTCTCAAAGAGGGAATTGATGAAGCAGTTTTTAAACCAAAATTTCACTTAAAACACGAAAAACATTCATATTTTGTTTGTTCTTGGTTAAACCCCTCTAAAAACTAGGATCTGGGATGAAAATAGGTCTGCAAAGAGGATATATGCAAATTACGATCGTGGATTTTGTTTGCAGTCCGTTGGGTTTTTGCCTCGCCGAAAATCCTTATAAATACACCGCCCAAAGCGATGAGGATCCAAAGAATACTTGGCTTAAAAATATTCCTGATATTGTTTACTGGTTTATTTTTCAAAGATGAAACACATTTCTTCAATTCTCTTGTTTCTCTTTGTGTTCACCCTTGTTGAGTGCTGTTCGGGTAGAAAGGTGAGTGTGTTGGCTATTTTAAAGTGTGTCTTGGCAGGTGGAAGTGTGTTGGCTATTTAAACAATATAGTTACGAACTTTCTAAGTTGCTAGAATTATAATCAAATTTATTTATTATGCTTAAGTTTCTCTAAAAGACTAAAAACTCTAGTAATCCTTATAAATATAATAATTAAAGATCAAAAGAATTTCAGATTGACAGCAACGAAGTTGTTTCATTGGAACAGGAGAATGAGATAAAAACAAGAAAATCGGGAGAGAAAAAGGTTTACTTAGCACAAAGTTTAACGGTTTAAGGTATATTCTATTCTAGGAAATGAAAGAGAACAAAGAATCGACTGGAATCCCATCAACCGAGTCACCAAAATGGAAAGAAGTGAATGCGGTGATTGAAGAAATGGAAAAAGAAAATAAAAGCGAGAAAGTAAAGAAAGGAAATGAGAAAAAAGTGATGAAGAAGGGAAAAGAGAAAGAAGAAATGAAAAGTGGATATGAGTTGGCGATTAACGATCTTTTGGTGAGATATATTTGATACTCTTCGAAATCGAAATCTTTCAGCTACAAGCCCGTGTCTTTTTCAGTGACAACAGTGGAAAGATTCACGAAAAGGTTTCGTTCTTTTTTACTTTACCTTACTTCAGCGGTAAGGGTACTGTACTTCTCGACTAACTAAAACAAAAAATTAATTCTTTAATATTGTTTCCCGAGCCTAGCTTTTACTAGTACATTTAATACTACTAGTATATTTATTACTAGTAATAGCAGGCTAATTCTAATACTTAATACCAGACAATTTTGAGACTAGATTAGGTTATTCCGCTTTTTCATGAATCTGATAAACATGGCTCATCTATTAGCGATGATATATCCATTAGATCTTTCAAATTCATTAGGTAATTTGATACTGAATTTATGAGCTCTATAACTATAATAGTAATAATATATTCATAGTAAACTCATAAGAGGAGTTCTATTAAAATAAAGTATTTCCCAGGTTCGCCATGTTTATGAAGATGCTTTGAATCTGATGGCTGAATTGAGAACATTGGTCATGGACAATGAGATCAATGAAGAAGAGAGACATTGGGAGGTCAGTGATCGAGCAAATTTAGAAATCTTTATGCCTACTGTGCTTTGAGCTCGTCAAAAATGGAAGCACATCTTTTCTGAAACACTCGTTACATTTACTGGAAAGATTTCGTTGCACAAGTGCACCAGAAAAGATGCATTTACACTTTTGAGAGTCAAAGTACACAACAAGAGTTTAAGACAGTCCCCGGAACTGTCAATTCTGCAGTAAAGCTGAACCAGGGCAGACTAGGCTAGAAACCAGCTAGGAAACAACGCTGTTAGAGATGTACACAACAAGAGTTACTAGTACATTTAGTACGACTAGTACTAGTACTACTAGTATATTTAGTACTAGTAATACGCATAGAGTTTTAGCAACAAGAGTAAACCCTGATTTTGATCTAATCAATCACATCTAATCCTTCCAGGCTAAACATCTCTTGTTGATGGCTGGTCGTGAAACAGCAGCTCTTGTTCGTTTCTTTTTGAAACTTTTCACAACAGTTGGTCAAGAGAGGCTTAGAGTGACGGTTACAGTCGCTGAGATCGAGGAACAACAAGTCGAACAGACCACAGTAAACCCTGATTTTGATCTAATCGATCAAACCACAATAAAAGCGAAATCAAAGGGTTGGAAAGAGCGTTTAGCGGAGAAAAGAAAAATCGGAAGAAAGGGACCGATAAAGATTTCTTTTGATCAGAAATTTTGATTTCTTTTCTTTTAATTACAAAGATTGTAATTTTTTAATTAAAACAAATTTTTTTGTAAATAAAACATTTATACTCGTATTTTAAATATCACAGCCCGGAAAGTAACAAAAAAAAAACGAAAAAAAAGCTCTCTCATAAACCCGTGAGTTTTCAGTTTCAAATAATGCGTTTAAGATCAAATTCGAAAGTTTTTTAGAACCTTTAAAACCTATTGACAAATAAACCAAAGTAAAGCATGTGTCTTTTAAGGGAAAGCCAACGTTGAGCATTAATTAAACATGTTGCTCGATTGAGTTCGTCGAGTTCTCGTCGAGGAGAGAAGTGAAGTGAAAAATCACCTGAAAACGGCCTTTGTTTTTTAGTGATCCGAGCATTTAAAATTGACTTCGACATTTGCAAATTACATTAAAACAAAGATATTTTAATGATTTAGATCAACTTTCTTTATCTTTACAATATTTTATTTATTTCTTTAATATCTTTACATCTTTACAATATCTTTATAAACAACAAGTCTAGTCCTTCCAGCTCCTTCCAGCTCCTTCCAACTCCTTCCAGCTCCTTCCAGCTCCTTCCAGCTTCTTCCAGCTCCTTCCAACTCCTTCCAGCTCCTTCCAGCTCCTTCCAACTCCTTCCAACTCCTTCCAGCTCCTTCCAACTCCTTCCAACTCCTTCCAGCAAAATCCGGCCTACTCCCTTTTTTTGCGAATTATTAACGCTAGTATTGATCAATTATTGTTAAGATATAAAAACTATATATTTTTTTTAAATCTTTGACGTTTTATTGCTTTTAAATCTAATCCGGGTTTAAATCTAAACTAACCTCTGTAGCTGAAGTCGCTTTCGTGAAATTATCGTATCGAAGTGCTCTCCCCTTGCAAGCTGGCTAAAAATTAGTTTCTTAAATAAGTAACTATTGATGTTTTTCATTCTCCAAAACATTTAATTCAATAAACTTTTTACAATTACTTGAAAAAATGGCGATGAATGTGCGGGTGGTGGGCGAACTGCTTGAGAAACTCGTTGCGCTGGGGAGAGCTGAAAAAGTTGAGTTACTTCGCTTTCCTCATAAAACCTAATCTTGTCTATCAAATTTCAAACAAACCTGCGGTGAATCGGGTGGTCGAAACGCGCGAGGAGTGGGCGGTTTCGAGTGTTGTCGTTGAACGGGTAATGGAGAGGGGAGAGCATCCTCTAGCACATCGTACACCCACGCAAGTTGCTCAATCTGATATTTTCTTGAAATCTTCTTGTCAATAGTTGATAAAAAGAACTAGAAAGCTTAGCGAAACCGTCTTACTCAAGTTTGAGTTGAAGTCAAGTTCATCTGAACATCGAAAACGACTCAATTTTCACTTCTTTCCATGCGCCATCAAAGAAACTTGACTTTAAGTTTAATTTTAGTAAAAAAGTTCAGTCAAAAACAGTTCTTAATGTTGGCTCCTCACCTGGCTAGTGGGTGATTAATGTTTAAAATCATTTTATTTACTGCTCTGTCATCTAGTTAAAATAATTTTATGTGCGCAAAGGCAGAGTTGCATTTAGTTTCTAAAAAACAAACAGCTAACAAAAAAATTGAATTTAAAAGAAGTTATTCCCCTAGAAACTAATAAATTTTACTAGATCTAGCAAAATCTGGACTCGGATCATGATCCAGCAGCTTTTAAGCTTTTAACTTGGTCTAAAAGCTTGCTCCATGGCCCGAGTCTAGGTCCAGAGCTTTTTAAAGCCAGAGCTTAAAAGTTAAACACTTTTTCATAATTGGGAACCTGTTTCCTGTGATGCCGACACCGTCTACACTGATAAAGGGCAGCTACGGCAATCACTAGACACACGACAACCGCCACGGGAAGTAAGGCAACCGCTGAGTAATCTAAAATGGAAATTGAATCATCAAAACACTAAAGTATCCACTACAAAAAGCTATCTTTATCTGGCAAAAAATTGGTTTAACTAATTGTTGGAAATGATTGATTTACCAGAGATTTACCAGAAAAACATCTTCTTTAGTGAATTGGATAGCGGAAACATTGTAATAATACAAATTTTATGGACGGAGATTCGAGATTAATAGATCGGCCAGAAAAGCTGGCTAGTGGGTGATTAATGTTTAGAATTACTTTCGTTACTGGTCTGTCATCTAGTTAAAATCATTTTATATGTTTTATATAAATAATAATGATTGATTTCCCAGAAAACATCTTCTTTAGTGAATTGGATTGCGGAAACATGGTAATACAAATTTGATGGTCGGAGATTCGAGTCTGGGTTTACTCTGGATAAAAATCTTGTGAAAAAAATGGGACTGTATAAAACTATTGTCGATTTTTCAATATACTGTCTCATTACAGTATAAATGAGCTTGTGGAAAATAAGAATAAATTACATCTTTGCTGCATTTTCCGTCGCTAGTAGTTCAGTGGTCGAATCTAGACTCTCGAAACTGATTTATCTACATAAAGAGATCCTATAGAATAGAGAATCTCACAAAAAATTGGTTTAACTAATTGTTGGAAATGATTGATTTCCCCAAAAACATCTTTATTAGTGAATTAGATTGCGGAAACATTGTAATACAAATTTTCTGATCGGAGATTCGAGTCTAGGCTTTACTCTGGATAAAAATCTTGTCAAAAAAAATAGCACTGTATAAAAGTATTGTCAATTTTTCAATATACTGTCTCACTACAGTATAAATGAGGTTGTGGAAAAGAAGAATAATTATATCTTTGCTGTATTTTCTATCGCTAGTAGTTCAGTCGATTCTAGACTCTCGAAACTGATTTATCTACATAAAGAGATCTTATAGAGAAAGTGAAAGAGATTTAGAGAAGAAACACATAGATAAAGCACAATAGAAGCTAGAGATTAATCTAAATTAAAAGAATCTAAAGAAATATCAGAAATCCACTCTATAGATTTCTGCATAGAGCTAAAATTAGCTTTAAAAAAATCATTGATGATTGAATTTTAGGAAGAGTCGAATAAACTAAAAGATTTTTAATCTTATCAATTGAATACCTTTTACTCTAATGAGACAAAAAACTCAACATTATTAAAAGAAATTTCCTTTAGAAGTATCCAATTTTGGGGGTAGGCTAGTTTCCGCAATTTTTTTTGCGCTCAACTGAATCGTTTGCTCAACTAGCCATAACTTTCTTCTAAGTGGGCCAATCTTTATGATTTGGGTGTTCATTTTGTTACACTTATTGAGATCTACCAAAATGAAACCAAAATCATAAAGATTAGTCCACTTAGAAGAAAGTTATGGCGAGTTGCGCAAAGGGGCCAGTTGGTGCAAACGACCCATTTGGTTGTCGCCATAACTTTCTTTTAAGTGGACTAATCTTTATGGGTTTGGTTTCATTTTGTAGATCTCAATAAGTGTAACAAAATGAAAGCAAAACCTTAAAGATTGGTCAACTTAGAAGAAAGTTATGGCTAGTTGCGCAAAGGGCCCAGTTGCGTAAATAACCTTGTTGCGGAAACTAGCCTACCCCCAATTTTAACAAAGATCCCCTCAAATCACAAACCCATCGGTGAGATTTCCCGTGAATCGAGAAGCATTCTCATCTTCTCCTCTTCTTCCCAAAACTCTCGTTCAGCTCTTTTTATCACATTCATTTTTCAGATCAATAGCGAAAGAAATACCAGGAATTAGAGAATATAACAGCTGAATACCTTTAGCGGCTTAATCAATCCTCTAATGAATAGAGAGGAAAAGGGAAAATCTAGCATACACCAAAAAAAAAAGGAAAAGAGAATCCCCCTGGGGATCTCATTTCACGTGTACCCCTTCTTTTTCGCCCCTTCGATTCACCCCTCTCATCATCAGATATTTGTGTCCTTCTTTTTCCTTTTCATCTCTTCTATAATCCTTTTCTTTTCCTGGTTGCCATAGATGAAGCTGAATGAAAAGGGTCTCTCTTGGGAGGAGCAAAGGGCCCAAAGGGTTTCCCAAGAGAGTCTCCCCTTTTGCCTCCGCCTCCTTTCCCTTCTTTGCTCCATCATGACCCCGAGAATCTCAGAGGTGAGACGAGAAAAAGAACAGGAGAGAAGGTGAACTAGATAAATATTGAAGAAATCATGGGTAACATGGTCGACTGGCTAAGAGCCGTGTATCATAGTCGAGCGGTCAAGTCGAGCGGGTTCGTCTTGATCATTGCCTCTTTTTTTCAAGATATTTAAATTGGGGTTTTTATTGGTTTTTTTCCTTTACATTTAGAGCTTAGATTTAGAGGTGCTTGTGTATTGTTTGTACTACATTATTCGTGTGAATAAATGTGTATTTTAAACGTCTCAATTAGACTATGTAATTAAGACTAATAATTTATTCTTTAAGCTTTAGCTTATTTCTAAAATCAAAAAGCTATCAAATTCCCGGAAAATAGCCCTATTCTCCGGGAATTTGATAGATTTTTGATTTTAGAAATAAGCTGAAGCTTAAAGAATAAATTCGTTTGCTTAGGAATAGCATTGTTTTAATGGTGGACGACAAGGAATGAACCTATCTCTACCGTTGCGCCATTGTACCCTCATTAAGTCGAGGGAATGTTGTTGAAAAGTTAGCCACACTAATCAATCAGTATTTTGTCCACAATCAAGCAGTTTATTGAAAGAGAATCAATCATTTAACAAGTATTGTTTTTTGTGATTTAAACAAGTATGCATTTGATTGTTGATTGTTGATGTTGATCTCTTAACGCCACGAGACACTACTCGAAAATTCACAAGCGTCAACGAATTTTGCGAAAAAACATTTGATGTTTGATCAAGTAAAATAGAAACAAGTAACCAAGTGCAAATAGAAAAATGAAAGCTTTTATAGCTTTTATAGCTTTTATAGCTTTTAGCTTTTAATGAGAAATAGCTTTTTAAACCAACCGTGTACATGTGAAGTAATGATGGCGACCCATTGCCCAGATAATGGCTCAAAATCGATACCCATCGATGGATTGAGTCGACTTTTGGCATGAGTGAAATGCGGTGAAATGACTGTTGAGAGTTGGAGGATGGTTGGAGGAGTGGGGAAATAAGCGGCACCGATACGGGCAGCTGCCCCGCCAACAAAATGGAGATTCGAGGAGTGATTGGGGGAAAGTGGACGGGAAAGGAGTGCGTCGTTACGACGAGCCGGTAGAAAGAAACCGTCGATGTGAGCGAAGAGGAAAATAGACAGCGTAAGGGATTTGCCCTCACTCATCTACAAGATTGCCAAAATTGAATGAATGAATGAATGAATGAATGAATGAATGAAACAAGTTCATAGAAATGTTTGAAGCAACTGAGCGATATCAAAATTAAGATCTGTCTACAAATTTACTCTTGCATTTAATTGCATCCGACTTTCAAATTTCCTTTCTGATCTTACGCGAAATTTGCGCTTATTAAAATCACTATATCACTTTTGACTTTTCAATAACTTTTTCCCAACTTCAAACCAACTTCAAACCAACTTCTAATCAACTTTTTTTCAGTTTTCTCCTTAACAATTTTAGTTCTCACTGTTTTCAAGTAGAAAACACCTATAAAGACCTCAAAAACAGCTACTTTTCGTCCCCCATTGAGCTTTCTACTCTTCTTTCTACTTTATATTGATCTTATGCCATTTGCAGATCCGGTCAAGGTGGCAAAATAGTATCCCATCATAGGAAAAACTGAAAAAAAAAGATAAATGATCAATCAGAGTTGGTAGGAAAGTGTGTTGGTAAGCGTAAATTACTCGTCGTAGCACTTTACGCGAAATTTGCGCTTATTAAAATCACTATATCACCTTTCACTTTTCAATCTTTTCAACCTCGAAAACAGCTACATTTCAACCTCGAAAACAGCTAAATTACTCGCCCTAGCACCTCAAATCAACGCTTATTGTAATTCTTATACAAATCTAGTTTTTTTCTTTGAAATTTTGTTTTTTCAAGGACGAAAATCTTAGGTAGAACGGAAAATAAAACGAAATAGCAAGAGGCAAAATGCCCGGAATTATCCGAAAAAGAATATTCGCAAAAGAATTAATTATCGCAATTAAAAATATCCGCCTAGCCCAGAAACCTGTCTCACTACAGTATGCTAAAAATCTCCAAAATTTGTCATCAATCATTCCGCTCAAATGATTCGTCTTCTAAAATGTGCCACCTTTCGACAAATTACCTTTAGTCTTGCCTTCAGTTTTTATCAAATCTATCAACTTTTGATCTTAAGTCTACCGAAATATACAAAAAGTGAATGGATTGGATAAAAGTTACGGTAGTTTACGACAAGATTACGACAAGAGACAAGATTACGGTGGTTTGTCGAAAGATTTTAGAAAATGAATCCCTGTAATGGGGGGCTTTTGAAATCTTTTGAATCTCTGAAATTCGTTTACTGAAAAGTCGATTCTAATGAGAAAAGACGGTGAATTTTACAGTATTTTTGGGAATTGTTGAAGTGAGCATGAGTTAAACAAACAGAGACTAGATATGATTTATAAGCTATCCAATGATTATTGTAATTAATGGAATCTGGAATTTGGTATACTTTGTGCTAATAATTGTGCCTTTCTGCTGCACTGGATTCCCTGGTTCTCGTTGAAAAACGCAGAATTAAGTGCGCCAAAGAGGGTGCATTTAACAGTAAACCTTAAGAACTTAATAAGAACTTAATAAGGATTTAATAATAAAGTAAACAAGTACACAAAGTTCATGAAGTTAATCAAATGAAAAAATGAATGAAATGAATGAAATGAAATGAAATGAATGAAATGAAATCAAATGAAATGAATGAAATCAAATGAAATGAAATGAATGAAATGAATCAAATCAAATCAAATCAAATCAAATCAAATTAAATCAAATCCATGAAATAATAATAATAATAATAATACTTTATTCAAACGATAAAGTGAAAGAAATCATAGAGAAATGCACAGTGATACTTAATCATACAATACATACTGAAATCAATAAGCCAATTACTTACGGCAAAGAGCCACTAGATCTAAAGCATCGATACGTTTCTTGAATATGAAAAGCGACTGAATTTCTCGTATGTCGTTGGGGAGCAAGTTCCATAATCTAGCGGCTCTAACGGGAAATGAATTTGATAAAGAGGCATTGGAAGCAAAGGGAATTTGCAAAAGGAATGAGCCACTTCTGGGCCCTGACCGCGGTTTAAATTTGAAAAAGTCTATAAACAAAGGGCTAATCTGTTTACAACGGAGGATTTTGAAAGTTTCGACTAAATCAATGACAAAGCGACGATGCTGTAAAGTTTTTAGTTCAAAAAAAGCAAGTCTCTCCTCATAAGTAAAGCTAGAATATTTAGAATAGTCAATTTTCCATAAAGCGACTTTTGTGAACCTCCTCTGAATTTTCTCCAAGCGTTCAATAAAGACTTGTGCGCGGGGAGACCAAACAATAGAAGCATATTCTAAGATGGGCCGGATATAAGTCGTCAAGCATTTGCGGTAAGAGTTTAGGTTAGGATGAACAATTGATTTGAGAATACGGCTAGAAACAAAAGAAGCTTTTAAAAATCAAATTAAAATTCAAAATGAATCAAATGAAAAGATTAACTAGTCAGACAAAATGTTTTTTTTCAGTAATATAGAGAACAAAGAGAGATATTGTTCTTTTCAAAAAGTTCTTCTTTTTCAAATGAAAATGAGAGTATTTTTCGCTTTTTTTAAGTCCTTAGAAGGCCAAAAGCAATATGATATGAGAAGGGGAAATGGGGAAAAAGAAAAGGGAAAAGAAAAGGGAAAAGATAGAGGGAAAAGGACTGACTCTTCTTCAAAATTGACTTCTCCATCCATTTGCCATGAAGAAGAGGAGAAAAGTCGGAAAAATAGAGAGAAATGGGAATGGGGAACACCCATAAACAGGTGATATTTGATAGGAAAGCATCTGCTATGAAATCTGAAAATTTTTGCAAAGTTTTGTCTACTAATATCAAAAACTTTATAAACCTGGAAATAGAAATTTGTTTTAAATGTCAATGGTGGATACTGTAGTGATTTGGCTGAACATTTACAGCTAATTTAGCCTTACCGTACAAGAGATTGTCGCTTTACAGTTTCTGTAGACTGCAGTTGCTGGATACTTTACGAAAGCTGAGCACTGTAGTTTTGTTGAGATACTGTAGTGATTTGGCTGAGTACTTACAGCTAAATTACGGTTCCAATATGGTTCCACTAGGATTCCACTACGGTTCCAATATGGTTCCACTAAGATTCCACTACGGTTCCAATATGGTTCCACTACGATTCCACTACGGTTCCAATATGGTTCCACTACGATTCCACTACGGTTCCAATACGGTTCCACTACGGTTCCAATATGGTTCCACTACGATTCCACTACGGTTCCAATACGGTTCCACTACGGTTCCAATATGGTTCCACTACGATTCCACTACGGTTCCAATACGGTTCCACTACGGTTCCAATATGGTTCCACTACGATTCCACTACGGTTCCAATACGGTTCCATACGGTATTTTTAAGTGACACTTCGGTCCAATATGGTTCCTACATTCCACTACTTCCAATATGGTTCCACTAAGGATTCCACTACGGTTCCAATATGGTTCCCTACGTTCCACTACGGTTCCACTAAGGCCTAAACTATGGTTCACTAAGTTTCCACTACGGTATCCCGGAATAAAAAGTTAACCAAGTAAAGCTAAAAGTTCCTACTTCCTCCAATACGGATCATAAGAGGAACCATTCTGTACAAGAGATTAAAGCTTTACAGTATTTTTAAGTGACATTTCGGTATTCTGATTTAAATATCACAATAAGTGCACTTAAGGATACTGTAAAAGCTCTTACAGTAAGCCTCACCCATTTTCTCTACTTTAATTTGATACCTATACGTGCAGAAAGAAATGTCTGGGCGTCAAGATATGAGCGTTTGTTTGAGTGTAAACTTCGACTACACGACGCTCCTTCTATTAGAGGGCTCTTTCTATTAGAATATTTACAATAAGAATTCAACTGGACCATCACCAGCTGATTGCTACAGTATCCCGAAAAGTTATAGTAAAGTTATAACTGATATTGAGTAGACTGTCAGTTGTTAGTCAGTAGTTGTTAGGGAGTAATTGTTAGTGAGTCGTTGTTAGTCAGTAGTTGTTAGTCAGTAAATAGATTGATCTCTCAACTCTCACATCTTACTTCTAAACAGCTTTAGCACTAATTTAAGAGCTTGAAAAATATTAGAATTCGTCACCAAAGTACTTTTATTCAAAAATACTATAACAGCTGAATCCACTTTTTACAGAAAAGCATCTGCTCATCGATTTAAAAAAAAAGTTAACAAAATCCAACAAATAAAATCCTAATAACAAACATTTCGAAACATTTTAAGCAATCAAAAATTCAAAAATTCAAAACTAAAATTCGAACCCTAAATGGAAACAAAAATTCCACACAAAACTTGTGCTTAAGCACATCCAGATCCGATGATCCGATCTCAATTTTAATTTCGAGAAGATAAGCCAACACAAATCCAGTATAATCTTTTAAATCAATGGATCTTATTCAAAAATTTCTTCAAAAAACTCACCCCCATTCAAATTTGGGATGATCTCCGTTGGACTATTTGGCAATCGTTTGCTGTTTGAGATTCGACGAAGATCGAAAAAGTCCATATCAGAAAATATAGTCCGATGACATCTTCAAACTTTTAGATAATTTATATATTTCAATTTGAAAATATCAAATGAATTGAAGAAGAACAAAGATATTGTAGCTTTGGGAAAAGTCAGCAATGTGAAATCAATTCATTTATTGAAGATAACTGTGTTTTACATGAACTGGGATGACAAGGAAGAAGAAAGAAAGAAGAAAGAAAGGAAGAAAGAGATAACTGTAGTACTTCGAAAGTCAGTATGGCGAAGGTCATTTTTAAAAGCTTATTTCAAGATATATTGATCTCGAAATCATCAAAAAACGTGTGGAAAAAGGAAAAACGAAAAGGAAGAACGAGGAAGAACCGAGCTTTTCAATAATTCAGTCGGAGCGCAAAAGAAAATACGAAACGAAAACAGAAACATCGCAAAAAAAAAAAAAACTAGTGTGTTTCTTTCAATTCTTTGAATTTTGAAACGTTGAAACGAAACATAAAGAACCGAATGATAAGCAACCGAATCTAGAGAGATAAGGAACCGAATTTAGAGAGATAGGAAACCGAATTTAGGTTCTGAAACACATCCTAGCTACCATAATCCTGCTAATACGGTAGCTAAGCCGTGCCTTGACTACCGTAGCCTAAAGTGTGCTTTGGCCTGGTTACTGTAAGCGTTAAGAAAACGGTCAGCTAGAGCTATGAGTCAAGTTGGAGCTCGGAAAAAAAAAGTAAACCGTTGAGCATTTTTTGATAAAACCCTATAAAAATTGATATTCTTATGGTTCACTCGTTTTCTAAACATTTCAGCTTTTGAAAAACTACCGTAATCTTGTAATTTCCCGTAAGATTAGCTTATCTACTATATTAAAAAAAAGGAATGTCTGCCTATCTGTCTATCTGTACGGGCATTTTCTTGCGCAAAAGCCGGCCAATTTTCGCGCCATTTCAAAAAAATTTTTCAGAAATCAAAGTTAGGTGAAACATCTGGGCATCGAACCCGGATCGTGTGGATTGTAGACAAGCGCGCTGCCGACTGCGTCACAACGACAGAGAGCTCCTATCGAAAACAAAAGCCCCAAGACATTCAACCAGAAAAAAAATCTGCTCTTGACAAATAATCGACTACTTTATATATGTTGTGTCCGATTTAGATTTCCGTCCGATTTAGATTGAACTTATCGCGGACGTCCGATTTAGATTACAGTCTATATCGGACGACTCAATCTAAATCGGACGTCTTATATAGATTGAACAATAATATAAACATGTTTAGTATATGTTCTTAAGCGTTTTCTGTAGTTTTCTGCATTTTCAATGGTCTTTTATTGATTATTTCATAGTTGGGTTTTCTTTTCAGAAAAAGACAGTAACAGACCTTTGAAAAATGCAGAAAACTACAGAAAACGCTTAAGAACATATACTAAACATGTTTATATTATTGTTCAATCTATATAAGACGTCCGATTTAGATTGAGTCTAAATCGGACGTCCGATATAGACTGTAATCTAAATCGGACGTCCGCGATAAGTTCAATCTAAATCGGACGGAAATCTAAATCGGACACAACATATATAAAGCAGAAGAGATCCGTCTGTCTGTCCATGTCTGTCCTGTCTGTCTGCGTAAACGCGACGCTCCGTAATTACGGCAAAAAGAGGCGGGGGTTAGATAGCGTGGAAAACACGAACGTTAGAGTAGGATTCTAATAAGAAAATACTCGATATGAAACTAGGCTTCAATTTCAAGCAAAATCGTAATCAAAGCAGAGAAAAAGAGGGAAGTAATCAAAGAAGTGGATTGAAATGGAAAATGGAAATGTGTTTGGGTTGAAAAAGTAAATTTTCGAAGGGGGGAAACGGCGACGGAAATCCCCATACTCCGAATATTTGGGTAAAATGCCTTCTTTAAGAGCTCTAAAAAGCGAGAAAACGCGAGAAAACGCGAAAAAACGCGAAGAAGGACTCAGTTTTCTTTTCTTTTTTTTCGTTTTTCGTTTTGATGGCAAAATTGGCATTCATTTTCACCTTCTTTTCTCCTTTTTTCCTTTTTGCCTTTACTAGATACAAAATTGATGGAAAATCTTGTGAAAATCGAATTTTTGAGTGTGATTAGTTAATTTAAACAATTTAAATGAATTTGAATCAATCTGAATCAATCTGAATCAATCTGAATCAATCTGAATCAATTTGAATCAATTCTGAATCAATTTAAATCAATTTGAATCAATTCTGAATCAATCTGAATCAATTCTGAATCAATCTGAATCAATTTGAATTAATCTGAATTAAGTTAAATCAATTTGAATCAATTTAAATCAATTTGAATCATTTTGAATCAATTTAAATCAATTTGAATCAATTCTGAATCAATTTGAATCAATTTGAATCAATTTGAATCAATTTAAATCATTTTGAATCAATTTGAATCAATTTGAATCATTTTGAATCAATTTGAATCAATCTGAATTAATCTGAATTAATTTGAATCAATTTAAATCAATCTGAATCAATCTGAATCAATCTGAATCAATTTCGTCGGCTAATTTCCTACTTTTTCCTCAAAAATTCGAAACAAATCCTCTCTAGAGTACTGATTTTTCAAATTTTCTTCTCTAAACAAGCCGCCACTTGAAGAAAAATGACAACAAGTGAAACATGAAAAAATGAAACAATTTCAAGCAAAAAGTACGCAAAGGTAAATTGATTTTTGATAAAAAAAACATTGATACGTTTGCAGCTTTGCCAAAAAGAAGCAAATATTTTAAAGAGAAGATTTTCAAAGAAAAAAAACAAAAAAATTTTGAATTGAAGAAAAAAAATGAGAACAATGGCTTTTGAAAAGAAGAAAAAATAGAAAAACTTTTTTATTTATAAAGCCAAAAAAACACATTCTAATATTCTTTTTGTGCAGAATATTTAGCAAAAATTAGATTAGATTTGAATTGGATTTGAGTTAGATTTGAATTAGATTTGAATTGGATTTGAATTGGATTTGAGTTGGATTTGAGTTGGATTTGAGTTGGATTTGAATAAGATTTGAATTGGATTTGAATTGGATTTGAATTGGATTTGAGTTAGATTTGAATTGGATTTGAATTGGATTTGAATTAGATTTGAAGCAGATTTGAAGTAGATTTGAATAAGATAAGATTTGAATAAGATTTGAATTAGCTTTGAATTAGCTTTGGATTAGATTTGAATTGGATTTGAATTGGATTTGAGTTAGATTTGAATTAGATTTGAATTAGATTTGTATTAGATTTGTATTAGATTTGAAGTAGATTTGAATTGGATTTGAATAAGATAAGATTTGAATAAGATTTGAATTAGATTTGAACTAGATTTGAACTAGATTTGAATAAGATTTGAATTAGCTTTGAATAAGATTTGAATAAAATTAGATTAGATTTGAATAAGATTTAAATCAGAAAAATTCGATTTTAAAACCTTCAATTACAAAGAAAATTACAATTTTTTCACTGTAAAAAGTGAAATTTGCAAACTTTTTACCGAATAAAAACAAATTTTGAATGGAAAAGTTTACAATTTTACAAAACTTTTCCATTAATTTTCCATTAAAATTTTGAAAACGCCGTATCACGAATTCACGAATTTAAACGAAATTTTTGCTTTTTTCTATTGAAATTTCGTTTTTTCAACGACGAAAATCGTAGTTAGAATGGAAAATTTCGGAAAATTTCCGAAATTTTCATTTATAAAACAAAATTTTGCCTCTTGGGACGCTCAAAAAAAAAAAGGAAAAATAAAAATTTCAGATTATTGATTTTAGATAGACAAAAGCTAGAAGTTTTAAAGAATTTTAGATTTTAGAAAAAAGATCAGATTTCTTAGGTTCAAAAGAACTTTAAAAGAAGATTTCTAAAGTTCAAAAGAACTTTAAGATAAGACTTTTGGGTGGGGTTTTGTTCAAATTCAAAAATTTGCTAACAGTTTTGAAATTTCGTCGAATTTCGAATTTCCCGAAAAAAAAGGCTCAATTTACGTATTTTTCAGTCTTTTTTGGGTCATAAAACGTTCCTCTTGCCTTTAATCGTGACGTCATTTTGACTCGTAATTGAGTTTTGCTCAAGTTGAATACAAAAAAAGATATATAGTATAAAGAAATGGTTTTCGAAAAAAAAAATACGTGACGTGAAAAAAATATAAAAATAATCCTAGAGTTCATATTAGGTAAAGAAAAGTTAAAGAAATAAGATAGAGCATTAAGATAAAGCATTAAGATAAAGCATTAAGCTAAAGAATTAAGCTAAAGCCTTAAGATAAAGCATTAAGCTAAAGAATTAAGCTAAAGCCTTAAGCTAAAGTATTAAGCTAAAGCCTTAAGCTAAAGCATTAAGCTAAGCATTAAGATAAAGCCTTAAGCTAAAGAATTAAGCTAAAGAATTAAGCTAAAGAATTAAGCTAAAGCATTAAGATAAAGAATTATTAAATAGAATTATAGAATTATAGAATTATAAAGAGAAAAGAAGGATAAAGAAAAGTTTAAAAGCGAAAGAAAGTAGCTGACTGATCGCGAAAATGAACACATTCCAAAAAAATAAAGAGTTTTCACGTTCGATGTTTCTATCAAAGAAAATCAAAGTCTCATCGTGTTATTTTCAAATGAGAACAAGTCAATTTTAGAGAGAATTTTAGAGAATTACCTAACAATTGGTGTGGGAAAAAGATTTGCGTCACAATATTGCCGTAACTTTTCCTCTTTACCCAATTTCGAGCCACAGATTAGGGTAGCTTTTAAGAGTTGAATAAAACAGTTGAACAAAACAGTTGAATAAAACAATAAAACATTGAAAACTGACCTCCAATCTGGATAATCGTTTCATCGTGATCCCCCTTTTCTTTTAAAAACAATCCACCACGAAGCGGCGTCTGTGAGATCAGCTGACTCTGATAGCTGAATGCCATCAATTTAGCATCTAAAATAAATAAATATACTTTATTCACGACGTGAAATAAAGTGCACAAGATTTAAGCTTAATAAACACCAATTCTCACACATAAACAAGAAAAAAAAGCCCGATAAAAAGCAACACGATCTACCGTATTTTCTCTAATAGTAGCACCTGACCAAACCGAGTTTGATGACTATTTTACAGTTCCCAAGCTTTTGCAGAAGCTCAACACTCAAATCCCCCACTAGATCTCATCGTCAGCTGCATTTTCCGACCCCACATCGTTAGGTTCTGATAAGCGGTTCTCGAGATTTCGAGGAATTTAGTCTACAATACTGCTAGTAGGGGTAATTCTAAAATTGTTGACTAGAACCGACTATTAGAACGGGTTATTTCGGGTTATTTAGTGGGTAAGTACCGGTAACCTTTTCCTAACCAGAATCACATCGTTTAGAAATGATTTACCGTATTCGCTCTAATAGTAGAGCCGAGTTGCTGACGATTTTACAGTTTCCAAGCTTTTGCAGAAGCTCAACACTTTAATTTCCCACTAGATCTCATCGTCAGCTACATTTTCCGACCTCACATCGATAGGTTCTGATAAGCGGTTCTCGAGATTTCGAGGAATTTAGGCGACGCTCTGGGTGCACTACTATTAGAGGGAATACGGTAATATATGCAAGATATGGATAACGTCAAGAATCACTAGAGCTTCAAGATCAAGATCCATCTACAGAGAATTTAAACGTTTCGTGACTATTGGACTCTCTCAAAACTCTCAAAACTCTCAAAACGATTCGAAATTCTGGCAGTTCTTATTGCAAATATTGTTATAAAAAAACTTATTGAAGGTGACTGGAATTTCTAAAGCCAAGAATTTCTAACGAAAGAACCTCTCCTTGAACTAACTGTGGGATTAACTTTGAATAAATCTCGAAAAAGAGGGATAGCTTGCCTGCTCTTTACAATTTTGAAACATTCGATTAAATTCGTGACCAAGCGGCGGTGTCTAAGAGATTTAAGAACAAAAATTGTTGACTCTATCTTGAGTCTCTTGAGTCTAGTAACTAAAGTTTGCAAATTTGCAAATGCAAATGCAAATCCAATTTTCCATAGAGCTATCTTCGTAAATCTCTGCTGGATTTTGTTTTTTTCTAGGCGAGAGATATCAACCTTGTGTATGTGGAAAAAATAGAAAAAAAAATAGAAGTAAAATGTGAAAAATTCAGGAAAAAGAAGAATTTGAGAAAGAAAATAATCGAAATGGGAAAATTTTCCGAGAACGAAGGAAATCCCTGCAAATGATTCTGTGAATCGGGAAATGAATGGATGGGGAAACGATGCGCTTATTGAATTATTGATAATCGAAAACAAAAACACCAATTCATTCGATTCTTTTTGGTGGGTTTTTGACTGTAAATTTGAGCTAAATTTGAGCTATTTGAGCTGTCTCCAAATCAATTCGATTTTTCAAGAGAACGAAGCTATAAAAATGACTCTAGTTTGTATCATTCGAAAGATAAATTTCTGTTCTACATTTGATTTTTCAGCGTTTTTAGAAAGCTTCAGTTTTTTTTTTGATGGGGAACCAAATTTAGAGAGCTAAGGAACCAAATTTAAAGAGCTAAGGAACCAAATTTAGAGAGCTAAGGAACCAAATTTAGAGAGCTAAGGAACCAAATTTAGAGAGCTAAGGAACCAAATTTAGAGAGCTAAGGAACCAAATTTAGAGAGCTAAGGAACCAAATTTAAAGAGCTAAGGAACCAAATTTAGAGAGCTAAGGAACCAAATTTAGAGAGCTAAGGAACCAAATTTAGAGAGCTAAGGAACCAAATTTAAAGAGATAGGGAACCAAGCAATTTTTCAGGGCTCTAAAGACAATTAGTTAAAAGCGTTAAAATTCATTTCTTAAAGTTCATTTGCTTTGCTTTTTTGCTTAAAGAAAAGACCAAGTCTTTATACATTTTCAATTGAAATTTACAGTCAAATCCGTTCAACTTTTCTCTAAATATTTCGAATCTATTTGAAAAGTGAAAAGTTTAAAAGAACTTTTGAATAACTCAGCTGTTTTTTTTCAAATGAGCATTCTTTAAACTCAAAATTTCGAAAAAAAAACAGCTGCTGAGTTATTCAAAAATTCTAGTAAAAAAAACATCAAAATTCATAAAATATCATTTTATTTAATATCAAAGTTTATTTTTCGCACAAAATAGTGAGTGAGAAGAAAGTTGATCGACGATAAGACAAGAAAAAGTGATCGACGATAAATTTAGAATAAAATCTTCTGGGAAATCTCCTGGGAAAAAATCAAAGAATTCTGGTTTAAAAAACGACTGAATTTATGCGGATCGAATCGGGTGAACGAAAAAATGAGAAATTCTTCTTTTTTGATGTCCTTTTTCGTTGAATAGATGGATCTAGAAGAAAAAGAGAAAGATAAAGAGAAAGAGAAAGAGAAAGATAAAGAGGAAGATAAAGAGGAAGAGAAAGAGGAAGAGGAAGAGGAAGAGAAAGAGGAAGAGAAAGAGGAAGAGAAAGAGGAAGAGAAAGAGGAAGAGAAAGAGGAAGAGAAAGAGGAAGAGAAAGAGAAAGAGAAATCCCTCTTTTTCAAGGGATTTTCTTTTTCTTTCTATTTCCCTTTCTTCTCATCTCAAAGAAGGCAATCGCAATTAATCCCCCCGAGCAACTCTCCTTGTTTTTTCGATCATTATTTGAAGTAACCATTGGATCCTCAAGGCTTCACTCTTTTTTTAAAAGTTCTTTCAACTCTCTCAACACTAATTGTTTGTTTATATCTAAAATCTAGTGCCTTTCCTAAACGTAATCTTCTCTCCAGTATTTTTATTTGTTTTCTTTTTATATAAACCCTGACAGAATCAGAGGAAAAGTTGATAGATTTGATTAAAAAAACTAGAGACAAGATTACGATAGTTTTTGGCACCTTTAATCTCTTAGTAATCTCTTGTTTCACTACAGTAAGCTAAAAGAAAAACTATTCAAAGTAAAGCTTTCGAATGATTACAGAATTTGAAAGATTTCAGTCTTGTCACTAATTTTTAAGCCAATCTAAAATGGAAGAAGACATTCGAATTTGACTAGACTATAGCTACCGTATTTTCTGTAATAGTAGTGGGCACTACTATTTTTTCAACCCCCCCCCTCCAGCCTGCACTACTATTATAGACTGCACTACTATTACACTGCACTATTATAGACTGCACTGCTATTACAGAAAATACGGTATAATCATTAAAAATTTTGAAAAGAACGAAAATTGAGCTGAATATCTTTCTTAAGATAAACTATTAAACTGTAAGAGAGTTGAGAAACTGAAGAATGAGGAATGAAGAATTCAGAAAAAGTGCTAAACAAGATTTGAGTAGAAAGAATTGAGAACAAAGCAAAGAATGGGGCGAGAAGGGAAAATTGTGAACGAATTCGAGGTGGTTTCTCTTCTCCGATGCCAAAAAAAGGAAAAGGTTTCCAAAAAGCAAATCGAATTTTTTTTTGTTGGGGTTTTCACTCCAAACGATGAACCTTTTTTTAAGGGGAAAAGGGATGGAATGGACAAGAAAAGAGAGAAGACAGAAGTCACTCTCTCACTCACAAATTGAAGGCGAACACAGTGAGAATTCCTGAGGATAAAGAAGAAAGATTTTCGAAAAATTATGGTAAAAAAACTTGCATTCGAGGTGGTTCTCTCTATTTTCTCTAATAGTAGTGCATCGTCGTCGAAATTGAGATTAGGATTTGAGATCAGATAGACAGAAACTAGAAGTTCAAAAGAACCTTTAAAATAAGAGTTTTAGAAGAGTTTTTGTTCAAATTCAAAAATTTGCTAACAATTTTTGAAATTTGAAATTTAGTTGATTTAGTCGAAATCTCAGATTATTGATTTCAGATAGACAGAAGCTAGAAGTTCTAAAGAATTTTAGCTTTTAGAAAGAGATAAGATTTCTTATAGAAAGATAAGATTAGAAAGAGATAAGAAGGTTCAAAAGAACTTTAAGATAAGGCTTTTCGATGGGTTTTTTGTTCAAATTCAAAAATTTACTAACTATTTTTGAAATTTAGTTGAATTTCCCGAAAAAAAAAGGCTCAATTTACGTAATTTTCAGTCTCTTTTCTTTTGGGTCAAAACGTTTCTCTTGCCATTACTCGTGACGTCATTTTGACTCATAATTGAGTTTTATTCAACTTGAATACAAAAAACTATATATAGTATACCGCATTTTCTCTAATAGTAGTGCACCCTGAGCGTCGCCTAAATTCCTCGAAATCTCGAGAACCGCTTATCAGAACCTATCGATGTGAGGTCGGAAAATGTAGCTGACGATGAGCTCTAGTCGGGGATTAGAGTGTTGAGTTTCTGCAAAAGCTTGGAAACCGGAAAATAGTCATCAACTGGGCTCTACTATTAGAGCGAATACGGTAAATCATTTCTAAACGGTGTGCTTCTGGTTAGGAAAAGGTTACCGGTACTTACCCACTAAATAACCCAAAATAACCCGTTCTAATAGTCGGTTCTAGTCAACAATTTTAGAATTACCCCTACTAGCAGTATTGTAGACTAAATTCCACGAAATCTCGAGAACCGCTTATCAGAACCTATCGATGTGGGGTCGGGAAATGTAGCTGACGATGAGATCTATTCGGGGATTAGAGTGTTGAGCTTCTGCAAAAGCTTGGGAACCCGGAAAATAGTCATCAAACTTGGCTCGGTCGGGTGCTACTATTAGTAGAGAAAATACCGTATTGCCTTGCTTTAATTTACTCGTTGAAATGATCAATGTTTGAAATTAAACGAGAATTCCAGAATTCAGAATAATCTCTCTCTCTCTAACAGATCTCTCTAACATTTTAAACTAGAATAAATAAATCAAAATCAATTTAGCTTTTTAAAAAACTTTTATGTTTACCGTATTTTCTCTAATAGCACCCTGAGCGTCGCCTAAATTCCTCGAAATCTCGAGAAGCGCTTATCGCTTCATTTATGCAGAAAAGAAATTTTAAAAAGGGCTGCTACGCAGGAGTACGCGATGATACTCTTTACCCGGTCTTCTATTCGAAGAAATACGGTATATAAAATTGATACAAGCTTTAATCAAAGCATTGACTGTAGTTTAGGCAGTTTAGTCTTTAGTTTAGACAATAAATAATGAATGAGTCAACAAGCAAAAAAACCTACAAAAGAAATCTGAATAGAAAAGTTCGCAGCAAGCAGTTTGACCTAAATTTCCCGTAACTTTGTTCCTAATCAAATCAAAAGTAAATCCTTTTTGATAGTCAATGAAATTTCCACTCTCAAGGTCAGCCAAGTAATCGAAAAGGATCCAAATTCATTCGTTTATCTAAAAAAACTAAACTTTATACTAGTAAGTTTGAAAATTTTCAGAAATTTGTCAGAAATTTCCCTTTTTCTCGGTTTATCATCGGTCTATTGAGCATTCTCTCATCATTTTTCATGTGAAATTTTTGAAACAAACTTTTTTATAGAGTTTTCTAAACTTTCCCCTCAAAAATGTCCTCTACAAAATGTCATTTCTGTACTCATTTATATTCTTTCATTATCTATTTATTTCTTCTAGCGATGATCAGCATTTTGTTGCTTTTTCAAGGATTGTTCACGCCGATTGTTTACGCGAATGAATTGGTTGAGACACCGTATGGAGATTTGAAGGGATTCAGTTATACAACAGCTAATGGAAATCAAGGTAGCTAATGGGATTCAGTTATAAAACAGCTAATGGAAAGTTATACAACAGCTAATCAAGGTATGAGAATGATCCAACCAGGATCTGAAGCTTGTAAACTAGGTTAGAATTGGTCAACTCAAAACCTCCTTTAGAACCTGTAAGGCTATAGCTAAGCCAAGCTAGAATTCGTCAACTCAAAACCTCCTTTAGAACCTGTAAGGCTATAGCTAAGCCAAGCTAGAAACCACGTCAAGATCTATTTAAAACCAACAGTAAAGCTATACCTGTCCAGGACCAGCTTTTGATGACCGGCTTCTGGTTCAGCCTAGACATCTCCTGAGATCAGATCTCCTGTAGCTCAGCGCGGTTATCGGACATTTGATACGCGCTCACCCTTTTCCCATTAACAATCTAACTTTAAGCTCAAATATCTTCGTGTTAGGCTATTGAATTTAAATATTCTTAATATCATTAGATGCGGCAAGTCTTTCTCTATCGATTGGTACAAAAATAATTTAAATTGAACAGCTCAACACCAAGAAATTTGAGCTCGAAGTTGGATTGACAATAGCAAAGGGGGTGGTCAAATCAAATTTTCCACAATTGGTCAGAGCTAGACCGGAGGTACAAGTTTGACTTCTAGAAAGTATTCGATGACCCAGCTCAACCTGGGCCGACATTGAAGACTGTTTTCTGATACAAACACCTGGATCAGGTCAAAGCTAGTCATGGATTTAAACCAAGAGTGTTCTAAAAGCCTTGTTGCTTTTTGCTGAAGAGTTCTTTCTGTTCTTTGTTCTTTGTTCTTTGTTCTTTGTTCTTTATTCTTTGTTTTCAGGCCGGGTCTTCCTTGGGATTAAATACGGTTTTGGTCCTCGTTTCAAGGTTGGATAAAGTCTTCTTTTCATTGTCGATATCATTTCCAGAAACCCTATCCAATCACATATTACGGGAATGTGGATGCGACAAAGTTTGGACCAATATGCCCACAGGTTGGAAAATTGAGTACACCAGAAAGGGTGTGTTTACATTTTTGAGCATAAAGCATAATTTCCAGATCGATGGCCGAGACAAAGCGGCTCGCTTGGGAACAACCGTTTCCGATGATTGTCTTTCGCTCAATATCTATGCACAACAAGTAAATTTTAGAGTTTTAAAGACATTAGATGAATAAAATATCAATAGAATTTACATTTTAATGGAATTTAATAGAATTTAATGAAATTTAATGGAATTTAATGGAATTTAATGGAATTTAAAGGAATTTAATAGAATTTAATGGAATTTAATGGAATTTAATGGAATTTAATGGAATTTAATGGAATTTAATGGAATTTAAAGGAATTTAAAGGAATTTAAAGGAATTTAAAGGAATTTAAAGGAATTTAAAGGAATTTAAAGGAATTTAAAGGAATTTAAAGGAATTTAAAGGAATTTAATGGAATTTAAAGGAATTTAAAGGAATTTAAAGGAATTTAAAGGAATTTAAAGGAATTTAAAGGAATTTAAGGATTTAATGGAATTTAATAGAATTTAATGGAATTTAATGGAATTTAATGGAATTTAAAGGAATTTAAAGGAATTTTATAGAATTTTATAGAATTTTATTTTCTTTCTTTTACAGGACTCTCCATCACTAAACCCGGTGCTTGTTTGGATTCACGGTGATCACTTGCAAACTGGACACGCGAATCTTGACCCAGAAGTTGTTATTGAAAGGTGAAATTGTAGCTATGATCAAAAAAGAAAACAGATTAAAAGCTATGAGCCGGTTTTTTTATCTAATACATATTAAGATTTGTCTCTCGTGGCGTTCTTTTCGTTTCTCTTCAATATCGATTAGGAGCTCTAGGTAAGGTAGGCAAGCTATTTCCTTGATTTGATAGCTTTATTGTAATTTAGTTTACAATAAAATTCACCAATAAATTCAATGTTTAGGATTT
Source organism: Mesorhabditis belari (assembly GCA_958450365.1). Classification (NCBI taxonomy): domain Eukaryota; kingdom Metazoa; phylum Nematoda; class Chromadorea; order Rhabditida; family Rhabditidae; genus Mesorhabditis; species Mesorhabditis belari. Next base: position 3,123,143 of record CAUEEP010000737.1, on the reverse strand, counting down.
TTCAACATTCGCCAATTTTTCAATGCCACTTCTGAATGGGAAAGCGAAATTGACTCGAATGTTGGCGCTTATGATGTGCTTTTGGCAATGAATTGGATACAGAAAAATATTGAAAGGTTCAAGTTTTCTGAAATTTAAAAAAAACCTAAAAATTGGGATACTGTAGTACGCAAATTAGTGCTATTGGGTTGGTGAATTGAAAACTGCCGGCGATTGTCATATGTGACAGTTTGAGCACTTTCTTCAAAAGAAACCCATTTTGGTGTCAATGGGAAAGTTGTAGAGAATCAAAAATCAAGCTTATATCCAAATTTTCAGAACGATTCAAAAACTGGTTTTCAAGAAATGCGAAATTTACGAATTTTCACAAAACTTGCATTTTAAGCGAAACTACTGAGTGTATATTTTTGGAAATTTGGCTTTAAGCCTAATTTTTGATTCTCTACAGCTTTTCTATTGACACCAAAATGGGTTTCTTTTGAAGAAAGTGCTCAAACTGGGCTGACAGCTGACATCTCCAGTCCTCGATTTTTGAGTCTCACATTTGTCTCACACACAAACCAAAATCCTACTACGAAAGAGGAATCCGCAAATTGCCTGTAAAATGGGCAGAAGTCGTCAATAATAATGGAAATTGTTTCGAATGAAATCATGGTTTTATGTTCAATAAATTTTAGTTAAAAGTCCGGCAATTTTCAATTCACCAACCCAATAGAAATCATAGTAACAAGCTTTGTCGTTATTTTTCGAATTTCCTACCGTAATGCATTCTCCCATTGACTGATAGCTAAGCCTACTGTAGCTAGACATTGAATAACTGAATACTTTCAGCTTTGGTGGTGATCCCAGACAGGTTACGGTAGCCGGTCACTCTTCAGGTGCCTGCCTAGCAAGCGCCCTGCATTTATCAGGAAAAGCTCAAGGTAAATCTTAGGCTTGTGCAAATCGATTTGTAAATGCAATGACAAACAATCTGAGTCAATAATTGTATAAAAATCTAGGCTTATTTCACCGTCTAATTCTCCAAAGCGGCACTTCGGAGACGTGTTTTGATGGAGTGAACGGGTATCGGGATATGCCTGCAAAAATGGCACAGCAAGTGGGGTATAGCTGGGAATAAGGTTGGAGCTTGCGGTGAAGTCTCGATGCGGTATTGCAAAACATGTGGAGCCTGAAAGGACGAGTCGAATGCTGTAAAAATTAGCTCCTTATGAGCATTGGAAACACACTAAAACTGGGTCACAAGTTTATAGTCTTGTTTTCGAAGGACTACTCTCGTTGGCTCGGCGGTCTAGTGGTTAATGCAAAGGTTTACCAAGCAAAGGATCAGGGTTCAATTCTTTTTCGAGATTTTGAATATCGAGATTCCTTCGCGAGCTCTAATCGTTTCCTTGTGAGATTGTATAATAAGAAAACGGTTACAATAAGCTTGTAGAGTAGAGGTTTATTATTTCATTCGAGTAGATTCCTCTCTTCTAAAGCGTTTACGAAAACGTCAACTTTCAAACAATTCTGTAATCTTGTCTAGACCGTAATGCCTCTAATAGTAGCGCTCCGTACAGCCGCGTAGTCGCAAAAATTTTTTCTTAAATCATTTTTTCTAAGCACCCATAACTTCTAAAAATACATATTTGGTATCAAAAAATAGCCCTGAATTTCAGCTTTCATTTGATGCTTAAGCGCAGACTGTAGCATAAAAGGGTGGCGAGAAAAATGCGTTTAAAGTTCGACTACGCGACGCTCCGACCGTCATTACGGGCGGCGCTACTATTAGAGGCACTACGCTAGTTTTATCCAATTTTATACTACCCTAAAGTCGCGAGTATAAGTTCTGTTTGGTTTTCGCATGCAAATTGACGGCTGTCTCCGGTGCGGTGTGTCGAGGGTTCGAACCCCGCTGCAGCATAACTTTTTTGCTTTTTAAGAACAATAATAGAAGTAAAATTTATTGAGGGTTATAGCAATTTTATGCTGTTATTTGTTGCTCCGGGCGTGGCTCGGCGCGTCCGCCCTGCTCCTCTCCGGTGCTCAGTCTTATGGATCCCTCCCTGGCCTCTTCATCCGGCCAAAGTCCACGTCGACGGTCGAAAGAGATGCTTTCCAGCGTCTTCTTCAACACTATCGTCTGGATGTAACCATGCACATAACAAATAGCAATGGTGATAGGCTGTCACCCTGTAGTATCCGGCGCTCCAAGAACAATAATAAAAGTTTATATAACAATAAAAATGTATAAAAACCCAACAAAAAGAAATTCAAAGCAATTAAAGCGAATGTAAATTAAGGCAGAACTTAAACTCGGATGAACTTATACTCGAGACTTTAGGGTAACAAAATGGCAACTACCGTATTTACTCTATTAGTGGGGTCGTCTGGAGGGGGGTTGAAAAAATAGTGGGGTCCTCTCGAATTGGAAGAAGATATTGGTAACGAAAGTGATACATCAATTGTTGATCTCTTGGATTAGTTCTTTTACTGTTTGTTAATGTTTTGTTACGGTTAAAGCTAAATAAAATATGAAGCCAAACTTGTTTTGTCAAGAATTTCGGAGAAAAATTGATATCTTTTCAATTTAAAACTTTGGTTTTATGTTCTTTTAAATTTCTCTAATAGTGGGGTCGTCTGGAAGGGGGTTGAAAAAATAGTGGGGGACCCCACTAATAGAGTAAATACGGTAGTCATTTGAACAGTTTCTTGCACATAAATCTCCATTAATGTCTACAGAAAAAAAGATAGAGTATACTCAATTACAAGAGTTGTCAAACTTTATAGACTTTTACAGAAATATCCCCTTCAAACGTTTTCTCTAGATCGCTAGTTTTATCCAGTTTTATACTAACTGATTCTATAATTACTTGATATTTGTATCATTTTAAACTCGATATTTGAAATCCTCACTCCAGTTTTGCTCAATCGATCTACACTCGGCCGATCTCGATTCAAATCTGATTCACGAGTTGGAAATTTGCATGTTAAAGCAGGAAATTGATCAATTTATCGAATTCGATAAAGTTTGTGAGATCGAAAAGTTATTGTAACTTTAAATTCAGAAAAATTTCCTTGGTTGGAGTCTCGTGGTTGATGGAGAGCTGTTCGAGGGGATTCCCGCTGAAATGAGCGAACGTTTGGATGATGAGAAAATCGAGATTTTGTTGGGGATCACGAGAGACGAATGGGCTTTTTATGGTTGGCAATATGGAAGAATTTGAATTCGCAAAAATATTAGACTAATGAAATTTCGATTTAGAAATGAAGCTGATGCAATCGGGCATGAAAGTCCTCGATCCGTCCGTCTACAATTGGAGAAGTGTCGTGAAATTTGTTTTAAAGGTGAGCTGGGCCAGCTGGAATCTGGCTTCTGATCAGATAAAGATCTGGCTTCTGATCTTTATCTGTTCTTTGATAAAGTAGATCTTAGTCGGACTCGTAAAAGAAAGATTCCCAAATGAGAGGTTTTGTTTGAAAGATGAAGCAAAATAAATCCCGTTAATCGATTCTCCGACCACGAAAACCTCCGGGTACAAATTTAGAGCTGAAGATCTTCTTTTGAATTGACCCAAAGAATTTGCGCATAGTGGGGCTGAAAAAAAGTGAATATCGGCTCAGTTGTTCACGGCTCAATTTTTGCTTTTAAATTGAACACTTTCTTTCAATTTTTGCTGGATTAGCTAGCCGAATCAATGCTTAATCAATGCTTAATCAAGGCTGAATTAAGGCTTAATCAATGCTTAATCAATGCTTAATCAATGCTTAATTAAGGCTTAATTAAAGCTTAATCAATGCTTAATCAAGGCTTAATCAAAACTCAATCAATGCTTAATCAAGGCTTAATTAAAGCTTAATCAAGGCTTAATTAAGGCTTAATCAAGGCTGAATCAATGCTTAATCAAGACTTAATCAATGCTTAATCAATGCTTAATCAATGCTTAATCAATGCTTAATCAAAAACATTCGAAAGCCTAAAGTGTTTGAAATTTGAAATTTGAAATCCTAAAGTGTCCCCTATAAAACTATATAAAGTCTATAACTTTTTAAACGATAAATCTCCAAATTTATCCCTAGAAATAAGAGATTTAAACAATTTCCCCTCCGAAATTTCCCTTTAGACACTAGCTTTTGCGTTTCCTCGATCGGTGATGAATGAAAAGATGCGAAAAATCGCGGACGGATACACCCTCTCATCGATCAATAAACATGTGGCAGCATGGTTGGAAACGACAAATGATGTAAAGATATTCACTTAAACATTACAATGCATATTCAGGTGTTAACAGACGCTTTCTTTGCTTCGAAACTCGTCCGAGAGATTGAGATCTATCGAAATCACACAAAAAACGCTTTTCTTTATGAGTTAACGCAGCCTGCGTCAAGTTTTTCAATTGATGGATATAAACGTAATGCTTTTAAATCAAAATTCTTATAAACTTTTGTAAGTTATAAGAATGTAAGTTGAATGGAAGTTAAATTCTAGCTGCAATGCATGGTGATGACGTCACGCTGCTCTTTGGGCGGAAAGAGTCAAAAGCGGCCAAAGAAATGACGCGATTGTGGACGGATTTTGTAAAAGGGTTTGTTGGAAAATTTCGTCGCTACTTTTCCGTTATAAATCCGCAAAAATAATCCCTGATCATTTAATAATCAAATATCGATCAATTTAATCAAATAAGATCAATGAGGTATCCATGCCCGTAGCAATTTGTTGCAATACCCATTCGTAGAAATCTTGTCCGACCATGAATTCTTGTCTTCTTGGACTTCTTGGACTTCTTGTTGGACCATCAATTCAGCAGGTAGCTCGATAGGAAATGACGTGCCGTACCGCGATGCTTCTTGTTTCTCCATTTGGTAGATCCCCATAGACGCTCGATCGTTTGCGTGTGAATGACAGGGTCATCAGGAAGTTGTACTTGTGGTTGGCTTGAGTGTGGGTAAAGTCGGCTTCCTCCACCTGTTAAGTGTTGTATCCTCGCCAAAAATCGGAGTAAATTTGGGTTCCCGGCCGGATGTGTTCAATCATAGGGTTTCAATAGGGCTTTGGCCGAGCGGTCAGCCACCTCAACTAGAAGGATGTAAATTTGCAAATCATGGAAGGATGCAAATTTTGCGGATGTATAACGGAAAAGAGCCATTTTGTCTTTAAATGCAAATTTGATTTGTGTTTTAAGGAAAGCGAAGGTTTTTAAGGACTTGCGATGAGTAACTTAAACCAAATTTAAGCTAAACTGTAAGGTTGGTTGACTGGACTTGTTGATCTAGTTGAAAATGTTAAAAGAATGTAGCCTTACCTTGTCGACCTAAGGATAGCCGCCAACCTAAGAATGAGTAATTAAGAAGTAAGCCTGAACTAACCCGATAAAATTTCCTGGACTTGTTGATCTAGTTGAAAATGTTAAACGAATATAGCCTTAGCTTGTCGATAGCCGATAGAATAGCCGATGGAATAGCCGATAGAATAGCCGATAGAATAGCCGATAGAATAGCCGATAGAATAATAGAATAGCCGATAGAATAGCCGCCAATCTAAGAATGAGTAAGCTTAAAAAGAACTTAAGAAGTAAGCCTGAACTAAGCCGAGAAAATTTCCATTTCAAGCAGCTTTATTTTCCAGTTTCTCCTCAATTGCGCCTTTGAATCGATCAGAGTGGAACTATGCCGAAATCGACGATCTTGGTGTCACTGAAAGACGGGATTTTCGAAGAAATGGTAAAACAATCTAAATTGGAACTCTCAAGTATTGCTTTTCCGGGAAATTATCTATCAATCTTCCCTTAAAAACTATCGCAATCTTCCCTTAAAAACAAAAAAAAACAGAAATTTTGTTCCCGAAAAAATCTTCCCGTAATTTAGAGTTTTTCTCCAATCAATCGACTTTTTCTCTCAGATCAAATAGATAGACTTTTAGAAATAGATAGATCAAATAGATAGACTTTTAGAAATAGATAGATCAAATAGATTCTTCTGACAGACAGATTCAGACAGATTCTTCTGACAGACAGATCCAGACAGATTCTTCTGACAGACAGATTCAGACAGATTCTTCTGACAGACAGATCCAGACAGATTCTTCTGACAGACAGATCCAGACAGATTCTTCTGACAGACAGATCCAGACAGATTCTTCTGACAGACAGATCCAGACAGATTCTTCTGACAGACAGATTCAGACAGATTCTTCTGACAGACAGATCCAGACAGATTCTTCTGACAGACAGTAAATCATTCCCAAATGGGATTTAATATTCAAATATAAACAATTTGTTAACAACTTTATCTTGTTATTTTGTTCCCCAGTGTTTTCATAGTCGTAAAACCTATTGATGGAGTTTATTTGAACGATTTGTCCCAAGAAAAAGTCTCAAAAGAATCGAATTGGCTTTTGCCTTGCTTTTTCTTTTACAAATGATAACTTTTCACAATGAATGGACCCATATTTTGTTTTCAGATTTCCAAGAAGAACAAAATCTTATGTTTTAGAAAAATCTAAGTCTACCATTTGAAGATCTCTTCTAAATCTGAATTCAGCTCGCCTTTTATGGTCATCACCATCATCTCAGCTCTTTGTCCCATTCCCCCGAGCGTCTGCCGAAAAATCTTGGACAAACCCATCGCTAGTCTTGTTTTGAAATAAATTTTACAATTTTACAAATTCTACAACAATTTCTCAAGCATTTTCTCAAGATTTCGCATTTAAAAGCCTTTTTCACAGACTCGCTTTCTCTTGAAGTCGGTAAAGCACAATTTGCACTATTTATATTTTAAAAAGAAATCTTGTAATAAAATACAACTTTCTAATGCTCTAAACAACCGCAAGATGCAAAAGACACCCAACACTTGCTCTTGCATCCTTCAAAATTGTATCATTCTTTGATTTGCAACAAACATTGTTGTCTCAATGTACTTTGTGCTCGAAAAAGTGTCAACACAAATTTCCATCGTTTAGAAAAGAGAGTCAAAATCAAAAATACATGCTAATTGATAAGCTAATGAATAAGTTCAACCTATCAAAAAGTGGCAGTCTGATCAAGAAGCCGAGATAAACTAACTTTCAGATAAGATAAGTTAGCTTAGCTTAACTTAACTTAACTTAACTTAACTCAACTCAACTTAACTTAACTTAACTCAACTTAACTTAACTCTGTTATGCTTCAGAATGCTTCAGAATGCTTCAGAATGCTTAAATGTTCAGCTTTCATCGAGAAGTCATCAAATCGTTTTCCTCAATGTTACATTGTAAAATTTTGAGGGAAATCTATGAGGAGGCGATTGATTAAAGGTTTAAAATTATCTATTTCAAAGTTTACAACACTGAAAACAAGTCTCATTTGTATAAAATAATAACATTTGATCAAATTCTTATATTTTATTTCAAGAAATATATAAATACTTTATTTAGATTCTTTTATTTTGAATCATCCTTATCAATATATATGTTGTGTCCGATTTAGATTTCCGTCCGATTTAGATTCAATCTAAATCTTATATAGAAAAGGAAAAAATAGGAAAACATTTAATAGGAAAACAAGAAAACAAAAATTCTCAAAAAAAGACAATAAAAGACCTTTGAAAAATGGAGAAAACTACAGAAAACGCTTAAGAACATATATTGCGCATGTTTATATTATTGTTCAATCTATATAAGATTTAGATTGAATCTAAATCGGATGGAAATCTAAATCGGACACAACATAAATACTTGATTTAGAAAGAAATAAAGTGCAAAATGTTTCGATAATCGCAATCTAAAGGCTTATCAAAATTCAAAAAACGTGAAAAGTTCTCCAAACAATAACCCAAACAATAATCTAAACAATAATCTAAACAATAATCTAAACAATAATCTAAACAATAACCCAAACAATAACCCAAACAATAACCCAAACAATAACCCAAACAATAACCCAAACAATAACCCAAACAATAACCCAAACAATAACCCAAACAATAACCCAAACAATAACCCAAACAATAACCCAAACAATAACCCAAACAATAACCCAAACAATAACCCAAACAATAACCCAAACAAAAAACGTGCAGTTCTCCAAATAATAAATTAATTGAATTTGAGAGAATTTGTAAAAAAACGGACAAAAATCACGAGTCAATCTTTTATTTTTCTTTGTGAGAATTCGATAAAGAAATTGATGGGATTTCTCTTGACGAAAAATTGTATTCCTTGAGAGAATCCTGTAGCTTATGTGGCTCAGGAGAGCTGAAATAAACAGATTTCATTTTCATTTTCAAATATTCAAGATTTCTCTCAAATTTTTTTTATTTAAGAGTAAGTCAAGTTTCTTTTTTACAGATTACCAATGTCAAAATCTATCGCTAGTGGCACATTTGAATCATTCTGATGTACTTTCTGCTGAAAAATTGGCAAAAAAGCCTTTCTGGCTCACTGAAGTCTTGTTTCTAAGAGATTTTAATTCGTTGTTGTGAGAAAAGTCAAGAAATTAACTATTTTTGTTGATTTTTCTTAATAACTTTTTATAGTTTTCAAGAGAAGATTCAAAGCTATCAAATGAATTGAGAAAGACAAATTTGACTCTTTGGCTCGAGTTTGACTTAAGTTTGACTTGAGTTTGGCTTGAGTTTGGCTTGAGTTTGGCTTGAGTTTGGGTTGGGTTTGACTTGAGTTTGGCTTGAGTTTGACTTGAGTTTGGCTTGAGTTTGGCTTGAGTTTGACTCAAGTTTGACTTGAGTTTGACTCAAGTTTGACTTGAGTTTATCCATTTTCTCTTTCCAGAGTGTGGCCGGCAATATCGCCACCGCTTCACCAATCTCCGATTTGAATCTGATATGGATGGCGTCGAAAGTAAAGCTCGAACAGATTAAGCAGCATATATTAGGTTGGAAAGAAAGTTCTTGGAGAAAGATTGAACGATGATTTCTCAAAAACGAAGCCATCAATTCCACCCAACTTTTTTAATAAACTTGACTATTTCAAAAAGTTTTTGACAAAAAAAAAAAGCAGAGTCGGCTTCAGATCAAAAAAGAGATTTCTTTAGCTGGAGTGACTTGGTCATTTTTTGAGTGATCAACCTTTCGACAAGTCTTGAATGGGTTAATGAATAGGTAATAGATTCCACTCACAAACCTAAAATCAAGTACATAAAATAGGGAAAATTTGTGATTAAGGCAAATTTTGATCTATTAGGTTGTCCAGTTATAAATGCGCGTTTTTAAGATAACAACTCTTTATTTTAAAACCAACAGTTTAACAGCTCAATCAACAATATATTCACCATTTGTTAACAATATTTGTTTCCATCTTCCATGCAAAGCATGAATTTCCTCCGCGTAAAAATTGGCTTGTTTTGAGGCAAAGAAGTCGGCTATCCATTTTTCGACCTCTTGAACTTCTTTGAATTTGTTTTCGGCCAAATGTTTTCGCATTGAGCGAAATAAATGGTAATCCGAAGGAGAAATATCCGGAGAATATGGCGGATGCGAGAGAGTTTCCCAGCCCAACTCTTCGAGTTTTTCCTGAACAATCTTTGCAACGTGTGGACGGGCATCATCTTGAATGAACTTTATGTTTGAAGGATCAAGGCCTTTTTGTAGCAATACATTGCTCACTCGTTCCAATTGTTGTGCATACGTTTCACCCGTGATTGTTTGTCCAGGTTTAAGCAGCTCAAAATATACAATGCCTTGGGAATTCCACCAGACAGTAAGCATTACTTTCTTGCCATGGAAGTCGGGTTTTGGTGTTGGTATTGGCTCCTCACCAGGTTCTAGCCATTGCCGTTTTCGTGTAGAATTATCATGTTGAATCCATTTTTCATCGCAAGTAAGGATTTCATCGTAGAACCCAGTATTTTTTGCCAAACGAAGAAGAATACCCGCCATAGTGACACGAGTAGCTTTATTGGCATTGCTGAGAAGATGAGGAACCCATTTCCCTTGTCGGCTTGTTTTCCCCAATTGATTTAAATGCTCGGAAATTGTTTGAGGGCTTACTCTAAATATTTCTGCAAGTTCACGTGTAGTTTGTCGAGGATCCATTTCTATCGCCTGCTTCAGTACTGCATTATCGATCGCAGGAGGTCGTCGTTGGTGGTCGTCGTCTTTCAAAGATTCATTTCCTTCTCGAGATCGTTGAAACCATCGGCGACACTGGCCTTCCGAAATAGCATTTTCGCCAAATATTTTGCAGAGATCTCGATGGGATTCAACGGCATTTTTGCCCAATTTGAAGTCATACCAAAGACTGGCACGAAGACGAAACTTCGTCTCGGTCATCTAAACACGGAAATTAAATCAAAAATGAATTAGTTTAACGTCAAAAACACGAAAAGTTGTAATAAATAACAAATCTTGAACAACATATAGAGAATAGGGCTTGATAAAATTGTATAGCCCTAAGGTACGCTGTTCAAGAGCAGGCGCGCATTCATAACTGGACAACCTAATAATTTCTTTTAACTTTTCAGAATCACCGATTTTAGCACAACACTCAGTGTCGAGAAGATTATAGAAATACAGGTTCTCTGTAAAAAAATTTCTGAACAAAAATAGAGATTAGTAAACAGTAAACAGTTTAGTAAACGCTCAGTGCCAAGAAGCAGAGTCATTTATGCTAGCGCCAAGAAGATGAAATCAAAAGCTATTTTTTTTTGAAATACAGCTTCTCTGTTAAAAAATTTGTTGGTCAAAAATAGATATTATAGAGCGTAGAGAGATAGAGACAAAAGTAGAGATTAACTTTTCAGAAACACCTAGTAAACAGTAAACAGTAAACAGTAAACAGTAAACAGTAAACAGTAAACAGTAAACAGTAAACAGTAAACAGTAAACAGCTTATTAAACACTCGGTGCCAAGAAAATGACATCAAAAACCATTTTTTTTTTAAAATACAGCTTCTTTGTAAAAAAATTTGTTGGCTAAAGATAGAGATTAGAAAGCGTATTGCTCATGCTCATGCTCATGCTCATTTAGCTTTACCTTATAAGAAATTGTTTTTCTGGTACAAAAAGTAAGCTGAATTTAAGCTCGAAAATAATTTATTCAAAATCTCTAATTTTTAGGGAAAGCTGCACTCATTTTTTTTACGAATAATTTCTTGAAGTCGACTTGGAAATAATAAAAGGAAATGTTCTTGAATTGGTGGATTCGTTTTGAAGAAATTCTAGTCAAACTACCGTAAATACTGTCATAGTACCCCACCGCCCATAATGACGGTGCGGAGTGTTGCGTAGTCTAGCTTTGAACGGGTTTTTCTCGACACTGGTTTACGCTACGATGCGGGCTTAGGTATCAAATGAAAGCTGAAATTCAGGGCTATTTTTTGATACCAAAGACGCTTTTTTTGAAAGTACGGGCGCTTTGAAAAAAGCTTTGATTAACAAAATACTAAAAAACTTTTGGGACTACGCGACTGTACGAGGGGGATGGGGTACTATTACAGTATTTACGGTAGTTTATATTAGGTTCGCTGAGAAATCTTTAGACATTTACGTGGCTTTACATTCGAAATACCGTCGTTAATGCGATCTTTGGGCTTATTTTTAAGAGATTCAAAGTTTTCAACCTCAACAAGGACATCCAAAAGTGGGTGTGGCCTTGCTCTCGGGCATTTACGTGGCTTTACACTCGAAATACCGTCGTTAATGCTATCTTTGCACTTTGCATATCATCGCAAATAAATTTCCGAATCAAATAAATCACTTGCTTTGCCACAAGACCAGTTAAAGTTAAATTTGAGAAATTTTAAATTTAAATTTAAATCTAAATCTAAATCTAAATCTAAATCTTAATCTAAATCTAAATCTAAATCTTAATCTAAATCTAAATCTAAATCTAAATCTAAATCTAAATTTTTAAACCTTGAATACCCTCTGGTGGAGTGGAAGAATCTCGATCGCCTCAAGAACTTGACTAATTCCTAAATTTTAAAAATTAAGCATACTATATTGATTCAAACTTTGACTTGAGTGTAGAACAAAGTGATCCCGAGCGTTAAAATCTCTTCATCAATCTTTCGAGCAGAATATTAATGAAAAAAAAAGAATCTCTAGGCTTTTTTTTTATGTGAGTTGTTCTCTGTGCTTAAAAATATAAATGCATCTTTTCTGGGTGATGCTTTTCATTCATCAACAGAAATGGCATGTAGTAGACTAGCTATTTTTCTCATTTACGCTAATTTATTCATTGAATCGGTTATTTAATAGACTATGAAAAGAAAGAAAAGAAGAAAGAAAAAAAAACACAAATCTTTTTCAATCCATTCAAATCCGAAATGGAAAAGGGAAACCATAGACAATGGGGATTTTTGGGAGAACTTTCTAGACTCTAATTTATCTATTTATCTATTTACCTATTTATCTATATTAGTCTCAATTAGGAAATGATGTGTTTTTTTGGGTAATCTCTACAAATCTCTACAAATCTCTACAAATCTCTACAAAAACCATTTTGAAATTGACTTTCATTTTATCATAAATGTCTATGCGGCTCTTTTTCATTTTTGGAATTTCGAATTAGAGGTTTCTTTGAAAGATAAAGCAAAATCAAACCCGCCAATCGATTCGTCGACCTCGAAAACCCCCGAATACAAATTTAGAGTTGAATATCTTCTTTTAAAGCCTTTAAAGCACAATGAAAATGACTGGCGAGGTGTTCTTTGTGCGGCCACGTAATCGCTCGTGATCTGGCAAATTGTCCTGGTACATCATGCTTCCTTTTTGGAGGCCGTAAAGCAGAGGGGGCGTTGTTATTTTACGCGTCGCTATGCCCAAATCTCCAGGACCAGTTTTTGCGATAGATCTGTATTTTTTGTACAAATTGTATCCAACTCTGAGAACAATTCTTGCCGCTAAATTGAGCATTCTTTCCCAATCTTCGCTGCATTACGTTTTCTGATTCAAATTCAATATGATTCAAAAACCGAAAGTCTTCCCTATATAAAACTATATTTTAAAAAAATTAATAAAAGAGCTTTACTTGTAATTGCTCTTTAATCAGGAGAAACCCCCAAGTTGAGCAATTTTTGAGCTCAAATCGTCATACTTTTATGTCTTTTTTTCTATTTTAAAAACGATCCTTTTGTAAAAAAAAAGAAACCTTTTTATTGAAGCTAATCCTTTTGAAAGATTAGCCTTTCTTTTCTTTTTGCTTTTTCTTTTTCTAAGCATTTTTATATCTCATCGACGATCGGTGATCAATTTTCACAAAAGAAAGCAAAGTTTCAGAAGAGAAAACGATGTTTTATTTTGTGAAAAACATTCTTTTGTTAACTTTAACCAGTTTTATGACTTGCTTTGAGTTGTTTTGGATAGATTTGGGACAGATTCAAGCTCAACTCTGGAAGCCATCAATGAATTAGAGCAAGAATCTTTAGAGTAAGAAAGTGATTTCAAAAGAGCATTTCTCAAAGGCTAATAACAAATGTATAATTTGAAAGAATTTATGCAATGTATCCATTATCCATTAAAATTTGAGCCCATCGACACGCAAAAGTCTGATTTCTCTTTCGTATTTTAAATATGGAACCGTATTGGAACCGTATTGGAACCTTTTAGATCAAAAGAAGAACCTTTTAGATCAAAAGAAGAACCGTATTGGAACCTTATTGGAACTGTATTGGAACCGTATTGGAACCTTTTAGCTCAAAAGAAGAACCGTATTGGAACCTTTTAGATCAAAAGAAGAACCGTATTGGAACCTTTTAGATCAAAAGAAGAACCGTATTGGAGCCTTATTGGAACTGTATTGGAACCGTATTGGAACCTTTTAGATCAAAAAAACAACCGTTTTGGAACCGTATCAGATCAAAATAGGAACCGTATTGGAACCTTATTGAAACCATATTGAAACCATATTGAAACCGCATTTCTCAAAGGCTAATAACAAATGTATAATTTGAAGGAATTTATGCAATTTATCCATTATCCATTTAAATTTGAGCCCATCGACCCGCAAAAGTCTGATTTCTCTTTCGTATTTTACATGGTTTACGGGATTGATTGATTGTAAATTGATTCGTTTTATGTAAATCAAGAAATTCGGAGCATTTTAGACTACTCAACATGCTTATTCACTTATTTTGGACTACTCAACACGCTCTACGACTTCAAGCAGAGAAAGAACGCTTTCGAATGCCATAAAGCGCTTGCTTCTGTCTTTGGACCAGCCATATTAATAATAATATCTGAAAGTCAATGCAGCCGATGGTTTAAAAAGTCCCGCGACGGTAATGAGGATCTCCATGACGAAAAACATGGCCATTGATAATGACGATTTATGCCAAAAAAAATTGAAGAAGATTCACGTTTGACTGGACAGGAGCTCGCGAGATTATACGATATTGATCCTACAACAATTACCCGTCATCTACGCAAGCTTGGAAAGTGAAATCGAGCCGGGAAGTGCGTACCTCATCTTCTCAGCGATGCGATCTGGCCACACGAGTTCAGCTATCGGGAATCCTGCTTGGGAAATCCTATCGGGAACGAAAGGCTTTTGAAATTCAATTCTTACTTCAGATGAAAAGTGAGTCTGTTACGATAAACCCGCACCTAAAAGTCAATGGCTGAATCCAGAAGTGAGGGAGTGGCTGAATCCAGAGTGGCCGAACCGTCATGGCTGTCCAGTCAGTGGCTGCCATCGTGGCTGAACTCAGTGGCGAATCCAGTCGTGGCTGAATCCGTCGTGGCGAATCCGCAGTGGCTGAATCCTGGCTGAGATTTGTCAGTGGCTGAAATTTGTTAGAACTTGAAAAAGCACAATCACATCAATTTTACCTTTGAATTTGAAAGAAAAAGGAAAATTTGAATCTGAATACATGTGTTTGGTGGAAATCTATTGGATTTATGCATCTAAACTTTGTTCTAAAAATCGGCTCCAATACCGTGAAGAATGATCATTCTCCTCCGAAACGGACGTCCATCTCTGAGTCGGACGTCCGTTTCAGAGGAGAATGAATCTCCTCAGATTCGGACGTCCGGATCGGAGATGGACGTCTCCTCAGATTCGGACGTAACATATATATCTCCTCTTAAAATCATAACAAAATTTGTACAAATCCTAAAAATGAAATCATTAATCCAAAACGCTTTCCCAATGCGAATTAAAGTTTTTGACTCTAAATGTTTTCCGATATTTTCGTAGACTCCAAAAAACTCCAGAAAACTTTCACATTTCTCACACTTACACTAATCTCTTTCAAAATCTCATCACCGAACTTTTTTTAATCTAATCCGAAATCCTTCTAATCTAATCGCAAAATTCGCAATCCCAATTAGTTTCCTATAGAAATTCTCGACAAATTCTCGACTTTACCTCATCCTTTTCAACTTTTCCGAAAAATTTGCGATCTTTGAGCTAAAGTTTGTCTAGGAAAAGTTTGGAAATCATTAAAAATTCAATTTCGCACTCAGTGAACAAGTCATTTTTTCACTATTTTTACCATTTTTTTTCTTTCAAAATCCGCCGATCCACCGGTTACTTTTTTAATTAATTTTCCTCTCACCTAAAGCAATAAAATCTTTTTTCTTTGAATGTGTATCCCATTTTCTTTTTTTATTTTTTTCCGTAACCCATTTCATCCGACAAAAATTCATCTAAATGAAAATTTTTGCGCTTACCGATTTGTGTTTCCGGTTTATTTTAGAAGATTTTCCATTTTTGTAATCCGAAATCAGGAAGTGACGTTTTTTGGAGAGAAAAAAAATCTTATCCTTCTCAGGCTCCTGCTTCTCAGGCTCCTGCTTCTCAGGCTCCTGCTTCTCAGGCTCCTGCTTCAGGCCCCCCCTCCGCCCCCCCAGGCTCCCCCACCCGGCCCTCTCCGGCTCCGCCTCCGCCCCCGCCCCGGCCGCCCCGGTCCTGCTCCAGGCGCCCGGCTCCTGCTTGCACTAGGAGCTTCATTTTCTCTTCCTTTCTCTTCCTTTATCTTCATTAATCAGAGCTCTTTGCTGGAAAGGTTTTTTTACTGAAGTACTGTAGCGTAGTGGAAGAAGTAAGCACAATATCACTGTCGACTTTGTAACTTTATCTCATTCCCCAGCTGTTGATTAAGTAAGGAGTCTTTGGCTACAAGAAGCTACAAGAAATAAAGTGTTTTCACTAAGTAATATTCTAAAACAAAACTTGATCCTCGGAAATAACTACAATTGTCACGTTTTCTATATAAATTGTCATTTATCTAATAAAAGAATTCCCTAGCTCATCAGCTTTAGCATAAAACATTCGATACTTGTCGGTTATACATCCACAAAGACTCAACTCGGTTAAGCAAGAAGCTGACAACTTGTGACGGGTGATTACCGTATTTTCTCTAATAGTAGCACCCGGCCAAACCGAGTTTGATGACTATTTTACAGTTCCCAAGCTTTTGCGGAAGCTCAACACTCAAATCCCCCACTAGATCTCATCGTCAGCTACATTTTCCGACCCCACATCGATAGGTTCTAATAAGCGGTTCTCGAGATTTCGAGGAATTTAGTCTACAATACTGCTAGTAGGGGTAATTCTAAAATTGTTGACTAGAACCGACTATTAGAACGGGTTATTTCGGGTTATTTAATGGGTAAGTACCGGTAACCTTTTCCTAACCAGAAGCACATCGTTTAGAAATGATTTACCGTATTCTCTCTAATAGTAGAGCCGAGTTGATGACTATTTTACGGTTTCCAAGCCTTTCCAGAAACCCAACACACTAATCCCCCACTAGATCTCATCGTCAGCTACATTTTCCGACCCCACATCGATAGGTTCTGATAAGCGCTTCTCGAGATTTCGAGGAATTTAGGCGACCCTCAGGGTGCACTACTATTAGAGAAAATACGGTATCTTCAGTGAAGTAGAGTGCAAGTAATCAATCGATCAGTTCATCAGAACGAAAAGTGATAACCGAGAAGACTCGCATGGGGATGCATCACCGAGATGAGTCTTTGTGAATTTGTAACCGACAAGTACCAAAAATTCTTTACTTACTCTCATTTTTCCCCTATATTTCCCTCTTCACAATGTCATGAGCATTTTAAATTAAGAAAATTTTATTTAAATGACATCATCATTGAGCCAGCATCAAACGATGTCATACATAAAGTGTTCTGTGAAACAAAAAAACATTTCCAATGTAAAGGGTAGGCCAAAAAAGTTTCAAATTTCTCCCTTCAAATTTCTTTTCTTTATCGTTTCTTTGTGGGAGTCATTTCGCGAATGAAAAATGCATTCACACCCTTTCGGCGTCTTTTTCAGCCTCCGTCTGCCACAAAACATTCCCCATTTTATATAAAATTCTAAAAACTGCTAAAAGCTTTGAAATTCTTCATTCTTTTAAAGATATCTTAAAGATATTGTGGCATTTACTACAAGAAAGCAATGGTTTCCACCAATGGTTTCACTCCTGAATGTGCTTATGAAGCCGTGACAGTCCTGGTCTCGAAAAGTTCAACTTTTTGAGCACTTTGTTGTACCCAGCTTAACAAAGCTGAAGTTATTTTATAGCTAAATATTTTGAGTCAAAAGATACGGTAATTTTCTGGAGTAATTACTGTAGAAAATAGCATGAAGATTGTAGCTTCAAATGATGACAAATGGTTGATTGACGGGGATATCTTAGCCAGATCAGGACCAAGACCAGGACTGTCAAATCGATCTGATCTAGATCAGAGATGGGTAGTTGAGATCGAAACTGAGGCCAAACCTAAGCAAGGGCCAAGCTCAGACTACATTTTATTGTTCCTGGACAGTTCTAGCTTGGAGTTGAGCCATTGATCAGTCAATTCCTGTCCTTACCAGTGAATGTTGAGAAAACTGGCGATTTTTTTGTGAACTAGTTTCCCTGATAGTCGGAGCTGGTTGTATTGACTAAATCTTATCAGGCAGACTAATCATATTGAAAGAAAATCCTCCTTGGTAGGGGATTTTCGAAAGTACCAACTCTATTTCTTTCTGATTTCTCTTTTCTCCGAGATCACCATCAGAAAACTCGTTCGTCAACACAAAAATCCCATGATTTTTATGACGATAATCAAATGGATTTTCCAAGTTCCAAATCTCATAATCGTAAGCTAGAATTGAAAAAAAATATTAGTTCCATCCCTATCGAAAGAAAGAAATCAATCGGAAATGTGAAGATGCGATTATTTGGGGGATGGAGTGGCGGGGGAAATAAAAGTGATCAAGCTTTACGAACTCTTTGACTTTCATTTCAAACTGATCACAAATTACGGTAGGTAAACTAGTCAGTAAACTAGTCGGTTTCCCTTGAAAAAAGCGTTTTCTCAACGGTAAACGAACGAACGTGCTTTAAACGTTTCAAATTTTCATTTCAATTTTCATTTCAATTTTCAAACAAACTTTCAGCAAACTAATCTTGTCTATTTTTATTTAATTTATTTAATTTTTCAATTCTTGCACTATCTTTTGTGAATCTTCAGATCAAAAGTTATATTAGATTCATTTTAAAGTAAGATTACGGTAGTTTACCGAAAGTACTGAAAGAAGACGCATTGCTTTCGAGGCATTGCTTTCGAGGCATTGCTTTCGAGGCATTGCTTTCGAGGCATTGCTTTCGAGGCATTGCTTTCGAGGCATTGCTTTCGAGGCATTGCTTTCGAGGCATTGCTTTCGAGGCATTGCTTTCGAGGCATTGCTTTCGAGGCATTGCTTTCGAGGCATTGCTTTCGAGGCATTGCTTTCGAGGCATTGCTTTCGAGGCATTGCTTTCGAGGCATTGCTTTCGAGGCATTGCTTTCGAGGCATTGCTTTCGAGGCATTGCTTTCGAGGCATTGCTTTCGAGGCATTGCTTTCGAGGCATTGCTTTCGAGGCATTGCTTTCGAGGCATTGCTTTCGAGGCATTGCTTTCGAGGCATTGCTTTCGAGGCATTGCTTTCGAGGCATTGCTTTCGAGGCATTGCTTTCGACGCAAGGCTCGCAATGCTAAAAGCAAAGGCTAGTCAAGCTAAAACCAATGGTTTTCAATTGATTTTAATTTCAAATTTCAATCTTCCTTTTGAAATTAGCCTAATCTTGGCTTTAATTTAAATTAACCTAGAAATTTGCTTTTTTCTAGAACATCTTTACAGGATGCCATTCAATTTGACATTAAATCTTCAGATCTTCAGTCTTTCTTTTGTTTATCTGTGTCTTTTTTTTATTTTCTTTCTTTAAACTTAAACCAAACATTTCCAGAAAGATCCTTAAACAAAAAGAAAGAGAAAATGAAGCGATCAGTGGGTTCATTTGTGATTGGAATGCTGATCTCATTGCTTTTCTCTCCACTTCAAGCCGATGAGCAATCGGATTTCTGCCGACAATTCCCATCGCTTGCGCTCTGCAAATTGCCGACGATTCTCCAGGTTTAGCTTCGAATTTGATTTTAGCTAATTTTACATTAAGTGATTGTTGTTAGATTTGAAAATTAAAAGCAATAATATCAATTAAAAGCAATATTTTCTCCAGGGTGACTCACCATACACAGCACCGGTGGGTAAAGTGTGAAAAAGTGTGAAAAAGCTTCATTTATTTAAGCTTTTTATCATCTTTTAAGCTTATTATCGGCTATATTTTCAAATCCAAACACAATTTTGACTTTCCAGGGCTCTTACGACGAGCTACAGTACCTCTTGGCTGGCGTCGATCAACCACAACAAGCTGTCGGACATGGTTAGCCACATTTACTTTGTGCTTGAAATGGAAACACACATCTCTTAGTGCATTGAATTCAAATTACTTGCAACTTTTGATTCTCTACATAAAAATAAGTAACTGATAATGATAAGGGATTGTCAAATGCGTGCTTTGTTCTGTTAAAAATGTTAAAACCTTCACTTCTTCTTGCTGATCAAAGAAAATGACTAATCAAGTGCGCTAGAGAAGCGGCGTTTAGCACTGTGCATCACGAATCTACTTCGGTTTACTGTAGTAAGCCAAAGTAGATTCGTTTTGAGGCTTATCTTCAATCTACTCTATTTGAATCTTTCATGATTTAAACCAAAGCTGTTAGGGTGTTAGGATTTGGAAAAAGGGCTATCCTTTTTTTCCTTTTCTCAAACAAATTGAGGGATCATTCCATCGAAATCACATTCAAAATGCAAACCCCGTTTATGTCAAAAAGCCGACTTTTTTTCTCCCCGAAAACTGAACGTCAAAAAAATAGGCTTTAAGGCTCAAAGATTTTGAACAATGGTGAAATTTTGAACAATTTTTAGAAATGATCACCAATCAGGCACTTCAAAAGAGAAAATCGGCATTCGTACGATTCGGAAAGAGATCCGACACACAGATTGGAGATACGGTAAGTGAGAAAAGAGCAGCTAGAGGAATGGAATTGCATCGATTTCATTTGGGGATATGGTAGAATGTGTAGGAGATAAGTGAGAATTGGTTTGATTTCTCAGATTGGAGGATACGGTAAGCGTGAGAAAAGGGAAACGTATAGGAAATGAGGACATAAATGAAAGACATACCTATTTAAAATGAAAGATATGATAAGAAAATGAAAGGGCAACATATCCAGGAATCTAGGAATCGAATAATAAGTGAGTTGAAATGGACTTCTTGAAGGTTTCTTGAAGTCTAGATTGGACTTGAGTTTTCACTCAGAGAGAGTGAAAACTCTTGAAAACTCTTTACTCATTCTGGACCAATCAGGCACTAATCTTTGTAAAATGTTTAGTAAAGTGTTGAATTGCTCAGAGAATCAGGGAATTGATCAGAGAATTGATCAGGGAATCAGGGAATTGGTCAGGGAATCAGGGAATTGATCATGGAATCAGGGAATTGATCAGAGAATCAGGGAATCTCTTAAATGAAAGGCATAACAACTTAAAATCATAAATGAAAGATTTGAAAGAATCTATTCACTGCAAATGCCTCTTTCCTGAGTCAATAAAAATCTCTCGAAATTCTAGGAAATCCCGGAAAAGCGCAAGTCAGCTTTCGTCCGTTTCGGTCGCTCCGATCCAGCGATGGTAGCCGAAATGGAGAAAAGAAAAAGCAACTATGTTCGCTTTGGTTGAAGCTTTCTTTCTATAGCTTTCTCAAAGAACTTCTTCATCAAAAGATCTCTCAAACTTGTGTGTGCGTGTGTGTGTGTCTTTAATTAATGTCTTCTTTAAATCCCTAATTCACTCTTCGATCTCATTATTTTACTCGAAAATCACCGTTTATTCTCTCATCAATCAATAAATTTATGTTAATGTTTTTTTTGCTCATTTTATTCTACAAAAAATGATTTCAAACTTGTGGTATCTGGACCGGAAATTCGAAAATCCTTTCCAACTACCGGAAATGGAGAAATTTGGGTTTATATTTTCCAAGAAGCACTTAACTTTTCACCTTTTTTTTCTACAAAAACTATAGTCTTACAGATTTGAAGTTAAACTTTTTAATGGTAATCTATTTACAGAAATTATATCAACTCTGAAAAACAGGAAAGGTGTCCGACTTGAGCTGGGCATACTTTCCTCTATCAACTTCTGTTAATCATAGTGAATTAGGGATAGACATTAATTGGATCAGCTCCGAACCTTGTTTTCAAAAACCTTCAAAATCTTGTGAATCTTCAAAAACCCAATCCTTCAGAAAGTCTTTTTAAATTTACACTTTTCTTTTAAGAAAAAGTTCATTTGTTATTTTTAAAGGAATCAAATTTCTCGTTAAAATAAAAACGTAAAATAGTCTTTTAAAAAATGCGAAACTGTGTTCGTATCATGGGCTATTTGCCTCGAATGCAGGCTTTGACAAGGTTGGAAATTTCTGATCGAACTTATAGAAATGTTCATCACAATTTCATTTCAAAATACTATAAAACAAGGGAAATTTTGTTTTAGCTTTCATTTAGAGAATGATGGGTAGGAAATAACCAAAACTTCAGGGCAAACTAAGGCCAGCCCAAAAGGTCGAGCTTACAAAGACAAAACTTGGCTTTGAATTGCCTTTTTGGATTTAGCTTTTCATGATTCTTTAATAATACTATTGTATCACTATATGTAAAGTACAATGTACTGATGTACTAGTTGTCGAATCACAAATAAAAAATCAAAAAGTAGCTCTTGAGGGTGCATCACGGGGTGTCGAACCCGGACCGTCTCGGCTGTAGACAAGCCCACCCAAACTGCGCCACGACGACATGAGATACTCTCTCAAAACATCTAGCTAAAACCCGTCGTTAGGGTTTTTCGGCTGGTTAGCCGTATAAAGGGATGAAGAAACTATTCTTTGACAATTTTTGCTCTCAACTCACCGCTTCTCTCCCTCTTGAAACCAAAACTAAATCAAGGAGGATCCCGAGGAAAGCTGCCATAATTAATAAAGTGAAATTTTGAGATTATTCAAGTAATAACTAGTAATCGCTAGGGATTCTGAAATACCGGTTTACTATCAAGATTAGCTTATGAAAAAGGTTTATTTGTGAATTTTTTTGCTTAAAAACGGTTCTAATCAAAAAACGATCGAAAATCGATCAATACAAATCACTTCTTCCTGTCATTTCGATCAATACATGTCAGAAGTACAGCGTCTTTTCCAAATCATTTCTTTTAGCCTCTTTAGTCATTCCTTTTGTATTGTAGTATCTCTTTATTGAGGTCATATCTTTATTGAAGTCATATCTTTATTGTAGTATCTCTTTATTGAAGTTATATCTTTATTGAAGTCATACTATGTTGGTGCAAATGAAATTTCGTTTTTTTACAAACATTACAGTCATCCAAAATTTTTTTTGATAACAATTTATTTAAAACAATAAGCACCATTATTATCTATGACATCCCTCCAACGTTGCTACAGATTGCGGATCCCCTTCTCAAAGAACGCTTGATTCTGTGATGCAAAGTATTTGGTCACCCAATTTTCGACTTCTTTTGCATTCTTAAACTGGCAATTCTCAAGGGAATGTTGCATCGATCTGAAAAGGTGAAAATCGGAGGGTGCTAAGTCTGGACTATACGGCGCATGTGGCAAGACCTTCCATCCTAGCTTCTCTAGTTCCTTACAAGAGGTTTTTGCCGTGTGAGCTGGAGCATTATCACGGGGAAAGTTGATAGTTGAGGGATTTAGGCCCTTTTCACGCAAAATTTCGTCAACCTTCTTGAGTTGTTGAATAAAATAAGATGAATCGACTGTTTTTCCGGGCTCTAATAATTCAAAATGAACAAGTCCATTGATATTCCACCAGCAAGACAACATCACTTTGCGCCCATGATAATCCGGCTTTGGAGTTGGAATTGGCGCTTGACCTTTGCTCAGCCATTGTCTTTTTCGAGAAGTATTATCAAAGTGAATCCACTTCTCATCCATCGTCAAGATATTCTCAAAAAAATGGCTTCTTTTCGACTTCTGGAGCAAGATATGGCTGATCGGAACGCGTGCTCCCAGATTCTCAACACTCAATTGATGTGGAACCCATTGTCCATTACGATTTGTCTTTCCAATTATTTCCAAATGGCGTACAATTGTTGAATTGGAGATGTTTGGCAAGTTCTCGTGTTGTTTGCATTGGATCAGCTTCAATTAATTGTTCCAATTCATTGTTGTCGATGACTGTGGCACGATGTCCATGCGATTCGTCTTCAAGGGATTCATTACCATCTCGGAATTGGGCAAACCAGAGCTGGCATGATCTTTCGGTGATAACCTGTTCTCCAAAGGCGGAACAGAGATCACGATGTGAATCAGCAGCGTTTTTGCCCATTTTGAAGTCATAGAGAAGACACGTGCGCAGAACATACTTTTGATCCACCATGATCTAAAGCAAAAATCAATTAAAAAGTGAAAGCTCTGACTTTGAAAAAATGCGAAAATAAAGTAAATATCCAAGAGTACAAATGCACAAAAGAACATCAAATAAGCTCTTCAGATTAAAAAATAAGAACATTTTTATATCGACCGAAATTTCTTTTGCACCAACCTAATATCTTTATTGAAGTCACCAAAATCACAGAAACATCACAATGTTTTGAAGCAAATAAAGGAAAATTACCAAAAGATATTCTTGATTTTCTTTGATTTAAAAGCTTTCGTACCGGTAACAACCCAAATAAATTACGAATAGATTTTTAAAATAAATTTTAAAAAAGATTTTCAACGGTCATTGGCACAAGTGTATTGCAAAAATCACTAGAAATTAAAGATTCTCTCAAAAGGAAAAGCTTAGAAGTAAAAGTTAGTAAAGTAAAGATATTTAGTTGTTAGTCTAGCAAATCTCAAAAGTTATCCTTGACTTGGTGAATGATGAACGGAGGGAAGACTCGAGATGGGACGAGGTGCCGATACGGATAAGGGACGAGGCTGAAAATTCGGATATTGTCGGATATTGAAAAGTTACAAAATTTTGTTAGATTAAGATATCTTTTATCATTTTCCATCGCTTGTAATTTACATTTTAATCCTTTTTTTTCTAAAAGCTAGACAAATAAAAGACGAGAAAGTCAAACCTAAGAGTCTTCGGTCAACTTTTGATACTGAATTAGGCTTTCATCGGCCTAAATTCTTATAATCTACTATATAAAACAATCTACTCTCTGTCTATCTATACGGGCTTTTTCTCGGCTGTGTTTTGACCAATAAAGCTAAAAAATTTTTGTGAGAAAACCTTAGAATATATTGTATTGGGTTGGGGAGAATGAGTCGGCGCCGAAATTTAAAGAAACTTTTTGCACCCATAAAACCTTCTTTAAATACACGTTTTGTTTCATCAAAATGGTCCACTATTGCTTTACAAAATGGCTTTTGAGAGATTCCACAAAGCTTTTCTTTTTTGGGATTTTATGGATTCCCAAACACAGCTAATCAAAATGACAAAAAGTGCGACTCATTGCTTGAACAGTTTCTTCCACATAAACCTCCTTTGGTGTTTATATAAAAAAGATAGAGCACACTCAATTACATAAGTTACCAAATTTTCAGGAAGATCCCTCCAAACCGTTTACTCTAGATGACAGTTTATCGATTTTGTGAAAAAATGATCCTTTGTTGAGTTGAGGCGCTGTTTGAGTTCTCTTTTAAATATTATTTTGTAGAGAATTAGTTACCCTTCTACGGATATCAAACGCATATCATTTGACAAAGTCTGCTATAAGTTTTCGAAATTTCTTTGATTTTCGGCGCCGACTCATTCTCCCCAACCCAATAGTTGTGATTTACAAATAAAAATTAAAAATGAAAAGTTGAGGGTGCACTGTTCATCACAATTTCAGCTCCAAAATACTATAAAACAAGGGAAATTTTGTTTTAGCTTTCATTTAGAGAATGATGGGTATGAAATAACCACAAATTCAGGGCAAACTAAGGCCAGCCCAAGCTCGAGCTTACAAAGACAAAACTTGGCTTTAGCTTTTTCATGATTTTAATAATACTATTGTATCACTATATGTAAAGTACAATGTACTGATGTACTAGTTGTCGAATCACAAAGAAAAATCAAAAAGTAGAGCTTGAGGGTGCACTAAGGGGTATCGAACCCGGACCGTCTCAGCCGTAGAGAAGCCGACTACAACTGCGCCACGACGACATAGGCGGGGTCCCAAAACATCTAGCTTAAACCCGTCGTTAGGGTTTTGCGGCTGGTTAACCGTATAAAGGGATGAAGAAACTATTCTTGACAATTTTTGCTCTCAACTCACCGCTTCTCTCCCTCTTGAAGCCAAAACTAAATCAAGGAGAATCCCGAGGAAAGCTGCCATAATTAGCAAGCTGAAATTTTGAGATTATTCAAGTAATAACTAGTAATCTCGCTCTGAATCAACGATTTCATCTTATAGTTACAATCTTTTACCCCAACGCCGTGCCGATGAGACTTTGTTGAGCATCGCCGAGAGGATGGAGGAAAAGAATGCAAAGGGAAGATATCACAGTAACCGGAACGCCGATTATTGAGCCCCGGCTCATCGTTGGAGTCAGCTCAGCCTGGAAATCGGAAAATTCAATGAGTTTGAACAAAGTTTGAAGAGCCAAAAGTTTGAACAAAGTTAAGTCAAAGTCTGGGCTCGCTTGTTAGATGATTAAGCTAAAGCTGGTCAAACTCTACAAGTGTTATAGTTCTTTGAAAGTCTGTTTAAAGTCTGTTTAAAGTCTGTTTTACAAAGTCTGTTTTCAAGTTTACCTTCAAACTCCCCAATGCTGGACTTAACACCCCAACAGTGGCCTCGAAGAGACAAAACGCTAGCAAAAGTTTTGTGAAATTTGCATGCTTCCATGATAAAGATGTTTCAGGAAGATTGGCAAAGGAGAAATATAAGGCTGAATTGAATTGAATTGAATTGAATTTGAAAATTAAAACGAAACATTCTTTGACTTACTGAAAACTGAACAAAAAAGAGCTATTGCGAGCATTCTTGAAGTGGGAATCCGTTTAGAAATCGGTGAATGAAAGAGAAGAGCGCCGATCAGGGAAAACGCCATTAAACAAGCGTATGCGGCGCCGAATCTAGATTTCATTTCATTATAAAATTCGTTTCTTTTTTAGAATTTCAAGCTTTTTTTAAGCTTTTTTAAGCTTTTACCCAAGATTTGTGCCTTCAATAGCTTTCGATTTGAGCAGAATCGGTGACCAGACAAAGACGAAGATTTGGAGAGCTGACTCGGTGAAGATTGTGATCTGAAAAAAGAGATTTGTAAGTTTTTATAGAATCTGATTTGTTTTGAAGATCTAGCTTGTACTAGGTTTTAAATCTTTCTAGAATTCAAATCTTTCTAGAATTCAAATCTTTCTAGAATTCAAATCTTTCTAGATTTCAAATCTTTCTAGAATTCAAATCTTTCTAGAATTCAAATCTTTCTAGAATTCAAATCTTTCTAGATTTCAAATCTTTCTAGATTTCAAAGCTCTAAAAAGCTAATATTAACCTTATTAATCTATTATTATCTAGCTATTAATCTATTCCAAATGTTGTTTTTCTAGGTAATTTGAGGGCGTAGAATCGAAATTTTGAGATAACAGAGCGTGTGGAACCAATTTGAAAGACAAAACGGCTAGATCAAATTACAGAAAATTGTTGATTTTTCTCTTTGTATAACTCCGTCCGTTCGCTTCCACAAGCTCTGATATGCCAAAATTTCGATTCTACGCCCTCAAATTACCTAGAAAAACAACTTTTGGAATGGAAATTGGTTAATATTAGCTTTTAGAGATTTTTTAAAACGCGAAAAAAGGTGCGCTAATGGGCTAAGTGCGGAAAAAAAGGTGTACAAATGTGTCCGGGTGCGCAAAAAAAGGTCGCATTTGTCTTGTCCCACTCCCAAATATCTTAAATATCTTCTACAATTTGTAAGATATTCAGTTTATTTTAAATGCCATCGTTTCCTATTTTGCATTATCTCTTGAGAGAAACACACTCTAATTATTTTACGGTTATTCTTTTACATTATATCTTTAAAACAAAATAGTGATAATAGTGTTAAAAGCCATAAAGAGAAACGCAAACGAGATTTCAATTTCAATGTCGCCTAATTGTTGTTTTACTCTAATTGTTTTACGATTTGCTCCATTAGAAATGCCTGCCTATTTTTCTATAAAAGATCGTTGAAATGTTAAGAAATCTTTTGTTTCTAGTTTCTTTTTTTTTTGTTCGCAAGTGCAAACTCGACCACTCAAAAACCACTTGATTACACGATTTAGAGACTTTCGTCAAAAGAAACCGTTTTTGGTGTCGTTAGAAAAAAGAAAGAGCGTAAAAAGTTAGAGTTATATCCAAATTTGCAGAACAGCCAGTTAGATTTATAGCCAAATTTACAACAAAAACTGTTCAGCCAATTTCTTTTATATTGAATTTTTATGCAAAACGAGTTTTTTTGCTTGGAATTTCTTTAAAAAAGAGATACAAAAGTGTGGATTTTTTTTTTTCTATTTAAAGCAAATCGTAGATCAATTGGTAAAGTTTAATTTTTAAATAGATAATGCCATTTATAATGCCCAACTTATCGGCCTAATATCTATTAAAAACTTTTTCTAATTGTAAGCTGAAAAACTTCTGAAGTTATCGATAAATTCTTTGGATTAAGCTAAGTTTTTTTTGTGATATGAATTTGAATTTTGAAACAAACCACAGAAAGAACAAGTGCTACGGGTTGCCGAAAGAGAATCGCCAACTCTTTTGAGAATGATAGAGTAGCTGGAGGATCAGTAGAACTCGGCTTCATCCCGCCATCCCATCGACCACCCACGATGAAACCCGCTGAAAGAGATTTAAAGAGGTATTTCGGTTTTTGTATATCCTATTTTTGCTTCGAACCATTATAAGCCGTTCTCAACGACCGGCTCATGCTACCGGTTTGGCTGAGTGGCTAGTGTTCTTGACAAAGAGGCCAACCAAAGGCCAAGGGTTCGAACAAAGAGGACAAAAGGCCAAGAGGACAAAGAGGCCAAGGGTTCGAATCCAGCTCGTTTCCATTTGGCTTTTGCTTTTGCTTGATTTTTCAAGAAGCTATTCGCTTAGGCCAAGGTCCTTACGGATATATAGAATTATTACCCTTTCATTAACGAAAGCTAAGGAAAAGAATCAAGTTTTTGATTAATACCTTTCTATTAATTAATACCATTAATATTCTACCTTTTAGAAATCATTGAAAATTGCGGAAATTTTGATTCAAATTGACTGATAGTATAATTTTCTTAATACTTTTTAAACAACTTGTTGATCTGTGGATATAGAACATTGAAATCAAAAAACTATTTTCTTCAATACCTTTTAAGCACAACTAATCAATAAAACAACACAACTAACCGGCAACTAGAAACTTTTTTCTTTGGAACTCATTATTACGTGTGCTAGAGAGTGTTAAAAGAAAAAAAGATGTAAAGAAGGGATAGAAAAGGCGAAAAACTTAATAAAAGGTCACAAAGATGTGAAAAGAAAGAAAAACTCCTTAAATACCCCAAAACAAAAGCGTTAATTAACTTTCAGTTGCTTAGCTGAATATCTTTAACGGTCTTTTACTGGTTGTTGTAGGGCGAGAAATTGTCAGGATAAACTAGACTGTTAGTCTAGACGAAAACGACGGTAGAACTAATTCTGTTATATAAAGGCTCCGTCACATTCCATTTTAGACTCCCAAACACATTTTTTGACAGTTTTTGATAGTTTTTCCGGGATTCTTAGTGTTTTCAAGGTTTTTCTTTATGAAATCCTTGTAGAGGAGACTAAAACGCGTCGATTGGTATACAAATACCAATCGACGCTGTCTAGAACCACGATTTGTATACAAATACCAATCGTGGTTCTAGACAAACACTTTTGAGGCCCTTTAAAGAATACTGCTTTATTTTTGGATATTTCATTCACGTTTTCACGAATAAGATAGCTCAAAGGCAAGCAATGACTATCTTTTAAAATAAAAATTATTTGATACCATTGTCGTGGTTCTAGGAAATCAATTTTGAGGCCGGAATACCCCTTTAAATCATTTGAACTATCTATTAAAGCTAGAAGATAGATCACTCTGCTAAATCTACTATTCCAGAAACTCACCAATAATCATGAAGAGAGCTGATAAAGCGAATGGCATCGCGATCACTCCAGTCGATTGCTCCACTGTTTGCGAGAGCCATCCGGCGATTACCTGAATTGATTTGATTGATTGATTTGATTTGATTCAAATTCTAAACGATTTCTAGCTTGACTCACTGCTCCAAACGCAGCTCCAGTGGCCACTTTCGTGAAAGTATTCTCGATCCATTCCGGCGGGAAATCCATTCGACCAACGTGTCGCTCAGTATACCTAAATATTGAATATTGTATTGTATTGTATTGTAGCCGTAATATTGTAAATTAAGTCTTGGTCAACAGGTTTTCTAAAAGGCAAGAAAGCTACCCTAAACAAACAGCTAGCTTACATTTGATCATCCCAATTTTGGCAATCACAAACCTCAGTCAATAATATGAAATTAGGCTACAAACTGGTTGTTTAATTACAGGTTTCTTAAATAAGTATCCTTTAGAAAATGAAAACATTGTAACTTCATGAAACTCTCAAAAACACAAACCATTCTTGAAATGGTGTAGTCACAAGTCCTGCCGACACTCCATCGAGAACCCGACTGATGAAAAGCAACAAAAACGAGTCTGAAAAATGGTAAATGCAATAAAATGTGATTTACTATAGAATATAATTTAGAATATATTATAATATAGAATACAATATAGAATACATTATAGAATATAATATAGAATACATTATAGAATACATTATAGAATATAATATAGAATACATTATAGAATATATTATAGAATATATTATAGAATACATTATAGAATATAATATAGAATATACTATAGAATATACTATAGAATACATAGCCTAAACTTACCCGAAAACTTGAAGACACAAGCGATGGCAGCAGTGGAAAGACAAGTGAGGCATAAGAGACGAGTGCTGTATTTGTGGATGAGACGATTTGTGATTGAAGAGATGAGAAGGCAAGAGATGAGACCCGTCTGGAAAAGTGAATCAACTTTGAAAATGGTTTATTAGGTCAACGAAAAAGTCTTGCCAATTGACTAGTCGACAATTGACTAGTTTTGATTGTAAAGTTTCATAGTGTAAAAATATAACAGAAAAAAATGTGTATTTAAGACTAAACGAGCACTAGGTCTATGATCGAGGACTAACGAATTTCCTCGCCTAACGAATTAACGCCTAACGAATTAACGCCTAACGAATTAACGCCTAACGGACTAACGAATTTCCTCGCCTACTTTAACGAGGTCCAGTCAGCTTCCGTTTTTAAGAAAAGGTTACACGCTCTCTGCAAGATAAATAGGAAAATATCAGACTTTCAAATAGTCAATACCTTGGATAAATAAAAGCTATGGTTTTTAAGAAATTGTAATGCAAAAGCGGGTCAAGAAATCAGCCTAATAATCTCTTCAGCCTAATTGCCTAATCAAACAGCCAGCTTATATTCGATCAATTCAATCTTAAATCATTGACTAAGACTTGTGATTCCTCATCAAATGAGACCAAAATTGAGGTGATTGAATGCAAGCTAGCTGTTGGCTGCATTTGACTCTTTAACTCACCACATGAAGTGCTGCGATTTGCGAGGGAATGAAGCGATAACTGTGATAGAGAACGTACAGAAATGGAGCCTGAAATTTGAGATTTTAATTCTTTCAAGTCATCTAGAAGATTGAATGAAGAAGATTTTCAGAATAGTTAGCGCATAAGAGTTTTCTATTTTATCAAATTTTGATGGATCGACTATACAAGTGATATAAAAAATGACTTTCTTGACCTTACAGATTACATTTTTTACATTACATTACAGATTACAGATTTTCAACTACAAAATCGAATCTTCAAAACTCGCAAAGCCATGCAAAGAGCAGAGAAAGCCGAAATGAGAATGACTGTCTTCATCGTTGATAGGGAAAGGTGTACTGTAGAAGATATTGAGTACGCAAGTCATTCTCATTTCGTTCTCATTCTCATTCTCATTCAGTCATTCTCATTCCGGCTTTCTGTGCTCTTTACATGGCTTACTCAATACCTTTAGGATAAAGATTCTTCAGATCCTTCAGATCCTTCAGATTCTTCAGATCTTTATCCTAAAAAACTTAAAAAAGAAAAAATATCGTAGAATCATAATCTAACCGATAGATTCAATATGTTTTTTTGTTTGGCTTAGGTAATTTTTGGTCAGTAGAACAGCTAGACTAAAAGTCTTGTCCGGAATTACTCTGGTCTGGTTCAAAAGGTTCATTACCCTCAACTCTTGCTCTATCGAGTAATTAGAGTACTCTATCGAGTAATCAGTACTCTATCGAGTAATCAGTTTTGATCCTGATTACTGTCCTCTTTAATGTAATGATACAAAACTGAAGAACTAACAGTATTCCAGAGCATAAAATGTGTCCACAAACCTGCAAGCTCTCGGCCAACAACACGATGAGATACGGCGGGATGAAAAGCTTTTGTAAACCGCGAAAGTCGAGATTATTTTGAGCAGAGTCACTGAAAAATAAAATGAAGCTATTAACTGAGAATTCTTTACCGTTTAAATCGCTCTTTCCTTTCTTTCAGATATAAATAAACCGCTGATAAAACGAAGAGAAATATGGCAAGCGAATAGGAAATTGTATTCAACGAGAAATCCATCGATGCCACAAACACATTAGAGAAAATCGAAAATAGAATCAAGATTCTTTTATGTAAATGCTCGAAATTTGAATGTTTAGATAAGGTTTTTGTGGTGACTTTTATGTGGTTTGTATTCCGTTTTTCTCTTTTCGTCTCTTTCTCAAAAACGCCACGCTTGATTAGGTACGGTAGGATGGGTGTGTTTGAGAAGGAAATAGTAACAGATTGGCATTTTAGATTGGCAAACTTCTGTTTACCACTCGTAGTTGATTTCCTTTCGGAGAATATCGAAACTTCTAGCTGAAATGGCGGTGAAATGTGAGTGTGAGAGGTGTACTTTATACTTTGGTTTACTTTGTACTTTGGTGTACTTTATACTTTGATGTACTTTATACTTTGGTCTACTTTGTACTCTGGTTTACTTTGTACTTTGAGTGGTGTACTTTGAGGTGTACTTTGTAGACATGTGTTATGTGACTCGATTTTTCAAAAGCGTCAATTCGTTTCGAGTCAAGTCGACTTGAGTTCAAAGATTTTAACAAAGAATAAGCTTCAGGAAACGATTACATTAACAATCACATACCGTAAATACTGTAATAGTACCCCACCCCCATAATGACGGTGCGGAGTGTGGCGTAGTCTAGCTTTGGACGAGTGTTTCTCGACACTGGTTTATGCTACAATGCGCGCTTAGGTATCAAAAAATAGCCCTGAATTTCAGCTATTTTTTTGATACCAAAGACGCATTTTTTTGAAAGTACGGGCGCTTTGAAAAAAATGAAATACTAAAAAACTTTTGCGACTACGCGACTGTACGAGGGCGGTGGGGTACTATTACAGTAGGTACGGTAGCATTAAATCTTTTAACTAAATGTTTATTATCTATGAAGGAAATAGAATGAACACTTTAAAAAAACAATAATTGAATTCACAAAAGCCTATAACAAAGTGAAAAGCGCATCATGACAAATTGGCTTTTCTATGAATTCATCCAAATCCTCGTATTCGTCGTCCAACATGAGCTCCTCATCCTGCTTATCACATCGATGGCTTTCTTCACGCTCAAATGCAATTTTCCGTA
This sequence comes from Mesorhabditis belari, assembly GCA_958450365.1. Taxonomy (NCBI): domain Eukaryota; kingdom Metazoa; phylum Nematoda; class Chromadorea; order Rhabditida; family Rhabditidae; genus Mesorhabditis; species Mesorhabditis belari. The sequence goes on along the minus strand of CAUEEP010000737.1, from coordinate 3,090,031 downwards.
ATTCTTTCGATGTCGGCCATGTGCTTTTCCTAAAATTAATGTAAATTTAAGCAAAAATTAGTATGAAATAACTGAAAAAATTACTTCACATGAGGCTGATTGCAGCTAATGTTTAACAAAGCATGGACAGTAGAATACTTTAGATTTTGTCTTCAAGAGTTGTTCAATAACAGCCCGGCTATCTAAAAGAGCTATTTTGTTCAAAAGTATTTTTATTATTCTCGTTGGAGAAAAATACCATTGCAATTCTGCATCCCTAACTGCTTTTTTTACATTTGCGGCGCCGTTTGTAACCGCAAGGCTAACTTTATTCAACAAATAATATTTCTCGAAAGTGTTTTTCATGTGGTTTCGAGATTATAAGCGTTATGACTAAAAATTCCTTTAGAGTTATAATTTTTTTATTTTTCAATTAAGGTATCGGCTCTTTCCCTGAACCGTGGCTTTTGTCAAAAAAAAGTCAGTTTCGTCGTCTTTTGCAATTTTTTATGTTTTTTTGCTTTTTTTTCTTACCAAATAGTCTTTTAAAATTGTTTTAACGTATTTTATTAAGTTCCACATGCACATTTAATCAGAATTTAAAGAACAATCGTAAGAACAACAATTTTAGCTTGCGTTTTGCCGAGATGCTAAAATTGTTGTTCTTACGATTGATCTTTAAATTCTGATTAAATGGGCATGTGGAACTTAATAAAATACGTTAAAACGATTTTCACATACTTTCAACGTGGTATGGTGTGTAAGCGAATGCGCGGCTGCGAGAGACGGCTGAAGCTTGCCAGCGAACACGAGAGAGCACCAGCCCTCGCACACGAGAGAGACGCGAGACGACACGACTGTGTGTACCTTTCGTGTGTCTCGTAAGAAAAAGCGGCATCTGGCACACGGCTCGTCCACATAGGGCGACAGAGACCGGATTCTTCGGTTTAATTACCCAAGTTTGAGGTTAGCATTAACCCCGAGACCTCCCAACAGTGTCTCGAAAAAATTTTGGAACGGGTCCCCGCTAGGGGATGCACAAATGAACTTCAGAACGTGAAATGATTTGATTCTTTATTTCATTTTTATCGGGATTTCTTAAGAAATTTGTCGACTCTTCACTTCACTTTCAGTGAAACGGTTTGTCATTATAAGGATTGAAGTCGATATCGTGGATAAAAATATGATAGGCTAAAGTCAAATTGATGCCAAGTCCTCCCGCACGTGTCGACAGCAAAAAAACAAAAAGCGACGGATCGTTGTGAAAAGAATTGATCATACCCTGCCTAAATAGAAACAATCCAACTCTTTTACTAATATTTGAACGAACCTTTCCATAACTGGGGTGCTTCCATCCATTCGGCAAAATGAATGACCTCGAACCCGTAAGTAAACCTCCAAAATGTCAAGCATTTGGGTAAACTGCGAAAAAATCAAGACTTTATCGCCCTAAATAATTAAAGCCATGAAGTCATGAAGCCAAAACAATAAAAACCTCTGTTTTGATTGGGGGCAGCCTTTGATCCAAGAATTTACACTTTCCACTTTCGATTGCTACACTATCATCGATGCAAAATTTTGAAGTTGATGGAAACTAAAAAATGGATATGTAAGAAGACAAAATTGACAAAACCTTTTTGCAGATCTTATGTATTTGATAGTCCGACAGGCAAAGAAGATCTTCGGCGACATGTTCAGCTCGTTTCTTCGCATATTCTTTCTCCTGAAACCATGGTACAAGCAAGTATTTGTATACGTCATCCACCTGTCGAACTAATTTTTTGGATACAACCATGCTAAGATTCAAGACTGAAGAGATTTCCACAACAAAGATGGAAGCAGAACAGAAGCAGAGCAAATAAAACATCAAAACTTCAACATTCAGCAATTTGACTTGTGCATCCCCTAGCGGGAACGCGTTCCAAAATTTTTTCGAGACACTGTTGGAAGGTCTCGGGGTTAATGCTAACCTCAAACTTGGGTAATTAAACCGAAGAACGCGGTCTCTGTCGCGGTATCACGACGAGCCGTGTGCCAGATGCCGCTTTTTCTTACGAGACACACGAAAGGTACACACAGTCGTGTCGTCTCGTGTCTTTGCGAGGGTTGATGCTCTCTCATGTTCACTGGCGATCGCCCATTTCAGCCGTCTCTCACAACCGCACGCTTGTACGGAAAATACAAGTACGGGAACTTTTGGCGCACCCTGTACTTTTGCTAAATGTAGGCTTGTTCTAGGTGTATAAACAAAAGATGTTCTGCCACAATAAAATTAACGTGAAGAGTGGCCGTAAAGTGTCGTGCCCACAATCACTTGCCAAAGGATCACGGCTTTGAGGTAAGTTTTTAAACTGTGGCAACGATAGAAACATTTTAGATTCGCAAAATACGAGCCAAACGTGATCTCAGCTCGGAAAAGTGGATCACCGATGTGGATCACCATTGCAACCGCACTTATACGTCAACAACGTAAATGTCAACAACACCTCGCCGTCTGTTCATGCAATAGACAACAGCTGAAAAGCTGGCTGAAAAGCTGGCTGAAAAGCTGGCTGAAAAGCTGGCTGAAAAGCTGGCTGAAAAGCTGGCTGAAAAGCTGGCTGAAAAGCTGGCTGAAAAGCTGGCTGAAAAGCTGGCTGAAAAGCTGGCTGAAAAGCTGGCTGAAAAGCTGGCTGAAAAGCTGGCTGAAAAGCTGGCTGAAAAGCTGGCTGAAAAGCTGGCTGAAAAGCTGGCTGAAAAGCTGGCTCAAAAGCTGGCTCAAAAGCTGGCTCAAAAGCTGGCTCAAAAGCTGGCTCAAAAGCTGGCTCAAAAGCTGGCTCAAAAGCTGGCTCAAAAGCTGGCTCAAAAGCTGGCTCAAAAGCTGGCCCAAAAGGCAGTACAAACATCAGGAACTGGAAAGTGACAGTCACCTATCAATGTCGCTGAATTTAATAGCAAGTTAATATCTTATTCTACTTTTTGTTTTTAGAATCAATTGTCCTACACGAGGATACTTGCGGAAATTTTCCAGCGTCTTGTCAATGAGCTTACAAGATATTTGTCTCCGATCACGGCATGACTGCTCACGGTAAGTATTTCAGCGTTTTTTGTTAAATAATTGACTATATTTAGGATGAAAATTGGGCTTGTAACGGCACTTTTTACAGCTCACCATACAGCTTCATACAAATATACATCGTTGGTTATTAGTGGATGGAAGCAAATTTTCCCTTCTCAGTATCATTTTGATGATATTTATTCCCAAAAATCATTCAAAACTTGGCCGCTTGTTTGCAGACGGCGACTCGATATCGAATTTCACATTGCTCGTCGTTCCACTTGTAGAGATAGGCGGCCGATTTGTCGAACGGAGCCATCAAATCCGAATACGTCTGCAGATTTAGAAAAGCTTAAATGTTATTCAGTCAATGTGTTGGCACCTGCAAACAAAATTCGTTGTTTCCGTTGTTACTCGGCTCTCCATCGGCCCATTTCGTATAGTTGAACGACGTCCCATCCAGCCACTTCCAATCGGTTTTCTCAGGGCCCGTCTGAAGTGAAAGCTGATCAGTTTAGAGTGGAACAAAGCACCCAAAAATTCATTTGAAAGTTGCCTATTGCTTAAACGCAGCCGTGCACATGCAACAAACAATGTATAGTAGACATGGTTTCGGATTGGATCGAATAGGATCCAAAAATTTGGATGATTCGGCCATAGTTTTATGGTTTTTATGCGCCTAATTGCTTTTAGTGTTTGTAAAAGTAAACGTTGCAATGATCCGGCAAGAAATCGGTTGATCCGATTCGTCTCCTCAGCCGGAAAACGGAATTTTCGTCGAATCGAAAATGAATTTGTCGGATTCATCATCCGGAAGTTAAATTTGCGGATGACCCAATTCGAGCCATCATCCGTAACCCATTCCAATGTGTAGCTACCCGAGAATGCCTACCCTTTTTCCTCCAATCAACGGCACTTGAGACCAAGTCGGCTGTATGATTCCGGCTTTCCCTAGATCTGAAACGAACTTTCTTAAGCATTTAAAGCATTTAAATTTCGTAAGCATTTAAATATATGCACCAAGCTCGCTAAGAAGTTTTTTTAGGTGCATATGCACATTTCTAGGTGTACATGTACATGGGATTACGATTAATTCCCTCCGTAAAGACTTGCCATTGACGAAATCGTTTTCCTCGTCTGAGTGAATCGACGCGAGAAACGAGTTCATCATCCGACAACCCTCGTCGGCCTCGGTGAAGATCACGTTGAAGATTGTCTTCAATTCGTACAGTCAAATATGAAAAGTACAACAGAAAACCTTGTAACATTGCTTTAATTTCTCCGAGTACACCCAACCAGTCGGGCACGGTGAATAGGGTGGACAGCTTGGGGGCTGATTGCTCGGGTCCTGAATTGGAATTTGATGAATTCCCCCACTAACATACAGCAGCATCCACCTGTTGTGGTTGACTGAGACAAGCGAATGGAAACATTCCATTCCAATTCGACGTCGTCCACTTGCCGCTCGTTAGATTCATCAAGAGGTTCCCAGATGGAGAGCCTAAACTTGTTAGGCAAGATTGCTTAAGAAACTTTCACTAACAGGTTTTTTGCATTGAATTTCATAGGAATGAATCTGTTTAAAATGCAGATTCAAAATCAAATTTTCTCTAGAAGTGTTTGATTGTGAGTGAAAGTGTTTAAGTTGCTTGTGTCTTTTCTCTATCAACTCGATTACACTTGCGAGCAAAAGCACTGTTTTGAGGGGTTTTCTTCGTCTAAATAATCACCTTTGACGACGAAAAGTGCCAAAAAATAAGCCAATTTTTTGGATGGAAATGATCAATGATCTCTTCATCTCAAGGCCAACAACTACAGAAACAAACCTTCAGTCAGAGCAGAGAACTCTGCAGAAGATCCATCAATCCACGTGATTTTCTTTCCATTGAAAGTTCCGCCCAACCAGATAAACTTTGTTGACTGAGAAAAGGGCTTTTAGCTACATGGAAAATGAAGTTCAATTAAGTTCTCTTACCTCTGGAAGCACTTTGGTCAGACCCAAGACTTTCTCATTTTCCTTCTCCGATTTTATCGAGACCAAATTCCCGTCATAACTAAAATTTTCTTTTTCTTGACTTGTTCTCAACGAATATCTCAATCAATTTGTCTCACTCTAAGCAAAATTCCTTTGCGCTTTCGAAAGTTCCATTGAGTTTCACGACGAACAAACAGCTTCCCTCAATTTCGCCCGGAATTCCGCCTTTTGGGCAAATTGAAAGCGAGAAACCTAAAGTGGTATCGATTGATCGAAATATCGATTTAAAATCTACCAATCCATGTCGAAATAGAAGAGATTGTTAGTAAGAATCGATACATTCAAAAATCTGTTGCTGAGCTGATTGAAAAGTTTCTCTCAACGATATGAGAAATTTGTTTGTCGAACAAATTCAGTCAAATTCTTATCCATAGATTAGAGGACTCTCGATTAAAGCCATTTCAACAACTCCCCTTTCGACAAAACAGGAAAACACTCTTATCAGGTATTATGGAAAACAAAAATTAGTGAAATCACTGTGTTGACCCGGGTTCTTATCGGCGCGAATTTGAACAAACTGAGCGAACAAATTGAAGACTCTATCAGAGAATTCCTTGTTAACTTTAGTGAATTGAAGCTTCATTCTGCTACTAAGAAAGTCTATAAATTTAATAAACACAAAAAATCTTGTTTAAGATCGCAAATCGGTCGACTAGAAAGCTCTTCGTCTCTTCCGAAGAGCCAACTCTTCAAATTAACCCCTCGAACTTTATCGCTTTTAGAATACATTATTGCCGAAATTTCCATTTACTCGATTGCAAGAAACAATTTTACTTTGCTTTTTTTAAATGAATAGATAAATTCTCCAAATAATAAAAAAGTTACTCTACATAAAGATTGGATTGGATCTATGTCTCAGATTCAACAAAGAAACGGAAAAACGGGCAAGAAACAAAAATAGATTCGCTGTTCTTACAATATTCAACAATTTTGATTATCACCATAAAAACCATTTCTGCTTTTAAATCTTTTCCTCTAGCAAAACAGTCAGATAGAGTTGGGAATCCCATGTGCCGTAAGCTTTTTGCGTTCTTGTGGATTGGTTTTGAGACTTGGAAGTCGATTTTGCACATAAAGCAGTTAATTCAGTTTATTGTCTCGTAGCCAAGTGTGGGATTTTCTCTCTTGTGTTTGAATAAAGATTGCTGTAAGATTGAATTTGACTGGACAACTACCTACGGTTGGTTAGGTCGAACCCGAAAACTACAAAGGTGTTGTGGTAGTGGCTCGACCATAACACACCGTACTGACCTTCAAAACGCACTTTTTAATTGCATTGATGCGAATTTTCTTCTTTGTTATTGTTTAGCCTTGTTTTAATAGATTTTTATGAATCGTGTTCTCGAGATTGAGACCACGAACTATGCGGAGAGGGTGCAGTAAGAGCCGATGAGAAGACCAACATCGAGAAGAGTCTCCTGGATCCTGGCTTGTGATAGACGGCTGAAATAGGCGGTGGCCAGCGAACACGAGAGAGCCTCAGGCCTCGCAGAGACGCGAGACGACACGACTGTGTGTACTTTTCGTGTGTCTAGTAAGAAAAAGCGGGATCTGGCACACGACTTGTCCAGATAGCTCGATAGAGACCTGAATCCTCGGTTTAATTACCCAAGTTTGAGGTTAGCATTAACCCCGAGGCCTTCCAACAGTGTCTCGAAAAAATTTTGGAACGCGTTCCCGCTAGGGGATGCACAAATGAGCTTGAAAATGTGAAATGTCTTAAAGCTCGATTTCGTTTTTATCGTGATGAATTTTTGATTTACGGGGTCATGTAATCAGAAAAATCACCAAAGAAGTCAAAAAATTGCGACACCAAAAAAACGGCTTAGACACCAATACCACCACTTTGTGCAGATCTCTCCAGTAATGCATAACACCATCAGAGCCGTCGAGGTTAAACTTCTTTTCGTCGCGAAAGAATACCTAAATACAGGAAAACTTAGTTATAAAAAGCCCAGCCCAACCTGGTTTCAGTCGTAGTTCATACGATTCTTTGCGAAGTTCAAGCTGGCTTTCTGCGCTCAGGTTTCAAAACAGGTTACTTGTTTAGTTTCTTCAAGTCGATATTCGGGTTTTCTTGGACGGCTCGCCAAATGGATGTCTTTGAAGCATTGAAATTCAAAAAGCAATTGATTTACCCTGTTAATTTGGGCAAAAATTGATTCCCCAAGTCTCTAGACCGATCCACAAAAATGCAAAAAGCTTACGGCACTCGGGATTCCCAAGCCGTCTCCGATCCAAGTACTAACCGAGCCCAACGTTGCTTAACTTGGCAGATCGGACGGGATGCCGTGTTTTCAACGTGGTATGGTCGTAAGCGGGTGTGCTGCTGTGAGAGACGGCTGAAATAGAAGGTCGCGAACACGAGAGAGCATCAGCCCTCGCAGAGACGCGAGACGACACGACTGTGTGTACCTTTCGTGTGTCTAGTAAGAAAAAGCGGGATCTGGCACACGGCTCGTCCTCATAATGCGACAGAGACGGCATTCTTCGGTTTAATTACCCAAGTTTGAGGTTAGCATTAACCCCGAGACCTTACAACAGTGTCTCGAAAAAATTTTGGAACGCGTTCCCGCTAGGGGATGCACAAATGAGCTCGAAAATGTGAAATGAGTTGGAGCTTTGATGCCTAATTTCATTTTTATCGTGATTTAGCAGTTCACAATAGAATTCATTTACCTTGTTAACCAATTTCAGCTCTGGTGTTTCCTTCTCGACGTCTGGATGACTTAGGGTTTCTGTCCGGGTATCTTGCTGCTATTAGAAAACTTCTAATTTAGGGAGAAATCAATCGTGCACATGTTATCTAATGCCAAGATCGCGCTAACAGTAAGAATGTTACCTAGAATGACAGCTATTTTTCAAAAGGTTTAGAGAAAGAAAAATGGTTTAAACAGCATAAATGCAAATTCGATCCCCTAAGTAATTGACAATGTACAATTAATTTGCACCCAATTTTCAAATAGTTTCAAGTGCCTGGTCAGCCTCATCACAATTCACAAAAGTCACCAATAATTATCGATGTTTTCCTCTTAGGTGCAACGCTTCTCTCAACATTACTCACTTATTAGCCCCATTGATTCTCAGTTGTGATTATGAGATCAGATTATTTTATCCAATTATTCCAAATAAACTTCGAAAGATAAGGCAAAATAAGATCAAAGTGAGCAGAAAGTGACAAACAGAGAGTTGAGCACAAACTGTACAAAAAATTTCGAATACTAGTAAAATTTTGATTAGAAATTGTTACGGCAAATTATTCCAATCGATCGGCTTCATCCCGTGATCTTTCAATGCTTTGTTGACTTCCGAGAAACATCGGCTCCCTTTGAAACCTCGATAGCAACTCAACGGTGAAGGATGGGCTGTCTAAATGTAAAAATATAACTTATAACTAGCTATAGAGTAATCTAAAAATTATTTTGCCATTTTAAATTTTTCTTCTAAAAATACATACTACTCAATATTAAGTTTGAAGTAAAATACCTACCATAATCACCTTGTGCCGATTTTGGTCGATCAGCTTGCTCTTTTTCTGTGCATCTGCGCCCCAAAGCAAGAAGACGCAGTATTGTACATTCTTTGAGATAAATTCGATTACCTAAATGTTATAATTAAATGTTACAATTTAAAAGTTTACAGTAATGGAAATAAACAAAGAAACCTTGTTCGTGAAAGTGTGCCAACCAATCTGCGAGTGTGAGTTAGCTTTGTGCAATCTAAAGAAAAACATAATTGATTAAACTCACTCGTATTAAAACTAGTATTAAAAGCATTCGTGGATACTCACTCGACAGAAAGCGCCGCGTTCAACATGAAAACTCCTTGCGTAGCCCAGCCCAACAAATTGCCGTGTTTTGGAATATTGAAACCTGAATAGGAGAAGATTAAATCTAGAATATTTTGCCGCTTCAATCTGCATAATTGTATTAAACGAAACCTTCGATATCTGCAGCTAACTCCTTGTAGATGTTGACAAGTGATGGTGGGATGGCGACCCCTTTCTTTACCGAAAATGATAAACCATGTGCCTAAAAAATAAAAATTTGCGTATTATTAGTACAAAAATACCTGATTTGTATCGTGATACGGATCTTGTCCAAGGATCACCACTTTCACTTCGCTTAGTGGAGTCAAATTGAAGGCATTGAAGATCTCGTCTTTTGGTGGCCTCACTGTTATTTTCTAAAGCAATGTTGTGATGGGCTTTCCATAAAATTATGCAACCATTTTAAAAACAAACCTTTTCATATTGTTTCTGTAGAAATTCTTCGATGTTCTTCATGTAGGGCTCCTCAAATTCATCAATAAGTCCGGCTTTCCATTGAGGCTCTTTCAAGTAGTTGACGAGGGTGAAAGTAGTTGATGAGGTAGGCGGTATGCTTTCTCCGTCTTCCGTCATCTAAAGTTTAGTTATTAAATCAAATAACAAAAAACTTCATAAAATTTTATGACTCAAAAGATATTCTAGAAACGAAAGTCTGAAGGTTAAAAGGGTTCTAAATTTTTAAAAGTTTAGCAACACTTACCGCTGTGGCTGGTCTTTTGACGGCTTTCTTGAAAATCGAGAAGACGTCCTTCGGCTTTTCCATTATCACTTGTTTCGGCCGACTTAAAAGTCTGGGTGAAATAAATACGTGAGAAAAATTCACTAACGTTGTTGTTGCCATCTTCGATTTATCGATTGCTTCAATTATCATCTCGCTTTTTCTCGATGAGCCCTCGCAAGTGATGGGATTTGCTCCTTGCGTCAAGCTCAACGCGTTCTTTAGCACTTCATTCGGCGAAAGGTCGAGAATCTAAAAAATATATTGTCAAGAACTCAAACTTTAAAAAATTGAGATCCTTTAAATAAAATTGCGTACTTTTTCAAACAAAAATACAACTATCAAGTTACATACAGTCACAGTGGTGGAAAAAAAATGCATCATGTGCTGACGAGTCAATTGCGACCCTCTATTTCCTCCAGAAAGCGACTATACGGGGAGGGGGCGCTACAATTAGAGGTATTACGAGAATTCTCGTTTCACAAGTGCCCACAAGTGTTCAATCGGGTTGCGATCGGGCGAATACGGTAGAGTTTGAAGGAGAAAAACGTTGTTGAGACGGAACTAACCGGGTACACGGACAAAACGATGTCCAGGCAACCTGATTCTTCTTCCCATCATCACGCCACTTTTGTGTTTTGGCTCATTGTCCTGTTAGAAAAGCCACGCCGAATCCATAACTGTTTGTGCATGTGAGAGCATCGATATCAAAAGTATATCCGAGTATTTGGCTGCATCCATGATTCCATGGATGTGAACAAGAGGCCCGATTGTCATAGAAGAGAACAACACATGATATCTGCGCCATTTTACCGTCAGAGCCGTGTCTCTTAATTCGTATCGCATTCCAATTGGCCTTTTGGTACTTATCGGGAACAGCGGCCCCACTTTATTTTTACTCAAACCCACTTTTTCTAGGGTAATTCGATGCGCTGATCACGAATTTCATAGCGGGGGATTCTGAAAATACATTTTGACAAAAAATGTACTTTCAGGGGACCAGAAGCCACCACCCCTAAAGTGTACTGTACACTCCTGCAGGTATAGAGTGAGCTCAAAACAAGATTCCAAGGATTTAGCCTTTATCAAAAACTACTTTTCTAGGGTTTTTTCGAGTTCTCGATAGGAATTTGGTGAAATTAAACCATTAAAAAAATTAAAAAGAAAATTTCGAATCTTTTTTTATTTTTCTAATCTGATTTGACTGGAATTGCACTCAGGACTCTAAATTACCCCAGAAAAATTAATTTAGCGCAAAATATCCAGTTCTAACAGCTTATTTCGGTCCCCTTATAGAATTTTACAGTCAGTACACTTTAGAAGTGGTGGCCCCTGAGCCACGAAACCCGGTCAAAATCCCTTTTCGGAATCTCTCACTATGAAATTCGTGATCAGCGCATCGAATTACCCTAGAAAAAGTGGGTTTGAGTAAAAATAAAGCGGGGCCGTTGTTCCCGATAAGTGCCGGCCTTTTAACCATGTAGTAACCATTAGAGTTGAAAAGATTTAGTTTTGTCTCGTCGCTGCAAAGCACGTGCCTCCAAGTGTCCACAGTTCAATATTGATACTCCAATTGTTTTTCTGTGACTCGAATTCATCAACGGTTTTCGTGCTAGCCTTCTCGAATATAATCCATGTATTTTGAGTCAACTCCTCACCGTTTTTGCTGTCACGTTCACGTTAAAGCTATTCTTCAGAAATTTCGTTCCACCGGTAGCAGTGAGGCATCTAAAATAAGAAAATTATAAATTGTAAAAAAATAAGGAAGAAAAAAAGAGTTCAAAAGTAAAATCGTCGATGGTGCAATGTTTTTTTTCCACGCTTTTTTAATAAATTTCCTTCTAAAAAACAAGACACACATTGAATACACTTTTTTTATTTTTAAGAATGCTAGTCTGCAAGTAAACTAAAACAACTAAAGTCAAATGACGACGCCGTGCCGAATTTTTAGGAAAAAATGGGATTTTGTCAAGGGTGCAATTTTTTTCCACCACTGTATAAACCATTAGAGTGGCATTTAAAACATTTTGATGTTACTGAGATTGTCCAAATCTTTTCTCCCACTCTCCCGCACTTTTCTCCCACTAAATCTACACAACAATACCCCTTTCGGTCACTCATTCCCGCATTTTCTCTCTAATTGCTCAAAAATAACACCAAATCAGAAACCCCTTTGTTGCAACAAGAACTGACATAAAGAGGGAGTGGGACAAGTGCGACCTTTTTTTTGCGCACCCGGACATTTGCGCACCTTTTTTCCGCACCTTGCCCATTAGCGCACCTTTTTTCACGTTTTAAAAAAGCTCTAAAAAGCTAATATTAACCAATTTCTATTCCAAAAGCTGTTTTTCTAGGTAATTTTAGGGCGTAGAATCGAAATTTTGACATATCAGAGCTTGTGGAAACAAACGGACGGAGTTATACAAAGAGAAAAATCGACTACTTTCTGTAATTTGACCTAGCCGTTTTGTCTTTCAAATTGGTTCCACAAGCTCTGATATGTCAAAATTTCGATTCTACGCCCTAAAATTACCTAGAAAAACAACTTTTGGAATAGAAATTGGTTAATATTAGCTTTTTTAAAACGCGAAAAAAGGTGCGCTAATGGGCAAGGTGCGCAAAAAAAAAGGTCGCATTTGTCCCACTCCCCATAAAGAGACTAAAAAAATCGACTGTCTCAAGAACAGATTCTCCGATAAAACTGATAAAAAATAAAGTTAAATGATTTATTTGATAATCAGAAAATTGTATAGCATCCTTTTTCTTCTTGCAGTGGAGCAGGGGCCGGGCCGAAAATTTGCATCTATAGGTCATCGGGCATGCTGAATCCAATAAAAATAGTTTCAGCACCTGATTTTCACATACTTTCAACGTGGTATGGTTTATAAGCGAATGCGCGGCTGCGAGAGACGGCTAAAGCTTGCTAGCGAACACGAGAGAGCATCAGCCCTTGCAGAGACGCGAGACGACATGACTGCGTGTACCTTTCGTGTGTCTCGTAGGGAAAAGCGGCATCTGGCACACGGCTCGTCCAGATAGCGCGACAGAGACCGCATTCTTCGGTTTAATTACCCAAGTTTGAGGTTAGCGTTAACCCCGAGGCCTTCCAACAGTGTCTCGAGCAAATTTTGGAACGCGTCCCCGCTAGGGGATGCACAAATGAGTCTCGATCTCGCCGAATATTTCGATGGATCGAAATTTAATTTGCCTTGTTTTCAATGTCAACGACCATACAGTCGTAAGCGAATGGCAATTGTAAGAGGCGGCTAAAATAGGCGGCCGAACATCAGAGAGCTTTTTAGATTTCATTGAAAAAGTTTATTCTTTCTCTAAATCGATTCTAATAACAATGATAAACGAGAATATTATAAGCAACGGTACCCGATTTGGTTGATCAGAAAAAAAATGGACAAGATTTAAAGGAAAAGGGAAAAGTAAGGGCCAATAAATGCAAAGTGAGACGGATACCCATTTTTCGGAAAAAAAATTCAATTCATTGAAGAAATTGAGGGGATTTCTTTGAGGAAATGGTCGAATTCGTGTTCGGCAGCCGGGACGGGCTCTCTGAAAATGAAAATTTTGTAGTCTTACGCTTATTATGATAAGTGAACTTTCTTTGACCTCTTAAACCATTTGCAAAACTTTGAGTGTGAGCGGTGAGAAGTGTCTCTCTAACTCTTTTGCTTGATTTTCTCTTTTTTTTTGCGTGAATATTAATACTTTAAACCTATACCGTAGTATATGAGAAGTTGATTGGCATTTACAATCTGAAAATTGTTCATCCAAGCTTTTGTCTTGATCTACTTTAAGCTCAAAATGCAAAAAAACTTTTGTCGACTTTTGAAAACTACCGTAATCCAAAGGACTTTCGGAAAGTATCGTAACTTTTTTAAAACGTGTCAACTTTTACCGTAATATCGAATTTTTATCCAATCTACAGGGTGTGTCATAATTATTGCAACAAGAGTTCAAAGACCGTTTGTGATGTCAAGAATGTGATGTCATGGGCGTGTAAAGCCAATAACAATCAAAATTGGACCTTCATGCAAGATGGAGCTCCCGCTCACACGAAGGAGACGGTTCAGGACTGGTGTGTGGCCAACTTTCCCTCAGTGATCACCAAGGATGAATGGCCTCCAAACTCACCGGATCTCAATGTGATGAACTTTTGCATTTGGGCAATCTTAGAGGCTAATGTCTGCTCTCGAAAACACAAAGGATGATTTGACCAAAGGATGGAAGGCGACTCCTCAAGATGACATTCGGGCCGGAAGGCATATCCGAACCGATTAAGGGCTGTTATCAAGGCAAAAGGCGGTCATATCGAATGATCTCTTGTTTTCTTATTTGTTACTGTTAAATAAAGCTATTTCTGTTTAAAGAATCTTCTTCCAGTGAAACTTCTTGGTGTGCAATGCCTTGAGTATCTTGTTGCAATAATTATGACGCACCCTGTATTTACAGTACTGGACAATGAAATATGATATTTGAAAAACGATCGTTACTTTCGCGCCTCTGTAACTCCCTTGTCTTTGAGTTTAAACTATTAGTGTTATACATTTTCTGAAAGCTCTTTTCAAGGACTACACAATGGTAATATTAATATTTAGAAATATGGTATTTTTGACGCATTTCAGCGCGCACAAGATGGGATACTCAAAATTGTTGATTTTCAAAGCTGTTTTTCTTTATGATAGAGTGCTGGAGTCGCTCTGAAACTACGATTTTCGGAATCTGCGCAAAAATTTACCTTAGAATAATCAATATTTGTAAAATTTTATCACAGTTTCATAGCGAAAAAAGTCACATTTGCGAAATTCTCACTTCTTGAGCGGTTCTTTACAAAAATTGTGTTGCGTGCAACTTTGAGTGTTTTTCTTTCTTTGCCTTGGGTAAAATGATAAAATGACTGTTTTTAGGTGCAATGGGAAAGCAACGAGGATGCAAGGATCTTCATGTGCTTACACAACAAGCAATCCTTAACGGCAAAAAGCGAGGTCTTAGCCAGAACCAGTTATCGGAACAGTTTACCGTCTCTCAGTCAACCATCTCCAGGTTTCTACAACGATCTAAAGTTCGAAAAGTCGAAACTTGAGCGACGAACTAAGAATCTCAAAGCCGGCAATGCCAATGAGAGGTTTGCACAATTGGAGCAGGCTTGGAATTCAATCACCGTCAGTTTCATCACTAATCTTCTTGATTCAATGCCTCGGCGATGTCAAGCTGTAATCGACGCTAAAGGATTTGCTACTAAATACTGAAAGCCCATTGTGTGCTCTGGAGGTTTCTTATTAACCGCTCAAGAAGTGAGAATTTCGCAAATGTGACTTTTTTCGCTATGAAACTTTGATAAAATTTTACAAATATTAATTATTCTAAGGTAAATTTTTGCGCAGATTCCGAAAATCGTAGTTTCAGAGCGACTCCAGCACTCTATCATAAAGAAAAACAGCTTTGAAAATCAACAATTTTGAGTATCCCATCTTGTGCGCGCTGAAATGCGTCAAAAAATACCATATTTCTAAATATTAATATTACCATTGTGTAGCCCTTGAAAAGAGCTTTCAGAAAATGTATAACACTAATAGTTTAAACTCAAAGACAAGGGAGTTACAGAGGCGCGAAAGTGACGATCGTTTTTCAAATATCATATTTCATTGTCCAGTACTGTATCTACTTTTGGTCTAATTCTGTGATTTTAGTTTAAGAAAAAAGAAAAACAAGCAGAAAAAGATGGCAATAAAACTAGAGACAAGATTATTGTAGTTTTTGCAATCTAACACATTTTAGAAAGCACATTAGTTGAAAGGGTTACTGTACAGGGTAAATTCTAGGTGCAGTGGCTTACTATCTATTACTATTAACTATCTCGATCTCCTCAAAGCTGTAATTTTGCACTGAGCACTGAGCACTTTGCATTGCGCATTTTGCACTGAGCACTGAGCACTTTGCATTGAGCACTTTGCACTGAGCACTGAGCACTTTGCATTGAGCACTTTGCACTGAGCACTTTGCATTGAGCACTGAGCACTGAGCACTGAGCACTGAGCACTGAGCACTGAGCACTTTGCACTGAGCACTTTGCACTGAGCACTTTGCACTGAGCACTTTGCACTGAGCACAAAAGCATTCAAAAATCCAATTTGATTCCAGGATTCCAACAAGACAGGGCTTTGGCCTACAAAGCCAAGAAAGTCAAAGATTTTTGCAAAATGAAGCTCCTTGATTTCATCTCTTTTTCTGAATCACTTTTCGACCCAGCTCTCTGGATCTCAATCCAATGGATTATTCTCTGAGGCAAAAGCCTACTCAAAACCACATATAAATGTCGAAAGTTTGAAGTTAATTTGAAGCTAATCTATTCTTCATTGATATCAACTAAAAATTTGTAAAACAAAAGTTTGCGTCTAAAGTTGAAGTTTGTCTCTCGACAAAGCTTTTTCTCTTCACCTATGGGTCTGTAGCCTGTAGTGATGGGTCTGTAGCTCTGTAGTCATCAACTAAACTACAAAGTCAGAGTCATCAACTAAGTCATCAACTAAGTCATCAACTAAACTATTAATTATCTTTTCTTGAAAGCTATTAGACACATTGATAACAATGTTCAGGGTTGATTAGAGTAGACAGGATAAGTCTTTTGAATAAATATTAGAGCTTCCTCGAAACTCACTTCCTTCCCGCCCACGTCAAGTGTCGAATATTCTTCATTTCTTTTTCTTTCAAAATCTTTGACAATGGGATCGCGATGGATAACATTAAAACAAAGCCGACCAACGAGTAACCGTATGTTGAGATCCTGATAGATATTATATTATTTTCAACTTTTATTGCATCACCTGCTAATCCAGAGAGTACCCGGTCGTCCGTAGTGTGCATCGAAATCTGGTTGTTGTCGAATTGTGAAACCATACGGCTCTGGGACAAGCCCACTGCAGCCAAGTGTGCTAAAATAATGTTAAGCTTTATTTTGTAGACATTTTACAGCTTTTTAAGCTTTGTTTCGTAGAAATTTCTTTTAGATTACCTTGTATTCGTTGACAAGAACAACTCCTTGTATGGATCTTCGAGATAATTAGCCATACAAATGATTGCCATCACTAGATTAAGAACTTAAATACAATTGTATTTGATCAGTTTACCAGTGTTCGAAATGACAAATGAAACCACACAGGAAACCACTCCGGAACGAGGGAAAAAGATGGCGAGAACGAAGATGGCGACCATTGGACCCGACATTGCGCCCATTACAGAGATGCACACCTCAAAAAGGAAACGATTGCCAGGTTTTCCGCTTGCAAGGGATATTCCGGTCCCCAGCGGAACCTGGTTTTTCCTTCGAAGCCGTTCTCAAGCCGTTCTCAGCGACCGGCGCACGCTACCGGTTTGGCCGAGTGGTCAGTGTTTTTGTTAAAGAGGCCAATTCGAAACAATTAGATGATCTTAACTTCAAAACCTAACTTATCGATGGCTCCTAGAACAGATCTTGTTATTTTTGCCTTATTTTTGTAGAAAGCTCACAGATCCGCTTTTTACTACGAGATTTTACTCTTCTACTTCTTTTTACTTTTTACTACGAATTGACTTATTCACACTTTATCACTAGCATCATTTTATCCAGTTTTTGAGCAAAAACCCAGTACTGCCTTAACCACATCTCACAATACTGCATTGACTTCCAATTGAAGAAAATTTTCTTCAAACAATCTAGAAAAAAGCTTTAATAAAAAGATTCTTTGAATTACCCTTGACTGAATTTCCCAGTTAGCAAATAAAACTTTACGATTTGTTTTTATCAATCGATCGATCGATTCTACGTTTCTTAGATTTTCGTGCTTTTCTTGTGCAACTCACACGCAAAATCCCGCCCAACGATTCGGCTGTAAAGGCGAGACACGTCGAGACAAGGCCGCAAACAACGACAATCAACTAAAAGATTGAAACTTAAGAACTTAAATTCAATGAAACTTTATTGATTTGAGTGGCTTGAGTGTCGGTAATTTTGCCATCCAATCGTTGCTTGAGAAAATCTTCATAAATCGCCGCCGCCATCGAGTTCATTCCAGATGAGAGAGTGGATAAAGTGGCTGACATGATACAAGAGACATAGAGGCCAAAGAGGCCGGGAGTTGGTTCTGGAAAGTGCTCATGTTTTACAGAAATTAGTTTCTATCCTTGAAGACTCTAGAGACTCTTATTCACTTACGCAAAATATCCCTTGCAAAGAGAATCGTGATGTGATCAGTTTCTTGAATTTGTCCTGTCTCCAACGGATTGCAATCGTTGAAATAGGCCAACACGAGTAAACCGACAAAAGCGACAGTTGAGCAGAGAATGAAAAATGGAATGAGAGTCCAGAAGATGATGCCCTGAAATGGGGAGAGAGTTTGAGATACTGTAAACGAGCTGTTTTAACTAGAGAATTGTTTAATTGTTAATTGTTTAGTTTAGTTTAATTGTTTCAATTTCTCACCGATTTTTGAAACCGCATTTAGCTACAAAATGCCTCTGTAGAATTCTAAGAAACATGTTTTTTTTTTATTTTTTCTTTATGGATTCTGGTTTTCGAGAAAAACGTGTCCAAAGTTTGACAAAGTTTTGGCAAGAAAGGCAAAGCTTTTTAGCAAGGAAGGATAAGAGGGTGTCACTGCTGGCTTGAAGTAAAAGCAGGGGGTGGTTTAGGGGATAGTATGCTAGACTACAAAACCCCCAAGGGCGATCCGAACGCAGGTTCAGTTCCGCTTGCTGCCAAATTCTCGACTCTTTTTGAAAAACTTTCAAAAAAACACTTTAAACACGAAAAACAATGATTATAGTAAAATAAAAGGCACTAACTTGTGCTTGTTTCACAGACGGGAGACTGACATATCGTTGCATGGCCAGTTGATTCACTCCAAATGACGCTAGCCAAGTGATTGTCCCCGAAATCACGTTGATCCAAATTGAGTTGTACTGAAATTTGGATTTGGGTATTTGTTTTAAGAATTTGATTCTAACTTGAGCAATATCCGGATTCCATCGCCACATCTCATCCAAACGGCCGCTCTCCGAAGCGATTTGCCAAACTCTGAATGAAATGCAAGAAATAGATATTGATTTTACTGAAGTACAATCAATTATCTAATATTTGATATCTATTTGATATCTAATATCAAAAAAAACTATAGTCAATAAACTCTAAACAATAAGGAATAAACAATAAGCTCAATAAAGGCGTGAAATTTTATCTATAACTCCTTTCAACCCACCTTCCCAATCCACCAACACGAGGATGATTGAGTCCCTTGTAGATCACAGCGAACACTCCTCCGTACATCAAAACCGCCTAAAGTTTTATGAATAGTTTATGCAAGATTTTTATATATGCAAATAGGTGTTGATAGGCACCAGGCTTGTAAACGGAAAAAGCGAAAAATGAATATCTTTTGATTTTCAAAGCAAAACTCAACAAATGGGACAGCTACGCATTGCGACGGGAAAACCGGGAAAAACTGCTGCCCCATTTATCGACTTTTCTTTGAAAATCGAAACATATTCAATATTCCACTTTTTTCCTGCAAGCTTGATTGACACGATCAAATTTTCCTGCTACCTGTAACGAATCAGTCCAAACGACAGCCTTCAGCCCTCCGATACAAGTATAGAGAGTAGTGCAACTACCGAAGATCTGAAAAATGAAATCTAGAATTGCTATGATGATTGGTTGATTGATTGAATATCATTTAAATTCCTAGAATCAATAAGAGATTAAGTTTTGAGCTGAGTGAGCAAAGCTATTGGATAGTGAGCAAAGCTATTGGAGCTTTATCGTATTCACAATAATCTGCCTAGTGCAATTCCTTTAGAATCAAATCCATTTTCTTAAAATTTAATAAGTTTTTGATATCTGAATCCTTTACCAGAATAAGATGCCATTTGCTGACACCGAAGACAGCTGATAGAGCCACCGATGGAGCGTAGATAACAATTGACATATAAACTACTGTCATTGATAGAAAAAGGCCAGAGAAAAGACGACGAATCAGAACAGATCGATATCTAAAAAGAGGAATTTGAAGTTTATTCGAAAATTCACCTGTGAATGAAATACTCGTGCAGACATGTTGACTGCATTTTGTGGAAAATCGGCAAGAAAATGAAGGCGGTGAAGAGCGAAGAGGAGACACCGATCACAAAGTTTAGCCAGATTTGAGGACCTAAAGGCTGTTGTAAACTGGATTGTAAACAGGATGATTGATCAGTCATCACCTCTTTGAAACATCTCCGCCGGCACACCTAGCATGAGAATTCCTGAAAGGAATGTGGTGAGAAGTGAGAGAGCGACGGGCAATGGAGGCATCTTTCGACCACCAATCAGATATTCATCTTTTGCTGATGGACCACCACGACCACGAACAACTAGACGACTTCTGAAATCGATCACTGATAAAAGATGTTCCAATCGGACTCTAGAGCTAATAAAAAGCTAACGAGATCATAGCAGCTGATCATAGCCAAAGCTAGATCTGGCTCTTGACCAGATCTAGCTGGCCAGAACTTCTGAAATCGATCACTGATAAAAGATCTTTTGTTAGTCAAGTCAAGGCAAAGCTAGACTTTGACCTTGCCTGATCTAGCCAGCCTGGTAAAATTTTATATTATTTTATTTGTTATTTTTAATTTTTATTCACAAGCTCCATTATCACTTAATTTAATTTCATTTTAAATGATCAAAATCTTTAGATTTCTCACTCACTTTACAGCATGATACACTCCGGTGCCAATCGAGAGCGAAAGTGAAAGAGCGAACACTCCATAATCCAACCATGAGAGTTCTTTATATCCACTCGTTGTCACTGTAGTTTCCGAGCCCATTCTCGGTCAATTACTCTGTAAATTCTAATAGCTTTAGCTTTCGAAAACGACCGGAATTTTGGCTCTAATTTTATTAAATATATCGGATTGAGGGTTCAAAAAGGATAACAAAAGCTACCAAAAATAGAGAGATAGTTTTGAAAAGTTTTGAAAAGTTTTAGAAAATCAATCTGAAAACCAGTTTGTATCAATCTATAAAGCAAAACAAATGAATATATATGTTGTGTCCGATTTAGATTCAATCTAAATCGGACGTCTGATTTAGATTGAACTTATCGCGGACGTCCGATTTAGATTACAGTCTATATAGGACGTCCGATTTAGATTCAATCTAAATCTTATATAGATTGAACAATAATATAAACGTGCTTAATATATGTTCTTAAACGTTTTCTGTAGTTTTCTGCATTTTTCAAAGGTCTTTTATTGATTACAGTCTATATCGGACGTCCGATACAGATCGAACAATAATAAACGTGCCTAATATATGTTCTTCAGCGTTTTTTGCAATTTTCTGCGCTTTTCAAAGAAATTTTATTGTCTTTTTTTGAGAATTTTTCGTTTTCTTGTTTTCCTATTAAATGCTGCTTTTTTACAGATGGAGGACCTTTTTGACCAAGAATTTGGCGTGTTTTTACAAAAGAAGAAAAGAAGACAAATTCCAACCGCTGAAGCCTACAATTTGATGGTTGAAACGCTCCACAATCATCGTGAAAACTGCGAGAAACCAAAACTACCACAAAACTACCACAAAACTATCACAAAACTACCACGAAAACAACTTGCTGAAAAGATTTGCGCTCGTGATTGAACAAAAGGGAGCGCAGCTTTATCATGTGGGCGAGAAAAATGGCAGCGGAGAGATGCCAGCACAACAACGAGTGATTAAGCGAGAAGATTCAGCTCTTACACGAAACGCTTAAGAACATATATTAAGCATGTTTATATTATTGTTCAATCTATATAAGATTTAGATTGAATCTAAATCGGACGTCCGATATAGAATGTAATCTAAATCGGACGTCCGCGATAAGTTCAATCTAAATCGGACACAACATATAAATATATATATCAATCTCTAGAAACAATCTCCTTAAGCCAGAGAGTGTTCATTAAAAGAAAACAAATTTTTCTACAATTTTACAAAAAATTATATTCTAGAAGCAAGATGTTTCGACAGATATTTAGACGTTTCGACAAGACGCTTAGAGAGGAGAATGTTGTTTTTGACCTTTAGAAAACACACGTGCTTTTTTTGCACTATTTTTGAGAGAAAAAAATGAATCATCAAATTTTTAAAAGAAATTTTTTAAAAGCCATCAAAAAAATTAGCCGATCATTTTTGTTTTTATAAGCAAAAGAGCTTTTTGATCAATAGATTTGTGGGAGTTTTCTTTAAAGCAAATGCAAGACATTTTGAATCCACAAAAAGCATACATACGAAAAGAGAGAGAAAAGGGAAAAAGTCAAAGACCGATGGAAACACGTTGATGCCAACTGACTTTTGATGGATCACATTCACTCCTTTTTTTTTCAAGAAAAGGGAAAAGATATGGATTGAGAAGAGAAAATTATAGAAATTTCAGTCCCAGTACAAAATCGAAAGTTTTATAGTACGCGGGAAATTTGAGTTGCTTTCGGAGAAATGTACTTTGTGTGAAAATGGAAACGCAACTTTTCTAGTGCACTGGATTCTCTTGAACCATCGATTTCTTCCCGTAACTAGTAAGAAAAATGGTATTTTTCTTATAAACTGTTTACCGTAACCCGCCAAGGGCTAGTTCGTGGTTAGGCTTAGGCTTAGGCTTAGGCTTGGACTTAGTGCGTAGGCTAGCGGCTAGCGCCTAGCACTAAGTCTATTTGGGTTTGTTAGGCTTAGGCTTAGGCTTAGGCTTAGGCTCAGATCTGACAGGCTTCTGTTAAGCAATTGGATCTTGAGAAATTTTTGACAAATTTTCATTCTGCACAATTTTTGAATAGTGTAATTTAGTTTAGAGTTTTTGAATAAATTGTCCAACCTCAAAATTGATGGACAATATCGGAAAAGCTTATGAGAAAAATTATATTATGTTTATAGCGAGTAAAAACTCGCAGAGTTTGGCGAGCAAACATAATGAAGAATTCAGATGTGTCTCCATTTTTCAAACCTCAAACCAGCCCAAGAATAGACTAGGATTGCAAAACAAAAACTGAAAACAAAATATTTTTGCACTAATTCGACTCTTTTTCGATAAACAAATCGATAGTTCAAAAGGATTACATGAAAATCGAAATGCTGACAATTTTAAATCAATCATTAGTGTATGAAATTTAATTATGAAAATTGAAAAATTTGAAAAAATCAACCCAACATAATACTGGACTTGTTGCACTCAAAATCCTAGGAACAATACACATTCCAACAAAGAAACAAACGAATTTTCAAATGATTTTCAAAAGCCGCTCCAAAAACGGGCCAGGGCGAAGTCCAAAATATGGTCGCTAGGTGATTTTCAAATATCGGAAACACAGCTGCAAATGAATGATATTTTGAAGTCAAAAAGGGCCAACTTTGAGCGCTTTTCCCTTTGGAATAGACAAATAATCAAATAGTCGACACAAAAAAAAGGAGAAACTGAAAACTTTTGAATTAACAATGATGGGCAAATAGAGAAATTGGGCTTTTAGTTGGCTTGCTTATTGATAAAGCGGTTGTGTTAGGAAATCGATGAGTCAATTTTGAAAACGGTTTTAAGTTTTGTGTTTTTGGTAATTATCTAATGTTAATTAAATGTCAAAAACTAAAGTAGAGAGCCTTGTTGAAGCAAAAAACGGAAACAGATAAAGAAAGAGTTCTCTAATGACTTTCAACTGGCAACAAGTTTTCAACTGATTGTGAGTATTTTTGACTTTCCTCGGTGATCATTTGGAGCAGCTGCTTGAGCCCTTTTTTTTTATTTTTAACGAGTTTCCTGAGAGAACTGGGCAAACTGATGTTTTTTTGGGGAAAAAGACCGGCGAGATCAATCTTTAAAAATCGGACGAGCTTTTAAAAGAAACAAAAAGTTAAGTGCTAATCAAATAGAGAATTGCTCAGGAAATAGTTGTCCTTTTAACAAAAAGCTTTGTCTGATTGAGTAATTAAACCAATCTTTTGATATTTTTACAATAGAATTTTCAACAAATAAACTTTTAAAAAACGGATTAAAAAAAAGCACTTGAGGAAATGATGCGTAAAACCACGAATCAGTGATTTTAAAAAAGAAATTTTTGCGCAAAATCCATCAACTGCTATGTGAGTGATAGGTGGTCATATCAAAAGGGCGATGATCGGCACAGGAAAAATTTTTTCCCTCTGTGTCTCAAAATCGAGAAAAACGGGAGAGATTTTTGAGACAAAAAAAAAAGAGTGGCAAAGAAATGCGATTGAATGGATATGCCCGGCTGACTGAGCGAATGACAGAGAGAAAGAGTCCCTTTTTCTCGCATTTGTGTGCGTTCTCTGATCAAACGAAATTACAGTGCTTTAAAGGATGCTACTAAGCAAAAACAAAAACTAAACCTCCTAGTCACTTTTCAAAGAAAGCCCCAGTGAGGCCCAAGTACGATACATTCTTAATATTATAAACTAGGAAACAGAAATTCAATCGCTCATTTTCAAAGAGATTCGAATACTGCTGAATAATACAAACTTATAGTATCATTGTAAACGGTGTTGTTTTTATATGTCGTAGACGATTAGGATTTTCAGCCACCGTAGCTGCATCTTTAGCGGCTAGCCGATTATGATTCAATCTTTAGCCCCTAGCCGCTAAAGATTGAATTCCTTTAATATTTTAGAATACTTGAGCCCATCCATTATTCGGTCGATAAATTCAATAGGCTCGATTGACTGGGCTGAGCATCCCCAACACATGATTCTCCCTCCATTGAAATCGAAATAGTATATTTCAACTAGTATTATGCACCAAATGGTCTTTTGATCACGTAATAGCCATTGGAGTTGAAAAGGTTGAAACTTTATCGCTCCATAAGACGTTTCTCCAATCCGTCGACCCGTTAATGCTCCAAAGCAAACTGTAGACGTTGCATTCGCTGATGTACTTGCATACACAAATTAAAAAATATTCAACCAATTGGCTGAAGTTTTTGTCGCATTTCGAATCACAACTTAGCGAAAAAAGTTGGCGAATAATCATTTGTTGGTTGCAAGCCGCACGGGTTTTACAGTCTCTTGTTTTCGTTTTCTTTCTATATGTCATAGTCGATTTGCTTTGAAGGCGAATCGGCTACGACATATAAACTAATACCGTTTTTATTTAGGCGTCCTTCTTTCGTTCTAAACGAACCAACCTCTACTACTAGAAGAGCAACCAAGTTGCAGCAAGAAAAGAATGCAGAAAGCCTCAGGAAATCAGCCGAGCAAGCTTCTGATCGGAGGTACAACTTTAGCCTTGTTTTATTGTGTAGCGTTTACTTAGGCTTGGAAATTTAACACCTAGACTTGAATTGGGCAGTGATCGAAGACGTTGAGACATTGGACAAACATTTTGTTCTAAGACTGATACGGGAATCTTTGCACATTGCCTAGTAGTACCGAGTCGAATAGATTGTTAGAAGCGGTTAAAAAGTCGACTCATTCCGTTCCAAACAAACAGGACCTACTCACTCAACTATCCTCAACCATTATTTTATTCGACTTAACATTTAATCTTTTTAGTGACGATTTGGTTCATCATCACATCATTCGTACATCGACCGCTACCCAAGGGATTCACGGATGGGGTGATGGATCGATTTTCGATGCATTTGATCGAGCCAATCTTGCGGATTACGTACTACTGGCCAGCCGAGTACTTGTGCCCAAATGCTGGATGTCGTCTGACGTTGACAAGAGCAGTTTTGAGCACACTTTCAAAAGTCATCGATCCACGAAATCTTTTTGATCGGCATCCCACAATGCAGCTGAGCACCGAATATTTTGACGGTGTTCGAGTGAGTGTTATCTTCCTTTATTCCTTATGTGATGCTTTAGGTACGTGTCTATCAACCAAAGGGAAATAAGACGTCTGATGGAGCGGTAGTCTTCATTCATGGTGGCGGCTTTGTCATGGGAAGCACGGAAATTTACGAAGGACTTATGCGGAGGATGACAAAAATGTTTGTTTAATTAATCTCGCAGATAATTGCATAATTTTAGGCTAAACATGATGGTTGTTTCAATCGATTATCGACTAGCTCCCGAAGCAACATATCCTGGTGGTCTTCATGATGTGGAGCGTGCGCTCACGTATCTCATCAACAACGCTGCCGTGTTTGGCCTTGACCCAACAAAGATCGTGCTTATGGGTGATTCTGCTGGTGGAAATCTCGTTGCTGCCGTTACACAACGGATGCGCACGGTGAAAGGCGTTGATTTGGCTGGACAGGTTTATTTTAAATTTCAATTGGTAATTTCTACTTGTTAGGTTCTTCTCTATCCATTGCTTCAATTCCACAACTTGCAAACGGAATCGTTTCGGCACTACTATCGAGATTTTATGGGATTTGCACTTGTTGGTAAGTAACTAGTAAACATTTTGTAAAAAGTTTAATGTTTCTATTTAGATCCATACTCGCTAGCCTTTTACTACATGTGGTATGCTGGAATTGATGTCAATAAACACCCGGAGTTGGCCTTGTCTGCTATATCGAATGGACATGTTTCACCAAAAGTCCACGATGCTGTTGATGATCTACTAGACTTCACTTCAATTCCATCGTCGTTGCAACATGATAACCTGCCGGCCATATTGGAACCAAAGGAAAATTCTAAGGCTATAGTTGGTCTTATTGTTGAGGCTTATGAAAGTGTCATTTTTAGAAGCTTCTTGAGCAGCGGCTTATGGATCCATCATTTGCACCTTTGATCCAAAGAAATCTCACTGACCTGCCACCTTCTTTTGTCATGACGTGTCAATTTGATATTCTACGCGATGAAGGTATTTAAAGTTTTTCTGGTGGTAAATGTTCTTTAAATTTAGGTGTTCTTTATGCCAAAAGAATGCGAGAAGCTGGTGTGCCGGTGGAGTGGAAACACTATGATCATGGATTTCATGCAATGCTCAACTTTCATAACGAATTGTTCATCGCACAAGAAGCGCTTTCCGACATCGTCAGTTGGGTTAAGCGGTTGTTAGAAACATCCTAATGTTCTTGCTTTATTTTTGTAAATTTCTAGAGCTTGTTGGTTATATTTGCATTCTATCTGTTTGTTCATTCGCTGGCTTAGCTTTTGCACTGTATGTTTATGATTTTCCATATTTCCAGAATAAAGATCATGGAATTAGCTTGTGCTAAAACTTGTGATAATATAGCGGTGTCTTGATTCTTAGGTGTTTTGGAAGTGCCACCGGTCTTGAGACTAAACAGCAAAATGGTGGATTTACTTGGTTGAATTGCGTGGCAATCTTTGTCCTTCAAAAATTTTCATTGCGGAGATTTTCAAGACCCTCTACATCCCAAGTTAACCGACGAGTTTTCTCTTTGAAACGCTATCAACGTTTACAGGCACAATTGGCTTTAGTTTTCCAAATCGGCTCACCTCTAGTGATCATAGTTTGAGCTGTAGTGAATTCCGAAACCTATTAGTTCGAGGGTGGGGGGAGGCTTCAATACTCGAAGATTTTTGGTGACTCTTTTTAAACACTTCATAAACCTCAAAATCGCTTTGTGAATCCTTCTTTTCACGACCATAACTGACAATGCAACAGGTCAACTCATGTAGCTCAACTATGTTCAAATGAGAGTTATCATAGATCAATTGGTATGAAAATTTACACTGGAATGAGAAAATTTGAATTTAACGATCAAATAAAAAGGAACCACTGAACCTCGGAGTATTCGTAGTATTCAAATGCTGTCGTCGTCACTCTAAACATGGTTGGTTGTTTATATTCTTCTTATTTTGTCATTTTGGCAGTTGCCTTATAAATTGGTTTTGGCCGTTTGCCTTGTATGAAATAAGTGTATTTTGTTTTCTATTTTGTTAGAAGTACTTGTAGTTGCTGAAAAACAACGTTACTTACTGTTCTCTCGGAATTTAACCGCCATTTGTCGTGTAGGTGCAAAATAGCAGTTTTTCTGCCCAAATTTGATCGCGAGAATCTTTTACTTAAAGCTTAAAGCAACTAAATTGACGCATTTGTGTGGATTTATAACGTTGTGTAACTTTAACGGACTCTCTTATTAAAGTTTTCTTTACAGAGAGTTTGTCAATTGCTCTTCCTCGGAGTGCTGTTGATCTTGACAGCAAATGAAGCTCGTGCTGAGGATGTAAGTATTTATGGTGTTATTCTAAAGTGTTGGCAAATATTTCATGTTTTTACCTTTTTAATTTAGGAGTGCACAAAAGGATTTCCGTTCGCCTGCTTTGTTCATCTATGGGAAAAGGAAACTAACGCTGGAAAAGAGTTCGTCCACGCTTTCAACACTGAAGCGTTCTTCGATGCCCATGTAAGCTTTACTGAGTTTTAAAATGTTTACACTTCTAGATGTTTAACCAGTAAACTATTCTTTGACAGGAAAAGTAAGAAGTTTTTCCTTTATTTAGTGCAAAGATGTGGAGAAATGCAATACGGATTGTCCCACTACACTAACAAAAGTCAACAAAACTGATGTCAGGAACAAGGGTTTGGTATTCAAGTGCAACCCGAAGAAACTTTTTTGCGTTGGTTTTTTTTAAAATTATTGGTTTTCAATCTGTGAATATTTATGTTTTTAGAGCGAAAAGAAGAAAGTAGAGTGCATCCCGATTAGAAAGGTGTACCGATTGTCTGAAAAGGGCTCTCAACCCAAACCCGCACCCCAAAAACCGATTGAGACAACGAGTACGGATTCGGACGAAGCCAAGACAACAACACAAGAACCGCCATCAACGCCACCAGCAAAGAAAAACGACAGCCGGCAACTTGGTGAGTGGACTTTTGTAAATAGTTAGTTTGGGTTTTAGCTCCGCATAAACGGGCTCATCTTGAGGATAATACAACAGAAACGGAAGCGCCACCTGCACCCGCTCCAAGCGACGGCGATTCATTTGTGCCTGACCTGGTCGAAATTCAGGTTGGATTTTTTTTGTTTTTTTGTTACCATATTTACACTTTTAGACAATTGTGCTCCCGATTTGTCGCCGAGAGGACACGGAGAAAGATTGCATGGCATTGACGAGTGGACATTTTTGCACCATCACGGAAACGAGTGTACAATACATCGCACATGAGTATCTGCCTTGGAATGACATAAAAGACATTTGTACAATTGTCGAATCGCCACTGGGAGGTGAAAGCCCGAAGTGAGTGTTTTAATTGCTATGAAGATCTTAGCATTTGATGTAAAGCATTTGGCTTTAAAGAATAAGATTTTGGCAGTCAATAATAGCTTACAACAGTAGACTTTTAAAGATTTTTTTTATAGCAAACCTAATTGTAGTGCTTTAGATGGTTTGCCGAACACGTGAAAAATAAAAAGGAAAACATGGGGTCAATGAAAACTGTATGGGAATACACCGGCTTCCCTTTTGACATCGTCACCAACAAGAGCTCACCGTTTTTGGCACATCGACACGGTCAAGGAACAAAGGTAATTTGATTTACTGATTTTAACACAACTTATGTAGCTGTTCTTATAAATTTTCTTTTTAGAATTGCAAAAAATATGCAGAGAATACGGAAAACTGTCTGCCGCTTCCAATATGTGATGATGGAAAGCATTTCATCACATACATCATCAGAATGAAGAGCCTTTTGAATCCAAATGACGGCTACTCTGTTGAGCAAGGAAAATCCGAGTGCGAAAGGGCATGCGAAGCTTGGGAGTGAGTTGAACCTTTTGAATTACCAGTTAGCATTTACGTTTAGGGAGCCGACGCGCGATAATCAATGTCGTATCTTGGACATCGAACATTTACCACTTGATCGCCAGAACAGTCCACCATATGCCAAGTTTGCAACCCTTGCCGATAATCTTTAGAGGCGTAAATCTGGTAAGCGATTTGTGATATAATAGTCAATTCACTTCTGTTTAGGTTCGACTGGACGCAACAAGACGCTCAATCTACATGAAGTCACCACTGAGAAAGCGCAACCTGCCAGGCGTGGTGCTGCTGCAAATTTAGCCACTCCCACTCGTTATTATAGCCGTCCTATTGATTTGGAAACTGTGAATGTTAGTTATTTTTATAGCTGCTCGTAAACTAATGCTTTCCATTTAGGAGGAAGATTACGCAGATATTGAATCCAACTACTGGCTCTCGACGAATAGAAACCCGTTCTACAAGAAATACGGCGACAAGATCAAACTCGCAAAAGCATCAATGTGTACATTCGATTCCAAAGAGACTGTTTGTTTGAAATAATGTTTAAATGTTATTTTCATTTAGTTCTGCCGTTCTCCTCCAACAACTCCAAATTCAAATGCGAACAACACGCGCCAAAATTTCCAAGAAACCAGCAGCTTGATGTGGTGGGCGATTCTGCTAAGTGGGTTTTGTCTTTCTATTTTAAAATATTTTTTAGTCGTGCTTGCCTGTCTTGTGGTTCTTTGCTTCATTATCCTTCTCATTGCCAGTAGCATCGGAGCTAGTGTTTGGCTGTTTTGGTAATTTGTTGCATTTAGACCTGTGCACTTTTTATTTTTAGCTTGAAAAAGAAGAGGAGGACAAAGGACAGGACCGGCACCAAACCAACACAGCCAACGAAGGAACTTCAGACCCCACTCCTGGTTTGTTTATTCGCATTCTATAGAGCTCGAACACGAATTTAGAATTGTTTTCATATTTTATTTTTTGTTTTAGGAGAAATCGACGGCCCTCGACGTCCCGCAGACTGGACAGACGGCCATCTAGAGAAATCATCGCCACCGGAAAACCATTAAAAAAGAGTAGCCAAATCGACTTTTTGTGTGCCTAATTTGTGTCTGGCGAATAAATAACCATTGAGCTTCGTTGTTTTGGTTTAAAAGTTTAACCTTACTAACCTTTTTCCTGGAATATTTTGAGTAAGTGGAACTTGGATGATGGTTCATCTGACTCTTTAACAATCACCTAGGTATTTTCATAGCTAAAAGAAGCCATGACTTGAACAATGAAAACTAGACCTTTTACTAATTAAATGGTCAGTTGAATGATCATTTTCTGATCTCCTCCTTTGCACATCAGCAACAAGATCAATTTGAGAGAAAAAAACAGATCCACCCCAATTGTATGGTTTCAATATTAATTCCTTTTCATTCATACGAAAAGATGATTCGAAAAGTCACAAGTCTCTAGAGAAATTGCCCTTTTCGCGTTTTGTAATAACAAAATCTGGGGGGCGGATGAGGGGTGATCGTCATAATCCCTCTTTCAAATGGTAGATGGGATTCTATCGTCTTTTTTCCTCATTTGTATGGCTTAGACTTGATTTTGGAAATGTTAACGGCCATTGTTTAATGAAACATTCATTCAGGAAATTCTTTGACTTTTTCTCGGATTATTTAACTTGCGAAATGAAATGAAAATCAAAGTTCTTTATGAGAAAAAAAATCGAAACTAGTTATTTAGTTTTTAGAAAATTTTAAAAGCAAATTCTGGGATCAAGTTTGACAATGAGACAAGGAGAAATTTCGCGGACAGACTCTGGCTGATTGTGAGAAATTTTGAATTGAATTGAGCATTTGTGGTTGGATTAAGAACCTCAACGAGCCTACGGGACCGGCGTCGCCTGTGTAGGGAAGATTCACAAGTGGTTCAAAGTGAGGATAAACTACCGTAGCGGTCGCCAGGTTTCGGGGTTTGTTGTGCTTATACTAAAACCCTTTTAGCTTTGCTTTGGTGGTTTGTTCCCCTTTTTTTTCCTTTTTCCGAAGTGTTGAATTGATTGTGATAGCGCCAGGCACCAGTTTGGGCGGTCCCTTAGGGAAAATGGATATGGTTCAGGGCCACGGGCCCACGAGAGGCCCCACAAGATTATATAGACTCTTTCTTAAGGGCCAAGACGGAAAAATTTTGAGAGCAGAGTTTCAGTTTTACCTTTCGACTTTGAGAGAATAAACTGCGACTTGAATGGGCTTCTCAAAGGCATGTGAATCATCTTCTTTAGCAATTGTTTATCACTTTTCCTCTTTCATCTTTCATCTGGCTTAACCCCCACATCATTTTGATTCAGAGATATTCAAGATATTCAGACATTTTTGTGGAAAGTCACAAAATCCGAAGGAAATTGAGGCCTCAATCCGTCGATCGTCATAATCCTTTGTGAGGCGAGGCCCGGGCGGGCCAAATATCCCCCCACTCTCTCTCTCTTGAGGCAAAAAGATTACCGTAATCTCCCCCCTATATGGTGTAGATCCTGTGATTTTGTGATTCTCCTCATCTCCGGAAATCGGCCTAATCTTTTCTGTGATCCCAAAAAAAAACATCCATCTCCATCTTTTTTCTTCTTTCTTTCTTTCTTCTTCTTTTCTTGATTTGTGAGATTATAATGGCAAATAGATTTTTACGTCCTGGCACCGCCCCTTTAACGAAATAACCTTTTTTTTTCTCTCTTAAAATCAGATATATAAAAGCTTTTCTGATAGGAAATGGGATCACACTTTTGAAAAGATTTTTCAAGATTACAACTTTTCCACATTTTGAATACTGTATCTTTTGATTTCAACAATTTCATTTCAGGTAAAAAATTACGATGAAATCTTTCTTGAACATTGTTGGCGAAACGACTTTGGAAGACGCAGTTGCAAGGAGAAAAGCCAGTAAGTAAACGATGAGATATTACTGTATTATTGTTAAACTATACGATTTGATTACTTATTATGGCAATTTGAATTTTAGTGAAACGCTTGACTTGCCGAAAATGCGAGGGTCACGGACTGCAGGTGATCCTCAAAGGACACGCGCCCTTCTGCCCGTTCAACGAGTGCCGCTGCGAGACGGTGAGTGAAAGGGGAAATGTAGAGACAGTTTATTGTAATAATGGTAGAGGAGATTACAGGTACTAGGATATTAACATTGTCAGATCAAAGCTTACCTATCTGAATTCTAGTGCTCGGCGGTGATGTCGATGCGGGCGTCTGCGCTCATTCGCCGCTTCCGGCACCGTCGCCCGGATCAGTCGAATGCTCTGCTGCAGACGGTGAAATCGAAAAATGGAAACACTCGCTTGAGAATCATTCCGAAAGGAGAAGCACCGGCACAAGGTGAGAATTGAAAGCTGAAGCTTCTAGGTTAGAAATGGAATTTGGGAGATTTCTGAACATGACTTTGAACTTTGACTTTGACACTGACTTTGAAACGGACTTTGAAAGCTAGTCTGCAGTCTTGGCATACGGTATTGTAGGAGTGAGATACGGTAGCTTTCCGCGTCTTTCAAAAAAATGTTACAACCGTAGCTTGCAACTATTTCTTACAATAATCCACGACCATTCTCCTGGAGTAAAGTAACTTTAGAGGAGTTGGAATACGATACCTTTCCACATCTTTTAAACGTCACCCGAACCCTTTTTGTTATTTCGCCCATGATCTCATCACACGTAGTCAAGCTCTTTACCTAGCCTCAACTCTGCCCATTTGTCATCTTAAGCTTTTATGGATTAAATGCAGCTTTAAATTCTCATCATAGCTCATAGCCGATAATCCATGGGTCGGCTTCTCAATGACGATTATTTCACAAATAGAAATGATAAATATAATTCAAAAAGGGATTTGCATATATGTAAGCAAAAGGGTTGTTTATTCGATTGGAAAAGAATAAAAATAGAAAACTGGAAATATTGTAAATAGATGTAAGAAGCTGTTTACGATTACGGAAATAGGAATTCAACTTGTTATGCTAATTTTTGAGGGGGTACGGTAGGATAACGATAGTATCATTGTATTAAAACAGCTAAGTTGGTGATCTGCTGCACTTGGACAAGCATACTGTAGATTGTAGACAGATTAGAGGACAAGGCATACTGTAGATTGTAGACAGATTAGAGAACAAGGCATACTGTACGCATAGTAGACAATACTAAGACGGTAACAAGGCATACTGTAGCTACAGTACACTGAACACAGTACAACGATTGCTTCCAGATAACGCTTCCACTGAGGTGCACTACTCGTCGAACGGCACCCAGCGTAACGTGTCGATCTCTCTGCCGTCCTCGGTCTCCTCGTCGGGCACCACATCACCCACTTCTTCACTCACTCCATCACCTCCACTCACTCAACATTCTTCAGATCTTCTGCAAGATTATTTGAACCAATTGATGCTCTCATCCAGCTGCTTTTCCATTCTCCCATCAGCCTTTGTCCCCGTGCAACCACAACCGGCTTTCATGCAGGTGAGCATCGAAAATGATATGACACAATAATAGTATTGTAATCAAAGAGTACTGTACTGGAATTATACTGAAGACAATAGTCTTACTGTAGGCAATAGACTGTAGGCAATAGACTGTAGGAAAGAGTACTGTAATGAACTGGTACTGTGGGACTGAAGTTAAGCCAAGAGTGCTGTAAACAGAATACGATGCAATACAGTAGTACTTGGATAGAACCCTGCTTGCTTAGCCACACCAATCTAGTACCAGTAGGCTAGTAAGCTTATTAGTTAGGCTAGTAACTAATAAGCCAAGTGTTTGAGGTTTGCCAAATCGTGACTCAAATCCTAATCACTTGATCTTTCCAGATGCCGATCCATGGAAACGATCTCCTCTTCTCACTTCAACGAACCCTTCTCCTCCAACAACTTTCCTCTCTCCAGGCTTGATTTCCTCATTCAACAAATCCCCTTCATTCCCTATCCTTCGCGGTGATCCTCGTCATGGATTCAACCCACGGATATCAACTACTGTATCCCCCATGGGGATCCAATTTTTCGATTTTTCATTTTGAGTTTGATTGATTTATTCTTTTCTTTTTCATTTATCATTCGAATTCCTTTCACTCTTTCTAAACAATAAAGTTTAAGTGAGTAAAATTGAAAATGATTACAGTAGATGATGATGATTAAAGTAGAGTCCTGAAAAAACGGACTTACAAGTGTTGACTCTTATTTGACACGGAATTGATCGTAGTCAAGTCAAGAATTGATTGTAGTCAAGTCGGAATTGATCGTAGTCTAATCAAGAATTTCTCCTAGTCAATTCTAGTCTAGTCTGCTTAATGAAGATCTTTATCTTTGTAATATCTAGTTGATAGAATCCCTTTACAGTGATCAATGCAAGTTCACAGAGTAAACAAAATGTGTAACTTAAGTGTAGTGTACTGTAGCGTACTGTAGCTACAGTTTACTGTAATTGTTTGTCGAGTTTCTTTTTGTTTAACTATTCTAAAGATTGCTCTAATTACCGTAATCCTTTAGTTTATTTCTTAGTTAGATTCTAATGAATTTTTTTTAATCAAATTAGTTTTTTGTCTTTTTTTGTCTTTTTCTTTATTTTTCCTATGAAGATCTAAATGATTTTCAAAATAAAAATAAAATTACAAAAGGATTACGGTAACTTTTCCCTTTTCATTCATCATTCATCATTCATCATTCATCTATTCGCTTTTCAAATTCAAATCTCAACTTGCATATGATCATTTCAACATTTTCTATGCTTTTTCTGCTTTTTCTCCTTTTTTCAACTTGAAAATCTTGTTAATAAAAAAAGTTTATTCAATTTTAAAAAATCTAAAGCCATAAAACTACAGAATATTTACAGAAATCAGCACCAAAATTTACAGAAATGCCAAAATTCACTTTAGAAACCTTTCTAGATTCTTTGGAAAAACAATCGGTACTAGCACTCACGTAAACACATCTCTTCTGGCTCAATGAATTTGTCGTTTTGCGTTTGTTGCTCTAAGAAAAATGAAGAATTCAGGAGACCAAAAGGGGTGCGTTCTTGAGCATAAAGTACTTCTAGAGAATAAGGATGAGCAAGAGGGAAGGCCACTGTACTCTAAGCACCGTACTCTCCAACAAAACCTACTGTACTCCTGCAAAAAGCTACTGTACTCTAAGCACCGTACTCTCCAACAAAAGCTACCGTACTCCTCTAAAAAGCTGCTGTACTCTAGCCACAAAAGCTACTGTACTATTACTATAAACTATCGTACTCATGCAGTAAAAGCTACTCTTGCTTGACTCTATCATTCATTAATTCATTAACATTTTCTATGCTTTTTCTCCTTCTATCAACTTGAAAATCTTGTTAATAAAAAAAGTTTATTCAATTTTTTTAAAATCTATAACCATAAAACTACAGAATATTTACAGAAATCAGCAGAAATTTACGGAAATGCCAAAATTTCATTTTTAATTCCTTTTTTTGAGCAATTGTTATGCATTTTCATTTAACAAACTCTTTTAAATAAACTTTAGAAGCCTTTCTAAAATATAGAGTCTTTGGAAAACAAATATAGATTCTTTACATCGTAACTCACTCAAGTAAACCACTATTTTAAATCGCAATTCGGTTACGGTAGCTTTAAAAAAATAATCAAAAGTTTATAAAGAATAAGCAAGCACTAAGAGTTAATAGGTTGACTAAGAAGAAGAAGAAGAAATAGACTAAGAATTAGACTAAGGATTAGACTAAGAATTAGACTAATAATTAGACTAAGGATTAGACTAAGGATTAGACTAATAATTAGACTAAGAAATAGACTAAATCTACTCTAGATATGAACTTAATATCTTAATATCATCCATTTCACTGAACTTTACATCTTTCTGCTTCATTTATCGGACTTTCTAATGTTTCCTTAGTGGATGCAGAACTCTCATGTCTTCGTGGTGATTGAAAGATATCGATTGGACGAGAGAGGTGACGGCCTTGAAGCACATGCTCGACAACGGCCTACAAAGTGAACAATCTTACAAAGTATAAAGAAAATCATTTTGCAGCGTCTCTTTCTGAAGCTGAGAACTTTGTTGATTCTCTGTATTCTCTATAGAGTTCTTACCGGGCAATACCAACCAGGCAATAACCTTTCTTTTCTCTCATTTTCCTTTTAGACATCCGCATTTATTCCTTTGAAGTGATATTTAAATTACATCGTGTTACATTAAGCACTAAGCACCGTACTCTTCAACAAAAGCAACCGTACTCCTGTGAAAAGCCACTGTACTCTAAGCACCGTACTCTTCAACAAAACCTACCGTACTCCTGTGAAAAGCCACTGTACCTAAGCACCGTACTCTTCAACAAAAGCAACCGTACTCCACTAAAAAGCTACTGTACTCTAGCTACAAAAGCTACTGTACTATTACTGACATTTAGGTGCATTTCATTTACTTTCATTGTTTCAACTCTGCAAGCATTAGACTAAATATGTTAAGATTATGATTAGATTTTACAAATCCCTATAAGTTCAACTCTCTAATGATAAATCTCATTGTGAGGTAATGAAAAGTTCAGTCTAACACCTAAAATCTAACTATGAGAGTACTCTGACCTTAGTACTTTATAATATATAAGTTATTGCAACTTTTCCTGCATGAGTACGATAGTTTATAGTAATAGTACAGTAGCTTTTATAGCTAGAGTACAGTAGCTTAGAAAGTCAAAGTATTTAAGAAAAAGTCTTTAAGATAAATTATATAAGTCCTCCAAAGTATTTAAGAAAAAGCGGTTTCTAGACTGAAATTTTCGGGGAAACAAGCTGAGAAACTGTTTGTAGCATTACCTTTTCCCTTCATAAAACATACGAATCCACACTACTCTTTGCAAAATGATCTCTTCTGTGACTCAACGCTACGTAACGCTGACATTTCCCCCTCCAAAAGTCTTCATTATTCACAGATTTGCAAATCAAAGGATCAGAAGGCGAAAAGTCATCGATTGTGGGCAAAAAAAAATGCGGGGAAAGCTTTTGTCTACGTTGAAAAATAATGTTTTTCTCATAGATAAGTGGGGATTTCTTGAGGTTTATGACAATTAATCCGGTAAAGCTTTTGGAAAAATGTTTTGTGGGCGATGAAATGAGAAAAAAAGAAAATGGATTGAAGCAAAAGACGTCACAAGGCTTTTCTCCAATCCATTTTCTCTGGAAAGCAAATTCTTGAGTCAATCAACTTTGAGGGATTCTCGGAAATGTGTCGGGTTTAAGGATTTTGCAAGATCGTTAGTACTTTGTGCTGGAAACACATCTCTTCTGGCTCAATGAATTTGTCGTTTTGCATTTGTTGCTCTAGGAAAAATGAGGAATTCAGGAGGCCAAAAGGGGTGCGTTCTTGAGCACAAAGTACATCCAGAGAATAAGGATGAGCAAGATGAAAGGCCATTGTACTCTAAGTACTATACTCTAAGCACCGTACTCTTCAACAAAACCTACCGCACTCCTGTAAAAAGCTACTGTACTCTAGCTACAAAAGCTACTGTACTATTAGTACTATCGTACTCATGCAGTACTCTTGCTTGACTCTATCATTCATTACTTTTACCACTTTGTAGCCAGTGATGCTAGTCTCTAAGCCTTAATTTCATTTAAAGTCTTAAAGCAACCAGAGTACGGTAGCCTTTTGACGGGATTGAGTACGGTAGCTTTTCGAAAACACATTCCCCCAATCATTTACTCAAAATCGTTTACAATTTGACCACAAACATCTCTCAATTCAGGAAATTTTCTATGATCTGAAACATTCTTTGATCACGAAGCTAGGAAAAAAAAATGACACCGTCATTCGGAAATCCTTCAATGAAGGGGCTCTTTTATAAAAATGTAGTTGGAGAAACTTCTTAGGAAGACCTAAAGGAAAAAGATTTCCTCATTATGCATTTAGTACATAAACAGAACATTGATAACTTTGGCTGGATGACGTTGGGGATTTAAGGCAACAATTCAAGAGTTCGGAATCGGGTTTAAAGCACAGATACTATTGAATATTGGATCTTTAGTCATATGAAATTTCCAGTTGCAGGTATGGTACGCTCTAGTAGAGTTCAGTACGCTCTAGTGCACTCTAGTACGCTCTAGTACACTTCAGTACGCTCTAGTGCACTCCAGTACGCTCTAGTACTTTTAAAGTTGCTCTATCATGACCTGACTTGGCCTTGGTTTAGAGTTTAGACTCCAGGACTCAGACTAAGGTCTGATCCTGGAATCTAAACTCTCCTGGTTCTAGTTTAGGCTGATTTGACTTGAGGAAACGTCAATGGGTGCCCAAAAACAAATCCAAAGCCTGAATTGCGCTAGAAGTTTATGCTAACGGTTTTCTGGATGGTCTATTTGGAGTGGCTGAATAGTAAGCCTCTGCAAAATACACTGAGTAGAAAAAAAACTATCCACAGCTTTGACAAATAAATGCTTTTTTTTAAACATTTAGCCATTTCATTTGCATTTGAGTTTGAGTTTAAAATTATCTACTAAATTTCATCCATTACTCTACCTTTGTTAAAAACGTGGCTGTACTCGTGTTCATCGCGATGTTGTCGAGTTGATAGAATGGAGTTAGATCTTCCTGAAAAGAAACAAGTTGCAAACAAAAGACTCGACCCACTGTATTCTTGATGTTCGTCGAAGAGGCGTAGATGAGAAACGCTTTCTTGATCATCTGAAAGATGATTCTAGTGTTTTGACTCATTTCTTTCGCCCCACCTCATCACAATCGAGCAGCTCACCGAAATGGATTTCCGGGTTTCTCTCAAGCATTGTTGCAACAATGCAAAGTAGCTAAATGAATGAGTTTTGAACATAAGTCAATGAACATAAGCCTCACTTACAAGCCTTTCCTCCACGCAAGGCATAGACTGGTCAGAAGCAAGGCATTGACTGGTCAGAAGCCAGCCTAAGCCGGTTGTAATATTCTTGATCTCTGGCCAAGCTGACCAGTCCCTAGCTGCTTACAATACTGTTGTTGGACCTATGATGGGTCTACAGTAACCCTGATGAATCTTAATGGCCGTCTTGAGTCAAGAGCATTGTAATATTGGGTCAAGCCCGAAGCCTCTGACCAAGGCTAAACTCACCAGAAGCAAGTCGCTAGATCTGACTATTGACTGTCTCTGGCCTCGCTTACATGGTTCTAAGGTTTATTTGAAATATTCTTGCTGCTACAGCACGTCTGCCGCCTGTTTGTTCAATTTGAGCTTCAAAACTTGACCAGTGTCAAGAATTGAACTCAAATTAGAAACCAAACTTTGCTCAGCAAGCATTTTGCGCTCACAATATTGTAAACACACTCCTTCTCTTGCACTCAAGCATCTCCAAATGAAAATGTGGAAACCAGTGCGCCAGAAAGGGTGCGTTTCAAATTTCAATGAGCACAAGATACAAAGAAAAGCTGCTTAAGTTCAATGAGATCAACTCTACAAATTACGCCGATCATCTCCGACAATTGCGAGAAAAAAGCTGAATCCATAAATTGTTTAAATTAAAAATAGCTCTTGCGTTGTTGTAATCTTTCAGAATTTTTCGAGAGAAAAATAACAAATAATAAAGGCTATTTTTGAGCAATAAATCCGCTGAATCCTTGAAAAGATCCCTCGTAATAAGCTGCTTTTTCACTTTTCTTTTTTCGTTTTTTGACGAATGATCAGCTTAATTTTCTTGGCCTTTTTAATTGAAAAGTCAAAAAATCAAGAAAGATTTGACTATTTTTAGCATAAGCTTTCAGGATTTTCCTCCAATCACAGCTTTTTTTTCACGGAATTTGCCGAATTAAGAACCGATTTTTGGTTTTGCTGACGATTTGATACCGGATCTTTAAATTGAGAAGTCAAAAAAGAAGTCACATTTCGATTTCGATAACAATTTAGATGTTGAATGGTAAGTTTTCGATTCAACTCGTATTTGGTTATGTCGGAGGGGGATTGGTTGCTGAAAACATAAGGCAAAACAAAGCATAAACCATAAACCATTCCAATAAGGCAACCATTTCCGTTCTCACTTTAAAATATGCAAATTTTACTAATCAGTTCAACTAAACAAATAACAATTTAGATGTTGAATTGTAAGTGTTTTCGATTCGATATTCGATAATTTCTGGATTTTCCTTCAATTACAGCTTTTTTCACGGAATTTGCGGAATTAAGGACCGATTTTTGGTTTTGCTGAGGGTTTGAACCCGGATCTTTGAATTGAGTGCTTAGAAATCTCGATTTAGATCTTGAATTGTAAGTGTTTTCGATTCGAGATGCAAATTCAACTCGTATTTGTCCATATCCTTCGTTTCTACACCGGCTATTTACCTTTTGAGTTTTCAAATAAAAAAAAACGACTCTGCTTATCTCGAGTAATCTAAAACAGATGTCTTTTAGAAAAAAGGAAAAAAAGGATTAGCAAGAGGATCCAATCTCCAACCAGAACACGAATGTTAAACTGTTAAACTGATTTTCTTAAATAGGCCTGGCTCACAAAGTTCTAGAATCGCCTGGCCAGCCTTGTGGATAGTTCGGAATTGTTCTGGCTTGACTTGCAGGTTTTAGCAATTACTTATTCCAAGTAATTGCTAAAACCTGCAAGCCAAGCCAGAACAATTCCGAACTATCCACATATTCCATCCTTGATTTAAAAACAATTCAGAAACGATTTTATTTATTTTATTCACCTCCACCAAAATCTGCCGGTACTCTGGATGCGCGATTTGGCTCATCATTTGCTCGATTCGATATGCGAATGTCAACTCGTATTTGGTCATATCGGAGAGAGTTGGTTGCTGAAAACATTCCGATAAGGCAACAATTTCTATTCTCACTTTAAAATATGCAAATTTTACTAATCACTTCGACTAATCAGCTCTTAT
This sequence comes from Mesorhabditis belari, assembly GCA_958450365.1. NCBI lineage: Eukaryota > Metazoa > Nematoda > Chromadorea > Rhabditida > Rhabditidae > Mesorhabditis > Mesorhabditis belari. The sequence goes on along the minus strand of CAUEEP010000737.1, from coordinate 3,048,874 downwards.
TTGGTGTGTAAGAACTAAAGCTAAACTAAAAGGGACCGCAGACTGAAAATTTCCTTTGTTTTTAGTGGATAAGTACCGGTAACCTTTTCCTAACCAGAAGCACATCGTTTAGCAAAAGATTTACCGTATTCTCTCTAATAGTAGAGCCGAGTTGATCACTATTTATGATGTTGATGACTACGGTTTCCAAGCTTTTGCAGAAGCCCAACACTCTAATCTTTCACTAGATCTCATCGTCAGCTGCATTTTCCGACCCCACATCAATAGGTTCTGATACGTGGTTCTCGAGATTTCGAGGAATTTAGTCTACAATACTGCTAGTAGGGGTAATTCTAAAATTGTTGACTAGTACCGACTATTAGAATGGGTTATTTAGTTATTTAGTGGGTAAGTACCGGTAACCTTTTCCTAACCAGAAGCCCATCGTTTAGAAATGATTTACTGTATTCTCTCTAATAGTAGAGCCGAGTTGGTGACTATTTTACGGTTTCCAAGCTTTCGCAGAAGCTCAACACTCAAATCCCCGACTAGATCTCATTGTCAGCTACATTTTCCGACCCCACATCAATAGGTTCTGATAAGCGGTTCTCGAGTTTTCGAGGAATTTAGGTAACGCTCAGGGTGCCTACGCTTATCAAAACCTTCTATTAGAGAGAATACGGGAATCGATAGAAAATCTTCTAGTTAACTAGGGAAGAGTACTAGATCACTGTGGGATTTCGAAACGAGAAATCCGATAGAAAATCGAATGCGGAATTCGATTCTGTAATCGAAATCTCTTGAATAGCTTGCAAACGCGAGATTTCTGGCATGAGCTTTTGCTTACAGCTTACAGCTTACATTCTTGAGCTGAGTTTACGCTTCTCTTTCAACGGGGAATCATAGTGTTGCGGCTAGTGGGCTTGTCTAAGGAACGATTCTTTTGTAGTCAACGCTCCATGCTTGTCTAAGGAACGAATCTCCCACTTGAAAAACTTTCTGCTTCTTATTTTACATAAAGATATTTTAGAATTTCACAAATTCTTATACAATTTCCTATTCTCTAGATCTTCTCTAATAAAATCTTCTTTCAAAGAAAAACCTGTGGCAAAAGCTGATGTGCAATCGAAATCCCGTGATCAGCTCTCTCGAGAATGCCCCAAACTCGATCATAGAAACCCTCAGGCATCCGATTCAACGCTCCATTTAAACGACGAGTTTGCAAAGGAGTTCTGCAAATATTTAATCGTCAAATTGAAACTGAAACTGAAACTATTAAAAGAAAATTCTCACTTACAATAGATGCCAAACTTTTCTCGCCAATAGCGCACTCAGCACATCTTTGACCACAGTTGGCGACAGGTCATAGATGCTGTTCTTGCGGATTTCTGAAAATTCTTCTTTTAAATACTTTTTAACAAACTTTGATTGAAAAAGAGATTGTTTAGATCGTTTAGATGTTTAGATGTTTAGATGCTTAGATCTTCAAAATGTTTCAACGAGCTTAAATCAGGGTTAAATGGTTGATCTAAAGAGTTATTGTAAGAGTTTACTGGCCACCAGTCAAAGCTTGTCCTCTATTTTAGATTATTCTTTTAGCTAAAGCTTTTCTCAAGAGCTTTTCTAAAGCTATCTAAAGAGTCATTGCAAAAGTTTTCTGGTCACCAAAATCAGCCAAAGCTTGTCTTCTATTTTAGATTCTTCTTTTAGATAAAGCTTTTTCTAAAAAGTGCTATAAACTATCGTAATCTTGTTTCGTTTTTATCAAATCTATCAACTTTGATTTTCTATGCAAAAGTATATTGAAAGATGCAAAAAAATGAAGTGATTCGATAATTGTACAAAGCTGAGATGCTCTAGCAAAACTTCTCCTCACAATTCGCCCATTTTCAAGTGCCCTACACCTTTTCAAGTGTACTTTATACTCAAAAACTGTCAACACATCGCATCTAGTTCATCTAGAAATGATGTTTTTCCAATGATACCATTTTGTGATACAGAAAATCCGCAAATTTGCGAATCACGTGGCGAATTTTCACTCTTTAACACACACAAATATCCCTTTTATCTTCGTTTACAGAAGTTTTATTCATTTCTATTCAATCTCTATTCAATTTCCAGCCATTTCTATTCATTTCTATTCATTCCTATCCATCTCTATCCATCTCTATCCATCTCTATCCATCTCTATTCATCTAGACTTAATCCAAATCACAAAGAGTTCACTGAATACCCTTTTTTTCTTATTCAATTTTGCTCAATCCCACCCTCTACTTTACTTAATCTCATCAAAAAAAAAATCCGAAAAATTACTTTTTTTAAAGCTTTTTTCTGTGTTAATCGACGGAAATGGCACTTGAGTGGGGTAAATAGAGAAAAATTTTCCTTTTTTTTTCCCCCCATTTCTCTAATAAATTAATCCCGGGATTTGTAGTCAAATGAGAATTTTTTTTTTTTTGCTTTTTTAGAGAAATCAAATTACATTGTTTTTAAGATGATATTAAGATGAATAGAGGCTTTTTTTTTTCTTGATCTTGAACCAGGAGTGAAGTGAACGATCATCGATAAAATTTGGGTTTGAACCAGGGAGGTAAAGGACTGAAGGCAAGCACACTAACCAGTAGGCTATGACCTCACGCCCGCACGACCAACAAAAGTCATTTCACTATCCGTGGTCGAAAAAAGCCAGGCTCAAAAAAATCTGTGTAAACTTTGGAGGTGACGGGAAACGTGAAACTTTGGACGTGTAAAGCTTGCGAATTTCAACACATCATCCAAACCATCTAGATATTCGGAATCAGCGCAAAAAGCTGTACCAGGCTCAAAAGGCTGAAAAGCTCAAAAACCAGGTGTAAATTGAATAGCATCCCTTTTCCCTAGTTAGGGAAAGTCATCGTATCCTTGATGTTCTAAGTTTCAACAGGATCAAATAGTACTGTAATAAGATGTAATAAGAGGCGCGCATGTAGGAGAGTAACATCTGAAGAAGATATTTCTTTCTCCCTTTCTTCTTGCTCCTTCTTTTTCTTGCCAAGTTAAGGCACCAGATAGATCAGTGGTTAGAGCAATTGCAAAGCAAAAGATCGAAGGTTTCTTCTCAATTCTTTCATTTCTTTATTACAGCTATTACATCTATTAGGTTGGCAACTTAATAATGACGCGTTTATGTAACAAATCATTTATTTCAAAAAAACACAAAAGAAGAGCTTTCAATTCGAAAGGTATTCTCCATTAGTATCTATGACTCCTTCCCATCTTCTGCGCAAATCCCGGATCCCATCCTCGAAGAACTTGGGAGTTTTTGAGGCGAAGTAGTCATTCACTGCTTTTATGACCTGAACATGATCATCGAACTTTTCTCCCTCCAAAAAGTGCTTCACCGACCGAAACAAAAAGTAATCTGAAGGAGCCAGATCAGGTGAATAAGACGCGAGGAAACTTTCCAGCCAAGTTCCTCGATTTTCTTATAAGTGATCTTTGCAGTGTGAGGTTTTGCGTTGTCGTGTCAAAATCTGACTCTCTCCGGTTTGAGCCCCAATTTCTTCAGAGACTCGTTAACTCTCATTAATTGCTTCGAATAAAGATCAGCATCGACGGTTTGGCCAGGTTTCAGCACTTCATAATGTACCAATCCCTTGAGGTTCCACCAGCAACAGAGCATTATCTTCTTCCCATGGACATCAGATTTGGGAGTGGTTTGAGGGGTCTGCCCAGCAGATAGCCATCGATTTTTGCGTTTAACGTTCTCGTAGTTGATCCACGTTTCGTCAGAAGTCAAAACCCTGTGAAAAAAGTCGTTTGATTTGTATTTTTGTAGCAAAATTGAGGCGACATTTTGTTGCTCTGGGTCAGCTCGTGAGGAGCCCATTTTCCAACTCGATTCTTTTCCCAAGTTTGTGTAAATAGTTTTTGATTGTCATATGGGATACTTCAAATATTTCTGCCAACTCACGAACGGTGAGTGTTGGGCAATCTTCAATTAAGGCGAGCAAGTCATCGTCGACCACTTCTGGAGGATGTCCTTGGTGTGGCTCGTCTACGAGGCTTTCATCGCCGCCTTGGAATCTTTGAAACCATCGTTGACATTGACGAATGTGTATACTTTCCTCTCGAAAAACAGTGATGATCGTGCGATGAGATTCAGCTGGTGATTTTCCTTGTTTAAAATCGTAGAACAATCGTAGAACAATGCGGAATTTTTTGTCCTCTTTTTTTGCCAAAAAGCAAATGATGAAATTTGGAGCACTAAATGTTATTTATGTAGACATCTTTTACTTTGTATATATGCAAAAAAGAGGGAAGAAACGGCGCTTGAAATTACAAAAAACATGTTAAGTAGTGACGCGTCATTATTAAGTTGCCAACCTAATACAATCAAATTTCTCAGTACTCAATGTTAAAGAAGGGTATAAAAGGCGTTGGTATCTAATTTCACAAGGCTCTTTTGTCAAGAAAGCTTGCAAGAATTGAATCTGGATTCATTTTCTATTGCTATCACGCTATAAATACAATATTCATAGTGCCCTAATCATGTATTTTACTTTACTTGACATAGGATTTCAAATCAATTTCATAATTTCTTCATTTTCACCTTTAAAACCTCTAATCTGCTACTCAATTTGTGCTCCTCTACTCGGAAATGTTTAGAGATTTATGTTTATTAGACCGAAAACTCATTTAAAACTCATTTAAAAACTTTTCTTAAAAAAGCAATTCTATTCAATTATGTTTCTATTTTATCTATACAAAATCTAATTCGAATATTTTGAGTACAAAAATTGAACCCACGTCAATGCAAGAAAGACTTCAAGAAAGACAAAGAAAGAATTCAAGAAAGACTCACTGAGCCATAAACTCATTTAAACAAATCTCAGCACAAATGGGAACCCTGGGATTTCTTTGATGTCATCAAAAGGCACTGCATTCGAATGTAAAAGCAAAATTATCCACCCACCATTTGGAATCCCAGTTGTTGTTGGTGTTGGCGGACTGTAGAAAGTCTCTTGTTTCCCTGAGTTTCCGACTAGCTCCGAGGTACGCACGTAGGAGAGTAACATCTGAAGAAGAGATTTCTTTCTCCCTTTCTCCCTTTCTTCTTCCTCCTTCTTTTTCTTGTCAAGTTAAGGCACCAGATAGCTCAGTGGTTAGAGCAATTGCAAAGCAAAAGGTCAAAGATTCAATTCCCTTTTCTTCCCAATTCCTTCATTTCTTTACAGTCGGATAAGGTTAAAGATTTTACAAGTTAGCTGACTCCTGTATAACCAGGGATGGACCAACTGGATCGATTGCAGTCCAGACAACCAAGCTGGAACAGCACTGACAATGTCAGCTGGCTTTTTCTAGAGACTGGAGCCAAGCTTACTCAGTCGAGAACAAATCTGACTCGAAAATTCCCTTTCTAGCAATTCTGTAGACCTTTTACCTGAATAGCGTCCGCCAACCAGGCAAGCCGCACCGTCAACACTCCCGAAAAGGAATCCGGTGTTTGCCCGATCTGAAAACAAGCGGATCATTCATTTTGCACGCAAAAGGAATCAATTTTCAGCAAATGATGAGAATTAGCTCTTGACTTGTTCTCAACTGACAAACTGACTAACTGACAACTCAACTGACCAACTGACAACTCAACTGACCAACTGACCAAATGACAACTCAACTGACCAAATCAGCGCATGCAATGATGAGCTCTTGTTGAATGCAAGCCATTTGTGGTTCATCGGATGGACAACAAGAGAAAAGAAGTGAAAAAAGATCGGATGGAGCCATCGGGGTTGAGACGGTCACTTCGCGCATCGATCGGACGCCCACTGTTACCTGAAGTTTTCAGCTAGATGTCTATTATTTATTGCATTGAAATTTGAATTCAAATAACAAACCTGCTTTCCACGTACGAGCAGATTTGTGATCGAAGGCGCCAAACTGTTTACGGTTTTTTGCAGTCGACCAGCACAATATCTTTAGATAAAATGATAAATAAGTTATGAATAAATAAGTTATAATAGAACTAATACTAACCAATAAATTCTAGCAAAATAGCTGATAAAACTCACCGAACGAGCCACCACATCCTCAATTGACAGGCGACTCGATAGAGACGCTCGAGTCGATCGTGGAGGGTGACTAAAGGGATTGATTTAAATAGATTGAAATATGATTGAAATAGATTTCAAAGCTTTTTCTATAGTAAGCTATTAAAGCTATCATTTCTTGACATTTAAACTTTAACTTTTCAAAGCGTACCGTGTCCAACTTGAAACTCTGGCCCGTGTCTCTTCCAAAGAACGGCGATCGCGAAAGCCGTTCCCCGAAGTCTCTCCGTTTCATCTCTTGTCAGCAATTCGTACAAATCGTTATCAGACATTGCATGGAAATCGGACTAAAGTTTGAAAATAACAATCAAGTTTCACCAATAACAGTTAAATATTGTATTGAGAAAAGCTAGATTATGTAGGATTGAGAGCCTAAAGTCTATGAACTAAGCAGAAGATTGAGAGCAAAGCCTGTGAAGTAAGCAGAAGATTGAGAGCTTAAAGCAGAAGTAAGCAGAAGATTGAGAGCTTAAAGCCTATGAGGCTTTCCTTCCTTTCCAGGCAATTGCTAACCTAAGCCTAAGCCTAAAAATTTTGTCAAGATGCTTCGATGGGGGGCGCATGCACATCACCAAACGGGTGTCCCTTAGCTCCGAGAACTGGCTAAGATCCAGAAAATGGGGGTTCAGCCCAAACCCAAATAGACTTAGTGCTAGGCGCTAGCGCTAGCCTACGCACTAAGTCCAAGCCTAAGCCTATGAAGTAAGCAGAAGCCAAAGCCTGACCAAAAATTTACAGATTTAACATAAAAATTGCAGATTTTAAGTCAAATTCTCGCAAATTTTAAGCTATTTTCCAAATTTGACGCAGATTTTTGATAGAAATTCAAATTTTTTAAAGAAAAATGGGCAATGGAAGTAAAAATTTCTTGCTTTAGGGGCAAACTTTTTGAAAATTATACATTTTTGCCTCTTCAAAAACATTTTGGAGAAGGTATTTGCCTTCATTGACCCCCTCTGGCTTAGGTATTGTTAGATTATGTAGTTTGATTAATGTAAGACACGAGTTTCTGATTTAATCAAACCAAAACCTGACTTCTTTCGTCGTTTCATCATCGGTGGCTTCTTTGAGGCTTTGCCGAGAACGGATTCCATCGCCCGGTCCTGAAATCGAATTTTAAACAAAAATCTGTGAATTTCTAGAAGGGAAGATAAAGATAAAGATAAAGATCTTCAGCTAAATTGTCATTTTATTCGTTATTTCTAAACCTTCAGCTTCCTCTAATCGTCCAATGTCGAACTCGACATCGTCCGAGTTTGCGAAATCGACATGCTCAATGCAAGATGAGTTTAACAGTTGCTAAAATCTTTTGTAGATATTTTAAATTCGATTTTGTAGACTTACATGAACTCTTCCTAATCTCACGCGTATTCCATTGACAAAGCCGTTCTTCAACTGCACAAGCAGATCCATCATATGATCAAAATATGGACCCAATACGTTTTCTTCTCTGAAATTTTGAAATTCTTATAATTTAGCTACATTTTATCTACAAGATGATTTATTTAGATATACTTTTATATCTAAATAAATCATCTTGTTGATAAATCGTTTACCTCAACAAAATGCACATCGTTGGCCGACCGGAGAGCTTCCAACGGCGAGCGATAAACTCGATCTCACGCTGGAATTCGATTTATGGAATCTCTATCTTTATGGAATCTTTATGGAATCTTTATGGAATCGATTTATGGAATTGATTTATGGAATTGATTTATGGAATCTTTATGGAATCTTTATGGCACCTTTATAGAATTTTTATGGAATCTCTATCTTTATGGAATCTTTATGGAATCGATTTATGGAATCTCTATCTGTATGGAATCTCTATCTTTATGGAATCTTTATGGAATCTTTATGGAATCTTTATGGAATCTCTATCTTTATGGAATCGATTTATGGAATTGATTTATAGAATCGATTTATGGAATCTTAAGTATAAAGATATAGATATATAAATTTATATAACGATAAAGTTATAAAGATATAAAGATATAAAGATATAAAGATCTAGATTTGTTTTTCTAGGTAGATTATATCTAACTATCTACAGATTTTTAGATATACTTTTATATCATCGATGAGCACGGCTGGATCCGAGGCCACGTAGAAATCGGCGACTTCGAACAGAAGTGGATAGCATAGGACGGTGTCGCCGAAAACACGATACACCTGGAGAAATGAAAGCTATGATATAGATAAGATTAGATATGAGTTACAGATAAATGTAAAAACTTAGTCAAATCTGGAGTTAAACAGTTCTACACACAACCCTGAATCATTAATGAAAGCGATCTTAATGAAACATCTTTCATTAAGATCGCTTCCGTTTCCCAAGCTATTTTATTATCTATATTTATTTATATTTTATTTTATAATTTATTGTATAATTCAAAAAGCTAGTTTCTTTAAGCCGTAATCTTTCCTTTAGCTTTTATTCTATCAGGAATCGGTAATCTTTTCTTTTGTTTTGATTTTCGATCAGGAATTCCGATTCGATGAATCAAACGGTATCAAATGGAATCAAAATTACGTAAAACAGAAAAAAATCTAAAGAAAAGACGGTAGCCCAAAAAGGATTATTCACGAGAAATCAAAAAACATTGAAAACTTACTTTTGAAGTGGAAAGCGGACCGAAAGGCCTCGGTGGTCGACCGTCGATTTTCAGCTTTTCATCTTTACCCAAACATTCGAAAACCTAAACTTATTGATAATCTTGAAATTTCAAATTTAATTTACTTTGACAAGCCTCCAACTTGGCCAAATCTGTACGGGTTCTACTTCATGTGGAGTTTGAGTGGAGATTCCGTAAGTGGAAAGGGTCATTTGGAGACGAGCCGACTCAGCGATCAATGCGATTTGCACAACCGGATCGCCTTCCATTGAACCCTGAAAATTGATTGGTTTCTACTAACATATTGACTGCAAAAATGGCTACTATGACTGAAGACAAGACTACTAAGACAATTGTAAGACAATTGCAAATTTCAATTTCATAAATTTAATCCACTTGAAAAGCGCTGTGCTTGTTGAAGATTTTTGGACGATGACTGGCTGGGAGGTGACGATTGAGTGGATCGATATCGCCCGGATGGAGGAGACTCTCGTCTGGAAATGAAAATTCATCACTTTACTACTTGTAAACAATTCCCAGAATATTATATGAGATTTTCTTCTAAGATAAAACTATCTGTGAACCTGTAATCTACTTACTTTCTGCTTACTTTTGCTTGCTTACTTTTTGTCTAGGATTTAGCGATTGGAAAGCGATCTAGCGATTGGAAAGCGATCTAGCGATTGGAAAGCTATCTAGCGATTGGAAAGCGATCTAGCGATTGGAAAGCGATCTAGCGATTGGAAAGCTATCTAGCGATTGGAAAGCTATCTAGCGATTTAGCGATCCTCTTAGGATTGGAAAGGTTTAAGGAAACTCACGCAACAACAAAGCAATCACGTAGATCGAATTACTCCACACATGATGCCCGAATTCTTGCGGATTTTGCGGATAAAGTTCGGTGGAGTTGGGAGTGGCTTTCTCTTGACGATAGCTCAATTCATCAACCACATAGCATTCGGGTAGAAGTTTTCCACCAGGTACTGTAACTTTTTTTGATTTAAAATCTAAATCTAAATCTAAATCTAAAATTTAATAACTAACCATCTTCATCGTCCATTAGAAGTGTTTGCAGTTTTTCCCAATATCTTTCCGCGATTGTCGATTCTCCGCGGATTACAGCTGAATTTGGGTACTATAATAAAATAAATCCAATGAGTATTATCAAAAATAATTAGCTATATTTTATTATAGTAGTGTAGCAGAGGTAAAGATTTGAAGCTGGCACTGGTTACTTAACAGTACAAGCTAGAACAAGTACTGAATCTAGGTACAGTACTTGGCTACTACTACAGATATCAAAGTACTTGTAAGATCTAACGATAATACTTGCTTTAGATGTAATATACTGCGAAATATACAGTAATCTATTGTAAGTAAGCTTACTATTGGCTCCAAAATTTTCAATAAGCTTAGTATATGTACCTGTAATGTACATCACTGCCACGAACATCGGAAACTGCGATTCGACGTTGTGAAAGTGAGAAGTCTCGTGCTCGTGATAGTAAACCCGAGAAGCGTCCTCGATCTCCGTTCGATATCCATCGCGAAGGAATCTAAACAATGTTGTTCATTTAATTAGTATTTAGTAATTTTAGGCTAGTGATAACTTCTTTCTTCTACTTCTTCTTCCCCTTCTTCCTCTTCCTCTTCTTCTTCCCCTTCTACTTCTTCTTCTTCTTCTTCCTCCTCTTCTTCTTCTTCTTCTTTACCCATTACCTCTTGAAACCGAATTTCCCTTCAAGATGTTTCACGACTTTTTCGACGGATTGATTGAAGAGCTTTGAGTCGTGAGTGGCGAAAGCTGGCCAACCGACTGTCAGCAATAAAGAGGCATCGGTGGTCTAAAATGGAAATTGGATTTGGATTGGATTGGATTGGATTGGTTTTTAGAGATTTTGACTATACTTGCTGGCTTTTTTAGACTAACCTTTGAAGCAGACTCTCTTGGAATAATTGTCTCAAATGTTGTCCGATTTCGATTGTGACCATCGATATCGACGTAGATCACCGATGACGAAGTACCGCATGAACCAAACACGTTGAAACCGTTCACTGCCTCGAGGGCTGCCTGAAATTTTTTTTTATGCATAGTCTTACAGCTTTTTAGCTTTTTAGCGGTCTTATGGTATTTCTTGATCAAGCCTTTTAACATCTGAATAAGCTGAAAATCAAAAGCCTACCTTGACCATGCCTACACTGCTCGCATGGAGCTCAGGTGTTCCTCTATTGTACCTCGTCCCTCTCTCCCAAATACCGAAATCCGGAGTACGATAGGTTCTCTCAATGTAAAAGACGAGATTTTGCACGAATTGCACTTCGTGTTGCGTATAGATTACCTAGAGTTGTTTGGCTTCAAAAAATTTTTCCTTCTTACCTTTTCCCCGGCGACAATCATTTGCACCATAGCTAAGATGAACAGGGCGACGAGATCCATTTGGAGATGACCGTAATGCTAAACATCTTTGTTGGTGGAATATCTAGACATCAAAAATATCTAGTACCTTATCATTTGGTGTGGTGAGGGTCATTCCAGTCTGGAGATCGAATCTTGAGTGTAAAGCAAAAGTGACAGAGTTGTTCGATTTAAACTTGTTCAACTGGAAAGAGGGATTGATTTTGAATATTTTTGGATTGGTTTGGAATTGGAATGGAATTGGAATGGAATCTCAAAAAGGATTTTTGAGCCATCCAATAGCTTTTGTAGGTTCAATTTGTTTTTTTTCATACTCAAAGGGTTTTATTTTGCTCAAATTTTTGAACCATCCAATAGCTTTTGTAGAAAGATTACCATTTCTGCTTGTTGCATCCACGAGAAGAGAATTCCTCTCATTGTTTTTACGGCAGTTTGCCGCAATTCTGTTTCTCTTCCACGGTCATCATCCAATCTTCTAAAATCTCAATGTTTAAGGACTGTAAGTTGCAGTAGCTTTTCCTCTTTGACTCAAAGGTTTACAGTCACTGTTTCCCTATATTCACTCACTTGTATGCGATGGAACAAGCCCAGCAAGCGAGTGCCGCATAAATGCTGTCTTTCACATAGCCAACATCTTTGTCTTTCGAATATCGAGGAAAGAGGCCACTCGTCACACTTTGCTCGTCGAGAACCAGGTATTCCACTGAAATCAAGTTTAGTTTTAGTGGCTAACTCTTTTTTTTGCCTTTCTCACTCACCCAGTTCATAGATTTGATCCATTTTCGAGACGACACTCGCCTGCGACGGGGAAACATTGCGCAGTGGTGCCAAATAGGCTTGCGTGAGCCGGCGCAACTTTAGATTACTCCCGGTGGGACGCTGTCGACGCCTGCTCAAGCTTACGGAAGCCATCTGAAGGTATTGTTCAAAAAATAAGACTATAACAAGAGCTCAAAATTCTCAAAAACTATTCATTATTTATAAGACTAATGCAGATTTACTCTTAATTAAGGATATTCAGTCATTGACTGATATTGTCAATTAATAAAAAGAGATTTGAAAGCGAACGGTTCGCTGGACTGGCTTATCGATATTATCGATACAAATGGCAAACTCATGTTTGACCGTTTAGGTCTCTGTTTCTAGAACAGCTATCAAGCTGAAAATTGTTTCATTGGAAAGCCAAGAATGTCAGCTTTTGATTGCTACTTTATAAATAGCAAATTCTCATAAGCAAGTGCATTAAAAAGCTTATCAATACTTATCGATACTCAAATATCGATAAGTATCGATAAGGTTTATGATGTGAAGCACACATTAAAAGCCCCCATAGCATAAAATAGCAATCAAATAGTATAAACCTGTATAAAATAACAATCAAAAGCTGAAATTCTTGACTTTCCAACGAAACAATTTGCATATTGATAGCTGTTCTAGAAACAGAGATCTGAACGGTCAAACATGAGCATGCCGTTTGTATAGATATTATCGATAAGCAAGTTTACGGTTCGCAACTTTCTGTCATTTTTTCTCATTTAGTCAAAGGTTTTTGATGCTCTTGCTTTAAAGTTGAAACAAAAGCCTTAAATAGCCCTGACCAAGTGCTGATTGATAAGATTTCAACAAAGAGAAGTTAAAAACCCTATTCACTTCGTTTTTTCTGGTCCAAACCCGTAAAAACAATTACACCCACAAGAAATTAGTTCTCAAGCGCCGCCACCATTGCACCGTTTCGAGTAATAAGTGTACAGAAGCGGCAACAAAGGCGGGACACTCAAAAATGGTTTTCACGTTAATGCATTTCTTGCATCTTCCAAGTATCTTTCTCACAAGTTCGCGTTACAATTAACATCTTTACGATTAACAATTATTGTTGCTTTCTTCCTTTAGTTTGCCTTATCAGTCAGTGTAATTGCACCAAAAAACGCGCGAATGAACGGGAAATTGACGGCAGATGTTTTGAAACTACACAGTACCTCCCTTTTGACGCTTATTTCTTGACCATTCACATTTATTTGATCTTCGTTTTTTTACTAGTTCTTTTTCATTTTCTTGCTTACACATCTAAATCCTAATTTTATGTGTTTCAGATAGAATGGAGTATTCTCCACCTACCCAAACCGGACCGCCAATAAGCTCGTTCAGCTCGCCGCCGCCTGGACCGATGTTTATGGATTCGGTTTTGTCGACAAAAAGAGAGAGGGTTAGTGGTACTACTACACTTATGAGGGACAAAATTTTTAGTGACCGTTTTCTCGCCTCTCGAGGCCAATTCCCAATTTTCCGAAGTACCAAAGTCTTTAATAACGCTTAGATTTCACGTCTTGTATTCCATTTCCCGTTTTGTTTCGATTTTTTAGTCTAAATTTAAGAGTTTTATATAGCTTCAGGCTCGGTAACGCTGTCGCCCTTTCAATAGATACCACATGGCGACACGTGACTTTTAAACAGACAAATATTAGCTCAAGTTCTCATAAACGCTTTGCAAATGTCACCATTCGATTCAGCGCGACTGATTACCCTAGAAAAAGTTGAAAAACAAAGCAATTAACTCATCAAAAACGGTCACTATAATTTTGCCCTCTCCCCCTAAGTGTAGTAGCGCACCGGGTTCGGATTTGGTTTTTTGGTTTAACTATATGAAAATGTTGTATGAGCAATGACTAGATTTTATAAGACCTTTAGATATCTTTCCGTTAGTGTGCGACATAATGAGCCTATACTACGTTTTTATTGAGCAAATTTGGGTTAATTTGATTGCAAGCCAAAAAATTGACGTTCGGCAGTCGACTTACTCTTGAATTTTTAATTTTAGGGAAAGATGACGCCGATGTACAGCGGCTATGGATCGATGCCTTTCAGACACACGCAAACCGCTCCGCCACTCTACAAGAACAAAACTTCAAGAAGGTAAAACATCTTGCATTTAGTTTAACTTTGTTTCTTTTAGATTTGCTCAAGAGCCACCCAGATTGGTCACTTTCAAGGAAAAAAACGAGGATGTTCTTCAACAAATGCGTAAGTTTGAAAGTTACGTCCGTAATTGCTAAACTTATCTTTTTAGTGATGGACACTACAAATGTCTACGATCCAACAAATCGCAACGTTTCTTTCTTTGAGCAATGCTTCCGAGTGGAAAGGAAAATTGGCGAAGGGTCTTTTGGAGAGGTTCTTAGTTATCACTTTTACCAGTAACTTGATTACTTTTAGGTTGTAAGAGCAGTTTCGCTTGATGATGGCAAAGCATATGCGATTAAGATTGCTCTTAATCCATACAAAGCAAAGGCAGACCGTGAGCTGAAGTTGAGGTGACTTTAGTGTAAATTCGAAACATCGATTTTTATTTGTTTAGAGAGGTTTACAAACATGAGAAGCTGCCCAAACACAACAACTTGGTGGAATTCATCAAAGCATGGGAGGAGCGCGGACGACTCTTTATACAAGTAAGCATTTTTAGTCTAGTTCAATTATTGTGTTGTTTCTAGACGGAACTTTGTGAGGAATCGTTGTTTGACTACATCCTGAGAAAGCACGAGATCTCACAATCGGTGATATGGACAGTGTTTGCGGATATCGTGATGGCCTTGGACGAACTTCATCAAAGAAATCTCATTCATCTTGATGTCAAACCGGAAAACATCTTCATCACAAAGGACACAATCTTCAAGCTCGGCGACTTTGGACTGATATTCGACTTGGTCAAGGACAAAACGCTAACTTACGATGAAGGCGACAGCAAGTATTTGGCCCCTGAGGTATACTTGTTTGTTAAATAATCCTTTTCCAAACTTTTCTTTAGGTTTTGAATCATGGACCTACAAAGGCTGCAGATATTTTCTGCTTGGGAATCACTTTGCTGGAGGTAGCTTGACTTTTGGTCAGCATAATCTAATAAATCTTTATAGGTTGGTACCGATCTGGACTTGCCGAGTCAAGGTGATGCATGGCACAGTATTCGCAATGGAAACATTCCAGAACGCTTTTTGAAGAGTACGTTTTCCCAATCTTGTGTTATGAAAATTCTTGGTTTAGATCTCGGCTCTGATTTGCGCTCGCTGATATTCTCGATGCTTGATGCCAATCACCTCAACAGACCATCGACAAGCGAACTCCTGAAGCAATACAGTTCAAAGCTACTCTTTCGTCGGATACACCAACAAATGATTAACACAGTGGGTTTTATTTTTCTGCAAAGAACTTAAACTACACCAGTTTCCTGAATCCACTAAGCTATTTTTATAGCGTATCGCCATTCGGACATACATGGGAACATTCTATTTGTACATACTGGCCTTTCTTCACTGCTGCTTTACACCTTTTATTACTGCAAAAGTTTGGAATTCCCGTTGATTGACTTAGTAGTTATTTTCAGAATGCAATTGTCAAGAAGAAGAATGAAATCAGCATGCACACATCTCCATATCAAAAGGTTGTTGGTCATAATGAACAAAAGCCTCAGGTTAGTCTTTTAATCGTAAACGGTTAAGAACTTATTTTTTTAGACTACGCCTGATCCACCACCTCGTCTCGTCATGCCAAGACAAATTCAGTTTGATCACGATTTCAGTGACGACGGTAAGCGGTTAAACATAAGATTGATGCTTAATTCTTTTGACAGAATATCTAACATTGCATGATTTTAGAGTACGAGTATGATCATCGCAAGCGTAAGCTGCCAATTCTGTTTTCGGAGAATACGGACACTGCTGGCTCATCATCAAGTGATAACAGAAGCACGGCTCCAAGGTTTTTTAGACTTGGTGTATTTTCGAATGAAAAACTTTAGATTTATAAGCAACTCTCCAATTTACACCGATTCTCCATTAGGACGCAAGAAAAAGTTAGTCACTTTCTTTGTCTTTGTGATTTAACTTTTGACTGTTTTAGTGAACTTGATGCATCTGGCGATTGGGGGAAGACGGAAAACTACCAACATAATCGTCTCGCTTTTGATGATGCCGACTTGGAAGACGACTTCTTTTCCTGCCTGCCAATCACATCGCTTTCGGCACCAAACAGTCTGCGCTCGAAGCCTCGAGTACCATTGCGCGAGAAAGGATTGAAAAGCCCAATTCCAAAGTTGGACTTCTCCATGCTTGATGATATTGACACCTCTGATGATGTGTGAGTTTTGATTAACGCCATTTTCTTTATTAATTTTTGATTTTAGAACGATTAATCGCATGAGGGGAGGGCGTCGTCGAGTTGCACAACAACGTCAAATGGGCACTCGTCGCTCACCTCGTCTAGCTTCTTATCGTGAGGTTAGTGAGTTTAACCCAAATAAAAATAAACACTTTTCCTTTAGTTGTTTGAGCGATCCGGATCAGCTCTACCCAACGGTCATTAGTCAACCACAAAGTACCGAACGCCAGAATCAATTTATTTGTTGTGTAATAGAATTTCTTCGGTTTCTTTCTCGTTGCATTTGCTCTTGCATATTGCTCATCATATTTTCTCTTGTTCATTTGTCTCTACATATCATTTTCAAAATTTTCCGAGTTCTCACCAAATGTATATTTTTTGGTCAAATTGTCCTTTTTATAAGGTTTATAACAAATTCCCTCTAGTTCCCAATAGTCTTTTTCTCATGTAATGTCTAGCCTAAATCTCTATTCTTTATCTCGATCATTCCAATTGCGTTCCCAATTTTGTTACGTGTTGATCCTCGGATTTTCATCGATACATGCTTTTAATGTCATTCTATTTGTTTACTGGTTCGTTCTTTTTCGTCTTTTATTGCGTTCATCGTGTAATTCTGGCTAATCTTTAGTTGATTTTCCCCCGGCAAATGTGCACTTTTTGATGTCACCGCTATACATTATGGGTCAGAATAAAACGTGATCGTTCTTTAATGCATTGTCAGTTTGTTAGTACAAAAACGATCAATTCCTTGGAGAATTGTCGGTTTTGCCAGCAGCACATAGTTTTGCGAGATGGAAATGTTGATAGCATTGATTTGATTTTGTCATGGCGGTCTTGTCCGTGCGATTTGCCTGATCGTTCTTTGTGCTGGGCAGATGTGTTTCTCATCTTGTTTTGTTTTTTCTGCTTTTCATAGTCTTTCCCCCGCCACTACAAACTATGAACAGAGACAAAAATGCCGGGGTTTTTGTTTACATTTAATCTCTTATTTCAAGCCTATTCCCCGCTTTACCAGTTACTCAAATTTTGAAAAACTTTAGAAGGAAATGACGACACCGGCACTTTCGGTGGTTGAGAGGGTGCTGGCCGGTTTCAATCCTGAAGAACATGGGCTCTCGTCGGATTTCGTGCTCACGAAACTCACCGCTATGAAAGGATGTGGATGCAAAGTGCCGAGAGCGGTGGGTTATATAAAATTTCAAAACACTTTGCCATTTTCTCAAGATAAAGATTCACTTAAGCTAGACTTAAGTGAATTTTTAAAACCGATTACAAATTCAGAGAGATAATCTGCAACTGATTTTATGAAATTAAAAAAGCTAGATTTTCCAGGCCCTTCTCGAGTTGCTGAAGACTTTTGGTGAAGATGTGGTCATTGACAGTGATGCTGGAGTGGGTGAGTGACGGAAAATTGAGATACGGATGAACATGAGGCTGTCTAGATTTTTGAGAAATTAGGCTAAAAATTTTGTTGTTGTAGAAATTGTTTAAATCGTTTTATCTTTCAAAAGATTAATTTTCTAATCCAATTCCCCAATCTAGGCATCGGATTGGACAGTTGTGTGATCCCGCTTCGCCATAAAGGACTTAACCTTGTGCAGACGACGGATTTCTTCTATCCACTTGTCGATGATCCGTATTTGATGGTGGATTCTAAATTTTCAAGCCTAAAGCTTTTTTTGATTCTAGGGACGAATCACCGCCGCCAACGTGCTTTCCGATTTGTACGCGATGGGCGTTTCCGAGTGCGACAACATGTTGATGTTGCTCGGGGTAAGTTTTGGGAAAAGTTGAATTGAAAGAAGTACAAGTATTGGCTTTAAGAGAAATAAAAACACTTGAATTACAAAATCGACATTTTTTCAGGTGGCTGTCGATTTGGCTGATAAAGAGCGAGACATCATCATCGGGCAGTTCATGCAGGGATTCAAGGTTAGGCAAGTTTCCGGGAGATATTGAAAACCCGCGAAAAACAAGGTGCAAACTAAATTGTTCAATACTTGCTTCCTTATACCATATTTATTCTAATAGAAGCAATAAATATGGATGTTCAGCTTAGTAGATTGAATTCACCGAATTTTGCGACTTTAAGAAGGTTTATAAGACATTTCCTTGAGAAAAATTTGCATTCTTTATCATTTGTTTTGCATAAGCAAGGGCAATTTTGATGTTTTTTTCTTGCAATTAGGTAGAAACAGCTTTAATTTGTTTTTAATTGAATTTTACCTAAAAGTTTTCTTTCTACGAACTATTGAATCAATTTTTTAGCTATTGAAAAATAGAAGCGCATACGCTTCTCCTAGAATAAATACGGTAATTAGGATTCGATTTCAAAGCTGAAATTTTGAAGATAAAAATTGGGTTCCACTGGGGAAGAAGTCCAGGAGCTCCGAAATTTTTTTCATTTTTCCTCAAAGCAATTTTTCAGGACAATGCCGATTTGGCTGGCACCAAAGTGCGCGGGGGACAAACGGTAAATGGAAATTTTGAAATTCTAGATGAAAATTTTAAATTTTCTAGGTTCGGTGCCCGTGGCTTTTGCTCGGCGGCGTGGCGTCGAGTGTGGCCACCGATGAGGAGATTATTCGGTAAAGAAAAATGATTGAAAATTAAGAATGACATGTTTGAAAAACGAAAACTGAAATTCGTTCTTGATGAATTCATCGAAATTAAATCGAAATGAATTCATGAATTTTTAGCGTTGACAAGGCGAAACCGGGCGACGTTCTCCTCTTGACGAAACCGATTGGCGGACAGGTTTGTGCAAAAAGAAAAGCCGTAACTTCTTTATATTAAGAAAATCGTGAAATATGATTTACTTAATTTTTTTAAATTTTTTAAACATTTCCAGGTTTCTGTGAACTCGTACGAGTGGTTGAAGAAGAAAAACGGTCGCGTTGAGGAGCTCGGATTGGATGGGGAGAGGATTGTAAAAGCATTTCAACAGGTACGAGAAAAACTAGGGAATATTTGTGCTAGATATATCTTGTAAACAGATATTTTATAGATTATCTAGATCTCGAATCTAAACTTCGAGTAGATTGGGAGAAATTTTTGAAGTTTATCTCAAATCAGCAATTTTCGCTCATTTAGGGGATCGAATTTGCATTCAAGCCTTTCACTTCATTTTTTTTTCACTTTTTTAACATTGTAAATGTTGTAATAAGCTTTTAACTTGTAACATTCTACTATTAGCCAAGGTTCTACCAATTCTACTAATGCCAAGATCGGGCTAACAGAAAGAATGTTACTTAGAATGACAGCTAGTAACCCAATCGTGGCATAAAATGATATCATTTATCATTAGAGATTATTAGAGCTTCAAAAAAAAAAAACTCTTTATGCCACTAGTGAATCAGTTTTGTGAAATTTCTAATTTATGGAGAGATAAATCGTGCACATTTTATGCCACGATTGGGTTAATAGCTGTCATTCTAGGTAGCATTCTTACTTCTAGGTAACTTCTTATTTATCTAATGCCAAGGTCGGGCTAACAGTAAGAATGTTACCTCGAATGACAGCTATTTTTCGCACAGCTTAGAAAAAGAGAAATGGTTTAAACAGCATAAATGCAAATTCGATCTCCCTAAGTGCATTGGCACCGAATTCTCAAAAAGTTTCAAGCGCCTGGCCAAACTATTTGATCAGATTGCAGAATTCCCGAACTCTCTAACCTAGGTGACCATGCAAATGTGTCGTTTGAATCGAAACGCGGCTCGTCTCCTCCACAAACACCACGCTCACGCATCCACCGATGTCACCGGATTTGGGCTACTTGGTAATGATTTGTGATTTTGATGAGGGGAAACATTGGGATTTGTCATTTGGGATTTGTCAACAATTTTACAACGATAAAATCTTAGGTCATGCCGACAACTTGGCTCGAGCTCAGCAAGCACAGGTGAATCTTATACATCTTGTAGTTCAAAAAGCTAACTAAAATATTATTTAGTCATGGTCAAATTACATTTAGTATTAGTCAAGAAATGTCCAAATTTCTGTTATCATCTATTTCAAGGTCCGTTTCGTGATCGATCATCTGCCGATTGTCGAGTACATGGATGAGATCGCGTTAAAGATGCCCAATGGGAATGGCTTCAATTTGTTCTCGGGTAGGAGATCGATTCGATTACTATATTTTATCCAAGAGCTTACAAGGGATTACTGTAGTTTAACCGCTAGTTTACAAATGTACGTTAGAAAGCACATGTCAACGAAAACCATACAAACGATTCAGGAACCTCAGCCGAAACCTCGGGCGGTCTTTTGATTGCACTTTCTGAGGCTGATGCGCTTGCCTACAAGAAGGAGATCGAAACGGTAAATCGGAGTTAGCATATTCCAATTCTTAACTTCAATAGCTAGGCAAGCTAAAAGCTACAAGTGTTGAAGTAGTCTAAAGTTTCGGAAACCAAAGTGGATATCTTTCAAAATTTGGTTCTTTTTCTTATACTTGAAACGTTCTACACCAGGCTACCAGATTTAAAAGTAATGCATCTTATGCAAGATTTTCAGCTGGACGGTTTCCCGGCGTGGATCGTAGGTAAAGTTGAGGCGACGACTGGCGAAAGAGGAGCGATTATTGGGGAGAATCGAACGATTGAACGAATTGCCTCATCAATTCACAAAACTCACTAATAATTATCGATGTTTTCCTCTTAGGTGCAACGATTCTCTCAACATTACTCACTTACTTGATGTATTGATTTTTGATTCTCATTGATTCTCAGTTGTGATTACTAATTATTCGAAATAAACTTTTTTAACAAATAAGGCAAAATGAGATCAAATTGAGCAGAAAGTGGATAAACTGAGAGTTGTGCACACACACTGTACAAAAAGAAAACAAATTTGTTTAACAAATACCAATGAAATTCCGACTAGAAAATTTTTTAAGGCAAATTATTCCAATCGATCGGCTTCATCCCGTGATCTTTCAATGCCTGGTTGGCTCTCGAGAAACATCGGCTCCCTGTGAAACCTCGATGACAACTCAACGGTGAAGGATGGGCTGTCTAAATGCAAAAATATAATGCGCTATAGAGTAATTCAAAAATTATTTTGCCGTTTTAAATTTTCTTCTAAAAATACACACTACTCAATATTAAAAAGTTTGAAGTAAAATACCTACCATAATCACCGTGTGTCGCTTTCTGTCGATCAGCTCGACCTTTTTCTGTGCATACGCGCCCCAAAGCAAGAAGACGCAGTGTTTCACATTCTTCGAGATAAATTGGATTACCTAAATGACAAAAAAATGTTATACTTTAAAAGTTCACAGTAATGAAAATAAAAAAACAAACCTTGTCCGTGAAAGTGTGCCAACCAATCTGCGAGTGCGAGTTAGCTTTATGTACTCTAAAAAAAACAGAATTGGTTAAAAACTATATTAAAAAGCATTTTTGGATACTCACTCGACAGAAAGCGCCGCGTTCAACATGAAAACTCCTTGCGTAGCCCAGCCCAACAAATTGCCGTGTTTTGGAATATTGAAACCTGAATAGGAGAAGATTAAATCTAGAATATTTTGCCGCTTCAATCTGCATAATTGTATTAAAGGAAACCTTCGATATCTGCAGCTAATTCCTTGTAGATGTTGACGAGCGATGGTGGGATGGCGACCCCTTTCTTTACCGAAAACGACAAACCGTGTGCCTAAAAAATAAAAATTTGCGTATTATTAGTACAAAAATACCTGATTTGTATCGTGATAGGGATCTTGTCCAAGGATCACCACTTTCACTTTGTTCAGTGGAGTCAAATTGAAGGCATTGAAGATCTCGTCTTTTGGCGGCCTTACTATTATTTGCTAAAGCAATGTTATGAAGGGCTTTCTATAAAATTATGCAACCATTTTATATTGTTTCTGTAGAAATTCTTCGATTTTCTTCATGTAGGGCGCCTTAAATTCGTTGCTAAGTCCGGCTTTCCATTGAGGTTCTTTCAAGTAGTTGATGAGGGTGAAAGTAGTTGATGAGGTAGGCGGCATGTTTTCTCCGTCTTCCATCATCTAAAGTCAGTTATTAAACCCAATAACAAAAAACTTCATAAAATTTTATGACTCAAAAGATATTCTAGAAACGAAAGTCTAAAGGTTAAAAAAGTAGGGTGAATTTTAGTTTATCAACACTTACTGGTCTTTTGACGGCTTTCTCAAAAGCAACACTGGCTGGTCTTTTGACGGATTCTTCAACATCAGCACTGGCTGGTCTTTTCACGGCTTCCTCAACATCAACGCTGGCTGGTCCTTTGACGGCTTCTTCAACATCAACACTGGCTGGTCTTTTCACGGCTTCCTCAACATCAACGCTGGCTGGTCTTTTGACGGCTTCTTCAAAAGCAACACTGGCTGGTCTTTTGACGGATTCTTCAACATCAACACCGGCTGGTCTTTTGAAGAATTCTTCAACATCAACACGGGCTGGTCTTTTGACTGCTTCCTCAACATTAACACTGGCTGGTCTTTTGACGGCTTTCTTGAACATCGGGAAGACGTCCTTCGGCTTTTCCTTTGTCACACTTGTTTCGGCCGGCTTAAAAGTTTGGGTGAAATAAATACGTGCAAAAAATTCACTACCGTTGTTGTTGCCATTTTCGATTCATCGATTGCTCCAACTCTCGTCCCACCTTTCCCCGATGAGCCCTCGCAGGTGAGGAGATTTGCTCCTTGCTTCAAGCTCAACACTTTCTTCATCACTTCATTCAGCGAAAGGTTGAGAATCTAAAAAAACACACATTGTTAAGAACCCGAATTTAAAGAAATTGAGATCCTCCGCATAAAATTGTGTACTTTTTCACAAAACAACTACAACTATCAATTTACATACCGTTATGATCCATTAAAGTGGCATTTAAAACATTTTAATGTTACCGAGACTGCAAGACTTTTCTCCCACACTCCCGCAACTAAATCTACACAACAATACCCCTTTCGGCCACTCATTCCCGCATTTTCTCTCTAATTGCTCAAAAATAACACCAAATCATAAACCCCTTTGCTGCAACATGAATTGACATAAAGAGATTAAAAAATCGACTGTCTCAAGAACAGATTCTCCGATAAAACTGATAAAAAATAAAGTTAAACGATTTATTTAATCATAAATAGAGTATGTTTCTCGCGAGTAAGTAAATACTCGAGTACAATTTGCAATTTTTACTCGATTAATCGTGAGGCGATCAAAAAAGCGCCAGCCAAAACAATGCGTTTGCGCTTAAGTTTATTTGTGTTTCTTATTTTCATTGGATGCAGAAAAAAATTAGCTATCTGCTGAATTTTTTGGAGCCGTTTAGAACAAATCCGGGATGAGAAAATGTCAAAAAAAAACGAAAAAGGGTTAACTGAGCTTTTCTCGACACCAATACTGTTCTAAGTGATCCCAAAATATACAAAATGTAGACAATTTTATTCTGCATCTAATAAAAACAAGAAACGCGTAGAAACTTAACCGCGGAGAGGCTATTTTCGCCATGGCGCTCCCAACGTTTTTGGTCGAGTAACTACGAGTAATCCTCTCTACACGTCGAGTAAATCGAATATCTTTACATTTGAAGGGAATTTGCCATCAAATCAGTTAAACGGCTAAATATCTTTAAAAGGTGACATAAATAAAGCGAGGCCCGTGACTTTTGCGCCAAGGTTTTGCAATAATTTTCGCTAAAAGTACGGTAGTTATTCCTAAGTGTGCATTAAAAAAAACGCAGTACTTGTGTGGAAAGCACTCTAATCATAAAATTGTACAGCATCATTTTTTCTTCTTGCTAAGATGCCCAATAGTCGGTTCAGCCGTTAAGGCAGCTTGTTGGGCGGTCTAAATTTAGAGTCGAATAAAGGAAAAGTTTAAAATTTTCAAAGATAAACTATTTAGATGGCTATTGACATAATTCCTTAAAGAAATTGTGCGTGATTTTTAAATGAAAAGCCTTCAGCACTTGGAAAAAAGAACTTGCTGAGTATCACTGCCGTATTGTCAAAAAAACTAACTTTATTTCTTTTGGGAGCTGTGGGAGAAGTAGTTGGAGTTTGGGTTGGAGTGGTAGTCGGTAGAAATTTACATTTAGCCGTCTTTTAAAAAAGTCTCATGGAGGAAATTGATCATTCTTCTCATCAACAATGCTTCTTTCCGGACTTCTCCTTGGGTTTATCTTCTCTTCGCTCATCGTTCAAGGTATCAATTTTGATTCTTTTTTTAATTTTGCCCTTTGCTCGCGCTAGACCGTGACTTGTGCTCATAAATTGTTGGAGCTTTGTTACTATTAGCTTGGCTATTACTATGAATGCGCTTTTTGTAGAAGTTTCATCTAACGGAAATTTTATTTTAAACTTTCAGATAAGTTAAATTAGTTGCCAAAATAATTGTTGACTTCTGGGCAACAATTGTGTGAATCTCAAAGAGCTCTGCTCGCAAAAACGTTGGTTTTTGGAAGCAAACCGTTGGGTGATTCAATTTTTGAAACCCCGTAAAGTATGGAACTGCCGTTCAGCGGGTTCTCGCTTTAGAACTCGGAAAATGTGATAATTCGATGGAGATACATCTAAACTTTATGTGGAAGCTGCCAGTTTTATGCGGGGGAAGCTGCCAGTTTTATCTCTCGAATTTCTGGAGGGCAATCTTTGAAAAAAAGGGCGATTTTTGATGGTTTTTAAGTAAATTTAGCGAAAATCCTTTTTGAGCACAATTTTCAAAAAAATCATATAGCACAAACGGTTGAACGGATCGGTCTGAAAATTTAGCTAATTATAGAAACAGATGTGATTTTTCTTTTTGCCTTTGACATCAAAATACATTGTTGCTGCCAAAGTGCCTAAAAAGGACCGGCTTTGGGCCGAATTTCAGAGGTCTTTTTAGAACTTGCCAAGTATAAAAGCCGGTTTCTCCTTAAAAATTTTATTTCAGCAGTTGGGGAACACTTCTAAACTTTGCTCTTTAGGAAACACGGCGAACTCTTGCCACCGTTTGACTGGTCAACAAATCGACAATGTGACCGAATGTGTGCTTTCCTCCATCATTCAAAAGGGCTACAACGAGAAATTCTGGGGACAAGTGAGTTGTTTGATTGTTGCAAACTAATTCCTTGATTTCAGAATGTAACCAATGCGAAAGCGGTATCATTCATTTGCAAGTTGGTACTTTCAAATAGCCACATCAATTCTTTTTGATTTAGCCACACGGTTGAGCTCTTCAAAGAATGCCCATGCAGTCGTGAAGTTTTGCATTTCGTCGTAAACACGTGTCATAAGAAGGAAGAGCCCCTTGTCGGAATTCGTCTTCTCTCATCGGTTATTAGTTCAATATCACGACCAGCTGGTCACGGTCAGTTGGTGTTTTGACTTTAACACTGATTGATTCAATAACTATTTGACAACTGAGTAGTTCATGTAAGGTTTAGCTGCTAGGTAGTACTTGTAAAGGTTTGGCTGTTACAATTATCTTAAGTTTTTTTAGATGTTCTCTCTACAACTGAGGAAAACGAACCACTCAGTGGTGAATCTGTTCTGTACCACTCAGTGGTAAATCCCGAGGAATCTGAAGCGGTGAAATTTTGGTTCTCCTGGAAAGGTTTCGCAGTTTTGCTTGGTGGATTTTGTGATGCTCCTGTACCTAAATTTATTAACTTTAGCCATCAAACTCATGATGATCGCGTGCGGTGTGTTTGGTATTTGCGTGGGCTGTATTGTCATGATTTATTGGTGAGCACTTTACAACTATATCATTGTTTAAGCTCAACTTTTTAGTCTGATGATGATGCAAAAGAAGGAAAAGGAAATGGAGCAACTGCGTGAATCAGTGCTGGCTCAAAAGAAGGCTATTCGCAAAGAGAAGAGGTACATTTTTGCTTGGATAAGAAAAGAGAATCTGTCTAAGGGAGATTCCATTACCTACCTAGAGTAACACAATATGATTTATCTATGAGTGCTCATTCTTTTTCAATTTACCCATTTTTAGATTCCAAGAGCGTACCTGTTCTCAAACCCGTCCACAATCCCACGCTGAATCCTCTTCGTACCCATCTGCAAGACATTCGTCGAAGTCGTCACGTCGTTCATCTCGCCGTGTCTAGATTATTCGCGTTCATATAATCATCACACAAGGTGAGCATTCCTTTTTATGGTGCTTGCCAAGTAAATTCCCGGAAATGGATTAATTACAACATATTACAACAGCTTTTATTGAATAGACCTTCCTTTTAAACAAGTCTTTAGCTTATATAATTTAATTCAAGTGTTACATTTCCAACTTTAGAGTTTCGAGAAGCGATTTCGGTTTTTTGTAACTTTCGGGAGGACTACCGCCTTTCGACGTCTCTTCTGTCTTTATTCAATGCAATGATGTCACCAAAAATGTGCTCGATATTTTTGTTCTCTACATTGTGCTTTGTCCAATAAACCTTTGCTCTAAATTTTTAGGGGTTTTGTGCTTTGTATAACTTTAGTTGTTATGAAAAAGATGAAAAATAGGTCATGTTTTGAGAATCCAATCCCCAGACAAAAATTTGAAAATTTTGTCGGTAAGAGAATCAATTTTTAAAAAGCGAAAGATTAAGACAAGTGATGATGTTTGGTAAAATGAGAAAACTCGCGTAGGAAGAAGATTTGGTCTTGATTTTGAGAGAAATGGGAAATTGATCACAAAAAAAAAACAGAGTATTTCTCTTTTCTCTATTTTTCTCTATGTTACCACAAAAAAAAAATAAAATAGGATTTCACACACGTCAAAATCAATATTGAACACTCTTTTCAATCAATTCGATCGAAATTTTCCATAATTCATATGAATCTTCGACGAACGACCCATTCCACACCGTTTTTGGTGATCTCCTGTTTTTTGACGGCTACTTTGGTCACGATTGTGAGTTTTTCTTAAAACTAATACCTATTTTGGGTAATTTTTGAACTGATTATGTCAAGAACATGACAAATATTCGACAAATTTTCAGTTCTGGAACATCCGACTCCACTCGGATGGTGAGTTTCCCCAAATTCTTTCATACACAAAAGATCTTTCAGTGAACGAGTTAACGAAAAATGCGGCGATTTATCGGCAATGCATGATGAATGACTGGCATTTGGAAAATGAACAAATGGTGGGCTAGTAAAATGTTAATGTTTTATAGTTTATGGCTACTTTGCTCCAAATTTTTTTGCGGAAATCGCCATAACTTTCTTCTAAGTGGGTCAATATTTATAATTTGAATGTCATTTTGTTGCACTTGTTGAGATCTACAAAATGACACCAAAATCATAAAGATTCGCCAAGTTAGAAGAAAGTTATGGCAATTTGCGCAAATGACCCTGTTACGCAAAAAAAAAATTGCGGAAATTAGCCTACCCCTCAGTTGTAGCGCAATGGCGAGTGGACTATGTCCAGATTTGTTTGGAAGCAAGTATAAACAATTCTATCTCCCTTATTGATTCTACGCTTCATTCTACGTCATCAATGTGTTAAAAACTTTATTAAATCGTCACCGTTCTCTCCCTGTATCCCTATAGAAACTCTAAAGAGCAAAATATGCATCGATGTGCATTCAAGCTTCAATTGAGTCAAGAAAACAGGGAAGTGGCGGCCCAACTGGTTCTTGTGAAACCAATTTTGGCTAAAAGCTAGCCCAGTCATAGCTCTATTTCAGGAATTACGGTAGGAGACAAATAGTAGCCTAGCTGTAGCTATGGTTAGGAAGCAATATGAAAAACTTTAACTTTGTGTAGATGTCATTAGAAAAATCTAGTACTTTTCTGAAAACCTTTTTTTTATTAGACTTGGAGTCGTGGACCCGAAAAAGCGTTGAAAAGATGTCTTCGATTTGGGCCAAAATTGGTGGAAATTCGAAACACAAACGATGTGAAACAAGTGATTCCGTTGAAGGAATCGGTAAGCTTTTTTGAACTTTTTATGCTACATTATGGTTTTTAGTCAGATAAATGCACGTTTGTCACGCTAGGAGTCGGGCAGGATGTGAGCGCCGAACAACAAGTGAAGGTGAGAGAATGGATCTCGATAGTTAGTCTTTTAGTCGTTAGTGCACAACTTTTCAATCCGAAACACTATATCAATTTATCGTATCAATCTAAAGCCAGTCTTCCGAGGCTTTCGGTAGCTAGGGCACAATTTTTTCGAATTTCAGACTCTCATGCCGTCATGTCAATTCTTCGGCGCCGACCCAATCGATGAGGGAAACAAGGAAAAATATGAAGAAGTTGGAAAATCAAAAATTAAAAAGCTTTAACCTTTTAGCTTGGCACTTTTTTCAAGTACGCTGTATCGGGAAATGACATTTCGAAATCGCAAATGCTCACAAAAGGTAATATTTTTTGAAGATGATTGGTCAAAATCAAAAGCTTTATTCTACAAAATTTAAAAAAACTTTCAAATTCTTGAAAACGATCCATTATTTCAGGGAATTACACTGAAATTCAAACGATGACCGCCGTGCCATTGTACAAATTTCTTCGAGAAAGTGTTAAAGAGTAAGTTCAGAAAAGATAATTATTATAGAACTGTTATTATTATAATTAATTATTATAAAATTAGAAAAAACTGAATAGTTTCTTTGTTAGTTCTATAATAATAATTGAGATCTCTAACTGAACATAAAATACATAAAATACTGATCATAATTGCGTAAAGTTATGGTGTTAAGTTTTTCCAGAGCTATTCCTGGGGGTGGCTACTTTGCGCTAAATTTTTTGCGCAACTGGGTCTTTTGCTCAACTAGGTCTTTTGCGCAAATCGCCATAACTTTCTTCTAAGTCGGCGAATCTTTATGATTTTGATGTCATTTTGTTGCACTTGTTGAGATCTACAAAATGACATCAAAATCATAAAGATTGGCCGACTTAGAAGAAAGTTATGGCGATTTGCGCAAAAAAATTTGGCGCAAAGTAGTCACCACCTATTCCTCTCAACTTACCCTTATTAAAAGGCACCTATTCTCGAAAATTACCGTAATCGTACCAGTTTACGTTAAATGAGCTCAATTTCGGCTACTCACTACTACTCAAATCAGCGCCGCTCATTTCAGCGCCGAGCCGAAAATACACTAAAAACGCCCATTTCAGCGCTGAATTTTTCGCACTACTTTCATGTTTTTGCATGTTTTTTTTTGCGCTTTTGCTCGTGTTTTTGCGGTTGTTTTATTTTTTTTACACATAAAACAGGTCTAGGAGTAGTTATTACGCAAAAAGCACAAAGATTTGCCACAGTTTAGCGCTTTTTGATGGACATTATTAACATTATTAACTTGACATGCGCAAGTTTTAGCTTTTTTCTTCTTTTTAACTTTTTTTATAACTTTCTTTTAGCGCGTCTACTTGATAGTTTAAAACGAGAAGGATGTGGGCAAACACACCAAAAATCTTCTTACAGTCGCCAGGGATTCGAGAATGTCATCGACGTCGAAAGATCGCTCTTCAAAATGGTCATTTAGGTAAATCAACCGTTGATCATGTAAAATCTTTTTGTTTATTTGTTCATTGTAGGTGATTTTTTTTGTTTTGTTGACGAATTTGTTAATTTATTGTTGTTTGAAAAAATAAAAATTTTATAAAGGCAACGTAAAACCATAAAAACATGCTAAAAAGTAAAAAAAGTATGAAGTTGATTCAGCGCTGAAATGGGCGTTTTCAGTGCTTTTTTCGCTCGGCGTTGATTTAGGTAGTCCCCCAATTTAGATCCGTGATCGATTTCCTATTCGTTGACACTGAATACGCCGAGTATGCAATGTTCGACCTGTTACAGGCTGGCCGTGCCGAGCTTAACGGTTTCACTTTTTGTCAGGTAACTTAGAAACTTAGAAACTTTATGGTTTTACAAAAGCTGAATGCTAATTTGTGATCAAATCAAATTCGAAAAGCAAGTTTACAGATTAACATTGAAATTCATCGACCCTTGAATCACGAGCAAAAACTCGCCGTGCACACCTTTGTGAAGAGGCTAATCGCCGAGGGATCTTATATCATTGCACATGATGAACTACCGCATGAGAATTGGCATCACAGGTAATCGAGTGTTTTGGATATATTGTACTATTGTACATAAATGTACTCAATTTCATGTACTCAATTTTTAGATTGTTCTTCTACAATCACCACTCATTGGCGTGTCGACGAAAATTCTTGTAGTTCTATTGCTTACCTATTGCTTACCTATTGCTTACCTTGTTCTATTGTTCTATTGCTATTGCTCCTATTACCGTATATCGTACTTTTTTTGAAACTTAGAAAATTCTAGCGGAAATGGCAGTGAAATTTGAGTATGGCTGCTGTCCTTTGGGGGAGTGTACAATCGCGCGCCTTCTGGCAAACGGGGCAAATACATAGGGAGAAACAGACCGTCAGATTCGGTTTAATTACCCAAGTTAGAGGTTGGTATAAACCCTGAGACCCAGATATAGTGTCTCGACGAATTTTGGGACGGATTTCCCTCTTGGGAAGTCCAAAAATCTCATAGTCGCTTATTCGGTCACTTTGAATCCTTTTTGCAGCTTCATAAAGTTAAGTCTCTGGTATTAACTCTG
This sequence comes from Mesorhabditis belari, assembly GCA_958450365.1. NCBI lineage: Eukaryota > Metazoa > Nematoda > Chromadorea > Rhabditida > Rhabditidae > Mesorhabditis > Mesorhabditis belari. The sequence continues at coordinate 3,018,116 of CAUEEP010000737.1, read as the reverse complement.
CTAACAAAAGCAGTCTTCTTTGTAAAACAGAGTAGTTTGTTTGTTTGTTTGTGTTTGTTTTGCATTGTTCTTTGTTCTTGTGCATTGTTCTTTGTTCTTGCATCTATCTTTGCATTTTGAAGTTCATACGTCTACGTTGAAATCGATGAACTATTTTGAGAATTGCAAGTTTTATAAACACCGTTAGAAGTTGTCAAAAGGTGCATAAAACATAAATATTTAATGCAAAGACACCAGAAAAAGAATTTTCCAAAAAAGCAAAAAGGCCTGGCCAGGGAAGGATTCGAACTCAAGCCAAAAATCCACAAGTTTTATTGGGGAGCATACGCTAGACCACCCAAGCTGTTTGAAGGTGTCTTTAAAAGTGTTCGAAATTTATTTACACCAGATGCTAGAGACGCGAGACGACACGACGGTGCGTACCTTTCGTGTGTCTCGTAAGAAAAAGCGGCACCTGGCACACGGCTCGTCCAAATAGCGCGACACGGACCTGTTTGTTCGGTTTAATTACCCAAGTTTGAGGTTAGTATTAACCCCGAGGCCTTCCGACAGTGTCTCGAACAAATTTTGGAACGCGTCCCCCGCAAGGGGATGCACAAATGACCTTGAAAATGTGGAATGAGTTGAAGAAGCTTTCATGCTTTCTCTTATTTTTATCTTGATTTATCAAGAAATGTGTCAACCCTTCACTTCACTTGCAGTGAAACGGTGGCGTGGAACCACACGGAAGGTCGTCCACTATATGGTGGAGAAAATTTTGAAAAATACAGGTTCTTCTAGTGATGAAAATTGATTCCCAGCATCGTTTTGTCGTTTTTAGATGAGTGAGATTTGTGAGATTTTGGGTAGTTGCTTTTGGAAACTCGAATTTCGAAACTTTAGCTGAAATGGCGATGAAATCGGAGTGTGGAAGGTGTACTTTGAGGGAGCACACAATCGCGCGCCTTCCGGCACGCGGGGCGGATACATACCGAGAAAGAGACATTGAGATTCGGTTTAATTACCCAAGTTAAAGGTTGGTATAAACCCGGAGGCCCAGATAAAGTGTCTTGAGGAATTTTGGGACGGATTTCCCTCTTGGGAAGTCCACAAAGAGTTGCACGGCTGTGAGAGATGGCTGAAATAGACGGCCACCAACATATTTTTCAAATTTCCCGATATTTCCTTAATCTCTTTCGAACAATGAAATAATTTACATGATAAAATGGTGAGAAGAGAAAAAGAGAAAGAGAAAGAGAAATCTCGCCTTTCATGGTTGTCATGGTGAGGGAACAGCTGTGGATAGGGAAGGGAAAGGATAGAGACAACAAATCGAAGAAAAAGGGGGAAAGGACAACTCCTTTTTGACCCAAAATATATTCATGGGTTCATACCTTTTGTCCGAAATCATTCATCCGTAATCGTTTCTCGTCCGTTCCATGTTTTTTTTTTGGCTTTTTGGCTTTCCCGGGTCAATCAATCGGTCAATCTTGATTCAGACGTAGAAATTTTGTTTTTTTTTGGCACTTCTTTCAGAAATTTTGATCAAACTCTTGACTTTTTAGAAACTTTAGCTTTCTTAAATTTCTATTACACATAATTTACGTATTTTGATTCAATAATCGAGATGATGACATTAGAAAATGATATTACTATTGCTGTTTTTCCCTATTGCTGTTTTTAAGGAAAAACACGGATTTCCGTTTAAAATCGTGATCCATTGATTAATTAAAGAAGATCATCGATCCCAAAAAGATGGCGAAGCGCTGAATATCTTTTAAAAGATATTCAGTCTAATATCTTTTTAAAGATATTCAGTCGTGAATTGCTAGCGATTTTAGTGTAAAAAGCAAAAGTTTGAAAAAGCAGCGAAAATTGAAGCAGCGAGAATCGAGCTTTCGCGCTCGAGTCAAGCGAGCGAGCTTTTTTACTAGACTAAATCTGCTAGAGAGTCGAGTTTTCATTGATCCAGTTTTTTTCAAAATTCGCTATGGAGATCCTTTAAGATTCTACATTGTTTAGGATTGCTATTCTTTAATGTGATCAATGACACAAACGGGTTCTTCACTGCTCGACTTCCTACATGCTCAACGATTTCGAAATCTGTTACTAGAAGCGCATAATGGTAAAGCATGGAATGGAGATTTGAATGTTATGATTGAAAAAAAAATTGAAATGAAAATCATTACTCAAATAGTTGCACAGATTTTGGTGTTAATGCTAAAAAGTTTCGGCTCAGTCTTACAGATTCAGCTTAACTTTAGCTTTAGCTTAACTTTACGATTTAGCTTAACTTAACGAAGCAGCGAGCTTTCGCGCTCGAGTCAAACGTGTTAGTTTATTGGCTTTAATGGTTTATAGATTGTTGGCTTTAATGGCTTATAGCTTTCAAAGTTTCGTTAGACTTGGCTTAGTTGAATATCATCGATTTGAAAAGATTGGATTGTCATAAACAAGTCCAGTCTCTCATAAATATCAATTGTAATTTTTGAATCGCCATACCAGTTGATAAAATACAAAATATAGGCAAAATAGGCGATAAACAAGACTCGAAATAGGTTCATCGATTGCCTCGAATCAAGTGCGCGACGTTGTTCGTCTCTTATCGGCTTTCTTTCTGGATCTCCCGCTTTTCTTGCCCGAATCCGGTGAAGCGTTGCCCACGCTTTTTGTTTGGTGCGAATTGAAAAGAGACGGTTGGTTCAAGTTCTGGATAAGTTCTGTGATTCTAGATCTCGGGATTCTAGCAAAATCGGTGCTGGAATTGGATGTGGGTGAGTGAAGAATCACCAGTCGAACAGGGCGGATCTAAGTCTCAATTTGGGACCTTCCTTGAAAGCCTTGTCGAACAGGTCTAGGTCTCAATTTGAGAGCTTCCGCGAAAGCTTTTTGACTTGCTTTGTGACTGCTAAGCTAGACTACATTAGTCTAAAATCCCACACGAATGCCGAAATGTATCTCGGGAATCCTTTCAGCTCTACCCCCATCCACTCATTTGATCGATCGCTTCTCGATCTCACAAAGTCTCTCTCATGAATTCGGCCCGAAATCCCCGATCATCATCTTTGTACATCTTGGATTACCATTAGAGGTAAGCTAAAAAGAAATATAAAAAAGGATTCTTCTAGGAAATCCGGATCTTTGACAAAACACAGATTTTGAACAATTCAAACATTGCCTAAGCCTAAGCCTAAGCCTAATATCTCAACTTCCAGACAAGAGAGTGACCTGAAAATTTGCCAGGATGCTCCTATGGGGGGCGGATGAGCATCGCCAAGCGGGTGTCCCTTAGCTCCGAGAACTGGCTGAGATCCAGAAAATCGGGGTTTAGCCCAAACCCAAATAGACTTAGCGCTAGGCGCTGGCCGCTAGCCTACGCACTAAGCCTAAGCCTAAGCCTAAGCCTAAGCTCTATTCAAACAGATCTATTCAAAATCCCAAAACCAATTCGATCTCTTTGGATTTTTTTCGAAACTTAGGGACAAAATAGACTCTGCCAATAGATTCTACAACCCTAAAAACCCCTAAACAAACTTTAAGCATTAAATCTCATTTGAGAATCATTTACAGAACAATAGAGTCACTGTTTAAAGGGGTGTCCTTTGAGCGGCCATATAATCACTCGTGATCTGGCAAACCGTCTCAGTATAGAAAGAACGGAAAAGATTTGTCTTTTCTTTTAGGCAATCCTTTACGCCGATCACTTCTCCGATGTACGATCCGGGTTAATCTTGAGGATTTTTGCTGATTCATCTTTTGGGTAAGTCGATCAACTTTGCTACTTTGGAACTTCGAAACAAATCCTTTCAAAATGAAGAACTGACTATGACTGCAGTGCACTAGAAAGAGAGTGTTTTCAATTGTTGAGCATAAGCCTGAGCCTATTCTGAACTTTAGCTTTTCCCTCACCACCGATCACATCTATTATTTGTTGCATGAAGGGATCCCGGAAGAGGTTTGAAGCAAAATTCTTTTCATTCAACTTTCCTTTCATTTCAACTCACTAGAGAAACGATTTTAGGTTGATCGGCTTCTGGAAAAAGCGTCAAGTTTGACAAATGATGAGATTGAGAAATTTTGTAAAACGATAGCAAAATCGGTGCTGGAATTGGATGTCGGTGAGTGAAGAATGACGAGTTGAACAGGGTGGATCTAGGTCTCAATTTGGGACCTTCCTTGAAAGCCTTGTCGAACAGGTCTAGGTCTCAATTTGGGACCTTCCTTGAAAGCTTTTTGACTTGCTTTGTGACTGCTAAGCTAGACTACATTAGTCTAAAATCTCACACGAATGCCGAAATGTATTTTAGTTCTCGGCACTTCACGAACCACAGCCTTTGAGCTGTTTCTTCTCGGGAAAATTGAGTTCCTTTTTGCTCGTCTATCTGTTCACAGCAAGAATTTGTTTGCAAAAACGGTAATATGAGAAAAAGATGCTAGCTTATTTAGCTTATTTCGAAGTATTTTAGCTTCCACGACCTCCTGTTTATTTGTTACCAAATGTGCCTATTGGATCGCCGAAAAAAGGAGAAAATGAAGAAATCTCTGCACATTGGCATCTCTACATTTACCTAAATATTTTATTGGAAGTATGTTTTTGTGTGAGACATTTTACAATTGATTCATAAACTAATCAGGAGATTCCAGATCGAATAGGCTAAAGTTGACCAAAGTTTTGTCTTAAGTAAGATTGGAAATTGTTTGACGAGCTTTACGATCTCTCATTTTCAGTTAATTTGTTTTATTTTAGTGTCTTCATGCGGCAAATCGTTTACAGTATGAAATGGAACAAGTGAGGGCGATCCTTGCACAATATGATACGCAATTTCAGGTAAGGAAAGAGTTTAGAGTTGTTTTCTGAAGGCTGTTTACGGTTGGGCACTTAGGACCAAGGGATTATCGGTTCTAAGGGCTTTGAACATCTTGATTGACAAGGGAATGATCAAAACTGGGGCTGGGGTTTCAGGATGTCGGTGACCGGACTCGAATCCACAGCAAAAGGGGTTGTGGGTTTTGCAGGGACACTACCCTCTTTGTCCATGCTGTCCAGGCCACCACTGCTCTTTGTTCGTTCGCTTGTGACACGCTTTTATTGGCTAGGGGCGATTTTTCGAAACTCGTCGACACTTTAAATGCATTTTTCTCGCCAGGATTTTAATTTGAAAAAAAATTGACTAGATTTTGGGAAATGACTGGTGTTTCTGAATCCTGAAACGTCAGCCCCAATTTGGATCATTCCCTTGTGGGGAAATCCATGATCTTCAGATACAGTTTTCGACAAAACTTTGGTCAACTTTATTCAGCCTGCCAGATTCATCGATCTGGCATCTCCTGATTAGTTTATGAATCAATTGTAAAATCAATGGCAAAATGAAGAACTCTTTAGCCGCACATTCTCTCGTCTCGTGGCGCGATGAGAGTCATTTCTTCATCATCCCAAATCCCTCCCCGCTTATTGCGGGCCCTCCTGCTATCTCTTCGTTTCACCTATCGAGATCTTTTCAGTCAAGCGTTGGCCATGAATTGGGTAAATGAGCTAGTGAATTAGTGAAAATTAGTCTAACAACAACTGTGAGTTGAACTGGAGCTAGAAAAACTAAACCAGGTTTAAACGTCGAATTTCTAGGCCGATTCGCAAATGGTTGCGAAGAAATACAAAACTCTTCTGCAAGAAGAAAAAGAAAACTCGGAAGAGACGATCATTCAAAGGTATCAAAAGTTATAGAAATTTCCAATCAAAATATTTCAGTTTCTTTTCTGTAGCCGACGAGGCAGATCTCGAACATATTACCACGTTTTTGCGCTTTGTTGAGGAGAAATTTTCCCCGAAAACAACCCTCCCATCTTATTGTTTGGCAACGAGAGAGGTGGAAACTTTTTGTATATGTCGTAGCCGACGAAGGATTTCAGCCGAAGAAGTCTCAAAAATGAAATCTTGAGTTATGTATTGACTCAAGTCAATACCACAAACTCAAGCTCTCTAAAAGGCGCTTTGTGGTATTGACTTGAGTCAATACATAACTCAAGATCTCATTTTTGAGACTTCTTCGGCTGAAATCCTTCATCGGCTACGACATATATAAAATTGCACAAAAATAATCATAAGCATTGAGGTTTAGATCTGGCTAGAGCATCTCTTCGAAGAGAAGAAAGAGGGACCGATTCGGGGAGAAGATGAGGGTGAATGGCTACGAGGACATATCAGAATTGAACACAAGGTTTGTGAGTGCGGGAGGTGTGCTTTGGGGGAGCGCACAATTACGCGCCTTCTGGTGCAAGGGGGCAGATAGATAGCGAGAAAGTGACCGACAGGCTCGGTTTATTTACCCAAGTTTTCTGATTCTCAAATCCGATCCAGAAAAATGCAAAAAGCTACGGCGCTCGCGATTCCCAAGCCGTCTCCGATCCAGGTATCAACCGAGCGTAACACTGCTTAACTTGGCAGATCAAACGGGATGCCGTGTTTTCAAAGTAGGAGGTGGTAAGCGCGAACGGGCTTCTCTGCCGCGACGGCTGAAATAGCTGCCTGCGATCAGAGACACGAGACGACACGACTGTGTGTACCTTTAGTGTGTCTAGTAAGAAAAAGCGGCATCTGGCACAAGGTGCGTCCAGATAGCGCCACAGAGACCTGATTGCTCGGTTTAATTACCCAAGTTTGAGGTTAGCATTAACCCCGAGACCTTCCAACAGCGTCTCAAAAAAATTTTGGAACGCGTCTCCGCTAGGGACGCACAAATGAACCAAAATGAATTTTTTTTATGCTTTTGTGTTTTTATCAGGTTCCCCAGCCGATCATTTCAACAATGTCCTACTTATCAACCACATGGACATCACTGCCAAAAACGGATCGTTCTCTTATAGCGATCACTCTACAAATTCACCCAAAAGATCTCTGTGTCGCAAAGCAAATGAGTCCAAGGTTTTGAATTCTTAAGAAAAATTAGGACTTTAAATTTAGGAGCCGTTCAAATGTGCCTATTGTCCGAGGAAGTCTTTCCTTTGATCAACCATTTGCATTGGCTGCAATGGGGTTAGTGAAACAGCATATTCTAAACCAAATTCTGTTTTCAGACCATCAACATCAACCTATTTTGAGAGGCCGATCGCTGGAAAGGATTTGATATCAGGTTTGTTGATTTGTTGATCAGCTAGAGCCAGAGCCATTGTGACAGTTTCAGAATACGCTGCGAAGGGATCAAGATTGCTGGGAAAAGGCTATTTGCCTCGATCTGGCCCCAATGCTACACAGGTAAACTAAAAAGTTATTAGAAATGTGAGTGCTTTGGAGGAGCGCACAATCGCTCGCCTTCTGACACACGTGGCAGATAGATACCGAGAAAGAGACCTCTAGAATCGGTTTAATTACCCAAGTTTAAAAGAATCCCATTTAGCCAGGACATTAATCTTTTAAGTTGTATACTGTAAAGCTTCAAGAATAAAGAAGTTAAAGCTGCAAATTGAAAAGCAAGCGATTTACCATAAGTTAAGCGTCTAAAAGAGTCTGATATTTCCAGATTGCAGCGAGAAAGCGGCTTGATGAACGAATGAGGAGAATGGCTGAGACACAACGAGAGTTAGAAAGAGAAGTTGATTCGGTGAGTGAGAGAAAGTGATTTGATTAGAAGCCATTTTCTAAAACCCAAATTCTAGGAAACCTCATTCCTTTCTCAACTTGGTTCGATCACCGAACGGCCTAGAGCTATTGAAAAATCTCCATTGAGTGATGGGGATTTACGAGGAGAAAATTCGATTAAATTGGAGGAAGCTGGGAAAATGATACAGGTAAAAAGAAAGTTAAGAAGAAAAGAAGAAAATCTTTCTTTCTTTTAAATTGAATAATTCTTTCAGACGGATCTCCAAATTCTCAGCAAACGACTCGAGAATTTCACAAAACTTTTTTGTCAACGAAAGAAACGATCATCGATTGATAGTGCAAATACGAGTATCACAGAATCGACGAAAGAGGTCAGTTTTGAAGAAAGAGGTTTATCTGAGATCTGAATTGATCTGAGATCTGAATTTAAAGATATTCAGCTTAAACTTAAATTTAGGAAGAAAATGAATCCGATTTGGAAAAGGGAGAAACCTTCATTTATCCATCAATCAGTAATCGCAATAAGCTTGAGGTTGAAGATGAAGAGGAAACTTTTCAAAAAGAAGAAATTGATCAGGTGACAAGCAGAAGTCTTAATCTATCTATCAAGAAAATGCAATCAAGAATGTAAACTTCACCTTTCTGACACACTTGAATTGGCTTAGCAAGAGAAGCAAGAGAAGCAAGAGAAGCAAGAGAAGCAAGAGAAGCAAGAGAAGCAAGAGAAGCAAGAGAAGCAAGAGAAGCAAGAGAAGCAAGAGAAGCAAGAGAAGCAAGAGAAGCAAGAGAAGCAAGAGAAGCAAGAGAAGCAAGTAAAGCAAGGAAGCAAGAGAAGCAAGTGAAGCAAGAGAAGCAAGAGAAGCAAGAGAAGCCAGAGAAGCAAGTGAAGCAAGTGAAGCAAGAGAAGCAAGAGAAGCTTAGCAAGGCTTAGCAACATCGACTTTGTCAGAAAGGATTTCTTTACATTTCTGAACACAAAATACTTCTTAAAAAGTATTTAGAGAGTTTAACTTCGATAAAACTTTCATAAATTCTTAAATTCAAAAGCTTTCATTCAATAAAAACATTTAGGTTATCTCGAATCTTCCACCAATCGAGCGATTAGATTTCTCTAAACTTTCCCCACCACCAACCGTTGGACGACGAGTTTTTTCAACGAAAATTACACAAAAAGATAAAGATAAAGATGAAGATGAAAAGGATATTGAAGAAATCCCCGTGTACACGCCTGTTGATCATTTTACAGTCAAAGGAAGTCTATCAGAGAGATCTGCTAGGTGAGTTTAGGAAATTGAATTGAAATTCTTTTTATTGTTTCAGAAGACAACGAAAATTGGGTCGAATCGAAGCTGCTGATCGGATATTGGATGGGAAATGGAAAGAATCGAAAAAGAAAGAAATAAAGAAAGTGGAGAATTGGATGAGATTGTTGCCACTTGGAGGAACGACATCCGAGAGGGGATTACCGTTGTTGAGGTTTCATTGAGTTGAAAATACTGGATCCCAGTTGGATTAGTCTCCTTCTTTCTTTCTTTCTTTCTTCTTCCCCTTTGTCTTTTCTTCTTTCTTTCTTCCTTCTTTCCTTCTTCCTCTTGTCATCTTAGGGTACCGAATGGGTCAGTGGTTAAAGAAATTTCCCGAAAAGCAGAAGAGTTCAATCCACTCTCTAATCCTCTACTTTTTCTTGTCAATCCCTTCATTTCAATTACTGTAATAAACAGATCGGGGTTTTATATTTTAATGATTTGATTATTAGAGTCGAGAATGCATTGCTTTACGATAACAAGGCAAAAACTTCGCGTGGAGTGCAAACACGAGAAAATGAGGCGACAAAGTTTACTGTTGAGGCAAAGATTTGCAGCCGACCGGATAGTGGAATTGGTGAGTGATGAGAAGAGGAGGGAAATGGGAGCAAGCAAATAAGCCTTATCATTTGTCTTATCTTTTTGGCACGTTACCGTAGAGTGGTTACAGTAGTCGGCAAGTTGTATCATCTACTTATTTCATTTATACGGCTAAAGGTACAAGCAGACAAGGGTAGAGGGCCAAAAACTAGGTTAAGGCCAGCCACTTCGTGACCTACAGTCAACGCAGGCCTGAATAATTGCTTGAAATATAATAACAGCCTTGTAAAGAGTTGATTCGGCTAGCGGCTCACGGCTCACGACTAAATGCCGATTTTCTAGACGGATCTCCCTCAAATCTTCCATCGATTCCTTTTGTGCGAGCGATGAGCAAAGAAGATGTGGCTGAATTAATTGCGAGCGTGAAAAATTGAGAACAATTGAGAAGAATTTTGTTTTTAAAAAAAAGCTCAAACTTTTTTTATATTTTTATATTTGTTTTTGTTTGTTTTTGCATTGTAATTTAAATTTACATATTGGATTAAATTTGGATTTAAAGCTGAAATAAAAGAAAAGAAATCTCTTTCATTAAATCCTATCTTGCTTTTACTCGACTTCGATTTCAAGTAAGTTTTGCGATTTTTAATTTTCGTCTATAAGACATTTACAAAAAAAGATCAAAAGATGTTTTCTGTAATTTTTGTTTCGATTAATTTTTATCTTTAGCTTCACATCAAGTCGATTTTTCTCATTTCTAGATGAGCCCATTAATCTCGATACTCGGATTTCTGGTCGAAATTCTCATCACTCTCAACGCTGCAATTTTCACTGTCGCGTTCTGCACAAATGCGGCAAAGGCGGGTTTTTCTTTATTTAAAAACTGGCTGAGCATTAGCATTTGTTTCTTTTTATCTTGGATTCAAGAGTTAACGGGGGTGGGACAAATGCGACCTTTTTTTTGTGCATCTGGACATTTGCGCACCTTTTTTTCTGCTGGAAAAGGCCTTAGGAAAGGCCGTAGAGCTTCAAAAACGTTTTCATAGAAGGGAATCGTATGCGTAGATTCCGAATTTCGACAAATCAGACCTTGCTGACACGTCAAATTTGGGCTAAAAGGCAAAAACCGCGGAAAAGCGTTAAGTTGCGTAGTTTTTGCCTTTTAGCCCAAATTTGACGTGTCAGTGAGGTCTGATTTGTCTGATTTGAAATTCGGAATCTACGCATACGATTCCCCTATATGGAAATATTTTCGAAGCTCTACGGCCTTTCCTAAGGCCTTTTCCAGCAAAAAAAGGTGCGCAAATGTCCAGGTGCGCAAAAAAAAGGTCGCATTTGTCCCACCCCCGAGTTAACAGTTATTTGATAGCTTGGTACTAATAAAGTTCATGGGCACTAGGTTATTGAGAAGAAAAAGTCATTTCAAAAGCGATTGACGTCGATTCTTTTGTGTCCCTTTTTGTCTCTCTTTCGACGCGTAGGCACATATTGCACTAATAAAGTTCATGGGCACTTTGATCTGATTTGATCAGATCATATTTTTCGACCGTTTTACCAATGTTATTTCATTTTTTGCTAGGGTAATCAAATATGCTGGATCTATTGGTGATATTTTTAGAAAGTTTTGAACAATCTTTATTAATGTTTTGTTGAACTAGCTAAAGAGTAACTGTTGCAGTATCGCAATGCTAGAAAATGAGGTCAGGGATGAAATAGAAAGTGAAAAGTTATTTAAAAAAACTTTAAAAATATCATCAATAGGTTAAGCGTATTTGATTACCCCAGAAAATGCCAAAGCAGACTAAAAACACGCGTAAAATAGGTTTTGGGTGGATCAAAGTACCAATAACTTTAAGTCCATTTCATAGCTAAAGTTCCTATTTTTAACTTTAGAAAAAGAAAAGCGATGAGTCAATTATATACGCCAGTGTGCCACTTTCCCATCAGCCATCTCGGACACTCGTTGAAGCGGCGTCTCCACTCGATTCAACTCAACGATCAAAGGTGAAACTCATGGTACTTTTAAAATAGTTAAACCGCGCTTGTGATTGAAGATTTGAGGCAAATCGTGATATTTATTTCGTTTCAGTTAGAAGATTCTCCAATGCATTTCCCTCAAGAAATGAATAAATCGCCGTCTAATCCACTCAGACCAAGAGAACTCTGGAAAACGGAAAAAGAGGTATTATTTTCTTCTATTGCTAATTGATGCTTTGAAATTTTAGCAACTAATCAAAGAAGAGGGCCTGAAATGCAAAAAGAGCGATTATCCGACTGTCGACGATATTATGAGTGATTGGTCGTCGGAGCGCGAAAATAAAGTGAGCAACTTTTAGATTCTTTGCAGTTATTTCTAAAACGAATTCTTTTAGAAGTCTCGAAATAAAGCACTGCCAGTTCAAAATGCAGAAAACGGTTTGTTTTTTAAAAATTAAAATTAGTGACTTATAAAATGTCTTGTCCTGCGATTTTACAAACTAACTTTTTAGCAAACAACCGCTCAACGTAACAGCAGCCTGCCAAAGGACAACTAAACCATTTGATTGGAGAATAAAACTTTTTGAACCTTTGTTTATTTGTTAGTTTCTTTTTACACAATTAAAATGCAGTACAAAATTTTATTAAATGATATAAAAAAAGACTGATGCATTTGCTCAATCCTTTATTTTCTGTCCGATTCCGAGTTTTTCCGCGACGCCGATAAAGTAGACCATTTGTGCGATGCCAAAGAGTGGAGCCATTACCTAAATGATGTTGAACTTGTTGAACTACTCAACCGACATGCTCAGTTTCAATTAGTTACTAAATACTAAATTAAAATTAATTTAACAAACCATCATTCGACAAATTGCTCCTTTGAATAGTGCTTTTACGCCTTCTTGTCGTCCTATTTTGATCAAAGCGTCGCTAACTCCCGTGTACCCCGAACCCCCTGTCTAAAATGTTGAAAAAAATCCAAATTATACAATACACACATAACAAAACGCACTTGAATCCTCGTTTTAACAACATCAATTGGAGTCACTGAAAAAGCGGCAAGGCCGGCAGCTATCAATCCTGAAATGAAACTAAAAACAAGACACAAATGAGCTGTTTCTTTATCTTTACCTCGCATAAAACACAGCATCACCGCTCCCATCATTTTTTCGTGGCCCAAGGGAGTCTAATTGGGCAAAAAGTGGAAAGTAGATAACTAAATTTAGTGCTTATGAATCTATAATTAAATGCATAAGCATTTACCAGAGAATGATACATCGCGAGCCAACGTAGGACCAATTCCGCGATATAGTCCCAACAATCCTTTGTCCGCGAAGAGATGTCGAAAAACGTCCCGCAAACTGACTGGCCTTTCTGATTGTTGCATTCGAATCTTTAGAAGCTCCATCGGTGTTGTCACGATCACTTGAAACATTCCGGCAAGACCACCTGAAAGAAAAATGTAGATTAGGAGTCTTTGCAAATTATCAATTCGATAAAATAGCTTGATCTTAAACTAAACATTGTCTATGCTGTTGGTGTCTTAGCAAATGTAAGATCTTACCCGCAAGCATTCCTCGTAATGCTCCTAAATTTTTCTCTCCTGGCGAGGCGAGTTGATGCCGAAAGTAATCGTTTGCAACAAGTTTAATGGCCTTTTCTGGAGTTATAAGCAACACGTTGATCGAAGCACCCTAAAAATAAGCAGATAACTAGATCAACAGTTTAGTTTTATGCTATTACTTGCAAAAAAAAATTAATTTTATTACCTGATAAAATCCAGCTATTCTGGTGAACATTGACTTCCCTCCATGTTCCCAGGTTTTTGTCGCCACATCGAAAAGCCCCCGAAAAAAGATAATTTACCGTGAACGAAATGAAAGCAACTTGCTTATATTTTGGGTTGTCCACCTTCTGATTTTGCCATCTTGTTTTGATTAGATCGAGCGGGAAAACACACGAAACTCCTTAAAAATATAATCTAAAGCAATCATTCGAAATCTCAATTACTCATTGGTACCTTTTACTTATAATTTACTCAATGCGATAAACAAAATACCTACGATCCCGGCTAGTCCACCGTTGAAGATTTTGCTTTTGTAGGAGAAGCGCTCAACTACCTAAAAATAATAGAATGTAGAAGGAAAACATTGAAGTTACCTCAAATACTTCATGCTCGAGCTCGGGTGCCGGCGCCTCGTCGAGCAGGGGAGCGGCCATACGCTGAAATGAAAAAGAAACATGAGAACAACGAAACGAGAAAATGACAATGGAAAAAGAAAAATGATTAAATAATGCTAAAAGTTGTGGACCATGAGCAAAAAATATTCTGCTAAGTCAGATGAATATCTTAAAATTGTGTTGAGTCATTTTGGACTATTTAAGTGCAATAATTGCAAAATTTTCATTTTTTTGAAGATGTTGTGCACCGCGTGAGAAATTTTAAAGCTCGACTTTAGTGTAGCTATTTTAGGTATTTCAAAATTGCTTTCTAGATCAGTAAGCACTGTCCTAAGCCAGAAAGCGCCTAACAACGTAATTCTAAATTGCCTCTAAACTTTTGCGCGATCTTCGAGGATCTTTTTTTGCATTAGGAGCTTGTGAAAGTATGGCTTTTGTCAGCAGAAGTTGTAAAATTACCTGCATAAAGCAAGCTATTTTAGCTCTAACACCTGTGCAATACCCAAAAGTCGTTTGTTTGTTTAATTTCATTGCCATTGTGGTGCTTCTTTGAAACTTTTTAAATGTAATGGTACTTATCCCTTATCAGGAGTACACATGAATATCGGGGGGGGTGCAGTCTAGTTAGGATTTAACAGCGCATAGTTTAGTTAGAGGTGCACTTATGCAGGTTCGGATTGGGATTAGGTGCTGCAGGCTACCATGTAATGTGTAATGCTTTAGATGCTTCAAGATGATGAGGCTCGACATCTCGATGACTCCTTTTTCTTCTACTCGATCGATCAACTACAACCACCACTTCCCTCGCCGCCCATTCGTTCGCAAAAGCAAGAAGAAGAGGCTTTGGAGCCATTCGGCGACTCTTTCGAGCATCCACCATATCTAGAGGTACATTTTATAATTTTTGACATGGTTAGACACTAGGCCAAGTAACTCAGCTAGTCAAATAGTATCGCGTCGTGTTAATCTTTGTTTTTAGCCAGAGATTCCTTTCGTGCTTCCGGGCTACAACTTTCCGCCAACTCAGCCACTCTTCTTTCATGGCGAGGCTTTTCACGACAGCTCAATTGAGATACCGGTGAGTTGTTTGCCAATTTGAAATGTGCTACTGCTTGCCAATCACTGAAAGCTTATCATTTAGGCTTTGTCATGGTTGTCCGATCAGAGCGATGAGCCCCGACGAAAAAGAATAAAGTCTGATGTCCTGGAAGAACCAAGAAACAATCTGCAAATTCTTCAAGCCTCTCATTTGATTAATCTAAGTGGATCAATTCAATGCCCAACTGCGACTAGTCGAGACTCAATTGAGCATATTATCAACGTGCTTATGATGTACACAAATGTAAGCTTTATAGCTTTTCAAATTCTTTGAGCAATTGTACATTTCATTAAACGTTTCTTCTAGACTTCCGAGGAAATTATCTTTATCAGAAAGTTTCTCAAAGCCGTTATCAAAAAACTAAAGGTAGAAAATGAAGCTCAAATCGATAATCTGTTGCAAGCGGTTAGTGTTTGGTCTCAATTAAAATAGTTTTCATCATTTAGATATTATCAAATGGATGCATGGAGGCTGGATGTGTTAACATTTCAACTGCTCTTGATGGCCGAATGCAAGTCCTCAGTAAAAAGGTAAAAAATGTACAATTCGTGAGTCTTTTTCGTAAACTTGTTAGTGATATGCTTGAGAGCTTTTTAGTTTAATGGTGTACTGTATTCATGAAACTATTTTCTTTTAGGTTTATCCGGAAGTCTTCAGTGTTCGGATTTGGCGTTGGCCATCGTTGAAGACACGAAGACATATCGAAGTTTTACGGTGCTGCGCAAAATCGGTGGCTTAGCTTATCATGTTACAAATCACCCTTACCCTTTTAGGAAAAGATATGCATCAACCCGTTTCATTACGAAGTATCGAAATTTGCCGCTTACAAGGGTAAGTTTTGATTTTTGCTTTTCTGAACTGATGACTGTTTTAGCTGGGCTTCTAGTAAGAAATAGTTTGGAGGCTCAATCATCTTTCATTTGGGAAGATCCGCAGTGGAACATCGATACGCTGCATTATGTATCACCGCCGGAGCCAGAGCCGAATAGTGGGTTGCATTTTATAGTTAAGTTGTTTCAAAAGCTGAGCTAAGCAAACAAACGTGTGCTTTAGAGTTGTTTATAGACGGGGTTAAACCTAAAAGAAAGTAGTCTATGCTTGCCAAATTAGTGTAGCATAGCTTAAAAACAATTAAGCATCAATTAACGGAAAAAACTATCTTAAGCAAAAATTTTGTTTTATTTAGTCCAGTGCACGAGGACTATTGAAAAAGCTTTGACATTGACGCCTCGAATTAGTACAATCGATCGACTTGCTTCTCAACCTACAAGTTGTTTTGGTAAGATTTAGTTGGGTTTACTTTGAGGTTCTAAATTTTTGCTAGCTTACTGTAGATATGAGGGCTCAAAATAGTCAAATAATCTGACAGCTACATAGTTTGGGTAACTAACCGTGCGTAACAAACAAGAATTCATTTCCTTTTAGATCATTATATGAGGGCCATTAATCCTTTGACCCGTATACCTGGTAAAATCGATCACACGCCACGTCTTGTTAACGCGCCTTATCAACCACTGAGTCGTTCAGGTGAGATTTGGCTTATATTGAGTTGTATTGCAAAATACTTTAGAGTTTTGGCAAAAAAGTAGAAAAGGAGATGTGACCAATGGTGTTTCGAATGTTCGATCCAATGTAATCTTTTGCGATTCACCACAAAGCTCGTCTTTTTTCCAATCTACTAGTCGACTCGATTAGATTCGTTCTGTTTTTAGTTACAAATTTAGTTAACATTTTTTAGGTTAGAAATAAATTAATTTTGTTAAATTGTATAAAGTACAGTAGCCAAGCAAAAAAACTCGTTGAAAAAGTCTTCTGCAGGATGCAACATTAAGGAAACCTAAAAGCGTCAGTGAACACAATGTTGCGTTAGTCTGATGATTTGTTAGATCAATTGCCGGCTCATTTCTTTGCAAAAATTTAGTCAATTTTGATGCATGGTTGAATTCCGACAACTTTTTTTTCTCCCATTCGTTTAGCATTGATGGCCGATCGACAGCTGAACAAATTGTGGGTTGAGCAAGAGAGAGGGAAATGGACCCCTACTTGTGGTCCACTTCCGATATTCCTCCCGTCCGCGTTTTATTTCATCAGGACCGCCTCGTTGTTTTATATGTATTTTTACATACGTTTGCATACTACAAAATAACGTTCAAACTTTTAATTATTGACAAATTTTGTATAGAATAGGAAATGACTACGGTGGTTCAGAGAACAATATTTGACACTAACTTTGACAAGTTCCAGTACAACTGCTTACTTCTTCTAGAATGCAAGCCTATTTGTAATTGTCCTTGATTAATCTCTCTTGGTGTTCTTTGTGTGACAAGAAATCATATTTATAGAAAAATGTCCTTCAAAACAATCCCAGATCAATATCAATTTGAGATCAAGGTTGATGTGAGTGTGTAAAGTAAAAACCCCTCAAATTTTTTGTTAGGAGATTTCCAATGAGGACCGTGGACTCATCGAGAAAACCCTACAGGAGATAATTTGTCTCGAGAGTGGAAAGGTGAAGTGCTCTCGTTCTTGAAAATAAATCTGCTGGTCTTTAAACTTTTCTGGGTAAATTCTTAATTTTTCCTGATCATTATGCTTTACAAATTATGCATACATGTATACTTTGCGCTTAAAAAAAATCTAAACCCACACTTTCTGGCACACTTATTTCTTTATTTTTCTTGTGATACTTGTTCGTTTCTGTAAGAAATATGAAGAATTGAGTACCCCAGAAAGGATGCGTTTGGATTTCAAAGCACAAAGTATATCAATTGAATCGCTTGTTCAGTTATTATCAAAATTTTAGGATTCAATTTCCGATGATGAGGGAATCCATCGTTTCTTTGCTGGTTACTGTTTTTTGTGCTTTCTCTTGCTCGCACTCATTGGAAATGTCCTCAATTTGATGATTTCCAACTCGGAACTCATACGCTCATATTTTGCCATTCGAATGCTCAGCGCTAAATTGGTGAGTGATTTGCATTGGATGCGATAAAACCGTAGGTTTTTTACGAATTAGTAAAATATTCAGCCGCTAAAGAAAAATCATTTTTCAGTGTCTCAACTCTTTCTGTATGCTTACCCTTGTCCCCTCGTCGCTTCGACTTCTCAAATTTTGGGATTACGGTAAGTCGATCGGTGAATAAGAGCGATACTTTTCAACAAAACAAAGGCACTGATAATGATTTACTCTATTGGAAATTTTGGCCATACGAGCAATTTTTTGTGGCCTTTCTAAGTTTGTGTTGTGTGTGGTGAGTGGGAATTGAATTTGAATTTAAAAAAAACACTTTTTTAGGACTACGGTATTGATGACATTTGTGTGCTATAAGCAGATTTTTCATCCAAATGATGATTTGGGTGTCGAGTCGAGTCGAAATGTTTTTCTGTGAGTTGAAAAATCATGGGGTTTTTTTGAAGTCGAAGGATCTAAAACACTACTAATTTGGAAGCCAGCAGTAGTGTAGAAAAATGAACGATTTGTTATACTGTGTTTACAGTATAACTTGGCATACTGTAGTTACTGTATAACTTGCTAGTTACTGTAATTTTATTGGATTGTTGTTGTAGTTATTGGGTAGCTCACTCACAGCCCTGTCAAGATACTACAGCCAGTCAAAGCAGCCAGGTCGGTGACCGCCATGGCCGAATGGCTAAAGGCTCTCTATCTTAGTAGGGAGGCGGCGAGTCTAGCCGCCGGTTCAATTCCGCCGCTTGGATTTTTGGCTTTTTTTCGGATATATGAATTTTTCTTATATTTAGGGATTAGGGGATGTGCTTGTGAAGAATGAGCTGGTGTATTGTTTGTATCACACTATTTGTGTGAATAAATGCTCATTGAAACAGCATTTAGCTCATTGAAACAGCACTTAGCTCATCGAAACAACATTTAGCTCATTCTTCTCGATGTTCATCCTATCGATTCTTCTCTCAATTCACAAATTATTCGTCAAAGTCGATATTTCAATAGATTCGTGTAAAAAGGCGATTGTTTTACTCGCGAAGAAACCGGGTATTCGATTTTTATCGAAATTTCACTTTGTGAAGTTCAGAAGTTCTGGCTGATTTCTGTGTATTCTTGTCGATGATCGCGAATTTCTTGCTAGGCGCAGGTTTGTGAAAGTCGAGTTTTTCCTAGAAAAAAATGATTCCAGCAGTACCACTACTTCTTTTGGTTTACATGACGACGTCGATTGCATCAAAATTGTTGAGACACGATCCCCTTTCCGGGCATTTTAGGTAAACATTTTAAGTAAACAAGCTTGTTTTCAGTTCAAGAGATTAGCCTTTAGGATTACGATACTTTTTGACACGTTTTAGAAAAAGGCTTTATTTGAGAAAAGCTTCGTTCATTGTTCGTTCATTGCTCATCGAAATTACAGTGCTGAGAAATTGTGTGTCACGCGGATCACGATGCTCACAACGGGCCTCCAATTTTTCTCTACAATCTCGCAAATGATTGAAACGATATCATTGAGGAATAGCGAGGAGAAGATCAATTCTTTTCCCCAATTTTGTCTTTTTCATTCAATTACTCATTTCCTTTTTCTTTCCAATCTTTCACTACCATTTTACGTCTTTTTTGGCATCTCTCCGAGATTTCGAAGTATCGTTATGGCGTAAGTTTTATGAAAAACTAGATTACGAGTAAACTGAAATGAATACTAAATATGAATAATAATAATACAATGAGTTCGATGAACAATGATTACTAAATAAGTACTATCAAGTACTAGAGTTAATACAATGCCAAGTTTTCTAGTATTTTCACAAAGCTGGCTGGTCCTGGCTTGATTCTAGCTGGCCTAGCTACGGCCTGATCATGAAAAATCAGAACCCAATCCAAGCCTGACTTTCTTGTCCAACCAAAGCCTTTAGTTCTGGCCTTGTCCAATCCAAACCTAGCTTTAGCGTTGTTAGAAACTAGAACTTGTCAGACTCTGGCCTAGAATCAGGTTAAACAATCACTGCCAATTATTAATCATGACTTCAGAAACTTTAGAAATTTTAGAAAACTTCGATCCTACTGCCCTGCCAATCCCCCACAACAATCAAATGCGCATTCAGAGTTGACAAGAATGATCTCTCCAGTTACGAGTATGGGTTAGTTAAGAAGTTTTGAGAAAGGTTAAAGAACTTTTATATATTGTTATATAATTTTGCTCTATATAATTGTGATGTTATATAGCTGTTATATAATTATATAATTGTTATATAATTATATAATTTATATAATTATTATGCATTCCAGTGGGAAAGGATGATTTTAGATTTTTCTGGAGTACAAAAGTACACTGAAATTTTTAGATGACTTCACCCGGCCTTCATCGTCAAGTTTTCCCCGTGGTACCCCACTGTATCAACTCTGATATTACTACGATAACTACGATTACTACGATACTACAACTACGATAACATTTCATAATTATCTTAATTAACTTTTCGATTAGATTTTTGATAGATGAAAATATAGTTTGTGGAAAAATTTCTCAACTATTTATTTCAAATTTTATCCGTGTTTTCTATGCGATCTTCTTGAGGATTTCATGTGATCGAAAAGAAGGCAATATTGGTTCAGTTCACTGTAAAATAGGGAGATTTTTGAGATGAATTTTGTGTGCTTAGAAGTGTATCTCTTAATTGCTAGTAAAACTGACTCCAATCCGGCATCGGCTGAGCAATGACAAAGATCGCCGGCTTGATCTTTCCAGTGAATTTTGTGTGTGCAACGTTTAAACGATTTCTTCGCTTTCCTTTCTTCCAATTTTGGTTGACAACTGAATTTTAGTGTTCAGGAGGTGAAAAGGAAAGATTAGATTAGGAAATTGATAGAATTAAGGCTATCTGAATGGGGTAAAATGTGTTAAAATCTCGGCTTATTACAGGTTGATCTCAGCCGCTCTAGGCAGTCCGTTCTAGGCTCATATTTCTGTTATTTGTCGACGAAAACTATTTATTTGTTTTTAAAATAAAAATACATATAATTTTCTGTATATATTCAAGTTTTCATGATCATAGAATCAATAGATAATTTTTTATGAAACCTTAAAAATTTCTTGTCAAAAAAATAGCGAGCTTTTTTTTTTACGGGATTTTTATACAAAAAAAAAAAAACACTTTTTCTTTGCAGTTTTTCTCTAAAAGCTAGGCTTTGTTATGTTTAAGTAGATTTGGTTCAAAAAAAATATAAAATACTTTAATATTTTCTATAAGAACATCGATAGAGAAACCCCTAAATTTGAGCTCATTTTTTTTGACAACCTATTTTCAATGAACTTAAAACAAATTATCTATTGATTTTATGATCATGAAATCTTGAATGTGTACAGTAAACGATGTGAATTTTTATTTAAAAAAAGAAATAAATTGGCTTAGGTCTACAAATAACAAAAATATGAGCCTAGAACGGACTGCCTAGAGCGGCTGAGATCAACCTGTAATAAGCCGAGATTTTAACACATTTTACCCCATCCAGATAACCTTAATTCTATCAATTTCCTGAAATAAATTGAAGAAATAAAAAGAAATAAATTGCTTAGGTCTACAAATAACAAAAATATGAGCCTAGAAAGAGGACGGATGATGAAAAACGCGTTTTTTTCTCTTTCTCTTTAGTTCTCTTTAGGTTTTACGGTAAGGGAATAAGCCAATTATCGAAATCTCTTTTCAAAAAGAATTAATTTTCAATCCTCTCACCCCTTTCGATCAAAACAGAATCCATGTGAATTTCTTTGTAGGAAACATTCTTTCAAACACAACGCCCACTCGCCTGCCGAGTCAAGAATATGCTTGATTGGTGAGAGGAGAGCCTAAAATCAATTTGCATTTGCAGAAAGAGTGCATTTGGATTTTAAGCACAGATAAGTTAACTGTAAATAATCTGGAATAGAGTAGAATCCTTATACGCCTTCTAAAAGGTGTTTGAGAAAATTGCCGTTATCTTTTCTTCAACTTTTCTCCGTTCTACTTAATTTTGAAATCATTTCGAATGATGGAAGGAATCGTAATTAAGTAAAGCTGAAGCTGAAGCTCGGAGAAAAGCTGAAGAAAATCTGGAGTCTGAAATTCCGATCTTTTAGAAAAAGCATTAAAATCCCGCACCTCCAATGTTGGATCTTTCCTCTCGAGGGCATTCTGTGCAAAGGTGAAGATTGAAGAGATATCTGTTTTTGGTATTTGTGGACCGTTCATCGTTGAGACACAACTAAAAATAGAATAAAAGAGACTGTAGCAGTAAATTTATTTTGAAAATCTATTCAAATAAAGATTCACCCATCAACTTGTGTCTCAAAACACCCGAGAAATCCCTCGATGATCCCCGCTTTCTCATCAAAACACTGGAAAAGTTGGTCGACTCTTGAGGTCACCTGAAATGTTGAAATTATATAATTATAATAAAAGTGATAATAAAAATGATAATAGCTAAAGTATTTGAATGCTGTAGCTATAAATGCTGTAGCTATAAATGCTGTAGCTATAAATGCTGTAGCTCTAAATGCTGTAGCTCTAAATGCTGTAGCTCTAAATGCTGTAGCTATAAATGCTGTAGCTACTAGACTTGAGGAATCTCAATGTGAATGCCAATAGTCGTGCAACGAAAAAATGACATATCTCGGCCAATTTCACTCTAATCTTTTTGATTTTGATATCATTTGACGCAGAATTTCATTTTCCATCAATTCAAATCAAAGACAAATAGATTGAGGCAAAATTGGACAAGCTATGACATTTTTCCTTTGTACACCTATCGACGTTTCCCATGTCTACAGGGTGCGGCAAAAGTTCTGACACTTTTTGTAAACGGGCAGTTTGACTTGGAAAAAACGCGATTCTTGAAAAACTAACACCGGATTATAAAAATTCAGATATTTTTACCCCCTAATATACTTTTTTACACAAAAATTGCCATCTAAACAACCTTTTGATGTGGATGTTTAAAGGTCGTTACAGCCTTTTTTTTTGCTGTTGAGATTTGGGTGCCCTTCGTAGAATCGCTTGAAAATCTTTCGTTTTTGAGATATAAAGCTTTTTTGTGGCTTGTTTTCAAGAAAAAACTCAGTTCTATCAAATGGTAACAGCAGTTTTTGGAAAAAATTTCATTCTGCAAAGTTTAAGTCAACTTTCGCAAAAATCTTCAGCGACCAGACCGGGATATAAAAAATTCTCGTCAAAAAGTTATTGAGAGTTGAAATCTTTTTATGAAAATGGCTATATTGGGGTGAAACTACCTAAATTTTTAGAATCCGGCGTTAGTTTTTTGAAATTCACGGGTTTTTGAAGCCAACAAAATTACTGCTTACAGAAAAAGTGTCAGAACTTTTGCCGCACCCTGTAGTGGCTGGGATAGGAAAAAGTATTCTAGAGAGGCTACAGAATAGACACTGACATGTCGCTGTGTCGTAATATCGCCAGTTTTCATTTAATTAGCTCAATTTTTGTATTATTTGATAAGGCTTACAAAAAAATGACCTTATGAAAACGCTCGAAGCACGGTCGATTGCACTCGGTGGCTTGTCGCTTCATCTCGGCTACACACTCGCTTTGTTCACCGCATGAGCACTGAAAAAAAGTTGAAGCATGAAGAAATTGGAGAAAAAAAAGAAATAGAAGATTTCCGGAGAGGGCATCTAACCCTCGACCTTTGCTTTTCGAGATTGCTGGGCTCTAACCACTGAGCTATTCGGTACCTTAACTTGGCAAGAGAAAAAGAGAAAGGAAGAAGAAAGGAAGAAAATAACCGAAACTAAGCTTGTACTTTTTAATAGAAAACAAAATTATTTAAATTTACATGGATTTCCATTTAGAGTTCACGTTTATAATAGAAAAATTGAAATTGAAAGGTATAAATTAGCATTTAACAAATCCCTAAACAAAAGTAAGCATTTTAAAACTTTCAAGTATTCAATTTTCTACAATTTTAGTATTATTGAAATGAGATGAAATGAAATTTTACCTGTCTAACATGCCCAAAACCCGTGGACGCTTTCTTGAGAATATCTGAGCCGTCTTTTGTGATCTGAAATTGTTTAAATTGAGATATCAGATATTCAGTTATTTCTTAAAGGGATACTTTCTTAAACTCTTTGAGCTCCCAGGTCATTCTTTTCATTTTTTTTTTCTTCTCGAACTTTCCGTTCTCTCATCAATTTCATCCTCTTTTTCAGACAATCGAATGATGTGACGAAAACATGAAAAAAAATATATCGATATTGGATGGATTGGATATCCTTTTTGAGATGATCAAAGTCTAGAGAGTCTGGAAAAGAAACGGGAAAAGAAACGGGTCAAAGTTTGGGTGAAAATTGATGAAAACAACTCTCAAAGTGCAGCTCCAAAACTGGTACTTTTGTTTCTATAAACACACATCGTCTAGCGTATCAAATTCCCCATTTTTCTCGTGAAAATGAAGAATTAAAGGCACGAGAGAAATGCGCTTTTGAATAAAGAAGCTATTAGAATAAAGCTATTTAAATAAAGCTATTTGAATCAAGTTATTTGAATGTCTGCTATTCGAATACTGCTATTTGAATAAAGCTATTAGAATATAGCTATTAGAATAAAGCTATTAGAATATAGCTATTTGAATATAGCTATTTGAATAAAGCTATTTGAATAAAGCTATTTGAATAAAACTATTTTGTGATTGATGGAGTAGGGTTTGATTTGGGGTAAGTAAGGTAAATAAAACCAGAATCAGGAACAGGCCAGCCTTCGTTTATAGGCTAGATTTGAAAAATCTTTGATCAAGTGCACTACTCGATTGCATTGTAACTTGTTTTACATTCTATCTTTATCTGAATAGTTCAATTTTCTTCAATACATGTATTCTATTTAAGACTTAAGTCCTAATTTGTTAAAGATGAGAAAAGAGTTTGCTTTGATCGATTTTCTACTTTGAATTACTTTGAACTACTTTGAACGAATTTTCTAAGCCGAGCCGCTACTTTGAACGAATTTTCTAAGCCGAGCTCGAATTTGCTTCGAAATTCGGTCAATTTTGAGTGTGTTTGAGTGTTTCTTAAAGAACCCACCGATCCAACGAGCTGATCACCTGAATCAGCTTCACCAAAACGCAATAGAAAACAAAGAGTTGATAAAGAGTACAGTATTCTCATTGCACAATACTAAAATAAGCAGACGCAAATAGTTGGGCAAAAACTGGGTTTAAAAGGTGGAAAATTTTTGATTGAAAAAAAAGGGGAAAAGACAAGGACAAATCTTTGCTTTTTTTTCTGGTGGGGCGGTGCGTTTAGAACTGAGAAAATGAAAAGAGAAGGAAGGGTTTTTGCATTGTTATGTTTTGTATTTCTTTGGGTATTTGTCACAGCTGAATGGATATGGTCAGACAGGGGGAAATCGAGGGAAAGATGGGAAAGGGATCGCAGAGATCGCTGATTCGTCACTCGATCTCATACATTCAAATCGATAAATAAGTAATCGAGGTGATCAAAAACAACACATACTATTGTTTTGTTTAGAAACTTGGTAATTCCGCTGATCAAACTGGCTTTCAACTTGGTCCTAGAGCCAGATCAGATCAATCAAGGCAAGGCCAGAGTCTGATCAAAAATCAGACCCAGCTCTGACTAGATCTAGCTACAAAAGGAATTGAACCTGAGCAAAAAGGTGAATGGCTTGCTCTTGATACGAGCTCCTTATCTACTACACCACAAAGGGATCATTTTCGGCCTGTATCAGGCCCTGTATTAACCAGGCAAGTCAAGCCAGGACAGGACTTGGCTTTTGATCAAAACAAGAGCAAAACGAATGCTTGCTATTCAAATTGACTTTGTGACCTGCAAGGCTGATCAAGGCTAGACCTGACTTTTGATGAGTAGCCAGCTTTTGGCTTCTAGCTGAAACTTTGCTCGATCCAATAAAATCGCTTTTGGAGCAACCCTGAAACTGTACTTTGTTGTACTTTGTGCACCCTTTCTATTGCACTCTTTGTTTTCTCGTAAATTGAGCTATTTTTACAGAGAAATTGAGGGCTGAGTGTGCCAGAAAGGGTGCGTTTACTTTTTTCTGTCTTGAAATTATGTATTAACAAGTGAAGTGTACTGTTTTCAAATTTTTCAATCAGCTTGCTTTTTGATTTTTTCAAATTTTCCAATCAGATCTCATCTTCAACTCTAGACCTGAAATCTCGTTCTATCCTCAAATCACAGACATCTTTTAAATGATTCATTTGTGATTTGTGATCATGCACAACTTTGTCACTATTTTGTGCTTGTTTACGAGAAAAGGGGGGAACTGAAACTACAAGGACAAATTGAAAACGTTTACGAAAAAGATTTCGCAGACATTTAAAAGTCGATAAAGTTTAAATGAGTTCTTGCAAATGAAATTGACAAATACGAAGGAAAGATTACGGTGGAAAGTTTAAAGGTTTATCTCCCGTAAATACTCTAATAGCTCTAATAGTATCCCACTCCAATAAATGATGGTGTAAAAGCGAAAAGAGAAGAAAGCTTCAAAGTCTAAAAAAAGCCTTTCAGAAGCCTTTTAAAAAAAATTGCCAATGAAATCTTGAATGTTGTGGAATTGCCAAAGGTTGGGAGGGAAAGATTACGATAGAAAGGGAAAAAGAAAGGGTGATTACCTACCGTAAATAATAGATTCTATTATTAACCACCACAACGGGTTTAAAATCGATTTTTTAATCTGATCAATACCAATTTTTCTATGCTATCCAACTAAGAGAAATTGAAAGTTTTATTAAAATTTGTCTACTCAAAAAAAAGTTAATAGGATGAAGAGGTTTCCAGGCTATTTGTTCTAGGTTTACATCTATTCTTTATCTAGCCGAGGAAGGAATTGAAGGAATTCGCTGTAAGCTTGCGACGGAAATTGAGAAACATAAAATGAATGTTTCAAATTGAATAAACACCATCAAATGGCTTGTAAGTGATGTCTTAATTTCAGATTTTGGAAACGCTTAAAGAACCGCTCATATCTCGACACCAGTACGTTTATTTCGGCGCGCTTTGGTATCAAATTCCTAGTTTCCCTGATTCTTTCTTTCTTGTGACTAGTCGATTATGTATTCTTTCTGTCGACTGACAGCTTATTCCTCAGAAAACAGAAACGTAGAATAAAACAAAAGTAATAACAATTAAAATCGTGTTTTAACTTTTGTAATGAATTTCTGTAATGTTTTCTGTAATGAAAGTTCAAAATGAAGTCAAACTTGAACATTCAAGGGAAGCGGAGTAAACACAAACTCAAACTAGAGGATTAAAGAGGAATTAAAGCCAAATTTGTGGCACAAACAAATTAGCTGAGCTTAAGAAACATATCAGTCGACAGAAAGAAAACATAAATCGACTAGTCACAAGAAAGAAAGAATCAGGGAAACTAGCATTAACTCTCTCGAAAATCAAGCTGAAAAAAAGTGTACTGTCTTTACGTGGGAAGAACTTCTGCAAAAAAAACGTCAAACTTTCAAAAATAGTTTTCCAATGAGCAAAAGCCATCTCAAAAAAAAGATTTTTGAATCGTTGAAACACCAAAAAGTTCTCCCCACGCAAAAGCAAAATGCTCATTATGTATACGCTTAAATTAGCAGTTTATAAAGGACCCGAAATGAAAGAAAATTGTTGAATCCGTTTGAAAGAAAATTATTTATTTTATCTTTCATTTTGAAATCATTTTTTGTATTTTTTTGTCTTCCTAAATGGAGACTTTTTGGATTTACGGTCGTCTAGAAGCGAATCCTAAATACGATTGCGGGTTTGGCTTTGAAGCTTTAATCATACTTGATCAATTTTTAATTGTTAATTGTTACTTTGTTAGCATTTGTATTTGTTTTTTTTTATTGAATTGTTATTTGTTAAATTGTTAAAGTGATGAACGTTTTAGGAAATAGAAACCAAATGGAAACCAAAAAGGAACCAAATATGAACCCAATAGGAACCAAATAGGAACCCAATAGGAACTACAAGGAAACGAATAGGAACCAAGTAGGAACTCAATAGGAACTAAATAGAAACTACAAGGAACCAAAAAGGACCCAAACAGTAACCCAATATAAACCAAATAGGACCCAAATAGGAACCCAATAGGAACTACAAGGAAACAAATAGGAACCAAGTAGGAACTCAATAGGAACCAAATAGGAATCAAATAGGACCCAAATAGGACCCAAATAGGAACCAAATAGGAACCAAATAGTAACCCAATAGGAACCAAATATGGACGAAAGAGGACCCAAATAGTAACCCAATAGGAACCAAATAGGACCCAAATAGTAACCCAATAGGAACCAGATAGTAACCAAATATCTACCCAATAGGAACCAAAAAGGAACCAAATAGAAACCAAATAGTAACCAAATATCTACCCAATAGGAACCAAATAAAAAATGTTCAGCATTTCGAATGTTAAAATGTTTTATTTTTCAGCAACTACACTCCAGTCTCACCAAGATCACAAGCCCATTTATCGTTGGGCTTGTTTTATATCATTTTTAGCTTTTTCATTCAGGTAACGCAAAATACAGAGAAAGAGAAAAAGTATCTTAAACTTTGAGATTCTTTACTTAATCTGTTTGGCGATTATTGGAAGGAAAGAGCTTCTCAAGTATTCTGCGTATAAACTCATGTTTGCCTTGGGTGAGTGAAATGGTGCTGGAAATTGAATCTTCAATTGTTTTTTTTTTGTTTCCTTAATAGATTTTTTGACTCTAGCGTAATTGAAATGTCAAAATTTGCGGTAAAATCTTAAAAGTTGTCTTAAACAAGATTTAGTTTAAAGAAAAAGAAAGAAGTAGATGGTTAGAAGTAGGTTAGAAGTAAGTTAAAAGTAATTTAAAAGTAATTTAAAAATAAATGGTGGTTAAATCTTTTAACCATTTAAGATTCAAAATCAAGATTTAACCACCATTTATTTTTAAATTACTTTTAAATTACTTTTAAATTGCTTTTAAATTGCTTTTAACTAGAGTTCGGCAAACGAAACCAAAACCAAAACCAGACCAAAACCAAAACCAAAACCAAAACAAACCAAAACTCAATTTGCATATAAATTAACATGTAAATTTAAAATTCGAGTGATACTCAGTTGGTTAACTGAATATCTTTAGAGACCCATTTTGAGTGCTCTTTTTATCTATGAAATATTAACTTTTTAAAAAACTGTTTCACCCATCATGTAGCCAAGAATGCAAGGAATTTTTTGATATAAAACTTGAGCCGGCTTGGTTTTTTGGATTGTGAGAAATTTGACGGCGCTGTTTTGACTACCCCCCCCACATCGGCGCGAAATAAGGCAAAAATGCGTTTTCTATAGGATTTTTCTGGGAGTACCTTTTTTAGATGCGGAAAATTGTGCTGATTCCGAATCTGAAGGAATTTTCATAACTTTTTGTAGAGTTGAGCAAATTTTATGATTTTTGCATCAAAATGTTCGTAAGAATCTCTAGAATAAGACCTACTCCTTCGTTTTTGGTTCTAGACCCTCGTTGTCGAGTTACGAGCTCCAAACTGCAGGGTACCACAAAATTTCCCATACAAAATGACCAAAAAACTGCTAAAACTCAATTTAAAAAATTTCTGTCAGAGGGATTTGGAAAATTCCTTCAGATTCGGAATCAGCACAATTTTCCGCATCTAAAAAAGGTACTCCCAGAAAAATCCTATAGAAAACGCATTTTCGCGCCGATGTGCCCCCCCAAAATCTCGCGGCCGAAAAAAGGACCAAAACACGACCTCGAAATTTCGAAAAAAGAGCCTATGGGATAGATTTTTGCATGCTGATTTCAAATCTGCAAACAGATTTTCGCTAGCTCCTCCCAGTCGCGAGATATTGGCGAGTTTTGGTTAGTTTTGGTTTTGGTTTTGGTTAAGTTTTGTTTTCCGAAGTCTACTTTTAACCATTTACTTCTTTCTTTTAACCTTTTTAACTTTTACTTCTTTTAACTTTTACTTCTTTTAACTTTTACTTTAGACATTTAATATTTAGGATATTTAGGGATTTGTGATTGTTTTGCTATTTTCACTGCTGGACATTTCACTGGATATTTTGTGGCTGTCGGAACCGTGTTTTGTGATTATCCTTTATTGATTTATTGTCTCGGAAGCTTTGGCAATCGTAAGTAGAAAATAATGACTCAGCTCTTGAAATCCTTGAATTGAAATGAAAAAAATAAAATAAAAGTTTAAACCCTAAAAATATGGAGGCTGGTGGGGGAGGCGATGTTTGTGAAAAAGGCCCAAAACCAAGAGCCAATTTGAATTGAAAAACTGTCCGTCTTGGTTTCGTTTAGGTTTTTGAAGTTTTCGGCATCGATTCCTGGCTGAATGATGGTTTAATTTCTAGTAAATTTTTGATTGTCCCATGAGAATCCGTTACAGAATCGGCGAATACGTCCTTTCTTCTGACATTTCTCCTTCTTCTCACGCGAATACTCGATTTAGCTGCCAGCAAATGGAAGGACTTTCTCTTCAAGGTTTACCACTTAAATCAACGACAAAATCGTTTTTGAGGAAAACCGAGCGTTGTGGTCGATTGGAATCTCAATTGGATTCGGAGTTTATCTCAATCTTTTCGGCACACCTGGTCTTTTCAATGCCGACTTCGGGAGTTGGATTTTCGATCCGATGATTCCGGGTCTCACAAATAATCAGGTACCCCGATTTTCTGTGTTTTCCTAGCGCTAATTTGCTTTAATACTTTACACGATTTCCTATCTGTCATTCAATTTCAGTTCGAGGCAAAAGTGCAGGGGATTTTCAATTTGATTTTCTGCTTTTCATTGGGCATTTTCACTCCATTAACCTATCTGCTGCAATGGAGAAGAGAAAGGAAATATGGACAAATGGTTTCCTACAAAAAACAGGTTTTTGTTGAAGCAAAAGAAAGAGTGGCTTGGGTTTTGAGTTTGATCTCGTACTGGAATCTCGTACTGGAACGAAGAATGTCGACTCTCCCTATCCATACCAATTGACCTACCGTCTTTCTTCTAATAGTGCCTTCTAAATTGACCCGGTTCACGATTAGAGGAAATCCGATAACCAAATCAACATACTGATTCCCCTATGACAGGTCCTTCAGCAGGCCATCCTCGTCTCCGTGTTCCCTCTGCTCACTGCCACCGCCTATGCGACGTTGGGCCTTTTCGCCAGCTCTCCCTATTTTATGCTTATGATGTATATCAGTTCGAATGCATGGTTTCTGATGCATTGTAAATTCTACTTTCTTTTTTGATTAAATTCAAAAATGTTTTCCAGGTATGCCGGCCATTGTCTACCTCTTCTTCAACAAAACCATTCGTAAAAAAGCGCTGAAAGCGATGGGATTAAAGAAATTTCAAATTGTTTTCAAAATTCAAATTGTGCCTAGCGTAGCGCAAACGTCAGTTAAAAGTACAGTTAACTCAAAATGAAATGCAAAGCAATAAATGTTTTATATTTTCAGCTTTTTTTAACCTAAATATGGCTGTAAAAGTTTGTAATTCACAAGAATTAAATAGGTAATTTACCATAATTAAATAGGTAATTTACCAGAATTAAATATTAAATAGGTAATAAAGCATTCCAATTGACGTCGTCGCCATTTGGAGGTAGTCGATGGGAGCGCCGCGTCGTCGTTTCTTTTTCGTTTTCAAATCATTTTTTTTTTGTTGAATTAATTGAAAGTATTTTTTTACACGATAAATTTTGTGTTGAAATGAGGGGTGGGACAAATGCGACTTTTTTTGCGCACCTGGACATTTGCGCACCTTTTTTTTGCTGGAAAAGGCCTTAGGCAAGGCCGTAGAGCTTCGAAAATATTTCCATAGAAGGGAATCGTATGCGTACATTCCGAATTTCGACAAATCAGACCTCGCTGACACGTCAAATTTGGACTAAAAGGCAAAAACTACGCAACTTAACGCTTTTCCGCAGTTTTTGCATTTTAGCTCAAATTTGACGTGTCAGCGAGATCTGATTTGTCGAAATTCGGAATCTACGCATACGATTCCGTTGTATGAAAGCATTTTTGAAGCTCTACGACCTTTCCTAAGGCCTTTTCCAGCAAAAAAAAGGTGCGCAAATGTCCAGGTGCGCAAAAAAAAGTCGCATTTGTCCCACCCCCTTGAAATGAGAAAGCAATCTATTTTCATCTATTTTCTATTGCATCTATTTCATCTAAAGCAATCTATTTTCATTTGGAAGCCAAGTGGAGAATCCGGAACTTTTCGTAGCACGATCACAATGAAGACCAAAACTAACTTTACAGTTAGTTTTGGTCTTCATTTGGGTTTGGGGAGTTGAATGAAAACAACGAAAGCAAGGCTCATCTTCTGGGCCGTTACAAAACTCGTTCTCTGGTTTGTATTTTGTGTGCATGAGCTCATTTTGAACAGAATTTTATGCAAAATGCGAAAATCGATATCATTTTGCAAACCTTTCGAGCAGATTTAAAAAAATTTTTAATGAACACTTTAATGAACTTTCAAAAATACACTCGAGTTTTGTTTTTTTACAATATATTTTTCTAGTAGACAAAAAAGTGAACCGGACGGTGCTTTTCGATGAACAAATAGCACGTAGGACTCAAAAAAAAAAACGCTTAGTCCAGGCTAAAAGCCCGTGACGTCGCCATTGACCGATCCACGCGAAAACAGCTACACACAATAGTGAAAATTTCAATTTGTATGGTTAGTGTGGGTGTGCAGGGCATTGTCCCCACTTACACTTGTTAGCTTTTGCTAATCGGACAATAGACTGTGCTAGGTGATCGGTCATTTGATGCGATTCAATTGAAATTGACCGTATAAAATGAAGTCGAGAAAGCGAAGAGATCACTTTAAACGAGACACTTTAACTCTCGAAAATGATCCGTCAACTTGG
Source organism: Mesorhabditis belari (assembly GCA_958450365.1). NCBI lineage: Eukaryota > Metazoa > Nematoda > Chromadorea > Rhabditida > Rhabditidae > Mesorhabditis > Mesorhabditis belari. Next base: position 2,985,614 of record CAUEEP010000737.1, on the reverse strand, counting down.
GATTTTCCTCGTCATTAGCGGTGAGTTTTTGAAGTTTTCGTATAGCTTAACTAAATTGTTAACTATTCCTTGTCATGCATTGTTGAAAAGTTGAGATTTTGATTAAGTAGCCTAAATATGTAGATCAGCTTGTACAGAGTGCGATATAATTATGGGCCTAGGGGTGCCAGCTTTATCTATGACCATTTGGTGCCACATATAACATGTTCTTTTATATCTTTTACTTTTTTCATGTTTACCCTTGTTATTTGATATCATTTCTAAGATTCTATAGTGTTTTTTGGAGATGTTCCGAATATTTATCGGAACTTGATCATAGCGTTGCATCAATGGGGGCTTTTTGACACGTGCAATTTCTCAAAATTTGGTTTCTACACAGCTCATGAACAAGACGATTAAACACTTCAAGGAATTGGGAACAAATGTTGATAGAGCTGGTCGAGGAAAACGGCGTTCTGTAGGGATTCAGTCCAACATCAAAAAAATGCGAGGGAGGTTGGGTCCTAACCCGGAACGATCATGTCACGCAAAATAGGAATTTCTGTGCCTTCTTTGCGTCGAATTGTGCGGCGCGAACTCAAGATGAAAGCTTTCAAAAAGAACAAATGTTAAGGACTCACCAAAGCTGCCAAAAAGAAAAGAACGATGTGAGGGCCTTCTCAGGCGATTCAACCAACGTAGCTGTTGTGATATTTTGTCCTCAGATGAAAAATTATTCAACGTTGAACAAGTGCTAAACAAGCAGAATGACCGAATTTATGCCATTTCCAACCCACACAAATCGCGCGTTCTTCATCCAGCTTCAGTCTTTACAAATCCGTCAATGGAAAGACCCTTTCGTGCAAGAGTCAAGGTAAATCACTATTTGCAACAAGACGTTTTCCCTGGGCCAACCATTTTGGACAACGTAGTGGGTATTTCAGCACGTGGCTCGGCTCCAGTCTCGAATAGTTCAGGAGTGAGCAGAACCTACCCGACTTCATCTCATTCAACGAGTGGCATCCAAGCTCGCCGCATTTTAATCCGCTTGATTTTTCAGTCTGGACAATCTTAGAAGCTAAGGTGTGTGCTAAACCACATCGAACAGTTGACTCGTTAAAGAAAGCGCTCCTTAACGCATGGTACGAGCTTGATGTTGCCTACTTGCGTGCCACAGTTGACGCCTTCCGCCCACGTCTGTTGTTATCTTTGGGTGACTTGTTTTTCGGTTAATATCGACTGATTTATCTGGGTCTATAACTGTGACGCATCCTGTATACTGAAAAGCCTAGTTGAGCCCATAATTGTGACGCACCCTGTACACTAAACTGTTCTTGCCCTAAACACTGCCTGACCTTTAGTGGCTTCTGTGCATGCCGTCACAAATTGTACCACCTGTCCAGCTGGCGGTGTCTGGTCGGACTGGTCGAATTACACTTTGTGCTCGGACACTTGCGGCCTCTTCGGAACGCAGGTTCAGAAAAGAACTTGCACCTCGTGGAAATTCGGATGCCCGTGCACGTAAGGATCACTGAAAACACCAGTAAAGCATACCTCAATTCAGTGGAAACTACTCTCGATCGGAACCTTGTGGAGACTCGCCTTGTCCTTTTCCGAGGGACACCTGCAAGAGTCCGTATGTAAAGGTTCCTTAAAAAAAGCTTTTAGCAAAGAAACCGTTTGAAATTTAGTATCCGAATCAAGTGCTGAAGAGATACGTCTGTGGAAACATCACAAATAGTGCTGAAACTGGTGACTACGTGGCCCCAAATTGTACAGTCAACAGTCAGTTTTTCAAAGTTCTTTTTGATAAATCGGAAACACAGAAGTTTTGAACACTTGTCCGTGTCCACCGGGCGGCATTTGGTCCGCGTGGAGCTCGACGGGCACTTGTTCAGCCACATGTGGCCTCTGTGGGACGGTAAACCAGACTCGAACCTGCAAATCGACAAGTTATGGCTGTGCTTGCAGGTGGGCACTAAATATTCCATTTGCATTATTGCATTTGCACATTTGCATTTGGTACATTTGCATTATTGCATTTGTAAGGTAATCAAAGCAGAATTAAAACAATTTTACATTATTTCCATCAAGTTTAGACCAAGCTAGTTTTACGTTCATTTGCGCGACTTTTTACAATCCATTTAGTGGAGCATCTTCTCAAATGATTGCTTGTCCGACGACCCCTTGTGATGGCTCAACTTGTTGCAATAACGAAACCCTCGTCATCAACGTTTCGACAAACCAAACTCAATGTGGGCAACAACTGCCCCCAGATCCCGTCTATGCATTGCCAGCCTGTCCAACGGTATGTATGATAGCCATCACCAGTTTTCTAGGTCTGCCTTTAGACAACCATTGCTCCGACTACGACTACAAAAAAGACAACGACCAAAACGACGACCAAACCAACAACGAAAGCCACCACAAAGAAAACTACGATAAAAACCACTGCCAAGACAACCATTAAAACCACAAAAAAAGCAACAACGACTACTAAGAAAACCACTACGACTTCGGTGAGTACTTAATCAGCACGACAAAAAGTGTTTGCTTGCAATTAAAAGGTAGAAAAATTGAAATATTTAAGACAACCACTACCACGACCACTACCACGACTACTACGTAAGTTTCTCAAAACTTTCAAAACATTTTTCTTTATGTAAAAGTTTGATAATTATTTAAGATGTTTTATGCATCTTTACGAGATTCTATTGGGTTGGTGAATTGAAAACTGACTTTGAACTAAAATTTATTCAACATAAAACCATGAATTCATTCCAAATAATTTCCATTATTATTGACGACTTCTGCCCATTTTACAGGCAATTTGTGGATTCCTCTTTCGTAGTAGGATTTTGGTTTGTGTGTGAGACAAGTGTGAGACTCAAAAATCGAGAGCTGGAGATGTCCCAGTTTGAGCACTTTCTTCAAAAGAAACCCATTTTGGTGTCAATAGAAAAGTTGTAGAGAATCAAAAATGAGGCTTATAGCCAAATTTTCAAAAAGATACACTTAGTAGTTTCGCTTAAAATGCAAGTTTTGTGAAAATTGGTAAATTTGGCATTTCTTCAAAACCAGTTTTTGAATCGTTCTGAAAATTTGGATATAAGCTTGATTTTTGATTCTCTACAACTTTTCCATTGACACCGAAATGGGTTTCTTATGAAGAAAGTGCCCAAACTGTCACATATGACAATAGCCCGCAGTTTTCAATTCACCAACCCAACAATAGAACGACAACTACAACGACAACGACGACAACAACGACAACAACGACAACAACGACAACAACGACAACAACGACAACAACGACCACAGAGCTCGACACAACAGAAGCCCCGACCACCTCGACGACAACAGTCCCACCCACAACGAAAAAAGCATGCAATCCGAATGTGACAAGAGGTTCGCAAACATTTTCATTGTTTGATCATTTTAAAACCTCCTAGCTTGCCAACAGTGTGGCAGCCTGCCGGCCTTCTTTAAGCCGAATCCTCTGGCTCCATATCCGGTTGGACAAATGACCTACACCTACTCGTAAGTGGATGCTTTATACTATAAAAGGTTGAATAAAAAAATTGCTGGAAAAATGATTTAAAACAATTCCTTGTTTCTTTTTCCAACTTTTTCCAGGTTGTAAACAAAGTCTTGACCCTTAGATTGATAATATCTCAGCGTAGAATCAATGTATTTAAATGAAATTTTAAGCAGATTATTCTTTAAAATCTTACAAGCTTAATGTCAAAGCTATAAAGTTATTCGGCGATTAACGACCAAGTTATAGCCAAAAGACTTTACGAGAGCAATTTTTTATCACTAGTGTTAAATTCAAAAATACGAGCACATGAGGAAACAATACAATAAAATAATGTAAGATAGTTTCTAAAAAAGTTTCAAAAACTCTTAGCGAAGTTTATTTGATTTTTCAAGAGGGTTAAACTTTTGTTATAATTTGGTCTATAACTTGCTATAACTTGTTGTAACTTGCTATAACTATAACTTGATCGTTCATCGCCGAATAACTTTATAACTTTGGCATTAAGCTTGTCAGATTTTAAAGAATAATCTGTTTAAAATTTCATTTAAATATATTGATTCTACGCTGATTAGCAATCTAAGAAAGGGTGAAGACTTTTTAAACCTACCGTAAATACTTGAATAGTACCCCTCCGCCCATAATGACGGTGCGGAGTGTTGCATAGTCTAGCTTTGAACGAGTTTTTCTCGACACTGGTTTATGCTACAATGCGGGCTTTGGTATCAAAAAATAGCTGAAATTCAGGGCTATTTTTTGATACCAAAGACGTATTTTTTTAAAGTACGGGCGCTTTGAAAAAATGAAATACGAAAAAACTTTTGCGACTACGCGACTGTACGAGGGCGGTGGGGTACTATTAAAGTATTTACGGGAATACACTTTGTCTATCCCCTTTTACAGCATCAATGTCACTAACTGTTGCATGGTGGCCGATTGGGATTGCTCGCGAAATGCAGGAGATAATGTAGGCAAAGTTTTATTGTTAAAATAAAAAGGAAACTTTTTCTTCAGATGGGCTTTCAAGTGAATGATGGGTCTGGAGCCGTTGCACAAGCACAACAATGTCCAAATGTATGTTTGTTGAAAATTTTTTTCTCTACAACCTCTTGACTAACAAAAACAGAAATATTCTAGGAACTAGGAAATAGATTTTTAAAATTTTAAAGGTCATATTTAAATTTAAAACCTTTTTTTTAGGTGGACTCGACGAAAAAACCGGAAATGTTTCCGTTTCTTTGCGGGAATGATAAAGTCTGGCGCTTTCATGGGGTATTTATAATAAAACAAACATTTGATTAAAAATGTGTAACTTAAAGTTTACCTAAAAGTAAAACCTTTTTTAGCACACCTTCACCAATTTTGCGTGTTATGTTCTTGGAACGGGCGCCTGTTAAAGAAGACTTTTGAACAGGAAAGAGAGATTTATAATAAATTGTTCTTATATAAAAGTTGAAAAGAATAAATTATTTTTGTAAATTCAAATGTATGTTTAAAAGAATCGATGAATGGAAGTGAATATTTAGAGACAAAAGAAAAGGCTTTGGGCATTGAAGAGCTGCTGAAGCAAGGGTTTTTTGGTTTTGAGGGAGCTAAGATTGAAATTGTCTGATTGAAATTGTCTGATTGAAATTTTCTGATTGAAATTTTCTGATTGAAATTTTCTGATTGAAATTTTCTGATTGAAATTTTCTGATTGAAATTGTCTGATTGAAATTGTTTCTCGAGAGGTTCATTCGCACAAAAGTGCCTGAAAAACATTTGAAATTAAAAACAAAACTAGTTTTAGTTCGAAACTACAATTTGCATGTCAAAAAAGGCTAAATTTTTGTCTTAATTTTGCATCAACCACTCAGAAAATCACCAAATAGAAGAATTTCGAATTATCCGGATTATAAAATAGAATCGTGATCCAGATGAATTGGTAACGGTATTCAAAAGATGAATGAATCGGTATTCAAAAGATGATGCCAATATTTTTGCCTTTAGCTCGAGGGCATCAATTATTTTCAATTCCAAAAGAAAACCAAAAGAAAACCAAAAGCAAACCTGAGAAAAAACTTTTTCCATTATGATTTCATAGAATCTCTGTCTACTCTACTCTTCTTATCAAGAAAAATCACGAAAAAATATAAAAAGGCTTGATAAAAACGGTAGGGGAAAGGGAAATTCTCGCATTCAGAAATGCGGTCATCGCTTTCTTTTGCTTTGTCGCTTTTCACTTGCTTGGTAATGATTTTGAATCATATTTTATATCATTTTTCCTTTGAAACTCTTTAGATTTTATCCTTCGGAGAACTATTTGACAAGAGCACATGTGGGAAAACGAAGCAATGCATTGTACCTTGTTACAATCAAAATCCGGACACATGCGACTTTGTCGCTTCGATAAACGTTTGTTTTTTCTTCCGTCTATGAAGATAACTTAAAGTTTATGTAGTTTCGAAATATAAGTGGCACTTATTATCTGGACATCGAGCTACTTACGAGGAATTTTCAACAATCAAACAGCTATGTTGCTCTAGGCTTCAGTACCGACCAGGAAATGGTAATCATTGCTTAAAACATTTGCTATTTAGTGCTTAAAACATCGATCTTCGTCGCGTTGTCAGATTTTTTGCTGTTTTCAGTGTAAAATTGGTGTTCGCTGCCGATTTGTGATCCCAAAAAGGTTATCAGAAATTTGAAAATTGAAAACAGAAAACGCACCCCACCCCTTTTCCCATTAGCAATCTAACTTTGAGCTCAAATATCTTCGTGTTGGGGTGTTCAATTTAAATATTCTTGATATCATTGAATGCGCCAAGTCTTTCTCTGTCGATTGATACAAAAACTATTTAAATTCGATAGCCCAATGACGAGAAATTTGAGCTCAAAGTTGGATTGGCAATGGCAAAGGTGGCGGGGCGCGTATCAAATATCCCATATGCCAAAATGCATTTGATTACCTTCATTACCTTAATCTTTTCAAACACTTTAACTTATATTATAGCAATTTTCATCAAGAACCGATCCTAAAGTACTTAAAAATCTGTATCATTAGCGCATTCCCATATGCGGATATTTTCGCGCCAATCTAAAGATCTAAAGAATGATTCTAAAGATCTAAAGAATGGTTCTAAAGATCTAAAGAATCTAAAACGTATTTCGGTAAAAGCTTTATTTTAAAAAGTATACAAAAAAGCAATTAGCCGCTTTCAGATGGGATCAAAAGTGTCGGAATGTTCGGCATTAGGAGTTGATCGAATGAGCCCAAAACTTTCGTACAATCCACAAAAATATCCACCCTACAATTCGCGGATAGCCAACATGACGGTAGGTTTGGAAAAAGAAAAAGACTAAAAAGTGAAAAGGCCTAACTAGGCTACTTTTCTAGGCTACTTGTAGAATTCACGTGAATCTTGCTGGCTTTCTTTTTATATTGAAATCTACATAGTGCAATTGATGTGAGCACTAGAAATGGGAAAAATTCCAATTCCAAAATTCCAAGCCGAACCTAATTCCACCTTTGTTTTCTCGACCGTTTCTTGTCCGATTCTTCAGAGATTTTATCTGAATGGTGAAAATGTTGATTTCTATCTGTAAATTTTAAATTAAGCCAAGAAAAGTCAAGAAAACGAAGGTGGAATTAGGTTTGGATTGGAATTTTCCCTAGACACTAGACACTAGACATGTTCATTTTCGAGTTTTGGCGGCCGGGTCGGGTCAGCGGGTCACTTTTGACTCGACCCGACCTGACCCGATGCCCATGTCTAGTAGACACCTTATGGAAGCACGTAAAATTTCACTATTTCACTATTTCACTATTATCAATAAACCTTTCCCCTTTTACAAGCAACAATTTCTCTAAACTAGTAATTTGTTTTATAATTTATAATTATAATTTATGTTTTATAATCAAAACAAAGTCCTGTTTTAAGACTCGTCAATGTTTATTGTCGAAAAGAGTAAACAAAGGAATGTTTTTAGAAATTTAACGATGATTAGCATTTAAGTAAGTAATGTTTTTTAAGTATCTGGATTCCTGAATTAGATTTAATATTAAAAAAAATCATCAAGATTCGATGAACTTTCAGTCACAAAAGTCTTGAAAGCCATTTGACATCGAGTTTACTCATCGGAAATTTCATTAAAAGTATAATAGATATTGATTTTTCTTTAGCTTATAAAGTTAGTGTCAGTACCCATCAAAAAAACAAAAGTTGACTTTGACAAAAGTTGACTAAAGTCGATTCTCATCAATTTTGCCTACTCGACTTTGCACTCCCGAAAAACCCGAAAAACTAAAGGTTTTCTAAATTGTTAACAAATTGTTAACAACGATTTTATAGAGGAAATCTAGATCTTTCCAATGGTGTACTTCATTCAACATTGGTAAAATCAATTTCTGATGTAAAAGTCCGTTGTTTAGTTGACAACCTAATAGTGAAGATTGGAAAGATTTTCCCGAACATTTGTAGCTTAATGGTTTAAATACGTCTTAACAATCTTAACAATAAAACGGCTATCACCAAATCGATAGAAATAATTTGGCGCCTTTTTAGCAGAATGATTTCGATATGATTTTGACAAGTGTGAGTGTTTCCGAAATTGATGGAGAGATTCTTTGCCGCTTCACACAACAAATCAACAACCTCCCAATTGTCAATAGCGAAATTTACAACTATAAAGATGGCGATATGGAATACTTTCTTTTTGCTCGAGGAAATACATCGGAAAACGGTTATTTAGAAGAAAAGCTTTGCAAAGTTTGTTTAGGATTGATATATCATACAGAATCAGGCCGAGAAGTAACCATTTGGCAGTACAAGATTGGCCGAATCTTTGGTTTGTTGTTATATTCTTTGGTAGTTTTCTTTTACAATGGTAAACTTTTGAATTTATATCTATTTACACTTTTACTTTCGTAGCTCGCAAACGTGAGTTTTCTGGCATCAAAGTTTTTGCTATACACTCTTGAGCTGAGATTAGGCTTCTGTTTCAGCGGCACTTCTGGTGAGTGCCGCTGGAACAGAAGCCTAATCTCAGCTTTTGAATTTATATCTAGTTACTCAAACAGAAGGTGAGTGAATGGTGTAATGCAAATGTAAATCTACGGAACTAATCGAGTCTTTTTGTATAGTAAAATCACAGTTATCAGATCGATATTTATTCGACTTTTGCTTTTGCAAAGTCAGAAGTTCAGTATTCCAGGTCAGGAGTGTCCGAATGGCTATGAATATGTCACAGACAAGGGCTTATGCGTTGGAAATCCTCGATATAGATTTGGTGGGTACTAAAAGAAAAAGCAACCACACTTCAGGTTGTTTAAATTGATCAGAAAGAGGCCAGGCCTTGGCTTTGGCTTTGACTTGGCTTGGCCTAGTCTGGAAATTCGTGATAACCGTATTTCTTCGAATAGTAGACCGAGCCATTATTTTTGTACACCTCAAAAATGTGATTCACTAATTTCCAGACTAAGCCAAGCCAAGCCAAAGCCAAGTTCCCAGTACCGGATAAGGTGAGTTCAGAATTTTGGCCCTGAGCTTGAAGCCAAGATTTCGAGCTGGGCACCATGCATGGTTCTGACCCCGACAACTAGATTCTGATTACAGATTCGGTTTCGAGGCTTTCCACTAAACTATTTAGATCCACCAAAACATCTAGCATTTATCAATTTATCAGGTAGCAATTTTGCTAAACGGGTTTAGCAGTTTAACATTTAACAATGCAACTTTTCTAAATGCTAAATGCTAAATGCCAAATACCAAAACAATTTCGCTAAATTTAGCATTTTCTCTAATAGTAGTGCACCCCGGCGAGCCGAGTTGATGCCTATTTTACGGTTTCCAAGCTTTTGCAGAAACTCAACACACTAATACCCCACTAGATCTCATCGTCAGCTACATTTTCCGATCCCACATCGATAGGTTCTGATAAGCGGTTCTCGAGATTTCGAGGAATTTAGGCGACGCTCAGAGTGCACTACTATTAAGAGAGAATACGGCAATTAAGTTTTATTTCTTGTAAACTGAATATTCTGATGCTGCCACATAAAGCTAACAAGTTTATGTGCTCAAAATTGGCTAAATTTTGATTTATATTGTGGCTAGAGTCTGTCTTTTCGAAAAGAAATGTTTCTGTGAAGTGGTAAAGCAATTAAAGTGGTTATTTTAACTTTACAATAACTATGACAGCTTGCATTTTATTCAGTTACTATATAGATTGCTGCTAGTGTTAATTTTAATTTTCTTTTTTATCAAATGGGTAATTTCTCAAGTCATGACCATTGTTTTCAGGAAATGGTTGGGATGTGAATGAGGCTTCATGCGAGTTAGATGGAGGGAATTTGGTTGTGATTCATGACGCCTTTTACAATGCGTTAATTGCTCAGATGGCCACGGAAAGTTGGTGACATTTCTTGGCTTTTTCTGCTTTTTCTGTTTCTCAAGATCTTTAAATTACGATTGCTAATGTGATTTTGTTTTATATTTTATTTAAGTCTTTTTTTTTTTTTCTCAAGACTCATCATCTAAAAATCTTAATTAAAGATGAAAGATGATTTTGCGAGATAACAAGCGACGTAAAGTTTTCAATAAAATGATGAGTATGTCAAGACGAACAATTGATCTTTATATCTTTATATCTAGAACAATTGATTTTTATATCTTCATCAAATTTTTGTAGAATACGGTGCCGAGCAAGGCGTAATGATTGGATTGATGTTGAATGGAACGACGTGGAAATGGTCAGATGGCTCACCGATGGACTATCAGAAATGGGCTCAAGGTGAGTTGATTTTAAAAAAGTAAATTTCGTTTTTGAAGGATATTTAGAATGTTGACAGTCAAGGTTTTTAGGTGAACCAGCAAATGGAAAAGAATGCGGTTATATGAATCCGATTAGCAACGATTGGTATGCTGGTCCTTGCTTTTCGTATAATGATTTTCTTTGCCAAACTTCTTTGTAAATATTGATCGAATCAGAAACTTTTGTATTATCACAATTGTTTTTTTGTATTTTTTGGTTTCATTAATCGTCTTGTTCGTCTTGTCATACTGATCGTTTTATTGAAAACTTTACGTTGCTTTTTATCTCGCACAATCATCTTTCATCTTTAATTTTTAATAAAGATTTTGAGATGATGAGTCTTGAGAAAAAAAAAGAAGACGATCAAATAAAATTTCATGAATGATCATGACAGAGACGGAAAAAGACCTATTCAATAAAAGTTGTTGTCAAATAACCTGAAGTCATCAAGATTCTTCAGAAATTGATATTCCAAATAAGTCAAAGTACCAAAACTCAATTTAGGACTACTTTAGGACTCAATTTCATCAGCATCAAGCTTAAAAAGGCCTTAAAACCGACTTTAACTTCTGGAATTTAGTTTCTAGGCAGAAATCGTTATTAAGATTAGCTCAAAGTGACAGCCAACGTTCACTGCATTCACTGATATCACTAGAGTGTGTTCCACGGGAGTAATTACTCAAGTAAAATTTGCATGAGTAATCTTTACTCGATTAATCGACGTTTTTTGGTCGAGTAACTACGAGTAATCCTCTTTACACGTCGAGTAAATTGAATATCTTTACATTTGAAGGGAATTTGCCACCAAATCAGTCGAACGGTTGAATATCTTTAAAAGAAGTCGTGATTTTGGCGCCATTTTTTTTGCAATAATTTTCGCTAAAAGTACGGTAATTTTTCTTAAGCGTGCGCTTTAAAAAAAAGACATTACTCGCGAGGAAAACAATCATGATTGAGAAAGAACTTGAGAAAGAAGACAATCAAGAAAGAAGACTATATCACTCATCTCACGTCCTCTCGTATCGTACTATCACAACGATCAATTGATACTCAAAATTTCTTCCTTTGCAATGGCATTTCAGTGATTTTTGAGCAATTTCATATTCATTAAAATCAACTTGCTCGTAGACAAGAACCACAACAGCAATTGAGGGCTCACTTTTCAAATGGATACTAAAAACTAAAGATAACTTTGTCTACTACTACATTAAAATGAACTTGATCGTAGACAAGAACCACAACAGCAATTGAGGGCTCACTTTTCAAATGGAAATTTCAAATGAATTTCAAATTCATAAAAACTAAAGATAAATTTGTCTAAAAAAAACATTAAACTTACATTTTTGAAGAATAAAATAATTACAATTACTAAAAATAAAAGAAAAAGAAAAAAGAAAGTTTTCGTTTTTTTCAAAGAAAAACCTTTGAAAAAACTAAAACTAAAGTCTTTGAATAGGCGTTAAATTGAGTTAACCAAGAAAAATCTTGTTTTTATTTCTTTGAAAGATTGAACAATTGAAATTTGACCTTTTTTCTATCTCTATTCATTAAAAGCAGCTTCAAAGATTTTTTTTCAACTTTTAAACTAAAAAAGCCAGTTGGAGAGCATTGAAATAATGTTTTTTTTTAGGTAAAAATTAGTTTATTAAAAGAAACGTTTTAATAAAACAATTTTAAGGGTTTAAACCAAGTCATTTCTTGAAGTAATCGTCGAGGAAATGCCCTCGTTTTGTGGATCATTCGTCTTTTTCATCGACATATTTGAGTGGAGATGCTCGTGAATCTTGTAGATCTTGTAGGTTTTACTTTTTCGTTTCCAGCAGAAAAGTTTGAGAACTTTTTCTTGATAAGGCGCCACGTAGTAGATTGTGATACACGGGTTGATTGAACTCACCTGAATCTTTGATTTTATTGGGTTGGTGAATTGAAAACTGCCGGCTATTGTCATATGTGACAGTTTGAGCACTTTCTTCAAAAGAAACCCATTTTGGTGTCAATCGAAAAGTTGTAGAGAATCAAAAATCAAGCTTATATCCAAATTTTCAGAACGATTCAAAAGCTGGTTTTCAAGAAGTGCCAAGTTTACAAAATTTTCGCAAAACTTACATTTTAAGCGAAACTACTAAGTGTATCTTTTTGAAAATTTGGCTATAAGCCTCATTTTTGATTCTCTACAACTTTTCTATTGACAGCAAAATGGGTTTCTTTGAAGAAAGTGCTCAAACTGGGACATCTCTCCAGTCCTCCATTTTTGAGTCTCACACTTGTCTCACACAAAAACCAAAATCCTACTACGAAAGAGGAATCCGCAAATTGCCTGTAAAATGAGCACAAGTCGTCAATAATAATGGAAATTATTTGGAATGAATTTATGGTTTTATGTTCAATAAATTTTAGTTCAAAGTCCGGCAGTTTTCAATTCACCAACCCAATAGTTACAATTAAACCTCACAATGGCCACCAACAAGAAGACCCATTCCTCGAAATATGGAACCGAATGAGCAAATCTGAAATTAGGGTTTTTGCTGCTAAAAGTTGATTACGGTAGTTACGGTAGTTTAAATTGTCTCCACATGTAGACAGAAGCTTGACTCATCATGATAAGTGGAAGAACTGCTTGGAGGGTTAGAGCCTGGAACAGCCTGGATTTTTGTATCATGACCTATCCTAATCCAGACCGGAAATCCTTTATCTAACTAGGACCAAGCGCTGATCAGGTTATTGCCAACAAAGCTCATCAGCTGGTCAGTATCATGAGCCAATAAAATTTCCGTTTTCCCCACTTTCACCAATTTCTTCTGTGCCGTTTTCGTTTTCGGACTCATCGAGTTTCTCTCGAGAACTTTCAGAATTCGAATTCGATAGATGATAGCTGCTGTGTAACCGGGGAAAATCGGCAAACAAACCCAGAGCATCAACGGCATTATGCTAAAAATACACTCTACTCACAGCTCAATAGATTTAAAGTTTTCAAACCAAACACGTACGTTTTTTGATAAAGATACTCATAGCCGATGATGGCTGCGATTTTTGGGTCATCAGGAAAAAGAGAACCGTTTTGATGATCGATAAGCATTTGTCTGGCCACAGCTGGGTCGCTGGTCGAAGAAGCGAATGGAAACTGAAAAAGAAATTCGAAAAGTTATTTACAAGCAGTTATTTACAAGCAGTTATTTACAAGCAGCTACTCCAATCACTGACCATTGTGATGAAAGCTGGTAGATAAATGAGAAAACAAAGAAAAGTGATCAATTTTGGACTTGGAGCTTTGTTTGAGAGGACGTAGTGACGGTACCTGGACAATAAACATGATTATTAGGTACTACAAGAAAATAACCACGTTTTCCGGCTAGTTGACTTTGACATAGTTTTTAAATTTGATTTGACTCTTGTAATTATTATTTTTATTTTCATGCTAGGTTCTTCTTGTTTCAGTTTTCTTAAAGATTTTGTGTTTCTAATTATCTATGATGTTTAGGACTACATGTTACCTAAAGAGTTCAAGGTTTTTAATTGTTTATGTCGGTCTAGTTCACTCAATCAATTTCTAAACTTGCCAAAAAGAGAGTGGCATAAGGGAATACCCATAAGAAATACAATGCAGTGTGATGGTGTGAACTGAAACTTCGTTTTGTGTAGTCTTTCCACTAAACATACCGTCATTGCAGAATTGAGGAGTGAATTTTCGACACAAACCATGAAATTGAAGAACGATGCCGTTTTCAATTGGGATAAGTCTAAATTTGAGGATTTGGGTAAAAGATTCGTTTTCTCACCTCGTCATTGCTAGGGCGGCTGTGAGTCCAAGAAAAAACTCGGACAGGGTGACACTGAAATAGAGGATCTGTGGAGTTTAAGCTCAGCTAGTTAGTGAATGTTACATCCGAATCCGATCACGCGTCCAAATCGGATCCGGATGTCCGATTCGGACATCGGATTTGGATGTCCGAATCCGATCCAGACGTCCGGATCGATTCCAGAAGTCCGGAGCAAATGCCCGAATCCAATCCAAACATCCGGATCGGATCCGAACGTCTGGATCCGATACGGACATCCGGATCCGTTCGTCCGAATACGATCAAATTTAATTCAAATGCTAATTTCATCATTTTTTCACTGAATGCCATATGCTTGTTAGAATCCAAGCTATCATTTAATAATCCATGTTTGATTTGTATTTCATAAGTCCTTCATCAATCATTTGAGTCATCAATAAATCCTCAATGCAAGACAGCAATGACAAGCTTTGTCATTCAAAAACTTTTGCACAGTCTTTTACTTTACTAACCTTGCTAGAATGATAGAATATGATCGAAAAGATTTCGATGTCTGAAAAACGATGAGATACAAAAGTAGACCATTCATCGTAATTGAGATGAGATCAAAGATCTGGTGAGCGGTTGTGAAGAGTGTCGCTCGGAATTGAGTGAACGGGAAGTCCATTTTCGAAATGAATAGGATTTTAGTGATGGTAAAGCGAAAATAAAAGTAAACTATTTGAAATTTTACGATGAATTGACGGTACTCAAAGTCCGGTAGACAAGGAAGGGAAATACTCAAGTTCTCACGAAATCGTGGCTGACTAAAAGTGAGGTTCATAGTGTAACTTTGGTTTCCAAGGTCTTACCAAAAAGTCTATGTTACTTTCCACAATTAGGTAACTGCCGGTGAGAATTTGTCTACTAGTTAGCTCGAAGTTTTTCTTCTTATAGTCTACTTTAATTTTGGGTTCAGTCGTTGACTTGTTGACTTGTTGACTTGTTGAGTTGTTGACTCTTTTCCTTACGCTAGCAAATTAGTTTTTAAAGCAGCTCATACATCAGCTCCTTAACTTGAATGAACACTCAACAATGGAAGAGCCGAAATCTTTGAAATGACATTAGAAAGCATTTGTAGCTGATTGTTAACTAAATAGTGTTTTACCTTGACAAGCTGTTCCTTTTTGATGTCCGGAACATGCACACAATGAATGGTTGTCAGAATGAGGCACAGAGTGGCGATCACGTACACAGAAGTTAGGGACTAGTAGAATTGCAGCAAGTTGAAAGAGAAAGGATTGATGCTCATCGAAATAAAATCTCTAAAAGAAACAGAAAACAAATGACTCTTGTCACCATTTATTGATCATAAACCATTGAGGCAAGTGGAATCGGACGTAGCTGCTTGTCGAAAATTTTCTTTTTCTTGTTCTTGTTTGAAATAATTGAAAGAATCTTGTTGTTTATCTGGAAAGCTTAAGAATTAACAATAAATTTTGATTCTTACAACAATCAGCCAATCACTTCGGTTTGTTAAAAGAGTAGATGATGCCATTGTCGAAGATTTGACTGCTCTCACTTCTCTGGCTTTAATCGAATCAAGGTTTTTTCTGAAAAACAAAGTTAAAGTGTTTTAAGAAAAAGAAAGTTAGAAAAATGATTCAATTTTTGATTTGCTTTTGTGCAAAAACTCTTTGTAGATTTTTCAACTTTTAAATGATTTGAACTTTTAAATGATTGCAGATTATTCTAGAAATAAGGCTTTCTTTTTTTGGAAGTTCATCGTTTTTTCAGCAATTTTTGAAATGCAGCACCGTTTTTCACCTGAAACTTTTCTCTGAAACTTTTCCGATTTGATTGTCCGGTTTAGTCGATTTATTGGTGGTTTTTTTTTTTTTCTTTTCTTTTTTTTTTTTTTTTTTTTTTTTTTTTTTTTTTTTTTTTTTTTTTTTTTTTTTTTTTTTTTTTTTTTTTTTTTTTTTTTCCACCCCTCTATTTTTATATTTTTTTCCTTTTTTTTTTTTTTTTTTTTTAAAATCTCCCCTTTTTATATTTTTAATAAAAACCCTCAAAAAAATTATGAGTTTTTTTCCCTTTTATTTTTATTTTTTTAAATACCTACCCCCCCCCCCCCCTCTATACACAATTATAAAGGTATATTTTTTTTTTTTAAATAATTTTTCAACCCAAACCCCCATTTCCCCCCCCCCCCACCCCCCCCACCCAAAAAAAAAAAAAAAAAAAAAAATAAAATATTTAAATCCCTTTTATATTTTTTTTTAAAAAAAATTTTTTTTTTTTTTAAAAAAAAACAATCGGGTTTTTGGGGGGGGGTTGGGGGGGGGGGGGGGGGAAAAAAAAAAAAAAAAAGACTTTTGCATCAACCTAATATTTCACCAGAAAACGAATCAACCATTAAGCTATCAAACAGTCCAAGTTCTATTCAAGTTCAAGTTCTGTTCAAGTTCAAGTACAGAACGGAATTTGTTAAGGTTTACAAGGCACAAGCTGATCCCGATCTTTTCTAATAACTGCTTGATTTCTGATTTTGAACAGATATCAAAACTGTACCGTTTTAATTTGCAATTTGCGTACTTTCCAAAACCTTCAGTCAATCTTTAGTAAATCAAAAAGCAGCTAAGTAACAGCTAATCATTTCGTGAGAAATTAAAATCAAATTGATATGTGTGAGTCTTTCCTCGAGTTGAACTCCAAATTGCTGTGTGACTGTGCCACGATTTCCCCTTCCTCGATTCCCTTTCCACTTGCTCCGAGTGTTTTTTATATCACGAACTAAAGTCTTGTCAACAATCTGTTTTTTGATTTAAAAGTCGTCTTCATTGCAAATCACCAGAGATGGACTTTCCGTTTACTCAATTCCGAGCGACTCTCTTCACAACGGCTCACCAGATCTCTGATATCATTTCAATCGGAATGAATGGACTATTGCTATATCTCATTGTATTTCAAACCTCGAAATCTTTCCGATCATATTCTATAATTCTAGCAAGGTTAGTAAAGCAAAAGACTGTAAAAAGGTTGTGGGTAGTACGAGAAACTTAAAGTATTCAACTGGTTAAAGTATCCAACCTAAAGTAGTCAACTGGTTAAAGTATCCAAATTAAAGTATTCAACTTAAAGTGTCCAAAATAAAGTATCCAACTTAAAATACAATAAAAACAAGAAAATGAAAGTGACAAATGAAAACTGCCATTAAAGTAGATGGTCAGGATTTGAAGTCAAAACAATTTCAGTGTCACTCTATCCGAGTTCTTTCTCGGCCTCACAGCCGGATTGGCTACTGCCAGGTGAAACTCAGTTTTCCATAACTTTTGCCAGCTTAGAATTATTCCAATCAACTACGGCCTCATCTTTCAGTTTCACGGTTTATGTCGACAAGTTTCACCTCAGTTTTGTGCTACGGGTAATCGACAGTAATTAATGAGTAAAAAGTTTGTTCAGTACACTCGCTCACTTTGCATTGCATCGCCTATGGGTATTCACTTTTGCCCCTTTCTTTTTGGTAAACACAATTGCTAGGCTTGTTTAAACCTACCGTAAATACTGTAATAGTACCCCACCGCCCATAATGACGGTGCGGAGTGTTGCGTAGTCTAGCTTTGAACGAGTTTTTCTCGACGCTGATTTATGCTACAATGCGGGCTTAGGTATCAAAAAATAATCCTGAATTTCAGCTATTTTTTGATACCAAAGACGCTTTTTGAAAGTACGGGCGCTTTAAAAAAAATGAAATGCCAAAAAAAACTTTTGCGACTACCAGACTGTACGAGGGCGGTGGGGTACTATTACAGTATTTACGGTAGTTATTTAAATGTCCAAGTTTTTCAGAAATTATGATTAGTTAATCCATTAGGTACTACGAAAAAATAACTACGTTTTTCATACTCTACTTCAATCATCAAACTTTTTAATTTATAATACTAACTAAATATTATTCATTCAATCAATGCATTTTTATCAGAAGAGGGCAAGTTTTTCGATTCCATGGATGTAAAAATCAGAAGCTCTAGAGTTGATAAAAACGTCAATGGCATTATGGCATTATTTGGCCTCTAAGAAAGCAGCCAAGATGCTTAAAAAAGTGATAATCGATTGGCGATAGGTCTGGTGAATAGACTGAATAAGGTAGGACTTCGATGCTTAAATCATTGAGTACCCTGAGTGTCGTTACAGAGACGTGAGGAGTCTGTAGCAGAATAGAACCTTCTCGATTGATCAACGTGCAGTTCAAAGGCTGCAACTTTCAGTGCATCTCCTTGATTTGTTACACGTAGATCTCCGAATCGATGATTTAGCAACGAATAGTGTATCACCTCTTTCTGATATCACCAAATTGACAACATGATGTTCTTTGGGTGAAGATTCGGTTTTGGAAAAGAAGCGGACTTTCGCCCTTATCCAACCATTCCGAATTTCGCTTTCAATTCAATTCAATTAAGTAAAGAACTCATTTTTCATAGCACGTTATCAATCGACCCAAAAAAGAGTCTTTCTCATTTCGAAACTTCAAAGAAGATGAAGCGAGAAATCGATTATTCACTAGACGCGGAATCCATTTCTCCAGCTTCTTTAATTGCCAATCTCTTTCAAATGATTGCTAACTGTTATAGCTCCAACAATAAAGTGTTTCACAAGCTCCAGCTCCGTGTTCCGAGAATCAGCTTCGACAAAACGCTTCAAATCCTCATTTTCAAGTAGTCACCTCGGCTCTCCATATCTTCAAGATCCTTGTCTCCTTCGTGGAATCGCTTGAACCAAACTTGTGCAGTGGGAAGTGATACAGTGCTTTGTCGTAATACACGATTCATGTTTTTGTCTGCATTTGTTGCTGAATGCCTGAGTTTGAATTACTACAAAAGAATCGTCCGAATTTGCTTTTTGTCCATATTTGGAAATCCGAGTCCTAAACATCATAGATAATTAGAAACACAAAATCTTTAAGGAAACTGAAACAAGAAGAACCTAGCATGAAAATAAAAATAATAATTACAAGAGTCAAATCTAGTCAAGTCAAATCAAATTTAAAACTACTAGGTTGGTGCAAATGAAATTTCGCTTTTTACAAACATTAAAGTCATCCAAAATTTTTTTTGATAACAATTTATTTAAAACAATAAGCACCATTATTATCTATGACATCCCTCCAACGTTGCTTCAGATTGCGGATCCCCTTCTCAAAGAACGCTTGATTCTGTGATGCAAAGTAGTTGGTCACCCAATTTTCGACTTCTTTTGCATTCTTAAACTGGCAATTCTCAAGGGAATGTTGCATCGATCTGAAAAGGTGAAAATCGGAGGGTGCTAAGTCTGGACTATACGGCGCATGTGGTAAGACCTTCCATCCTAGCTTATCTAGTTCCTTACAAGAGGTTTTTGCCGTGTGAGCTGGAGCATTATCACGGAGAAAGTTGATAGTTGAGGGATTTAGGCCTTTTTCACGCAAAATTTCGTCAACCTTCTTGAGTTGTTGAATAAAATAAGATGAATCGACTGTTTTTCCGGGCTCTAATAATTCAAAATGAACAAGTCCATTGATATTCCACCAGCAAGACAACATCACTTTGCGCCCATGATAATCCGGCTTTGGAGTTGGAATTGGCGCTTGACCTTTGCTCAGCCATTGTCTTTTTCGAGAAGTATTATCAAAGTGAATCCACTTCTCATCCATCGTCAAGATATTCTCAAAAAAATGGCTTCTTTTCGACTTCTGGAGCAAGATATGGCTGATCGGAACGCGTGCTCCCAGATTCTCAACACTCAATTGATGTGGAACCCATTGTCCATTACGATTTGTCTTTCCAATTATTTCCAAATGGCGTACAATTGTTGAATTGGAGATGTTTGGCAAGTTCTCGTGTTGTTTGCATTGGATCAGCTTCAATTCATTGTTGTCGATGGCTGTGGCACGATGTCCATGCGATTCGTCTTCAAGGGATTCATTACCATCTCGGAATTGGGCAAACCAGAGCTGGCATGATCTTTCGGTGATAACCTGTTCTCCAAAGGCGGAACAGAGATCACGATGTGAATCAGCAGCGTTTTTGCCCATTTTGCAGTCATAGAGAAGACACGTGCGCAGAACATACTTTTGATCCACCATGATCTAAAGCAAAAAACAATTAAAAAGTGAAAGCTCTGACTTTGAAAAAATGCGAAAATAAAGTAAATATCCAAGAGTACAAATGCACAAAAGAACATCAAATAAGCTCTTCAGATTAAAAAAATAAGAACATTTTATATCGACCGAAATTTCTTTTGCACCAACCTAATATGTCAATCAACCAGACAACCAGCCGGAAAACGTGGTTATTTTCTTGTAGTACCTAATAATAATAATAATGTTTATTGTCCAGGTACCGTCACTACGTTCTCTCAAGCAAAGCGCCAAGCCCGAAATGAATTTTGTTGTTTTTCTGTGAACACTAGCTCAAAATCTAGAAATAGTTTTGAATGGGAGTTTCGTAACAAGCAAGAATAAATAATAGGTTGATGCATAAGTCCTTTCGTTTTTTCCGTACTTCTGTTAAAAAGTAACAAATTCACTAATTAATCTATAGTTTGCTCTATAAAAAAAGTGTTTTTTTGTTCAATTTCCATCTTTTTAAATCAATTTCGGTTCACTTTCAAGCAAATTCGAGAGTGAAAAACGCCTTTTTCGTAAAAATCTATAAAAAACTCTACGGAAAAATTGGCTGAATGAATTTCTCTGAAATTTTGGCGAAATATCAAACTTTTTTTTCTCTATCTTTTAGCTATTGACACGAAGATAGGTTTTCTTTAGCTAAGGTGTCTAAACAGCATCATCGAGTTAGCCCTTTTTGACTACCCGACTTCATACTCTCAAGAAAATCCAGGCATTAAATATTTTTAAACCCGTTTTAATGTTATTTTGCAGAAAAATAATTGCTTTTTCTAATGAAATCAACCGTAGTTTAATTGATGCATTTGTTGGCTTGAAACGGCAGACGAAAAGGAACAAAAAGACTTATGCATCAACCTAATAGTTTTGAACTATACGTGGTCAGCGAGCAATGTCAAGAGCTAACTGGGAGACTCGCTCAACTTGAGAATGCTCTGGCTGCTACACAAGCATCTACGTGATGTAACTGATAGAACTAAGTGCATTACAAATTTAAATATAAAAGTCTTGTGAGATTTCAAAAATAAACTGGTTAGTATTTCTATGCTTTCCAAAGTTTGAAGTAAAATGAGAACTATCATAACGGGAGCCGTGCTGTGTTGAGTGCCAAGTGGTATAGTTGAATAGTTAAATCGATTGTGGCACTCAATTCACGCTCATCTGCACGCAATTCCCAACAACAAGATCAATCAAATGTTTAAAGAGACACCTCACCTCAAGGTTCAATGATTCTTTGACAAGCTAATTTTTGTCTAAAGCAATAGCTGTTAATGAGCATTTGAATACTCAGTAATAAGCAAATAATAAAAAGAATTAACTTCAAAGATTCATAGAATAAAAGGACCCGCTTACTTGCTTGCCACAAGTTGTTCTTTACAGATTTCCTAGTTAAAACCTGTTAAAAGCCATTTAAATTTCTTCAAACGCTAATGTTTTTCCTTGTTTAAATGTTCATTTTGATCATTTTAAACTAAAATAAAAAAAATTGTTTATTGATAAAATGTTGAAAGTTTAGATGTAAGCTTTTATCTTTATCCTACTTTTTTGACATCTTCTCTCCTGTTTTTCGATCTCTCGCTTGTTTTCTGATGGCTGAAAATCGATTGTTTTGTTTTATAATCAAAGAATTAAACAATAAATTAGAAAATTAGTTAAAATATTAAAGAATGAACTAACATTTCCTGGATTTCCATTTCTCCACTCAGAATACGAGTTGAGTCGATCAACTTCACTCGTCAACTTTCCCTCAATTTCTTCGGCTTTCCCCGGCAACACCATCTCGAGATGTTCTCGCATTTTTTGAACACAATCCTAACATTTGAAAAGTTCGATTGTCAGTGAAGTCACTCGTAAATCACCTTGAACAACGGTCTCTCTGTTGTCTTTGAATTCCAGCATTTCAGCATAAAGTTGTACCTAAAGTATCTTCCTTCTCTCTCTTATACATTCCTCCAACTTACAGATCATCATGCACAAACTCGGGCTTTTTATTTCGTTCTCCATTTCGAACTCGCATGTAAATTTCCTCGAGCGGAATTCCCGGATATGGACGATCGCCAAGGGTGAATAGTTCGTACAAAAGGATTCCGTACGACCAAACGTCAGACTGCAAATTTACTTCAGAATCTTTTCCTTTATCCAAAATACTCTAGTACTTTAGTATCCGTAAAATCTTGACATAAAAGAATTGCGTACCGCTTGTGCGTAATATCCGCTTTCGATCGATTCCGGACTCATCCACTGCAAAGGCAAAAGATCATTTTTATGCTTCTCGAAGTCTTTTCTAAAAAGTCTTTTCTTTTCTTTAATCAATAGTTTCTCCCAAACCGATAATAAGATTTGTTAGCACTTCTTGCCAATCCAAAATCAGCGATTCGACAAATGTTCTTCTCTGTGATTAATATATTTCTCGCGGCCAGATCTCGATGAATGCACTGAAAGGGAAGGATAGACCTTTTCCAATGGTACTATGACCATTAAATGCCCTTTTTTTGATGCTCATTCCGAATCTGGTTTTAGATTTTGGGATCATGAACTATTTGGCTTAGATGAAAATCCTTTTGAAGGTTTTGCTAAAACCTGTCAGCAAAATATCTCGCACTTCCGAGGTGTTCAACAAAATCTGCACCTAGATTCGGAATCAGCATCAAAAAACTGCATCTAATGGTCATAGTAGCATTTGAAAAAGCCAGCCCGTTAAGAAGCCATCCCAAGCTAGACTTCGAGCCAGCCCGAATTACCGGGATTTCACTCAAAAACTCCATTCCGCTAGCGATTTGCATCGCAAACGATAAAAGATCGGATGTCGAGCATAGAAATGTCTGGAATATTAAAATCACATTCAATTTCGTTTCTCTTCAAATTTTTAGAAACCTGAACAATTGGTGTCTTCTCGTGTCCATCATGCTTTTCGTCTTGACTTTCAACTTGAGTCCACTAAATAATTCGAATTCAAGCTAAAATTAAAACAAGATCATACCGGAATATAGCTGTCAGTAACTACATCCACAGACATTTTTCTAATCATTGACAATTCAACCTAAATAATTTTTTAGCCTTTTAGCGATCGTTTTCCTACTGTGTTTCCTCTATTTTTGCGATCCGGCTTCACGTATCCACTGTTTTGAGCCTGAAATGTCAGTTTTACAAGAGACGGTCAACAGGGTGTGGATGGCCAAATGACATGAGCCATATACTAGTCGACGTCGAATTTTGCGCTGATTTCGAATCTGCTTTCCGTTTTTGCACCGCAGCACTCTGTCAAAAAGTTATAAGCGTTGAAAGTTTTGTATGGACCTTGCCAGATAAAGATTTTGTGGTGGCCGACTGGCAGTAGGTTTGAATATGAGGCGTGGTTCTAGGGTTCGATTTCGGTGTTTGACTTTTGTTTTTGGATCAAAATTGACTACCTAGAGCAAAAACGGAAAGCAGATTCGGAATCAGCGCAAAATTCTGCGTCGATTAGTAAATGGCTCATGTCATTTGGCCATCACACCCTGTTAACCGCCCCTTGCTAGTAATAATTGAATTACTAACCTTTCTCAATTCATTACAAAATGTGCTGCGCGTGAGGGTTTTCAGAAATTTCTCGAGACTCCCATTGGCGCATAGCTCCGTGACAACACAGAGACGACCACTAGATTTACAAGATGCGTTCAGAATCACATATCAAGTTTCGTTCTGGTCAAGATATTAGGTACTTACCTAGTCAGATGATCGGTGACTGCTCCAATCAGAGTGAGCACATTCGGATGAGGTGGAATGGAGGACATCAACTTCAGCTCGTCGGCCAACATTTGAATGTTGATGATGTGTTGTCGGATTGAGGCTGCGTGAAATGGTTCCTATAGTAATGTTTGAGAATCTTTGCCAAGAAGTTGACCTTAACGGCGACCATTAAAGTTCCGGAAGTGAAATTATTGATTTGATTCGGTTTCTTCAAAAATCCCATTGAAACTTTCCCGAACTGTCCACTTCCCAACTGTAAAAAGTCGAAAGATTCAGTGGATAGAAACTTTTTACCGTTTTTCGATCAGAAATTTGAAGATCATCACATGAAATTTCAAATTTCGAACGATCGTAAACGATTTGATTGATTTGTTGATCGAGGGGAATCTGCTTGTTTCGATCTTGAGCTGGAATGGTACCTCCGTTTATTAAATCATCGTACAGCACTCGGAAAGCACTAAACAAAGAGGTTTTGAATACGATATCAATTTACTACAGACTTTTCTTGATTTCGAGCTCGAGCTTTCTGTCTTCTCCACAAAATAACAAAATTGAGCACACATGCGAGCAAGATGAGAAAGATGATGGAGAGAGCAACGGATGCAAGCATTAGACGTCTTCTTTTATCGTCTTTGACCTATTGTTAATGCTGACCAACATTTCTGTGGGTTGTTGTTTGTTCGCGATTAGCTGCGACCATGCAGTGGAGCAAAGTATGCGTTTGGCTATTATAAACTCTCTGACGAGAGAATGATCGGAACTGGGCGGACAATTTTGCTACGCCGTTGAGATTCAAACTCCTATCGTGCATGGGGAAAACAATGCTCTTTTTATTTTTAGCCCATTGTCCATGGTTCACAGGAAAAACGCTTTCAAAGTTTAGGCGATTTAACGGAAAGAAGCCCAGAACTACTAGGTTGGTGCAAATGAAATTTCGTTTTTTTACAAACATTAAAGTCATCCAAAATTTTTTTAGATAACAATTTATTTAAAACAATAAGCACCATTATTATCTATGACATCCCTCCAACGTTGCTACAGATTGCGGATCCCCTTCTCAAAGAACGCTTGATTCTGTGATGCAAAGTAGTTGGTCACCCAATTTTCGACTTCTTTTGCATTCTTAAACTGGCAATTCTCAAGGGAATGTTGCATCGATCTGAAAAGGTGAAAATCGGAGGGTGCTAAGTCTGGACTATACGGCGCATGTGGTAAGACCTTCCATCCTAGCTTATCTAGTTCCTTACAAGAGGTTTTTGCCGTGTGAGCTGGAGCATTATCACGGAGAAAGTTGATAGTTGAGGGATTTAGGCCTTTTTCACGCAAAATTTCGTCAACCTTCTTGAGTTGTTGAATAAAATAAGATGAATCGACTGTTTTTCCGGGCTCTAATAATTCAAAATGAACAAGTCCATTGATATTCCACCAGCAAGACAACATCACTTTGCGCCCATGATAATCCGGCTTTGGAGTTGGAATTGGCGCTTGACCTTTGCTCAGCCATTGTCTTTTTCGAGAAGTATTATCAAAGTGAATCCACTTCTCATCCATCGTCAAGATATTCTCAAAAAAAATGGCTTCTTTTCGACTTCTGGAGCAAGATATGGCTGATCGGAACGCGTGCTCCCAGATTCTCAACACTCAATTGATGTGGAACCCATTGTCCATTACGATTTGTCTTTCCAATTATTTCCAAATGGCGTACAATTGTTGAATTGGAGATGTTTGGCAAGTTCTCGTGTTGTTTGCATTGGATCAGCTTCAATTCATTGTTGTCGATGGCTGTGGCACGATGTCCATGCGATTCGTCTTCAAGGGATTCATTACCATCTCGGAATTGGGCAAACCAGAGCTGGCATGATCTTTCGGTGATAACCTGTTCTCCAAAGGCGGAACAGAGATCACGATGTGAATCAGCAGCGTTTTTGCCCATTTTGCAGTCATAGAGAAGACACGTGCGCAGAACATACTTTTGATCCACCATGATCTAAAGCAAAAATCAATTAAAAAGTGAAAGCTCTGACTTTGAAAAAATGCGAAAATAAAGTAAATATCCAAGAGTACAAATGCACAAAAGAACATCAAATAAGCTCTTCAGATTAAAAAAATAAGAACATTTTATATCGACCGAAATTTCTTTTGCACCAACCTAATGGGTGAGCACCTTTTCTTCATTTTCGGAATTTTTGAGTGTCACTTGTCCTTTAAAATTATTATTGGACCTTCTAATCTTGTGACATTTTATTGTCAAAATAGAAGCTTCGCAGCAAAAAAAATTTTTGAAATAAAAAGCAAAAGAATTGGCGGCAAGAGGAGACCAACCCTTCCGTTCGTTTAAAAGACGCGCGCGTTAACCACTCGGCCAGTAGATGGCACGGCGCCGTGCACTTGTCTCTAGCCCACACGATTCGCTAACCCTATTCATCCGGTTAGCATAATAGAGACCCTTTGACAGTAGATTGAGTTGGTTTGAACTGGCTTGGAGGCTCAAACGATTTTGTTCGACTCAGTATTGTTTCTAGAATCGAAGCAAACCAAACCGATGTCCATGTAAATTGTTAAGTGGATAAGCTACCGTATAAATGTACCGCATCGGACAAATGAACGAGTCTCACTTGAGGCATCGCTCTCTTATTACCTCAAGAGTGATGCTCCGTCGCACTTCTCCCACTCGATTCTGCCCAACACATTCATAGACTCCACTATCATCGGTGTCGACTTTAGGAAGAACAATTGAAGCATTTACAAGAAGACTTTCACTATCCCTCATTGCAATCCCATTTTTTGACCTTTAAACATGGAGTGTGTTCTGCTCACTTCAAACAAAGTTTTCTCTTGTAAACAACAAACCATGAAATGAAAGGAGTCGGATCTCCACTCATTTTGCAGTCTAATAGCTGGCTTTCTCCAGCTTTTATGTGAACTATTTCTGTCTCATTGACGAGCAATACAGGTGCTATCATTTCATGAATCTATAATAGACAATTTCAAATGAAAAAAAAGTCTCAAACCTCAAGCCCGATTCTTTGATTAAACTCCTGTCCGGTTTCAGTGTTTCTTGCAACGCAAATGTAGTCACCAGAGTTATTTGTCGAAATATTCTATGATTGGAGTTTGAGGAGAAAGCTAGTAGTATGAATTTGCTTAAACCACAAAGATAAAAAGAACAACTATTGGTATTCACTGACATTCGTAAAAACAAACAAACCTTGATTGTCATTGTCAAGAGCACTGAATCGCCGTCAATGCTTTGCACAATGCTGCTTTCATCTAGCACTGTCTGGTTGTAAATCCAAAACATTGAGCTGTAAATGAATAAATTCAAGGAATACTTTGTTAACCAACATGTCAGCCAACATGTGAACTCGGCAAAATAGTGTGATATCATCGCCCCGATAAATTCTGTTCTAAAAGAACTTTGCAAAGAGATTTCAACAAGTAACCAACCGGATCCTCGCCGCTAATTTCTGGATCCCTTTTCATCCAAACTGCTGGACGTTGACCGGCGACTCGGAGATGAAATGAACCTTGTTGGAAGTTACCCTAGATGTTTGAATTTGAGAAATATTCCCTTCTAAACGAAACAAATTTACAAACAACAACGAGATCCTCGTGAACGGTCGTGTTCCAAAAAACGTCAAATGCTCCGGTCACACTTGTTGCTGGGACCATTTTATTCGATCTTAAGCAGTCATAGCTTTCACCTTTTCTCATCGTTACCGTTGATAAAATAAGCGAAGTTTTATGAGCGGGTTAACGTAAAACTTCGAATGACAGCCAAGCCGAATTTTTGCGCCAATCTAAAGATTTATTAGGTTGCAAACTAAGTGTTGACGGCTTCAGGAAAGTTTCGAAATTTTGTTTACGTTTAGTGAGGGTGCGCTCTGTTCTTCCTGTTATGGGGATGTCTTATCTCAAAGTCCAATAAAACGCTGGCTTCACAAATTCAGAAATAAGGAAACTTGTCGACCTAGAGAGCTTGAAAATGCAGATATTCTCCGTCCCCCGAATTCGACCCCCGAATTTCTCGGCGGCTGAGATTGAATAATCTCATGTAACAGTTGAAAACCTCCTTACTATTGGTTTTAAACCAATTTACGGCCAATAGGTCCCCTACAACCTCACTGAGCCCAAGAAAAGGCAGAGATCATCAGTTGCTGCTGCCCTTCTTTCCAGATAGGAAATCTTTCTGGCCGCGTGTAGTACAGAAGATGAAATGGATTATGACTGCAAACTTTCAGAGAAATCGATTATGGCGGAGACCTGGAGTTACACCAGCAAGGGATGTGCTCCCAGACCTCCACCAAAAGAAGTACATGCTATCGGTTTGGTGGGATCTCTTGGGTGAGCTCAAAAAGCTTGAAAAGGAAATTAAGCTAAAGCGCCCCAATTTGAAAAATTTCTCCAACGATAACGCCAGTTCCATGTTAGTCTAGACTTAGTTTAATTGTAATTGTAAACTAAGACTTAGTTTACAATCTAATACAAATGCAAAAGCTAAAAATTTTGGATTTAAAAGAAAACAATTTTCTCAATAGGTATTTTCTATTGAAATTTCAGTTTTATTATATTGTTTCGATTAAGAACCGAATCTAATGGCTTCAAAAGTTTTAACCTTCAGATATGGTCTCTCGTCACAGTCTCTGTCTGCCCTTTCGTACGAAGCAACTTCTTCTTGTCTTCCAACGTCGACATATCTTGTGTACGACCATATACAGGTGTAGTTTACAAAATCGGCTGCTATCGGGAGAATCGTTGCTGAAAGAACTTGTTCTGTCAAACAAATTTGGCATAAGGTTACCTTTCATTCTGATGGGCTCTCCTTGAAAAACAGTCAACACTTCGGCGTGTGGAGCAAACTAAAACAAAGATTCAATTTAAAATTTAATCGAAATCCTACGTGCATTCTGTCCAATGGGGAAAAGATACGGAATGGAGACGTTTGCTGAGTCTTTGCATCCCATTTGTTGACCACCTTTTGAGGCCTGAATTAAATTTTGAGAGAAAGACAACAATCTTCTTACCAAGAACATGTGTATAGACCAAAATCGTCGGATTTAACCTCCTCAAATATCACACTTAATGAGAAGAGCGTCGAATTCCCATGAATTTGCACATCTTTTTGAATCTTTGGCTGAAAATACTTTGTAAAACTTACTACGAACTTTTTCTTACTCCATCTTTTTGCCTGCATCGAGGACACTCCATTTGTAATTGGTTTTCAAATTGGCTCGTAGTATTGTCCAATCGAAGATCACATTGAACAGCAGTGACATTTTCTATATCGCTTGTAAATCACACCAACTATGCACTAGACATGGTTTCTGATTCAATATTCATCAGATCGGATCGGATCGAATCCCATTCGATCTGATTCGATCCGATCCAATCAAATCCGAGTCGATCCGTTCCGTCCGATCAGAAACCATGTCTACCATGCATTGCAGATTGATACAGTCTGTGAGCAGTAAATCATTTTTGAAAGTATATGATAAACAAACGGACGCTTGTCAAGCTCCTCAGGAAACGCGTATGGGAACGTCATTGACACAGAATTCACGGGCATTGAAGCAAACTAAGCAATTGGTTACAACAAAATTTCAAATCAAAGACCCCAACCCGCACGAACCACTCGACTTCATCGCCCTTGGAAGCCACACAGCGGAACCGGCCACTACCCGGTAAACTCCTGTTCAGTTTCACCAAATCTATTTCGAAGCCGTACCTTAAAGTAAACAGTGTTGTTTTAGGATGGACCAGCAAACTTACCGTGGGTCAAAGGTCACAGCATCTCGCTCTTTACTATCTTTCAGCCATTCCTCTCCGTCCACAAACAAAGAGGGCCAAACTGGCCAATAACCGATTTGCGCGTATCGACACGGAAGAAGAAATTTTGATGAGGTGACGTCGAGTGTATAGGTTTTGGGTTTTAGAAAATCATATAAACCTTAAAATGAAGTAAAATTTGCAAAATGCAATGCTTTGAATTGAGTCTACCTTCCACAAAAACATAGAGAAAATCAGTGTGGTTTTTGTCGTCCAAACACGAGTATGTCCCGGTATCACTCTGTTCCAGGGATCGAATGTGAAACAATTGACTCTAAAAATTTACACAAAGGTTTTTAAAGACAACATTATTTTACCCGTTCATCTTCTTTTTCGACAGTGACTTTCTTTAGGAAATCCTCTTCACTAAACCCTTCTAAATCGAGGTTCGATTCAATTGGCAGCATCCATCTACACAAGAAAATCACTTGTAGTTTGGAACAACAAATTTTGACTAACAGCTTAGGAGGACAGTTCGAAAGACAACAACATTTTTGTTAACTTGAATCAAATTCACTTACCGAAGTTTATTAGCAGTTGTGCTCTGGCATCGAAGACTCAAATTCTGCCCAGCTGACATTCTGATCATAAGATGGCTAAACACGTTATCCACGAGAATTTCTTTGTCCACAGGCATCACCGTCAAACTCGCGTCCACATTTTGAAAGAACAAGAGAAAAGGAAAAAGAAAAGCAACAAAAAGTTTGTTTTTAGGCATCCACTTTTCTTCAATTGATTGAATCTTTTGCATTTTAATAAAGAGCTTTCTTTCTAAACGAATAAATGAATAGGTAGTGGTAGAATAGGTTTTGGTTTCAAAATGATTTGTGAAACAATTTGTATTGAGAAGTAAAATTCTTTGATTGCTAATCTTTTTTACTTTGTTTATCGGCAATCTAGCTTCGAAGAAATGGTTGGAGAAAACAACTTAAAGGAGGAAAGAAACGACAATTGTTCGAGATTGATTGTTCGAGAGGAAGCGAGTTGGAAGATTACTCACTTTTCTTTCCCACCAAAATCTCAAGCTTTTCGTATTTACTTATATTGAGCAGGCAGCAAATTTCGATTCGAATCGAATTTCGGTCTAGAATTAGGTACCATTTCTTTTGAAGTCAACACATTTATCGGTTAACTTTAATGCAATAACAATTGACTAACAGTTAACAAAATATTCCTAACAATAAAACAAAACAACAATTGAACAATAGTTGAACAAAAAGTGACAAGAATTAGCGAAATTTGAACAACTTTGGACGTCCAGAATAGAAGTTAAAGCAAATTATTGTATTCATCGTCAGATGGAGCTTAAAAGTTCTAAAATATACACAAATTATCAACTATTAACGCTTAGAAAAATAAAAACTGGCAAGAAAAATGATTTTGCAGTTAAAAAGAGAGCGAATAAGCGACGCAACGTGGAAAGTAACGTAGTGAAAAAAACATATCATTTAACAGGAACAAATTAACATTTAATTTTGAGATAGACATTCAAAGTGACGTCACAGATCGAATCGAATCGGTTCACTTAATTTTAACCTTGTTTTCAAAGCCTCTCGCGAAATTTGGGTTTGTGTTTTGAATCTAAAACTCTTTCGTTAAATCTGTTCTTTTTCTTGGCTAAACATTGAAGTTTATTTAATAAAACTAAGAAAAATGAAGATAAAAGTAATCGAAATCGTAAATCGAAAAGTATGATCAAGCTACATGAGAAATGAGCATTTGTGCGCCACGCAATGAGGCCACCGATCTTGGCCGCTCGTTTCTCGCCGATTCCCAAGATCTCTCGTTTTGTAAACGGCTACACCAAAAGAGTCCCTTCATTGCTTGAAGTGTCTAAAAAGGTTTCTTTCTTCCAACAATATTCGAATTATGCAAACTTTAGCAAACTAACAATAACTTCTTATCTGTTCGAAATGAATGGCCTTGTGTTTACCAACAACGTTTCTTATGTTCAGTCTTAATTAGACACAAGGTTTTAACAGTTTTAACAACTGGCAACTTTCAAAAACGGAGCAATAGCCCTCACCATCGGAAAACAAATGAGAATGGCGATTGTAGCCAAGACTCCAAGAAAATAAAGGCTCATGTTGAGAGGCGGAAGATTCAGAGTCGGGAAGAAATTCATCAAATACCAGTACACCGTGAAGCTCACGTAGATGTACTTTGCTAAAAAGACTTCTTTTGATTCCCAAAAAAGAACACTCACGCAAAAGAATAACAATTTGAGTGATGACGATTCGTTTTGTGGTCGATGTCCACAAATGTTTCCTTTTCAAATTTGCCGACGTTTTCAATCGGTAAGTGAACAGTAATGCTTTACTAACTGACTTGTTCTTGGGAGTAAATTTTACATGTCTTTAATCTGATTTTGGTCTTTGGTCTGCCTTTGGTCTGAGCATCGCTTTAGCTTGGTTCAGTTGGACTTCCAAATGAATTGAACCGATACGACCTGATCTGATATCCAGGGTGCGTCATAATTATGGACCTGGGGGTGTCAGTTTTTAGGCTCTAACGATTCAAGCAGTTCTCCCGATTTTGATGATGAATCAAGCATCGATTTACGCTTGGAGACAATTTCAATTACCGTAAGATCATTAATAGAGGCTGAAGTACTTGCAAACCTTCAAGTTAAGGTTTGCGCACTCGGTTCCGTAATTTGAGGAATGGGCTTTTCTGTTAGTGGCCATGGTGAGTTGGGTGATAAAACGGATGCTAGGCCGACGTTTGAAACGAATGAAATGGCCTTTTGATTGATCAGTTCAGACAAGCAAGTCTAGTTGACCACTCACGCTCATCGTCTACCCAAGAACAATAACAGTTTAAGGTGTAAGATCTTTTTAAATCACGTTCAGGTTAGCTCAATCAACCCGTGTATTACGGTCTACTACGTGGCCCCGTATCAAGAGAAAGTCATCCAAATATTGGGTCATTTGAGAAGAAAACGAAAAAACTACAAAATCCACGATCATTCGAATGCTTCATCAAGGAACACCATGAAAGACACCCACAATAAGCAAATTTCAACTCAAATCACTTCACAATATGATCTAACTTAAGTTTTAAATAAAGATTTCAACTTCCAACGGTTTATTGTTGTAAAGGATGGCAAAAAAATTATAGGCGCATCCTTTTGGTAATTTAGTTGCGAAAAAAAATCATGCCAAAACCCAGGAAGATA
The DNA here is from genome assembly GCA_958450365.1 of Mesorhabditis belari. NCBI lineage: Eukaryota > Metazoa > Nematoda > Chromadorea > Rhabditida > Rhabditidae > Mesorhabditis > Mesorhabditis belari. Next base: position 2,952,657 of record CAUEEP010000737.1, on the reverse strand, counting down.
AGATAAAAGAAAGGTTTTTTGATTCAGACATTCAGACAGTCTTTTGAAATTGTTTTAACGTATTTTAGTAGGTTATTAAGTTTATTTGATCAGAATTTAAAGAACAATCGTAAGAACAACAATTTCAGCATCCCAGCAAAACGCAAGGCTTACAGACAGAAACGCGAGTTGAAGAAACACTAAGAAAGAAGGAAGATCAAACATCGGGCCAATAAAAGATGCGGGACTTGTCGGCTGGAAACATCTTACGGCAAGCATCCACTCACAAAGAGAAAGCCACTCGTTTGTGCCACGTTGAGCAACATCGCAACATCGCACAGAATTCTTCGTGCTCTCAAAAGGATATAGCCAGGATGTCTGTCTTGGCTGTCTGTGAAGGCCGGCTTTACAACCTTCTCATTTTCATCTCCTCGCCACACGGTTCTCATCTGGCTCTTCACTTCTATTAGAATTTTCTTTTTAACAACCTGCAAAAAATGGAAAGATTCTTGAAATAAGAAGAAAGAAGAAACTAAGAAGAAATATTGTTGTCGGGCAGGCAAGGGAATTGTCCAGCTCTTGCTCCGATCAAGCCTAACTTGACACTCAACAAAAAGCCAGGCTTATCAAAGCATTTATGAATTGTTAACATTTGTTTTCAACTTTTTTCTTTAATATCCGATCAGCTTGTCGTTGTTAAAATGAGAAGGTCATACGAAATCGTCAATTGATTGATTGATTGTTCGAGAGGAAGTGAGTTGGAAGATCATGAGTACAAGCGTTCAGAGGACGATCAAAATTGTTGAGACCAAAACTGAGATAGTTGTTGTTAGCTTAGAGTTTGGTTCTTGTAGTTACAAAAAATGTAAATTCTAAAATGAACTGTTTTAGTACACCTGTGTTGAAGTTGAAGTTTTTAACAGCTCATCATGCTACATATAAGATGGCTCTCATTCTCATGGCTCTTATAAGATGGCATAGACTGTCTCTCGTGCGCAGGTTTTTTTTTTCTCTGATTGCAAACTTAAACCTAAAAACAAGCACAATTTACAAGCCAGACTTCAGTTTTTCGGTTAACGATTTTGTTTTCATTAAAATTCGGAACAGCAAAAACAAGTTAAAAGAAGAATTTTTATTCTAAAGTTCTCTGAAAGTCAAATTGGAAAGTCCCCAGGGGTATTTTACCCTCAAAATATTGCCTAACAACTTCCGATTCCGATTTACCACGAAAAATCAGTCATCCACCGGTAATTGAACATGCAAAAAGCACTACTCACGAAAACAAAACGTTGAGCCCAACTTTAAAACTTTACTCTTTCATCATTTCGGAATAAAGATGCCACTTCAGTTCTGCGATTGGGCATCAATCCTTTTTGATGTATCAATCCCATCCGCTGTCCTCGGAGATATAGCCATTTTTGTCGCTTTCGGAAAGCGGACTAATACACTTTGCCCGATTTTTCTTCGCTCAATCAGAAATATTGGTTTGCTTTAACTGGCGATTGATCTTGATTTAAAGATCATTAGCCAAGACGCTAGCTTATTGTTAGTAGCTTTTATGTCTAGAAATCGCTGAAGACATAGCATTTTCAGTCCTAATCAATTTCTCTCTTATCATAAGGTGCAAATCTTTAAATGAAAACGATAAACTGTTCAAAATGCACTTTCAGCTCTGGAAAACTTCAATCACAAGCCACATCACAGTGTTCATTTGGGCTATCGGCTTCTTGTTGTCTCTGCACGTGTGCCTTTTTGTTCAAACTGGTGCCTACAGTCAGAACGGACTCGTACGTAGCAATTCTACTAACTTAATTCAAAGTCATTTTATTTTTCTTTACAATACGCGTTCAGGCGATCGGCAACTCTCTGGCCTTTAAACCGACTGTTCCAAACTTTCTGTATACAATCATTTTGGTTTACGTGAACGGGTTTCTCATCACTGATATCACTTTTTCCTATCTCTCTACGACAGTCGTTTTGTGGAGGTGAAGAAAAAAAATCTTTTCATTGTCTTGTCTTTGTTTGTCTTGAATTTGTCTTTGTCTTGAATCATTTGTCTTGAAGCAATTGTCTTGTTCACGAGCTGTGTAGAAATCAAATTTTGAGAAATTGCACGTACTCAAAGCCCTCGTCGATGTAACGCTATGATCGAGTTCCGATGAACACTCCCTAAAAAACACTATATAATCTTAGAAATTATATCAAATAACAAGGGTAAACATGAAAAAAGCAAAAGATATAAAATAGCAATAGATGGGACCGAATGGTCACAGATAAAGCTGATACCCCCAAGTCACCCTGGATGTCTGATCCGGTCATGTCGGTTCTATTCATTTGGAGGTCCAACTAAACCAAGCTAAAGCGATGCTCAGACCAAAGGACAAACCAAAGACCAAAATCAGATCAAAGAAATGTAAAATTTACTCCCAAGAACAAGCCCTGATTCAGTTAGTAAAGTCTTACTGTTCACTTACAGATTGAAAACGTCGGCCAATTTGAAAAGGAAACATTTGTGGACATCGACCACAAAACGAATCGTCATCACTCAAATTGTCATTCTTTTGCGTGAGTGCTTTTTTTGGGAATCAAAAGAAGTCTTTTTAGCAAAGTACATCTACGTGAGCTTCACGGTGTACTGGTATTTGATGAATTTGATGCAAAAGTTTTGTCCCACCATTAAAAAAGGTAAGCTAGATTAATATTTTGTCAGTCCTCCTTTAGCCAAAATCACTGCTTGAATACGTTGAGGCATTGAATCGACCAAATCACGTAGAATTCCCGAAGAAATTTGTCGCCAAACGTTTCTGATAAAGAACCAAAGCTTGACCTTTGTGCTGAATATCTTGGTCCTGAGTTTAGTCTTTAACTGGGCCCAAAGATGCTCTATAACATTCAAATCCGGGGAATAAGGAGGCACTTTGATCAATTTTACACGATACGCAGCAAAAAGGCCGGGTAGGCGAGCTCTTCCTCCATTTGCAAGTCGGACAACTCGGCCCATCATTAGCTGGCTTTTGTGGCATGGAGCGTTGTCTTGATATAAGGCCCATCCTTGTGACATGTTCGTGTTTGCAAATGGAAGTAAGTTGTTCTCTATGATTGACTTGTACCTTTGAGCGTCGAGATTTCCATTGATAAACACTAGCGGTCCCGATACACTTCGATTCATCGAGCCTAAAAAAGACAAATCGTAAGTGAAAAATAGGGCGAACACTTACCCCACAACATAATACTCCCACCACCGAATTTGACCGTTGGCTTAACGTATTTGAGCCTATAACGTTGTCCAATTGGTCTTCTGATTAAATGGTTACCGTCCGGGTAGTATACATTAATTCTAGTCTCATCCGTGAAAATGGCTCGGGCCCAGTCATCGGAAGTTCAACACTCGTAGTTCTTTGCAAAATCATATCTCAGCTTCCGAGTTTTTGCAATGGTCAAGGGTCGTTTTGCTGGTTTTCTTGCATACAATCCTGCTCGAATCAAGCGACGGTTGATGCTCCACCGAGAAATTTTTGTTTTTGTTAGACATGGTCTTCAACTTCATGATTCCATAGCTCGAAGTCAGATTCAGGTCGATTTTATGGTCAATGATAAGTACTCGATCTTCAGTTTTTGTTGTAATCGGTGGACGACCACTTTTCGAAGCTCTATGAAGACTTTGGCCTGCTTCCGATTTTGCTGCTAGCCGATTCACCGTCCTTTTATTGCATTTGAAGAGCATCGCAATAGACGGTGATGAATATCCATATTTCTTTGCTTGCACGATATTTTGCTTATCAGGAGTTGATAAATATTTGCGAGTCGACATCTAAAAATAAAAATATAATACAAAAAAAATTCATGAGAACAAACAAAGGCAAAGAGAAAGTACAAATTTTCTTAGTGAGACAAGACTTTTGCACCATCTTTTTTTTCTCAAGTTTTACGAAAAAAAGGTTTTAAAAAACAACAAAATATTGGAGTACGGGCATTTACATAGTAAAAGATGAAGGGATAAGCTACTAAAAAACCCGTTTTCGAAAAATTTTAGAATTTTGACAAAATGTTTCAGAAAAGTAAGTGGGACAAGACTTTTGCACCACAGTGTAGCTGATAATTTGTGTATATTTGAGACTTTTAAGCGCCATCTGACGATGAATACAATAATTTGCTTCAACTTCTAGGTACTTTTCCAATATCGGGGGAGCGGTCCGATTATCGGGGGAGCGGAAGGATTATCGGGGGAGCGAAAGCAAAATCGAGGGAGCAAATTTTGCCCCCTCGAAAAATGCATTTCCGGGACTGTATTTTAACTGCAACGTTTTTTTTTAAACTTTAACGACGATGCGTTTCTCCGACATTTGTGCGTTCAAGAAATCGACGGCAATCGATTATTTCGTCATCCAGTCGTGGATTTGCAACTGTGGCGAATCGATGAAAATTTGCTCCTATTTCGGAAAAGACCTATTTCGCTGGGTATATGACACTTGCGCGCGGCGAAAGGTCCCCAAGCATTCAAGAGTAATTCGAGTCGATAACTTTTGCAACAAAGCAAGCTCCTGTTCGTCACAATTTTAAAGTTCATTCATCTATGGAGCCAGGAGCTCACGACAATCAAATACTGTCAGCAGGAGCTCGGCATTAGTGGCGACACCGTTGTTGAGTGGAACTACTTTCTCCGCCAAGTGTGCGCTTGAAAAATCAAGAAGCTTTCGATTAACAAGATCGGTGGTGCCGGAGTCACCGTGGAGATCGATGATTCATTGCGCGAAAGCCACGCCGGTAGGATGCTGCCAGAACGTTGGCTTTTTGGTGATCTGTGTCGTGAAACAAGGGAAACAAGGGCACAACAAGCTTCGCTTTTATTGTGCCAAACCGAACGGCTCCGGTTCTGCTTGAAGCGATTCGAAAACATATCGAAAAGGGGACTCGAATCATCTCTGATGGATGGCGTGCACGCCAAGGGCTTCTCACTGACCCAAATTACGATTTTGCATGGGTCAACCACTCGACAAATTTTGTTTTGCCGACAGATCCGACCGTGCACACGCAAACAATCGAGCGAATGTGGAAACCGTTTAAAGACATGAACAACGTCGACACGGCACCCACGGCACCATGGTGGATTCGTATATCGCTGAGGGATTGTGGCATCGCAATTTGCCTGCCGGAGTGAATGCATTCGCGTCGATCATGGAGGACATCGTCGATTTTTGAAAGGGCGGAAATGAATACAATCCCTTTTTACAGTTAATTTGTGATTGCTAGAAAGGTTTTTGTTTTGGTTACTTCGTTTACATTTCTTTCGTTTTTATGGTCAATTATACTATTAATGAATAATTTTTTAGGTAGCCATTTGTTCGTTCAGGATTGTGGAGCCTTCGGCAAAAAGAGAAGGCGACCGATAGGGAAGATAGAGGTAGGTTTGGTGTTAGATATTTAAGTCACTTTTGTGATCTAATATAAAGATTGTGAGAATAACGGGTAATTCGCGGATTTTATGACGGTAGTTTGTATAATATAGGACATCTGTAGCGCTGCCAAAATTTGCTCTCCCATTTTCCTTTCGCTCCCCCGATAATCCTTCCGCTACCCCGATATTGGAAAAGTACCAACTTCTATTCTGGACGTCCAAAGTTGTTCAAATTTCGCTAATTCTTGTCACATTTTGTTCAACTATTGCTCAAAATGGTTCTTTTGTTTTATTGTTAGGAATATTTTGTTAACTGTTAGTCAATTGTTATTGCATTAAAGTTAACCGATAAATGTGTTGACTTAAAAAGAAATGGTACCTAATTCTAGACCGAAATTCGATTCGAATCGAAATTTGCTGCCTGCTCAATACAGGGTGCGGCAAAAGTTCGGAGCCGCTATGAAAACATTGCAGAAAATTTAGCTCACGCTTTTTTTTTTGTGTCTCGTATACTTTTTTCCCTTTTTTCGAGTATAGTTAAGGTAATTTGTTACAAAAATTTTCTTTTTAGGAGAAATTCGTAAAAAATGAACGCCAAAAAACGACGCGATGTGATTCTCGGATTATACCAAGGCGGAAAAAAATAGCTCGGAGCTTGTAAAAATCACGAAATATCCAAAAAGCACCGTCAACAAAGCAATTAAACGCTACAAGGAGATAAAGAACAACAAGGATCGCCCTCGAAGTGGTCGACCACCAACTGCCGTAACACCTACGAACATCAACGAAATTCGCTTTCGGATTCGCCAAAACAAGCTGCGGTCGATGCGAAAGATGGGCAAACAGCTGAAAATTAGCCCTCGAAGCGTTGGAAGGATTGTTAAAGGGAAACTAAGATTCTTTAGCTACAAATTGGCTAAAGCACACGTCTTGGACGACAAATCCCAGAAGAAACGAAAGCGTCTAGCAAAGAAGATGGTGCGCTTGGTGGCGACTGGCCTACTTGAGAGGATCCGCTTCACAGATGAAAAGATTTTTTCTATCCAGTCATTGCACAACCGCCAAAATCATAGATAACTTCTCAAAAGGGGTCTGAAGAACACATTTGCGGCAAATTTGATGGTAAGAAAGTATTTTTCAGCTTCGATTATGGTGTGTGGAGGTATGTGTGCTACAAGCAAGACACCGCCGGTTTTTTTTGGACAGAAACGTCAAGATGGATGCTAAAAACTGCCAACAACTGGTATTAAAAGATGTCTTGAAACATTGGGCAAAAATCACTTTGGACAAGCTGGTTTTTCCCTGCAACAGGACTGGGCTCCGGCGCATGGTGCTCACTCAACTCTCAACTTTTGCGCTCAGTTGTTTCCAGGCTTTTGGGATAAGACCATTTAGCCTTCAAATTCGCCAGATCTTAATCTCCTCGATTACTCCGTTTGGGCTATTTTAGAAGGCAAGATCTCGATGAAGACGTATCAAACAGTGGATGCTTTAAAATCTGCCCTGAAACGAGTCTGGAATGAAATGACTGTTTAAGCGTGCGCCACCATTGTGAGGAACTTCCCAAAGCGTTTAAAGAGGTGTATCGAAGCGGATGATGGAAATTTCGAGCATTTGTTATAAGTTATTTGTTGTTATGATTCGAATAAAGAATTTGTTATTAATTTTTAACTTTTTAAAGCGAGTTTGTAAACCTTTAACTATCTTAAGAAGCGGCTCCGAACTTTTGCCGCACCCTGTATATGTAAATACGAAAAGCTTGAGATTTTGGTGGGAAAGAAAAGTGAGTAATCTTCCAACTCACTTCCTCTCGAACAATCCATCAATCAATTGACGATTTCGTATGACCTTGTCATTTTAACAACCATTTCAAAAGATCGGTGAAAATAGAGATTGAAAAAACTTTTACAAGGATCCGTTGCAAAGAAGATCAAGCTTTCTCTTTCCACGAATTGTCCTTTCAGTTGTTTTCTCAATTAGTCACCTTTTCTTCGAAACTAGATTTCCGATAAACAAAGTAAAAAAGATTAGCAATCAAAAAATTTTACTTCTCAATACAAATTGTTTCACAAATCATTTTGAAACCAAAACCTATTCTACCACTACCTATTCATTTATTCGTTTAGAAAGAAAGCTCTTTATTAAAATGCAAAAGATTCAATCAATTGAAAGAAGGTGGATGCCTAAAAACAAACTTTTTGTTGCTTTTCTTTTTCCTTTTCTCTTGTTCTTTCAAAATGTGGACGCGAGTTTGACGGTGATGCCTGTGGACAAAGAGATTCTCGTGTATGACTATGCAGTAGGAAGGTTTTTTTTGATCTTGTTTATTTAACTTAAGCTTTTAGCTATCCTATGATCAGAATGTCAGCTGGGCAGAATTTGAGTCTTCGATGCCAGAGCACAACTGCTAATAAACTTCGGTAAGTGAATTTGATTCAAGTTAGCGAAAATGTTGTTTTTTCGAACGGTTATCTTAAGCTGTTAGTCAAAAATTGTTTTTCAAAACTACAAGTGATTTTCTTGTGTAGATGGATGTTGCCAATTGAATCGAATCTCGATTTGGAAGGGTTTAGTGAAGAGGATTTCCTAAAAGAGAGTCACTGTCGAAAAAGAAGATGAACGGGTAAAATAATGTTGTCTTTAAAAACCTTTGTGTAAATTTTTAGAGTCAATTGTTTCACATTCGATCCCTGGAACAGAGTGATACCGGGACATACTCGTGTTTGGACGACAAAAACCACACTGATTTTGTCTATGTTTTTGTGGAAGGTAGACTCAATTCAAAGCATTGCATTTTGCAAATTTTACTTCATTTTTAGGTTTATATGATTTTCTAAAACCCAAAACCTATACACTCGATGTCACCTCATCAAAATTTCTTCTTCCGTGTCGATACGCGCAAATCGGTTATTGGCCAGTTTGGCCCTCTTTGTTTGTGGACGGAGAGGAATGGCTGAAAGATAGTAAAGAGCGAGATGCTGTGACCTTTGACTCACGGTAAGTTGGCTGGTTCATCTTAAAACAACACTGTTTACTTTAAGATACGGCTTCGAAATAGATTTGGTGAAACTGAACAGGAGTTTACCCATGGGTAGTGGCCGGTTCCGCTGTGTGGCTTTAAATGGCGATGAAGTCGAGTGGTTCGTGCGGGTTGGCGTCTTTGATTTAGAATTTTGTTATAACCCATTGTTTAGTTTGCTTCAATGCCCGTGAACTCTGTGTCAATGACGATCCCACAACTGGAGGCTATTGCTTTGGCGTTTAACAAACGTCCGTTTGTTTATTATATACTTTCAACAATGATTTACTGCTCACAACTAAAGTACTACTGTATCAGTCTGCAGTGCCTGGTAGACATGGTTTCTGATCGGACGGAACGGATCGAATCAGATCGAAGGGGATTCGATCCGATTCGATCCGATGAACATTGAATCAGAAATCATGTCTAGTGCATGGTTGGTGATATTTACAAACGATATAGGAAAAAATGTCACTGTTCAATGTGATCTGCGATTGGACAATACTACGAGCCAATTTGAAAACCAATTACAAATGCAGTGTCCTCGATGCGGGCAGAAAGATGGAGTAAAAAAAAGTTCGTAATAAGTTTTACAAAGTATTTTCAGCCAAAGATTCAAAAAGATGTGCAAATTCATGGGAATTCGACGCTCTTCTCATTAAGTGTGATATTTGAGGAGGTTAAGCCCGACGATTATGGTCTATACACATGTTCTTGGTAAGAAGATTATTGTCTTTCTCTCGAAATTTACTTCAGGCCTCAAAAAGTGGTCAACAAATGGGATGCAAAGACTCAGCAAACGTCTCCATTCCGAATCTTTTCCCCATTATACAGAATGCACGTAGGATTTCGATTAAATTTAAAGTTGAATCTTTGTTGTAGTTTGCTCCACACGCCGAAGTGTTGACTGTTTTTCAAGGAGAGCCCATCAGAATAAAAGGTAACCCTATGCCGAATCTGTTTGACAGAACAAGTTCTTTCAGCAACGATTCTCCCGATAGCAGCCGATTTTGTAAACTACACCTGTACATGGTCGTACACAAGATATGTCGATGTTGGAAGACAAAAAGTTTCCTCTTCGTACGAAACGGCAAGCGTGGACTGTGGCAAGAGACCATATCTGAAGGTGAAAACTTTTGAAGCCATTAGATTCGGTTCTTAATCGAAACAAATCGAGCCGAGCGACCGTTTAATCGGTTAGGATCTAACCCGGTATCCGGTAAAACCTATTAAAATCGGTTTTACGTTAGTCAAAACGATTCTCTCTTATCGTTTAAGAACCCAAACCAAAGCAAACCGATAAATTTCGAACCGGTTACAATGTTAGTGGCCCAGACACAAAAAAGATTTTGGACATTGTCATTCATTGCCACTCAAATGAGCTAATAGGATTAGTAAAAGAAGTACGGTCTTGTAGGTCGATGAAAATGGCAGAGTGGAAAGTTACACCGAAGAGCTCTTCATACCGAGTCACAAACTAGCTCCTGGTGGAACGTGAGTGCAAAAACCAATCAAATTTTCATTTCATTTCATTCGAGTTTTCTAGCTATGAAATCACATTTCTTGTGAGCGAAGAGCGCTTTCAAATGATCAAGTGGAAAGTCAAAGTCGACACTCCAGTGAAAGATTTTACTTTCAACGTGCAATCCTCCGCTCATTTCGTCCAATTCGATAAATTGTATCACGTGGTAGGTACAGGACTATAATAAAACTGCTCTCCATCCAGGGCATGTTGCATTGATTAGAAAAGATGGTAATCTGTAGGGCTGAGGTCAGGAGAATATGGTGGGCGGGGTAAGAGCCCCCAGTTCAACTCATGGATTGTGGAGCGGCTCAACTTTGCCGCATGGAACTGGCGTTATCGTTGGAGAATGGCCTCTTTCAAATTGGGGCGCTTTGCCTTAATTTCCTTTTCAAGCTTTTTGAGCTGGTCGCTCTATAATAGAGCATTGATTGTCTGCTTATTATCGAGAAGCTCTCAATAAATGACACCCAAGAGATCCCACCAAACCGATAGCATGTACTTCTTTTGGTGGAGGTCTGGGAGCACACCCTTTGCTGGTGTAACTCCAGGTCTCAGCCGTAATCGTTTTCTCTGAAAGGTTGCAATCATAATCCATTTCTCATCTCTTGTCACCACACGCGGCAAGAAAGATTTCCTATCTGGAAAGAGGGGCAGCAGCAACTGATGATCTCTGCCGTTTCATGAGCTCTGTGAGGTTGTGGGGCACCTATTGGCCGTAAATTGGTTTGAAACCAATATTAAAAAGGTTTTAAACTGTTACATGAGAGTATTAAACCTCAGCCGCAAAGAAAACCGGGGGTTTTCGGGACGAAGAATTGGTCATGATCGTTGAGAGAAATCTCCTTATTTCTGAATTTGTGAAGCCAGAGTTTTATTGTACTTTCGGATAAGACATCCCCATAACAGGAAGAACAGAGCGCACCCTCACTAAACGTAAACAAAATTTCGAAACTTTCCTGAAGGCGTCAGCACTTAGTTTACAACCTAATAAATTTTTAGATTGGCGCAAAGATTCGGCTTGGCTGTCATTCGAGGGGTCACGTTGACAAGAACGAAAAACTTCGCTTATTTTATCAACGGTAACGATGAGAAAAGGTGAAAGCAATGACTGCTTAAGATCGAATAAAATGGTCCCAGCAACAAGTGTGACCGGAGCGAAGAACGTTTTTTGGAACACGACCGTTCACGAGGATCTCATTGTTGTTTGCAAATTTGTTTCGTTTAGAAGGGAACTTTTCTCAAATTCAAACATCTAGGGTATCTTCCATCAAGGTTCATTTCATCTCCGAGTCGCCGGTCAACGTCCAGCAGTTTGGATGAAAAGGGATCCAGAAATTAGCGGCGAGGATCCGGTTGGTTACTTGTTGAAATCTCTTTGCAAAGTTCTTTTAGAACAGAATTTATCGGGGCGATGATATCACACTATTTTGCCGAGTTCACATGTTGGCTGACATGTTGGTTAACAAAATATTCCTTAAATTTATTCATTTACAGCTCAATGTTTTGGATTTACAACCAGACAGTGCTAGATGAAAGCAGCATTGTGCAAAGCATTGACGGGGATTCAGTGCTCTTAAAAATGACCATCAAGGTTTGTTTGTTTTTACAAATGTCAGTGAATACAAATAGCTTGTTCTTTTTATTTTTGTGGTTTAAGCCAATTCATACTACAAATAGAGCTTTCTCCTCAAACTTCAATCATAGAATATTTCGACAAATAACTCTGGTGACTACATTTGCGTTGCAAGAAACACTGAAACCGGACAGGAGTTTAATCAAACAATCGGGCTTGAGGTTTGAGACTTTTTTTCATTTGAAATTGTCTTTTATAGATTCATGAAATGATAGCACCCGTATTGCTCGTCAATGAAACAGAAATAGTTCACATAAAAGCTGGAGAAAGCCAGCTATTAGACTGCAAAATGAGTGGAGATCCGACTCCGTTCATTTCATGGTTTGTTGTTTACAAGAGAAAACTTTGTTTGAAGTGAGCAGAAAACACTGAATGTTTAAAGGTCAAAAAATGGGATTGCAATGAGGGATAATGAAAGTCTTCTTGTAAATGCTTCAATTGTTCTTCCTAAAGTCGACACCGATGATAGTGGAGTCTATGAATGTGTTGGGAAGAATCGAGTGGGAGAAGTGCGACGGAGCATCTCTCTTGAGGTAATAAGAGAGCGATGCCACAATTGAGACTCGTTCATTTGCTAATCACGAATAATCCGCAGCTAATCATGAACAAACAACAACCCACAGAAATGTTGATCAGCATTAACAATAGGTCAAAGACGATAAAAGAAGACGTCTAATGCTTGCATTGGTTGCTCTCTCCATCGTCTTTCTCATTTCGCTCGCATGTGTGCTCAATTTTGTTATTTTGTGGAGAAGACAGAAAGCTCGAGCTCGAAATCTAGAAAAGTCTCTAGTAAATTGATGTCGTATTCAAAACCTCTTTCTTTAGTGCTTTCCGAGTGCTGTACGATGATTTAATAAACGGGGGAACAATTCCAGCTCAAGATCGAAACAAGCAGATTCCCCTGGATCAACAAATCAATCAAATCGTTTACGATCGTTCGAAATTTGAAATTTCATGTGATGATCTTCAAATTTCTGACCGAAAAACGGTAAAAAGCTTCTATCCACTGAATCTTTCGACTTTTTACAGTTGGGAAGTGGACAGTTCGGGAAAGTTTCAATGGGATTTTTGAAGAAACCGAATCAAATCAATAATTTCACTTCCGAAACACCAAATTTAAAGGTCGCTGTTAAGGTGAACTTCTTGAGAAAAGATTCTCAACCCTTACTATAGGAACCATTTCACACAGCCTCAATCCGACAACACATCATCAACATTCAAATGTTGGCCGACGAGCTGAAGTTGATGTCCTTCATTCCACCGCATCCGAATGTGCTCACTCTGATTGGAGCAGTCACCGATCATCTGACTAGGTAAGTACCTAATATCTTGACTAGAATGAAACTTGATATGTGATTCTGAACGCATCTTGTAAATCCAGTGGTCGTCTCTGTGTTGTCACGGAGCTGTGCGCCAATGGGAGTCTCGAGAAATTTCTGAAAAACCTTCCACGCAACACATTTTGTAATGAATTGAGAAAGGTTAGTATTTGAATTATTACTAACAAGGGAGGGTCAACAGGGGTGTGATGGCCAAATGACATGAGCCATATACTAGTCGACGTAGAATTTTCCGCAGATTCTGAATCTGCTATCCGTTTTTACACCGCAGCACTCTGTCAAAAGTTAAAAGCATTTTTTTGCACCGCAGCAGGCAAGATATTTGTCACGGAAGCTTTAGCACTTATCTTATAAAGGCCCACACACGTTGGAAAAGAGTGCGGCGGGGGCCTAGTGGATAAGCTTCTGTATCGGACGCGACCCTTAATTGTTTTGCGGCTGGTTTGAATCATTTTGCTGCAAAGCTTTTTGCTTTAATCTACTAATAGTCCAATTAGTATTAGTCGTCTGATACAAGACGTTTATCCACTAGACCACAGTAACACTATCTTTCAACGCGTGAGAGGCTTTTATAAGGTAAGTGCTAAAGCTTCCGTGCCAAATATCTTGCGTTTGAGCGAACGAGAGCAAATGTTATAAACATATTCGTGATATCCATGGTCGATTCTATAAGATCGACTTGGTCTCAGCTCAATCCCAGATGCTGACTTGAAGGTCCTCCCTTGTCAAACTATTCAAAGCTAAAAGAAGCAAAAACAAAAGCAAGTCAAACACGGACCCTAGAATCCTCGCCTCATATTCAAATCTACTGCTGGTCGGCCACCACAAAATCTTTGTGGATTTTGTGGTGGCCGACTGGCAGTAGGTTTGAATATGAGGCGAGGATTCTAGGGTTCGATTCCAGTGTTTGACTTTTGTATTTGGATCAAAATTGACTACCTAGAGCAAAAACGGAAAACAGATTCAGAATCAGCCCAAAATTCTACGTCGATTAGTATATGGCTCATGTCATTTGGCCATCCACACCCTGTTGGCCGTCTCTTGTAAAACTAACATTTCAGGTTCAAAACAGTGAATACGTGGAGCCGGATCGCACAAATAGAGGAAACACAGTAGGAAAACGATCGCTAAAAAGCTAAAAAACGCTTTGTTTAGGTTGAATTGCTAATGAATAAACATGATGAAAAGTCAATGATTAGAAAAATGTCTGTGGATGTAGTTACTGACAGCTATATTCCGGTATGACCTTGTTTTAGTTTTTAGCTTGAATTCGAATTGTTTAGTGGACTCAAGTTGAAAGTCAAGACGAAAAGCATGATGGACACGAGAAGACACCAATTGTTCAGGTTTCTAAAAATTTTGAAGAGAAACGAAATTGAATGAGATATTAATATTTCAGACATTTCTATGCTCGACATCCGATCTTTTATCGTTTGCGATGCAAATCGCTAGCGGAATGGAGTTTTTGAGTGAAATCCCGGTAATTCGGGCTGGCTCGAAGTCTGGCTTGGGATGGCTTCTTAACGGGCTTCGACGAAGACTTAATGAGAAAAGCTAAGCAAGCCAAAAATTGTTTGACTTTCACCTCATATTTTGTTCCTTGACTTTTGACCTTTTGTCAAACTTTGCAGCTCGCAAAAAGTCAACTTTAATTCTCAGGAGGGAAGAATGGGTAGTCAGTGTGGCCTTTTCAAATGGTACTATGGCCATTAGATGCAGTTTTTGATGCTGGTTCCGAATCTGGGTGCAGATCTTGCTGAACACCTCGGGATTACGCGATATTTAGCTTACAGGCTTAGCAAAACCTTCAAAAGGCTTTCTATGCCAAATACCTCTTGATCCCAAAATCTGAAACCAGATTCGGAATCAGCATCAAAAGCTGCATTTAAAGGTCATAGTCCTGTTTGAAAAGGCCTATCCTTCCCTTTCAGTGCATTCATCGAGATCTGGCCGCGAGAAATATATTAATCACAGAGAAGAACATTTGTCGAATCGCTGATTTTGGATTGGCAAGAAGTGCTAGCAAATCTTATTATCGGTTAGGGAGAAACTATTGATTAAAGAAAGCTATTTTTAGAAAAAACTTCAAGAAGCATAAAAATGATCTTTTACCTGTGCAGTGGATGAGTCCAGAATCGATTGAAAGCGGATATTACACACAAGCGGTACGCAATTCTTTTATGTGAAGATTTTACGGATGCTAAGATACTATAATATTTTGGATAAAGGAAAAGATTCTGAAGTAAATTTGCAGTCTGACGTTTGGTCGTACGGAATCCTTTTGTACGAACTATTCACCCTTGGCGATCGTCCATATCCGGGGATTCCGCTCGAGGAAATTTATATGCGAGTTCGAAATGGAGAACGAAATCAAAAGCCCGAGTTTGTACATGATGATCTGTAAGTTGGAGGAATGTTTAAGGGAGAGAGAGAAGATATTTTAGGTACAACTTTATGCTGAAATGCTGGAATTCAAAGACAAAAGAGAGACCGTTGTTCAAGGTGATTTACGAGTGACTTCACTGACAATCGAACTTTTCCAATGTTAGGATTGTGTTCAAAAAATGCGAGAACATCTCGAGATGGTGTTGCCGGGGAAAGCCGAAGAAATTGAGGGAAAGTTGACGAGTGAAGTTGATCGACTCAACTCGTATTCTGAGTGGAGAAATGGAAATCCAGGAAATGTTAGTTCATTCTTTAATATTTTAACTAATTTTCTAATTTATTGTTTAATTCTTTGATTATAAAACAAAACAATCGATTTTCAGCCATCAGAAAACAAGCGAGAGATCGAAAAACAGGAGAGAAGATATCAAAAAGTACGATAAAGATAAAAGTTTATATCTAAACTTTAAACATTTTATCAATAAACAATTTTTTTTTATTCTAGTTTAAAATGACCAAAATGAACATTTAAACAGAAAAAACATTAGTGTTTTAATAAATTTAGAGAGTTTTTAACAGGCTTTAACTAGGAAATCTGTAAAGAACAACTTGTGGCAAGCAAGTAAGCGAGTCCTTTTATTCTATGAATCTTTGAAGTTAATTCTTTTTAGTATTTGAGTATTACTGAGTATTCAAATGCTCATTAACAGCTATTGCTTTACATAAAAATTTGCTCGTCAAAGAATCATTGAAACTTGAGGCGAGGTGTCTCTTTAAACATTTGATTGATCTTGTTGTTGGGAATTGTGTGCAGATGAACGTGAATTGAGTCTTACAATCGACCGAACTATTCAACTATACCACTTGGCACTCAACACAGCACAGCTCCCGTTTTGATAGTTTTCATTTTATTTAAAACCTTGCAAATCATTTTTAACAAATAGAAATATTAACCAGTTAGTTGTAAAATTTCACAAAACTTTTATATTTAAATTTGTAATGCCCTTAGTTTTATCAGTTACATCACGTAGATGCTTGTGTAGCAGCCAGAGCATTCTCAAGTTGAATGAGTCTCCCAGTTAGCTCTTGACATGGCTCGCTGACATCGTATAGTTCAAAACTATTTGTTCTTGCTTGTTAGGACTTCCATTCAAAAACTATTGCTAGATTTTGGAGCTAGAGTTCACCACAGAAAAACAACAAAATCCATTATTGAAAAAAGAAAGGGGAAAATCTTTTGCTTTAAGAAAACCTATGGTAGATTTGAATTTTTGTATCTTTTCTTTGAGTACATGAAGTTCGAGGTCGATGCCGCCGATGGTATAAGAAAAAATGATTGACGGTAAAATTGATTGATTTCAAGCTGAAAAACAATTTTCTCAAGGCCTTTCAATAAAAGGCAGCTTTTTGATTTCGCAAGAAATCTGTTTTTTGTTGATTTGATAAAAGTTTTCGGAGAAATTGTCAAATAAACTTGAGATGAAAGATCGAATTAGAGAAAAGTCAAAAGAAATGTATCGAGATTCGACTTTCCAAGAATTTGCAAGTTTCAAGAATCATTTTCTTACCTAACAATAAGTTTTTGGCAATATTTAAGAGTTTTTTTAAATGGAGAAGTCTCATACTAAAGCTAAAAATGGCAAACAGATCTTTGGTGCTCTTTCTCAGCACATTCCTTCTAGCATTTCCTCTGAAATGGTTTGTTCCATTAGGTATTTCACAATGATTTCACTTACTTTCAGCGACGCACATCCGAGTTTTTGGGAAGGTTTGGGCCGCGGTGTGAGCGAGGGATTGGACTGGGCTTTCGACGGCTATAACTGGTACAATCACGGAGCTCGTCCATTCATGCACGAGAAATGGCACACCGCTGTCGGCCACTTCAATCGCTGGCGGGGCGACGAGGATGCATCCCGCAACAACTTTGATCGCGCCAGCTATGAGAGGGCTCAGATTTGGTGGGTTTTTTTTTCTCGTCTTTCTTTTCTTTAAGATAATTTTAGTTCTATTGGGTTGGTGAATTGAAAACTGCGGGACTTTGAACTAAAATTTATTCAACATAAAACCATAAATTCATTCCAAATAATTTCCATTATTATTGACGACTTGTGCCCATTTTACAGGCAATTTGCGGATGCCTCTTTCGTGGTAGGATTCTGGTTTGTGTGTGAGACAAGTGTGAGACTCAAAAATGGAGGACTGGAGAGGTCCCAGTTTGAGCACTTTCCTCAAAAGAAACCCATTTTGGTGTCAATAGAAAAGTTGTAGAGAATCAAAAATGAGGCTTATAGCCAAATTTCCAAAAAGATACGCTCAGTAGTTTCGCTTAGAATGCAAGTTTTGGAACCGTATTAGATCAAAATAGGTAAGCATTTCAATGTCTTTAAGTTTATTATTTCAGGAATGCGAGAAGAAGAGCTTGACAAACTTTCGACCTTTCCAATGATTGATTAAGATCTAACAACACTTTTTTTTAATCATTTAAATACTCATTTATTAATTTTTTGTGTAAATTTCTTGAACACTTTATTTGGTAAAATGCCTAAAATACAATAAACGTTGTTTAAAAACTTCAAAATATTTTGTGATTGATTCGAACTGTATTTTGAGATACAAAAGCCGTTAAACGATAGACTGAAAGACTGGATTTTTCAAAGTTCGTGTTTATTAGTTTTACTAAAGAGTAAAGAGCCTTTTGCAATACCAAAATTTGAGCTTTCAGTTTCAAATTTCATTTTTAATGTCACAACGTTCCATTACAAGCACTTTTACAAGTACTTTGAAGCTTTCTTTTGGAAAAATCTGCAAAAATGGGCTTGATCAAGATCTTAACAATAGAAATAGAACAATAGAAACAACAGAAAGCTTCAAAGTACTTGTAAAAGTGCTTGTAATGAAACGTTTTGATATTAAAAATGAAATTTGAAACTGAAAGCTCGAATTTTGGTATTGCAAAAGGATCTTAACATGCATCAAAACAATAGCAAAACGAATGTTTGCTATTCAAATTGACTTTGTGATCTGCGAGGCTGATCAAGGCTAGACCTGACTTTTGATGAGTAGCCAGCTTTTGGCTTCTAGCTGAAACTTTGCTCGATCCAATAAAATCGCTTTTGGAGCAACCCTGCAACTGTGCTTTGTGCTCTGTCAAACGTTTTCTGGTGCACTCAATTCATCTCTTTCCAACTCTAGACCTGAAATCTCAATCTATCCTCAAATGATCACTAAAATAATCTCTAAAATGATCTCACAGACATCTCTAAAATGATTCATTTGTGATTTGTGATCATGAACGTCTTTGCCAATACTTTTTGCTTGTTTACGAGGAGAAAAAGGGCAAACTGAAACTACAAGGATAAATTGGGTGTTTATGGAAAAGATTTCGCAGACATTTAAAAGTCGATAAAGTTTAAATGAGTTCTTGCAAATGAAATCTTGAATGTTGTGGAATTGACAAAGGTTGGGAGGGAAAGATTACGATAGAAAGGGTAAAAGAAAGGATAAAATTACCTACCGTAAATAATAGATTCTATTATTAGCCACCACAACGGGTTTAAAATCGATTTTTTTAAGAATTAAAATCTGATCAATACCAATTTTTCTATGCTATCCAGCTAAGAAAAATTCAAACTTTTATTAAAATCTGTCTACTCGAAAAAAAGTTAATAGGGTGAACAGGTTTTCAGGCTATTTGTTCTAGGTTTGCATCTATTCTTTATCTAGCCGAGGAAGGAATTGAAGGAATTCACTGTAAGCTTGCGACGGAAATTGAGAAACATAAAATGAATGTTTCAAATTGAATAAACACCATCAAATGGCTTGTAAGTGATGTCCTACTTTCAGATTCTGGAGACGCTTAAAGAACCGCTTATATATCGACACCAGTACGTTTATTTCCGCCCGTTTTGGTATCAAATTAAAGTAGAGAGGATGGGTGAGTTTTTGAGTTATAACATATATTTTTATCATTAACCAGCGCCTAGAAAAAGTGATTGAAAGGTGGCAAAAAAAAGAAAACTAGCGTAGACCAACACTGCACTACCGGGACTGGAACCCACGGACTTCCGCGTGCAAGCCAAATGTGCTAACCATTACACCACAACGCATCTGATCTCACGCATCTGATCTCTCAGAGGGAGTTAAGTATGGTATCTTTTAGAAAACACATTAAGGTACTCGCTTACAAATTGTAAGCGAAAATCAGTTCGAAATCAATTTGATCACTATCCAGTTTTCAGTAACTCTCATTATGATATGACAAAAATATTTTACCTTAACTTGTTTATTTACTTACATGAACAGTTTCGCCTTTTGCCCACAAAAGGTCACGTGTTCCTTTGCCTTTCCCTTTCCCCGATCAGTCTCCTTTTTCTTCATAATCTCATAATTGTCTCCTTTTCTCGTTTTTCTTCTTGATAAGATATGAAAAATCAGAATCGATAGAATTTCAAGAAGACATTATCAGCTTATTTCTTTTTTCCCTTCTAATTCTTAATCTCATTCCTTTTCCTTGGGAAATTCACTGTCTATTACTTTCAAAATATTTCATTTCGACTTCATCACTTCTTAAGAAACTTTAACTGAATTTTATTATTAAGTTGCAAACGCACTCTTTCTGGTACATTAGAATTCCTAATTTTAACCTCAGTCTGTAAGAAATTAACGATTAAAACTAGAAAGGATGGGTTTCGATTTTATTTTTCTTTGAGCATAAAGTACACCTCTTGAAAGCACAAAGACAAACTTTTGATGTTCATTGAAGAGAAAATTTTGAGGAAAAATCGAATTTGAATTTCTTTTTTGATGAAAATGTTGAAAAATTGATGTCGGATTCGAATTTCACATCAAACTTTCTCAATTGAGTTTCAAAATTGTAAAGAGCAGGCAATCTATCCCTCTTTTTTGAGATTTATTCAAAGTTAATCCCACGGTTAGTTCAAGGAGAGGTTCTTTCATTTTAGAAATTCCAGTCATCTTCAATAAGTTTCTGTATAACTCTTTTCCAATAAGAACTGCCAGAATTTCGAATCGTTTTGAGAGTTTTGAGAGAGTCCAATAGTCACGAAACTTTTAAATTCTCTGTAGATGGATCTTGAAGCTCTAGATTCTTGGCTTTATCTGTGCTAACCATACAGGGTGCGGCAAAAGTTTGGAGCCGCTTCTTAAGATAGTTAAAGATTTAAAAACTAACTTTAAAAAGTTAAAAATTAATAACAAATTCTTTATTCGAATCATAACAACAAATAACTTATAACAAATGCTCGAAATTTCCACCATCTGCTTCGATACACCTCTTTAAACGCTTCGGGAAGTTCCTCACGATGGTGGCGCACGCTAAAACAGTTATTTCATCCCAGACTCGTTTCAGAGCAGATTTTAAAGCATCCACTGTTTTCTTCACATCCATCCGCTAAATTTTCTGCAATTTTTTCATAGCGGCTCCGAACTTTTGCCACACCGTGTATATTACATATATTATATCGTGTTGCTTTTTAGCAAGCTTTTTTTCGAATTCATATGTATGAAACTTAAATTTTGGGCACTTTATTCATGTTCTGAATAAAGTATCTATCAATTGACCTCAAATAAGTGCTAATTTCCACTGTTGGATTCACGTTCACGAACCAGCTAAAGAAATTCCCATTTTTTTTCTTCTAATTACTACTCCATTTTATTTTCAATTCTTCTTTGCTTTGTAATCTGATTTTTGAAATTTGAAAGAATTTGAAAGAAAGCAAGGAAAGAATTCTTTCAAAAGAATTAAAAAGAATCAATCCTTTAAGCTTCACCTTTCCACAATGACGTTTTTCTTTAGAGTTTTATCAGTTTATCTTTGCCCGCAAAACTTGCTCGACCCCCTTAGACTTTTTCTTCGAAATTTCTGTCATAGATCTTTGTATGTTTCTTTTTCTTTTGATCAATGCTGAAAATTTGAATAATCTATTGAAAATGATAGCAAAAAAAGAAAAAATTCGGTTTTTCTGTTTTTCACCTTTATTTGCTAACTGCATTTCATTTTTTTCTAAAGTTTTTGAAAGCAAAAACATTCAAATGGAAATTTTAAATTTTGTAAAAGATGAATTTGTAAACTGTCTATTTTTAGAGATGCCACTTCTACCGCCAATCAAACGACACCAAAACTCGACGAATTCAATCGATTCGGGTAAATTGATTGTCATTTTAAAAGATCTCAAGTGATCTATTTTGTTTGAAATTTGTAAACACACCCTTTCTGATGCATCTCTGTAAACACAGCCTTTAAGTTTCTTATGACAATTCTGTTGTAAGAGAATGGAGAATTCAGTGCGTTCACATTTTGACCTAACTTTAAGCTTTGAATTTAGTCAAATTTAAAACCATTTATCTAGGTCACGATAGTCCGAATGGTCAAAGAGAGAGACGGGTTTCGGAAGTGGATCAATTCGATGCATACGATCGACAAACGTTGATATTCTATGTGAATGGGCAAAGGATTGTCGACGAATCGATCGATCCAAGGACAACGCTCGCCAATTATTTAAGGGATCACTGTAAGTCGATCAATTCGTGTGCTTTGAAGGCTGAAAATCTATTATGGGCAAAAATATCATCGAGTTAAGCATGTTCGATAGTCCATAATTATGACGCACCCTGGATATCAGATCAGGTCGTGTCGGTTCAATTCATTTGGAAGTTCAATTGAACCAAGCTAAAGCGATGCTCAGACCAAAGGACAGACCAAAGACCAAAATCAGATTAAAGACATGCAAAATTTACTCCCAAGAACAAGTCCTGATTTAGTTAGTAAAGCCTTACTGTTCACTTACAGATTGAAAACGTCGGCCAATTTGAAAAGGAAACATTTGTGGACATCGACCACAAAACGAAACGTCATCACTCAAATTGTTATTCTTTTGCGTGAGAGTTCTTTCTTGGGAATCAAAAGAAGTCTTTTTAGCAAAATACATCTACGTGAGCTTCACGGTGTACTGGTATTTGATGAATTTCTTCCCGACCCTGACTCTTCCGCCTCTCAACATGAGCCTTTATTTTCTTGCAAACGAATTTCAAGCGACTGGCTACGGAGTCTTGGCAACAATCGCTATCTTCATTTGTTTTTCGATGGTGAGGGTTATTGCTCAGTTTTTGAAAGTTGCCAGTTGTTAAAACTGTTAAAGCCTTGTGTCTAATTGAGACTAAACATAAGAAACGTTGTTGGTACACACAAGGCCATTCATTTCGAATAGATAAGAAGTTATTGATAGTTTGCTAAAGATATTGTTGGAAGAAAGAAACCTTTTTAGACACTTCAAGCAATGAAGGGACTTTTTTGGTGTAGCCGTTTACCAAACGAGAGATCCGTGGCATCTTGGGAATCGGCGAGAAACGAGCGGCCAAAATCGATGGCCTCGTTGCGTGGCGCACAAATGCTCATTTCTCATGTAGCTTGATTATACTTTTCGATTTTCGACTTCGATTACTTTTATCTTCATTTTTCTTAGTTTTATTGAATAAACTCCAATGTTTCGCCAAGAAAAAGAACAGATTTAACGAAAGAGTTTTAGTTTCAAAACAAACCCGAATTTCGCGAGAGGCTTTGAAAACAAGGTTAAAATTAAGCGAACCGATTCGATTCGATCTGTGACGTCAGTTTGGATGTCTGTCTCAAAGTCAAATGTTAATTTGTTTTTGTTAAATGATAATTTTTGACGCTACGTTGATTTCCTATTGACTCAATTGTCGTCATCAGGTTGCGTCGCGTATTCGCTCTCGTTTTATTGGATTGATGAATTGAAAACTGCGGGCTATTGTCATATGTGACAGTTTGAGCACTTTCTTCAAAAGAAACCCATTTTGGTGTCAATGGAAAAGTTGTAGAAAATCAAAAATTAAGCTTAGATCCAAATTTCCAGAACGATTCAAAAACTGATTTTCAAGAAATCCCAAATTTACGAATTTTCACAAAACTTGCATTTTAAGCGAAACTACTAAGCGTATCTTTTTAGAAATTTGGCTATAAGCCTCATTTTTGATTCTCTACAACTTTTCTATTGACACCAAATTGGGTTTCTTTTGAAGAAAGTGCTCAAACGGGGACATCTCCAGTCCTCGATTTTCGAGTCTCACACTTGTCTCACACACAAACCAGAATCCTACCACGAAAGAGGAATCCGCAAATTGCCTGTCAAATGGGCACAAGTCGTCAATAATAATGGAAATTATTTGGAATGAAGTTATGGTTTTATGTTGAATTAATTTTAGTTCAAAGTCCAGCAGTTTTCAATTCACCAATCCAATAACTGCAAAATCATTTTTCTTGCCAGTTTTTATTTTTTTAAGCGTTAATAGTTGATAATTTGTGTATATTTTAGACTTTTAAGCGCCATCTGACGATGAATACAATAATTTGCTTTAACTTCTCTTCTGGACGTCCAAGGTTGTTCAAATTTCGCTAATTCTTGTCACATTTTGTTCAACTATTGCTCAAAATTGTTCTTTTTTTTTATTGCTAGGAATATTTTGTTAACTGTTAGTCAATTGTTATTGCATTGAAGTTAACCGATAAATGTGTTGACTTAAAAAGAAATGGTACCTAATTCTAGACCGAAATTCGATTCGAATCGAAATTTGCTGCCTGCTCAATATATCAGGTTGGCAACTAAATAATGGCCCTTTTCAGTAAAAACAAAAAATTTATTAACAAGATGAACAAATATCAACATCAATCCAAAAGGTATTCTCCGTCATTCTTTATTACTTCTTTCCACTTTTGACGGAGCAACTGGATTCCTCTCTTGAAAAATTCTTCTGGTTGATCGTCAAAGAACTTCTGCACTGAAATTCGGACTTCGTCAAGGTCATTGAACTTTTTCTCGGCTAGAAAGTGTTGCATCGATCGAAAAAGATGGTAATCACTAGGCCCCATATCCGGGCTGTATGGCGCATGAGGAAGAACATTCCAGCCCAACTCCTCGATTTTCTCCATTGTAAGTTTTGCAGTGTGTGGTTTTGCGTTATCATGGAGAAAATGAATTGAAGAGCGTTCGAGTGCTTGAGAGCGAATTGCTTGATCTACACGATGTAGTTGAGACGAATAGAGTTCTGAATTAACCGTTTGCCGGCTTTTGAGAACCTCGAAATGCACCAACCCACGAGAACTCCACCACACACAGAGGAGAGTTTTCTTTGAGTGAATATCCGGCTTCGGAGTTGGTTTTGGGTCTTCGTTTGTGCTAAGCCACTGTCGTTTTCGCGTTCGATTATCATAAAAGTTCCATTTTTCATCAGAAGTGACAATGGAATTCAAGAAGCTTCCCTTTTTCGCAAGTTTTAGTAGTATTCCAGCTGTGATAACACGAGTAGCCTTATTTTCTTCGCTCAATTCATGCGGAATCCACTTTCCACTGCGGTTACTTTTCCCCAATGCATGAAGTCGCTTTTCGATTGCAGTATGCGAAAAGCCCAATCGATCCCCTAGCTCGCGTGATGTTTGACTTGGATCCTCCTTTAAGGCTGCTTCCAAAACATCGTTCTGCAGAAGTTCGGGTCGTCCTTGGCGAGGCTCATCTTCAAGACTTTCATCCCCTTCCTTGAACCGTCGATACCATCTCTTACATTGTGTTTCGGAAAGAGCCTCATCACCAAAAACTCGCAATAAATCTCTGTGGGATTCGGCAGCTGTTTTGTCTTGTTTGTAGTCGTACCAGAGACAGACACGCATTCGATATTTGAGATCTTCCATTTCTAAACAAAATTATTTGAAAAGTATCAAATCAAGGAAAGTAAAAAACGTATAATAATGCACCAGAAATTCAGTAATATTCAATTAACAACAAGCGAGGGTAGATTAAACGCAAAGATTAAAAGATTTTATCAAAAAAGGGCGAGGGCCATTATTTAGTTGCCAACCTAATATGTAAATACGAAAAGCTTGCGGTTTTGGTGGGAAAGAAAAGTGAGCAATCTTCCAACTCGCTTCCTCTCGAACAATCCATCAATCAATTCACGATTTCGTATGACCTTGTCATTTTAGCAGCGATTTCAAAAGATCGATGAAAATAGAGATTGAAAAAAACATTTACAAGGATCCGTTGGAAAGAAGATCAAGCTTTCTCTTTCCACGAATTTCTTTCGTTCGTTGCTTTCCTCCTTTCAGTTGTTTTCTCCAATTAATCACCATTTCTTCGAAAGTAGATTTCCGATAAACAAAGTAAAAAAGATTAGCAATCAAAGAATTTTACTTCTCAATACAAATTGTTTCACAAATCATTTTGAAACCAAAACCTAATCTACCACTACCTATTCATTTATTCGTTTGGAAAAAAGCTCTTTATTAAAATGCAAAAGATTCCATCAATTGAAGAAAAGTGGATGCCTAAAAACAAACTTTTTGTTGCTTTTCTTTTTCCTTTTCTCCTGTTCCTTCAAAATGTGGACGCGAGTTTGACGGTGATGCCTGTGGACAAAGAGATTCTTGTGGATCACGTGTATAACTATCCAATAGAAAGGTTTTTTTTATCCTGTTTATTTAACTTTAGCTTTTAGCTATCCTATGATCCTAATGTCAGCTGGGCAGAATTTGAGTCTTCGATGCCAGAGCACAACTGCTAATAGACTTCGGTAAGTGAATTTGATTCAAGTTCGCGAAAATGTTGTTTTTTATCGAACTGTAATCTTAACCCATTCGAAACCGCAGCGTTTTTTCTTTTTTTTCTTCTACGGACCAAGCCCTTTTTTGACATTTTTTGACTCCGAATCAGTTTATTTATGGTTGGAAAGATGAAAGAGAGTCTCCTACACCATTTATTTTTGATGACGAACGATTTGGATTTGACTTCAGTACTTTTCAAGATCCTATCGATTATTGTTCTTATTTTATCGACGACAATATTTTAGTAGGCGAATCTAATAAACATGGAAAAAGGAAAACAAACTGGCAGGATTTCGATGCAAAATCTTTCAAGCTCTTCCTGGCTTCAAATGGGAATCGTCAAATTACCGAGGATTCGTGACTACTGGAGTAGCAGGCCTGGATTAGGAGAATTTTCCCACATGTCCCACATTATATCAAGAGCAAAATTTGAATCTATTCTTCGCAACCTGCGTTTTTGTGATAATGAACTGGATCCTGCAGGAGATCGGCTTTATAAGATTAGAGCTATTATGGAACAAACCAGAGACTGCATTGATTCCGGGTAAATATGAAACATCTTTTTTGCCCACGTAATTTGTAGATCTGCTACAATTGGAATAAAACAGCAAAAAAAAAAGCAATTAATTGAATGAAAATAGCTCAATTAGCGCTGCAGCGAATAATCGCTGCAGCGGTCCGTTCCTGAGTTTTTGCTGTAGCGATTATTCGCTGCAGAAGTTTCGAATGGGTTAAACTGTTAGTCAAAAATTGTTGTTTCAAACTACAAGTGATTTTCTTGTGTAGATGGATGCTGCCAATTGAAGCGAACCTCGATTTAGAAGGATTTAGTAAAGAGGATTTCCAAAAGAGAGTCACCGTCGAAAAAGAAGAGGAAGAGGTAAAATAATGTTGCCTTTAAAAACCTCTGTGTAAATTTTTAGAATCAATTTCTTCACATTCGATCCCTGGAACAGAGGGATACCGGGACATACTCGTGTTTGGACGACAAAAACCACACTGCTTTTGTCTATGTTTTTGTGGAAGGTAGACTCAATTCAAAGCATTGCATTTTGCAAATTTTACTTCATTTTAAGGTTTATATGATTTTCTAAAGCCCAAAACCTATACACTCGACGTCACCTCACCAAAATTTCTTCTTCCGTGTCGATACGCGCAAATCAGTCATTGGCCTTTGTCATCTTGGCCCTCTTTGTTTGTGGACGGAGAGAAATGGCTGAATAATATTAAAGAGCGAGATGCTGTGACCTTTGACTCACGGTAAGTTGGCTGCTTTGTCTTAAAACAACACTGTTTACTTTAAGATACGGCTACGAAATAGATTTGGTGAAACTGAACAGGAGTTTACCGATGGGTAGTGGCCGGTTTCGCTGTGTGGCTTCCAAGGGCGATGAAGTCGAGTGGTTCGTGCGGGTTGGCGTCTTTGATTTAGAATTTTGTTATAACCAATTGTTTAGTTTGCTTCAATGCCCGTGAACTCTGTGTCAATGACGACCCCAGACGGGTTTCTCCTTGGGGGTTTAACAAACGTCCGTTTGTTTATCATATACTTTCAACAATGATTTACTGCCCACAGACTGATCGAATCAGATCGAATGGGATTCGATCCGATCCGATCTGATGAATATTGAATCAGAAACCATGTCTAGTGCTTGGTTGGTGATATTTACAAACGATATAGGAAATGTCACTGTTCAATGTGATCTGCGATTGGACAATACTACGAGCCAATTTGAAAATCAATTACAAATGCAGTGTCCTCGATGCAGGCAAAAAGATGGAGTAAAAAAATTTCGTAGTAAGTTTTACAAAGTATTTTCAGCCAAAGATTCAAAAAGATGTGCGAATTCATGGGAGTTCGACGCTCTTCTCATTAAGTGTGATATTTGAGGAGGTTAAATCCGACGATTATGGTCGGTACACATGTTCTTGGTAAGAAGAGATTATTGTCTTTCTCTCGAAATTTACTTCAGGCCTCAAAAAGTGGTCAACAAATGGGATGCAAAGACTCAGCAAACGTCTCCATTCCGAATCTTTTCCCCATTATACAGAATGCACGTAGGGTTTCGATTAAATTTAAAATTGTATCTTCGCTGTAGTTCGCTCCACACGCCGAAGTGTTGACTGTCTTTCAAGGAGAGCCCATCAGAATAAAAGGTAACCTTATGCCAAATTTGTTTGACAGAACAAGTTCTTTCAGCAACGATTCTCCCGATAGCAGCCGATTTTGCAAACTACACCTGTACATGGTCGTACAAAAGATATGTCGATCTTGGCAGACAAAAACTTTCTTCTTCGTACGAAACGGCAAGCGTGGACTGTGGCAAGAGACCATATCTGAAGGTGAAAACTTTTGAAGCCATTAGATTCGGTTCTTAATCGAAACAAATCGAGCCGAGCGACCGTTTAATCGGTTAGGAACCGACCCGGTATCAACCGGTAAAACCTATTAAAACCGGTTTTAATCGGTTTTACGTTAGTCAAAACGATCCTCTCTTATCGTTTAAGAACCCAAACCAAAGCAAACCGATAAATTTCGAACCGGTTACAATGTTAGTGACCCAGACACAAAAAGGAGAATTTTCAGTTTTCAAATGAGCTAATACGATTAGTAAAAGAAGTACGATCTTGTAGGTCGATGAAAATGGCAGAGTGGAAAGTTACACCGAAGAGCTCTTCATACCGAGTCACAAACTAGCTCCTGGTGAAACGTGAGTGCAAAAACCAATCAAATTTTCGTTTCATTTCATTCGAGTTTTCTAGCTATGAAATCAAATTTCGTGTGATGGAAGAGCGCTATCAAAGGATCAGGTGGAAAGTCAAAGTCGACACTCCAGTGAAAGATTTTACTTTCAACGTGCAATCCTCCGCTCATTTCGTTCAATTCGATAAAGTGTATCACGTGGTAGGTCCAGAGGACTATAAAAACTGAAATTTCGATAGAAAATACCTATTGAGAAAATTGTTTTCTTTTAAATCCAAAATTTTTAGCTTTTGCATTTGTATTAGATTGTAAACTAAGTCTTGACCCTAAATTCAAAAGAATATTTATTAAAAAAAAAAAAAACATTTTTTTTAAAAAACCCCCCCTTTTTTTTAAAAATTTCCCCCCCCTTTTTCTGAAAATTGGGGCCTCCTCCTGTCATAGAAAATTCTTGGTTTCAAGTCAAAATAGTCTTGGAGCCACCTTTTGAGGCCTTCTTCATTTTGGAAGTGCTCTCTTTCCAGGGCATGTTGAATTGATTGGAAAAGATGGTAATCTGTAGGACTGAGGTCAGGAGAATATGGTGGGTGGGGTAAGAGTTCCCAGTTCAACTCATGGATTGTGCAGCGGGTCAACTTTGCCGCATGTGAACTGGCGTTGTCGTGTTGGAGAAGGGTCAATTTCAAATTGGGGCACTTTACCTTTTCCTTTTTTTTCCTCTTCAAACTTTTTGAGCTGGTCGCTGTATAATAGGGCATTGATTGTCTGCTTATTATCGAGAAGCTCTCAATAAATGACACCCAAGAGATCCCACCAAACCGATAGCATGTACTTCTTTTCGTGGTGGTCTGGGAGCACATCCTTTGCTGGTGTAACTCCAGGTCTCAGCCATAATCGTTTTCTCTGAAAGTTTGCAGTCATAATCCATTTCTCATCTCCTGTCACTACACGCGGCAGGAAAGATTTCCTATCTGGAAAGAAGGGCAGCAGCAATGGTGCTCTGCCCTTTCATGGGCTCAGTGAGGTTGTGGGGCACCTATTGGCCGTAAATTGGTTTAAAACCAATAGTAAGGAGGTTTTCAACTGTTACATGAGAGTATTCAACCTCAGCCGCAAAGAAATTCGGGGGTTTTCGGGACGAAGAATATCTGCATTTTCAAGCTCTCTAGGCCGAGAATTCTCCTTATTTCTGAATTTGTGAAGCCAGCGTTTTATTGTACTTTCGGATAAGAGCATCCCCATAACAGGAAGAACAGAGCGCACCCTCACTAAACGTAAACAAAATTTCGAAACTTTCCTGAAGGCGTCAACACTTAGTTTACAACCTAATAAATCTTTAGATTGGCGCAAAGATTCGGCTTGGCTGTCATTCGAGGGATTACGTTGACAAGTACAAAAAACTTCACTTATTTTATCAACGGTAACGATGAGAAAAGGTGAAAGCAATGACTGCTTAAGATCGAATAAAATGGTCCCAGCAGCAACAAGTGTGACCGGGGCGGATGACGTTTTTTGGAACACGACCGTTCACGAGGATCTCATTGTTGTTTGCCAAATTGTTTCGTTTAGAAGGAAACTTTTCTCAAATTCAAACATCTAGGGTACCTTCCAACAAGGTTCATTTCATCTCCGAGTCGCCGGTCAACGTCCAGCAGTTTGGATGAAAAGGGATCCAGAAATTAGCGGCGAGGATCCGGTTGGTTACTTGTTGAAATCTCTTTGCAAAGTTCTTTTAGAACAGAATTTATCGGGGCGATGATATCACACTATTTTGCCGGGTTCACATGTTGGCTGACATGTTGGTTAACAAAATATTCCTTGAATTTATTCATTTACAGCTCAATGTTTTGGATTCACAACCAGACAGTGCTAGATGAAAGCAGCATTGTGCAAAGCATTGACGGGGATTCAGTGCTCTTAAAAATGACAATCAAGGTTTGTTTGTTTGTTTTTACAGATGACAGTGAATACAAATAGCCAGAGCTTAATTCCAGAGCTCGATCTTTTTTTGTTCTTTTTTTTCTAGTTTAAGCCAATTCATACTACAAATAGAGCCTTTTCCTCAAACTTCAATCATAGAATATTTCGACAAATAACTCTGGTGACTACATTTGCGTTGCAAGAAACACTGAAACCGGACAGGAGTTTAATCAAACAATCGGGCTTGAGGTTTGAGACTTTTTTTTCATTTGAAATTGTCTATTATAGATTCATGAAATGATAGCACCCGTATTGCTCGTCAATGAAACAGAAATAGTTCATATAAAAGCTGGAGAAAGCCAGCTATTAGACTGCAAAATGAGTGGAGATCCGACTCCTTTCATTTCATGGTTTGTTGTTTACAAGAGAAAACTTTGTTTGAAGTGAGCAGAAAACACTGAATGGTTAAAGGTCAAAGAATGGGATTGCAATGAAGGATAGTGAA
Source organism: Mesorhabditis belari (assembly GCA_958450365.1). Classification (NCBI taxonomy): domain Eukaryota; kingdom Metazoa; phylum Nematoda; class Chromadorea; order Rhabditida; family Rhabditidae; genus Mesorhabditis; species Mesorhabditis belari. The sequence goes on along the minus strand of CAUEEP010000737.1, from coordinate 2,921,619 downwards.
AGTCTTCTTGTAAATGCTACCATTGTTCTTCCTAAAGTCGACACCGATGATAGTGGAGTCTATGAATGTGTTGGGAAGAATCGAGTGGGAGAAGTGCGACGGAGCATCTCTCTTGAGGTAATAAGAGAGCGATGCCTCAAGTGAGACTCGTTCATTTGTCCGATACGGTACATTTATACGGTAGCTTATCCACTTAACAATTTACGGCAACCGACCCCGGCGGGCGGACGGTTTTTGCAGGGCGGCGGGTGGGCGGGTGTGGCGCGGCCTTGGTGGCGGTCGCGGTCGCCTGGGTGGCCCGTTCCTCCGTTGCGGTGCCTTGCGGTGGGGCCCTCGGCATAGGGGCGTGCGTGCTTTGCCCCTATGGACATCGGTTTGGTTTGCTTCGATTCTAGAAACAATACTGAGTCGAACAAAATCGTCCGAGCCTCCAAGCCAGTTCAAACCAACCCAATCTACTGTCAAGGGGTCTCTATTATGCTAACCTGATGACTAGGGTTAGCACACGCAATAATCTACTATATATAAAGGACTAAGACGTCTGTCTGTCTGTCTGTCTGTCTGTGCGCACTACTCCTCCGCGCCCAGTAGGCCGTTTCAAATAACTTATAGTTAGTTTGGCTTAGAATTTCATGTCGTTATGCAACATGTTATTCAAATTTTTAAAAAACCAAAAGTGCCGACGCGGGCGGGAGTCGAACCCGAATCGTGTGGGCTGGAGACAAGTGCGCTTGCACCGCGTCATCTACTGGCCGAGTGGTTACGAATGGAAGAGAAAGGTCGCGGGTTCGCCAATTTGCTTTTTTTGCTGCAAAGCTTTTGGTTTGATAATAGGTCAGCATTAACAATAGGTCAAAGACGATAAAAGAAGACGTCTAATGCTTGCATTCGTTGCTCTCTCCATCGTCTTTCTCATCTTGCTCGCATGTGTGCTCAATTTTGTTATTTTGTGGAGAAGACAGAAAGCTCGAGCTCGAAATCAAGAAAAGTCTGTAGTAAATTGATATCGTATTCAAAACCTCTTTGTTTAGTGCTTTCCGAGTGCTGTACGATGATTTAATAAACGGAGGAACCATTCCAGCTCAAGATCGAAACAAGCAGATTCCCCTCGATCAACAAATCAATCAAATCGTTTACGATCGTTCGAAATTTGAAATTTCATGTGATGATCTTCAAATTTCTGATCGAAAAACGGTAAAAAGTTTCTATCCACTGAATCTTTAGACTTTTTACAGTTGGGAAGTGGACAGTTCGGGAAAGTTTCAATGGGATTTTTGAAGAAACCGAATCAAATCAATAATTTCACTTCCGAAACACCAACTTTAAAGGTCGCTGTTAAGGTGAACTTCTTGACAAAAGATTCTCAAACATTACTATAGGAACCATTTCACGCAGCCTCAATCCGACAACACATCATCAACATTCAAATGTTGGCCGACGAGCTGAAGTTGATGTCCTTCATTCCACCGCATCCGAATGTGCTCACTCTGATTGGAGCAGTCACCGATCATCTGACTAGGTAAGTACTTAATATCTTGACCAGAATGAAACTTGATACGTGATTCTGAACGCATCTTGTAAATCCAGTGGTCGTCTCTGTGTTGTCACGGAGCTATGCGCCAATGGGAGTCTCGAGAAATTTCTGAAAAACCTCACACGCAACACATTTTGTAATGAATTGAGAAAGGTTAGTAATTGAATTATTACTAACAAGGGACGGTCAACAGGGTGTGATGGCCAAATGGCATGCGCCATATACTAACCGACGTAGGATTTTGCGCTGATTCCGAATCTGCTTTCCGTTTTTGCTCTAGGTAGTCAATTTTGATCCAAAAACAAAAGTCAAACACCGGGATCGAACCCTAGAATCCACGCCTCATATTCAAACCTACTGCCAGTCGGCCACCACAAAATCTTTTCCCGTCTGGTAAGGTCCATACAAAACTTTCAACGCTTATAACTTTTGACAGAGTGCTGCGGTGCAAAAACGGAAAGCAGATTCGGGATCATCGCAAAATTCTACGTCGGTTAGTAAATGGCTCATGTCATTTGGCCATCCACACCCTGTTGGCCGTCTCTTGTAAAACTAACATTTCAGGCTCAAAACAGTGGATACATGAAGCCGGATCGCAAAAATAGAGGAAACACAGTAGGAAAACGATCGCTAAAAAGCTAAAAAACTCTTTGTTTAGGTTGAATTGTCAATAATTAGAAAAATGTCTGTGGATGTAGTTACTGACAGCTATATTCCGGTATGATCTTGTTTTAGTTTTTAGCTTGAATTCGAATTGTTTAGTGGACTCAAGTTGAAAGTCAAGACGAAAAGCATGATGGACACGAGAAGACACCAATTGTTCAGGTTTCTAAAAATTTTGAAGAGAAACGAAATTGAATGTGATTTTAATATTCCAGACATTTCTATGCTCGACATCCGATCTTTTATCGTTTGCGATGCAAATCGCTAGCGGAATGGAGTTTTTGAGTGAAATCCCGGTAAGTCTGGCTGGCTCGAAGTCTAGCTTGAGACGGCCAAAAGTTGTTTGACTTTCATTTCATTTTTGCTCCTTGACTTTTGACCTTTTTGTCAAGCTTTGCATCTCGTAAAAAGTCAACTTTAATTCTCAGGAGGGAAGAATGGGTAGTCAGTGTGGCTTTCTCAAATGGTACTATGACCATTTGATGCAGTTTTTGGATGCTGATCCCGAATCTGGGTTCAGATTTTGTTGAACACCTCGGGAGTGCGAGATATTTAGCTGACAGGTTTTAGCAAGACCTTCAAAAGGCTTTTCTTCTAAGCCGAATATCTCTTGATCCCAAAATCTGAAACCAGATTCCGGAATGAGCATCAAAAAACTGCATCTAATGGTCATAGTACGATTTGAAAAGGCCTATCCTTTCCCTTCAGTGCATTCATCGAGATCTGGCCGCGAGAAATATATTAATCACAGAGAAAAACATTTGTCGAATCGCTGATTTTGGATTGGCAAGAAGTGCTAACAAATCTTATTATCGGTTTGGGAGAAACTATTGATTAAAGAAAGCTATTTTTAGAAAAGACTTCGAGAAGCATAAAAATGATCTTTTACCTTTGCAGTGGATGAGTCCGGAATCGATTGAAAGCGGATATTACACACAAGCGGTACGCAATTGTTTTATGTGAAGATTTTACGGATACAAAAGTACAAATAATAAAGTACTATAGTATTTTGGATAAAGGAAAAGATTCTGAAGTAAATTTGCAGTCTGATGTTTGGTCGTACGGAATCCTTTTGTACGAACTATTCACCCTTGGCGATCGTCCATATCCGGGGATTCCGCTCGAGGAAATTTATATGCGAGTTCGAAATGGAGAACGAAATAAAAAGCCCGAGTTTGTACATGATGATCTGTAAGTTGGAGGAAAGTTTAAGAGAGAGAGAGAAGATATTTTAGGTACAACTTTATGCTGAAATGCTGGGATTCAAAGACAAAAGAGAGACCGTTGTTCAAGGTGATTTACGAGTGACTTCACTGAGAATCGAACTTTTCCAATGTTAGGATTGTGTTCAAAAAATGCGAGAACATCTCGAGATGGTGTTGCCGGGGAAAGCCGAAGAAATTGAGGGAAAGTTGGCGAGTGAAGTTGATCGACTCAACTCGTATTCTGAGTGGAGAAATGGAAATCCAGGAAATGTTAGTTCATTCTTTAATATTTTAACTAATTCTCTAATTTATTGTTTAATTCTTTAACTATAAAACAAAAGAATCGATTTTCAGTCATCAGAAAACAAGCGAGAGATCGAGAAACAGGGGAGAAGAGATCAAAAAGTACGATAAAGATAAAAGCTTACATCTAAACTTTAAACATTTTATCAATAAACAATTTTTTTATTCTAGTTTAAAATGATCAAAATGAACATTTAAACAAAGAAAAACATTAGCCTTTTAATAAATTTAGAGAGTTTTTAACAGGTTTTAACTAGGAAATCTGTAAAGAACAACTTGTGGCGAGCAAGTAAGCGAGTCCTTTTTTCTATGAATCTTTGAAGTTAATTCTTTTTAGTGTTGAGTATTACTATAACAGCTATTGCTTTACATAAAAAGTTGCTCGTCAAAAAATCATTGAACCTTGAGGTGAGCGAGTTTTTTTAAACATTTGATTGATCTTGTTGTTGTGCAGATGAGCGTGAATTGAGTGCCACAATCGAGCCTCCCAGTTAGCTCTTGACATTGCTCGCTGACATCGTATAGTTCAAAACTATTTATTCTTGCTTGTTAGGACTTCCATTCAAAACTATTGCTAGATTTTGAGCTAGAGTTCACGACAGAAAAACAACAAAATTCATTATTGAAAAAGAAAGGGGAAAATGTTTTGCGTTAAGAAAACCTATGGTAGATTTAAATTTTTGGATCTTTTCTTTTAGTACATGAAGTTCGAGGTCGATGTCCAGCTGGTGAAAGGCCCAAAAAGTGCAGTGAAAGATCTACGAGGTTTTATGAAAAGATTTCTACAAGGAAAATGAAGCTTTTTAGGAGAAAGAAATGCTAAACAAATGCCTATGGGAAGTGTTCTCTATTCTTTCGTCTCTCGCCGCCATCCATCTTCTTCTTATAGTGTTAAGGTATAAGAAAAATTGATTGATTTCAAGTTGAAAAACAATTTTCTCAATGCCTTTCTGAATGTTATTCTCAATGCTCAAAAAGCAGCTTTTTGATTTCGCAAGAAATCTGTTTTTGTTGATTTGATAAAAGTTTTCGGAGAAATTGTCAAATAAATTTGAGATGAAAGATCGAATTAGAGAAAAGTCAAAAGAAATGTATCGAGATTCGACTTTCCAAGAATTTGCAAGTTTCAAGAATCATTTTCTTACCTAACAATAAGTTTTTGTCAATATTTAAGAGTTTTTTAAATGGAGAAGTCTTATACTAAAGCTAAAAATGGCAAATAGATCTTTGGTGCTCTTTCTCAGCACATTCCTTCTAGCATTTCCTCTGAAATGGTTTGTTCTATTAGGTATTTCACAATGATTTCACTTACTTTCAACGACGCTGGTGAATTGAAAACTGCGGGACTTTGAACTAAAATTTATTCAAAATAAAATCATAAATTCATTCCAAATAATTTCCATTATTATTGACGACTTCTGCCCATTTTACAGGCAATTTGCGGATTCCTCTTTCGTGGTAGGATTCTGGTTTGTGTGTGAGACAAGTGTGAGACTCAAAAATGGAGGACTGGAGATGTCTCAGTTCGAGCACTTTCTTCAAAAGAAACCCATTTTGGTGTCAATAGAAAAGTTGTAGAGAATCAAAAATGAGGCTTATAGCCAAATTTCCAAAAAGATACGCTCAGTAGTTTCGCTTAGAATGCAAGTTTTGGAACCGTATTAATCAAAATAGGTAAGCATTTCAATGTCTTTAAGTTTATTATTTCAGGAATGCGAGAAGAAGAGCTTGACAAACTTTCGACCTTTCCAATGATTGATTAAGATCTAACAACACTTTTTTTTAATCATTTAAATACTCATTTATTAATTTTTTGTGTAAATTTCTTGAACACTTTATTTGGTAAAATGCCTAAAATACAATAAACGTTGTTTAAAAACTTCAAAATATTTTGTGATTGATTCGAACTGTATTTTGAGATACAAAAGCCGTTAAACGATAGACTGAAAGACTGGATTTTTCAAAGTTCGTGTTTATTAGTTTTACTAAAGAGTAAAGAGCCTTTTGCAATACCAAAATTTGAGCTTTCTGTTTCAAATTTCATTTTTAATGTCACAACGTTCCATTACAAGCACTTTTACAAGTACTTTGAAGCTTTCTTTTGGAAAAATCTGCAAAAATGGGCTTGATCAAGATCTTAACAATAGAAATAGAACAATAGAAACAACAGAAAGCTTCAAAGTACTTGTAAAAGTGCTTGTAATGAAACGTTTTGATATTAAAAATGAAATTTGAAACTGAAAGCTCGAATTTTGGTATTGCAAAAGGATCTTAACATGCATCAAAACAATAGCAAAACGAATGTTTGCTATTCAAATTGACTTTGTGATCTGCGAGGCTGATCAAGGCTAGACCTGACTTTTGATGAGTAGCCAGCTTTTGGCTTCTAGCTGAAACTTTGCTCGATCCAATAAAATCGCTTTTGGAGCAACCCTGCAACTGTGCTTTGTGCTCTGTCAAACGTTTTCTGGTGCACTCAATTCATCTCTTTCCAACTCTAGACCTGAAATCTCAATCTATCCTCAAATGATCACTAAAATAATCTCTAAAATGATCTCACAGACATCTCTAAAATGATTCATTTGTGATTTGTGATCATGAACGTCTTTGCCAATACTTTTTTGCTTGTTTACGAGGAGAAAAAGGGCAAACTGAAACTACAAGGATAAATTGGGTGTTTATGGAAAAGATTTCGCAGACATTTAAAAGTCGATAAAGTTTAAATGAGTTCTTGTAAATGAAATCTTGAATGTTGTGGAATTGACAAAGGTTGGAAGGGAAAGATTAAGATAGAAAGGGTAAAAGAAAGGGTAATTACCTACCGTAAATAATAGATTCTATTATTAGCGACCACAACGGGCTGAAAATCGATTTTTTTTTAATTAAAAATCTGATCAATATCAATTTTTCTATGCTATCCAACTAAGAAAAATTGAAAGTTTTATTAAAATCTGTCTACTCGAAAAAAAGTTAATAGGGTGAAGAGGTTTTCAGGCTATTTGTTCTAGGTTTACATCTATTCTTTATCTAGCCGAGGAAGGAATTGAAGGAATTCACTGTAAGCTTGCGACGGAAATTGAGAAACATAAAATGAATGTTTCAAATTGAAAAAACACCATCAAATGGCTTGTAAGTGATGTCCTACTTTCAGATTCTGGAGACGCTTAAAGAACCGCTCATATCTCGACACCAGTATGTTTATTTCCGCCCGCTTTGGCATCAAATTAAAGTAGAGAGGATGGATGAGTTTTTGAGTTATAACATATATTTTTATCTTTAACCAGCGCCTAGAAAAAATGATTGAAAAATGGCAAAATTAGAAAACTAGGGGAGAACAAGACCTAATGCGCCACCAGGGACTGGGACTTTAATGTGCTAACCATTAAACCACAAGGCACTTATCCTCCCTTGCTCCAGAGGGAGTTAAGTATGATATCTTTTAGAAAACACATTAAGGTACTCGCTCACAAATTGTCAGTGAAAATCAGTTAGAAATCAATTTGATCACTATCCAGTTTTCAGTAACTCTCATTATGATATGACAAAAATATTTTACCTTAACTTGTTTATTTACTTACATGAACAGTTTCCCCTTTTGCCCACAAAGGTCACGTGTTCCTTTGCCTTTCCCTTTCCCCGATCAGTCTCCTTTTTCTTCATAATCTCATAATTGTCTCCTTTTCTCGTTTTTCTTCTTGATAAGATATGAAAAATCAGAATCGATAGAATTTCAAGAAGACATTATCAGCTTATTTCTTTTTTCCCTTCTAATTCTTAATCTCATTCCTTTTCCTTGGGAAATTCACTGTCTATTACTTTCAAAATATTTCATTTCGACTTCATCACTTCTTAAGAAACTTTAACTGAATTTTATTAACAAATTGCAAACGCACTCTTTCTGGTACATTAGAATTCCTAATTTTAACCTCAGTCTGTAAGAAATTAAAGATTAAAATGCACTAGAAAGGATGGGTTTCGATTTTTTTTTCTTTGAGCATAAAGAACACCTCTTGAAAGCACAAAGACAAACTTTTGATGCTTATTGAAGAGAAAATTTTGAGGAAAAATCGAATTTGAATTTCTACTTTGATGAAAATGTTCAAAAAATTGATGTCGGATTCGAATTTCACATCAAATTTTCTCAATTTAGTTTCAAAATTGTAAAGAGCAGGCAAAATATCCCTCTTTTTTGAGATTTATTCAAAGTTAATCCCACGGTTAATTCAAGGAGAGGTTCTTTCGTTTTAGAAATTCTTAGTTTTAGAAATTCCATTCACCTTCAATAAGTTTGTTTATAACTCTTTTCCAATAAGAACTGCCAGAATTTCGAATCCGAAATTCGAATTTGAGAGTTTTGAAAGAGTCCAATAGTCAAGAAACGTTTAAATTCTCTGTAGATGGAGCTTGAAGCTCTAGATTCTTGACTTTATCTGTGCTATCCATATATTACATACATTATATCGTCTTTCTTTTTAGCGGGCTTTTTTCGTGTTTATGCGTGAGAATCCATGTGTATTAATCTCAAATCTTGCACTCAAATATCTCAAATATTTCATGTCGTGTTTCTTTTTATTGAGCTTTTTTCGAATTCATATGTATTAAACTTAAATCTTGCGTACTTTATTTCATGTCCTGAATAAAGAATAAAGAATAAAGAATAAAAAAATATCAATTGACCTCAAAGGAGTGCTTAGTTCGACTGTTGGATTCACGTTCACGAATCAGCTAAAGAAATTCCCATTTTTTTTTTTCTAATTACTACTCCATTTTATTTTTAATTCTTCTTTACTTTGTAATCTGATTTTTGAAATTTGAAAGAATTTGAAGGAAAGAAAAGAAAGAGAAGAATTCTATCAAAAGAATTCAAAAGAATTAAAAAGAATTCAATCCTTTAAGCTTCACCTTTCCACAATGACGTTTTTCTTTAGAGTTTTATCAGTTTATCTTTGCTCGCAAAACTTGCTCGACCCCCTTAGACTTTTTCTTCGAAAATTTCTGTCATAGATCTTTGTATGTTTCTTTTTTTTTTTGATTAATGCTGAAAATTTGAATAATCTATTGAAAATGATAGCGAAAAAAAAGCGGTTTTTTCTGTTTTTCACCTTTATTTGCTAACTGCATTTCATTTTTTTCTAAAGTTTTTTTTTCGTTTTTGAAAGATAAACATTCAAATGGAAGTTTTAAATTTTCTAAAAGGTAACTTTGTAAAATGTCTATTTTTAGAGATGCCACTTCTACCGCCAATCAAACGACACCAAAACTCGACGAATTCAAGCGATTCAGGTAAACTTATTCTCATTTTAAAAGATCTCAAGTTATCGATTTTGTTTGAAATTTGTAAACGCACCCTTTCTGATGCATCTCTGTAAACAAAGGCTTTTGTAAACACAGCCTTTTGTAAACAAAGCCTTTAATTTCCTTATGACAATTCTGTTGTAAGAGAATGGAGAATGCGTCTACATTTTGCCTTAAATTTAAGCTTTGAATTTAGTCAAATTAAATTCTATTTAAAACCATTTATCTAGGTCACGATAGTCCGAATGGTCAAAGAGAGAAACGACTTTCGGAAGTGGATCAATTCGATGCATACGATCGACAAACGTTGATATTCTATGTGAATGGGCAAAGGATTGTCGACGAATCGATCGATCCGAGGACAACGCTCGCCAACTATTTAAGGGATCACTGTAAGTCGATAAATTCGTGTGCTTTGAAGGCTGAAAATCTATTATGAGCAAAAATACCATCTAGTTAAGCATTTTCGAATGGCTTCAAAGCTAGTAAGAAAGATTTGGTCAAAGCTGGGCAAGGCCAGAATACGACAAGTCGCAAATGGCCAAGTCAAGCAATTCGAAAAGTTATCTCAAGCATTTAAGCAATGGTAAGGCATAAGGGCCTACTTTAACGGCAACGGACAGGTGGTCGTGTAGCTTATTGGTAGAGTGTTCGCCTAGGAAGTGAAAGGTCGAAGGTTCGGGTTCCAGCACCGGCAGCTGGTCCAGCAAAAGGACCAACTTTCTGTTCAAAAATCGAAAATCTAGGCTTCTGGTATTGAGCCTGAAATTTTGATTTTAACCATCCCTGCATGCAGTATTATTCTATTAACATTCGAGCATTTTAGTGAAACTAACGGGAACGAAGATCGGATGTAATGAAGGTGGATGTGGAGCGTGTACAGTCATGATATCAGAGATCGATCCAATCTCCCAACAAATACGGTTCTTTCTAATCACACATCTTAGAATTAGGCTGTGTTCTTTATCGTTTTCTAAAAAGTGTCAACTTTAAAGCTTTTTAAAACATTTAAAACATTTAAAACATTTAAAGCTTTTAAAGCTTTTAAAGCTAACTTTGCTTATTTTTTAGCCAATCAATCCATTTTTTTGAACAACAAATGCTTAAAACTCGTAGAATTTCGATAGTTTTTAAAAGATAACACTTTTTAGGAAACGGATTACGATACTTTTACAGACATTTCTCGGCGAATTCCTGCCTAATGCCCGTTTGCGGCGTTTTCGGCAAAGCGGTGACAACAGTTGAGGGGATTCGCGGAGTTGAGGAAAGAGTTCATCCCGTACAGGAGAGACTCACGAAGTAAAACATTTCAATATATAGACGAAGATCATATTCTTATTTTAAAGCAATTTAAAACTCATTTAGAGCTCATGGCTCTCAGTGTGGCTACTGTACGCCCGGGTTCATCATGGCCATGTACACTCTATTGAGAAATAAACCCCAGCCGACGAAAGACGATGTCGATATAGCAATTCAGGGTAGCTCTAGGGAATAGGGAATCTAGAAACTAGAGATCCATAAGCTAGAGATCTATAAGTTGGAGATCTATAAGCTATAAATCTATAAGCTATAAATCTATAAGCTAGAGATCTATAAGCTATAAATCTATAAGCTAGAGATCTATAAGCTATAAATCCATAATCTATAAACTATAAAGATTTTCTGAAAACATTTGCCTCTTTCAGGAAATCTCTGTCGTTGCACCGGTTATCGTCCGATTCTAGAGGCTTTCTATAGCTTTGCGAAGGATGAGAAAGGAGAGATCAAGGTTTAAATCAAGAAAAATGCAAAAAAAACCCCACAAAGATGACTTCTAAAATGATTTCCAAAAACAAATTAGCATGTAATACTATAGTTTTTTTTAATTCTCATAGCACTTGCACTCAAAATTGTTGATCAAGTTCTTAAAAATTGATCGATTAAGCTTTTCAAAAAGTCTTTTCGCTTCTTTTCATAATTTTGTTCAAAAATAACAAATTTGCCACAATTAATCTATAATTTTCTCTTAAGAAAAGCTCCTTTTTGTTCAATTTTTTCAATTTCGATCTTTTTAAGTCAAATTTAGTCCACTTAAATCACAAATTCAATAGTGAAAACCGTGGTTTTCGTAAAAAAATTCTTTAAAAACCTCTACGAAGATATTGGCAGAATGAATTTCGATGAAAATTTAGCTATATACTAAACTCTTTATGCTCTATCTTTTGTCTATTGACATTATATTAAAGATAGGTTTCCTTTATGTCAAAATGGTGAAACCGTATCATCGAGTCGACTTTTTGACTACTCGACTTCTGCTCTTAATGCTCTCAAAGAAAAACCCAGACTTAAGACATTTGAAAACCGTTTTAATGTTATTTTGGAGAAAAATAATTGGATAATTGGCCTTTCTGATGAAATAAACCGTAGTTCAATTGATGCATTTGTTAGTTTTAAATGAAAGTATAAAAAGAAACGAAAAGCGAAAAGCTTAATATTGGGTTGATGAATTGAAAACTGCGGGCTATTGTCATATGTGACAGTTTGAGCACTTTCTTCAAAAGAAACCCATTTTGGTGTCAATAGAAAAGTTGTAGAGAATCAAAAATGAGGCTTATAGCCAAATTTTCAGAACGATCCAAAAACTGGTTTTCAAGAAATGCCAAATTTTAGGAATTTTCACAAAACTTGCATTTTAAGCGAAACTACTAAGTGTATCTTTTTGGAAATTTGGCTATAAGCCTCATTTTTGATTCTCTACAACTTTTCTATTGACACCAAAATGGGTTTCTTTTGAAGAAAGTGCTCAAACTGGGCTGACAGCTGACATCTCCAGTCCTCCATTTTTGAGTCTCACACTTGTCTCACACACAAACCAAAATCCTACTACGAAAGAGGAATCCGCAAATTGCCTGTAAAATGGGCACAAGTCGTCAATAATAATGGAAATTATTTTGGAATGAATTCATGGTTTTATGTTGAATAAATTTTAGTTCAAAGTCTCCCAGTTTTCAATTCACCAACCCAATAATTTAGGTGACTGAAAACGGTTGTCCGATGGGTGAGAAGTGTTGCAAGAATGGTGGAGATGGTTGTGGAGGTGAAAGGAAAACGGTTAGTTTATATCAAAAATTTGGCTTTTTTTCATTTTCTAGAATTCTATATCCATTCTTCATTACATTTGGGACTTTTTGAGCTTTGAAATGGCCCCAAGTTTACCTAAGAAAACTACGCTGAAATTAGCTCTATTCTATGAAGTCTATTAAATTAAATCTATTAAATCCATTAAAATCTCTTATTCTAATAAATCTTTTAAATCAATTAACCTATTAAACTCTATTAAACTATCCGTGAAAAAAGAAAACGTCTCTAATCAAACGCTATTCAGCTAATCAAGCTCTCCGACATGTCCAAATGTGTTCCATACGATCCATCGCATGAACTCATCTTCCCACCCGAGTTGAAGGTGCTTTTAAAAGCAAATTATTTTCACCTAAAGATATTCAGTTAAAAAACTTCCACCAGCAATCATTTTTCCACGATTCGAACGGTCACAAATGGTATCAACCAACCGATTATTCAATGTTATTGGCGTTAAAGAGGTAACTTTATTTTTAAAAGCTATTTCTATAAGACAAGGGATATTGATAGATTTGATAGATAGACTTTGATTTGATAGATATAGATAGACTTCACTGGAGATTTGATAGGTATAGAGAGACTTCACTGAAGATATAGATCTTACCGTATTTTCTCTAATAGTTGTGCACCAAAAGCTTTGCCTAAATTCCTCGAAATCTCGAGAACCGCTTATCAGAACCTATCGATGTGGGGTCGGAAAATGTAGCTGACGATGAGATCTAGTCGGGGATTTGAGTGTGGAGCTTCTGCAAAAGCTTGGAAACCGTAAAATACTCACCAACTCGGCTCGCTTGGGTGCACTACTATTAGAGAAAATACGGTAGATAGATTTGCTAAAAACTAGAGCCAAGATTACAATAGTTTTGACACTTTTTAGAAAGCATCCACATGCACGGGTCATTTCGGGGAACTCGGAGCTAGCTATTGAGTTGAAATTTCGCTTCATCAATTTGGAGATGGTCATCAATCCGAGACAGGTTTGAGGGAGAAGATTTTGAGAATTCTATATATAATCTATTAGAATATTAAGTCTAAATATCTATCAGATATTTCTATCAGCTTAAATTAGGTTTTTTTAAGGTTCCCGAGCTGCACGAGCATCACCTCACCGATGATGGAGTCTATCTTGGAACTGGACTCTCGCTGAGTCAAATGGAGGACGCGTTGAATGAATTTTCAAAGGATTTACCTGGTACTGAACTTTAAAGTGTACTTTGTGCTCCCTGGCTTACGCGATTTTTCATTTTTCCGCTATAGAAAAAACAGGAGAGCCAGTACGTCAGAAGAAGTTTGTTTACAGCTTTGAGCACAAAGTACACCTTTCAGAATCGATTTGATTTGATATCTAGCAAGTTTTTGATAGAATCTTAGAAGATAAATCAATTTTAATGTACAGAGGAAACTTTAGAATCAAAAACGCGTGTCTTCAAAGCAGTGCTTGAGATGTTGCATTGGTTTGCTGGGAGACATGTGCGAAATGTGGCGGTGAGTATAGCTAGATATCAAATCGATTCTGAAAGGTGTACTTTGTGCTTTCGGAATCGATTTGATTTGATATTTAGCAAGGTTTTGATAGAAATGAAATGATCATTGGGTTTCAGTCTCAATTTGACTCTTGAGTTCGACTTGAGTTTGACTTGAGTTTGACTTGAGTTTGACTTGAGTTTGACTTGAGTTCGACTTGAGTTCGACTTGAGTTTATCCATTTTCTCTTTCCAGAGTGTGGCCGGCAATATCGCCACCGCTTCACCAATCTCCGATTTGAATCCGATATGGATGGCGTCGAAAGCAAAGGTCGAAAGCAAGCAACAGATCAAGCTTTATATATTAGTTTGGAAAGAAAGTTCTTGGAGAAAGATTGGACGGTGATTTCTTAAAAACGAAGCCATTAATTCTTCCCAAATTTTTTGATGAACTTATTTCAAAAAGTTTTTAACAAAAAGCAGAATGGGCTTCAGGTAAAAAAAGAGATTTCTTTAGCTTTGGTAGAAAAAGATTTGGTCACTTTTTGAGTGATCAACCTTTAGACAATCTTTTAATGGGTTAATGAATAGGCAATTGGTCGCATTCAGTTGGCCAAAAATATAGATTAGAAAGCGTATTGCTCATGCTCATGCTCATGCTCCACGAGTAATTTCTTGGAGTTGACTTGTAAATAGAAGTAAATAATAGAAGAAAATGTTCTTGAATTGGTGGATTCGCTTTGAAGAAATTCCAGTCAAATTAGCTTTTTCCGAGAAATTTCTTTTCAACCTAATAACTTATATTTCGAATTTCGAATAGTTAAGAAGAAATAATATTATAAATTTAGGTAGTTCTTGACTCTGAGGAACGCGGCGAACGAACGCTGACCATCGACGAGAAATTCTTCATCGGTTATCGCAAAACGGTGATTCGACCGGATGAAATTGTGAAAGCGGTCATCGTTCCTTTCTCGAATGAAGTGAGTTCACAAGGCTTTAAAGCCTTTCACAGTTTTGTGAGCTGTGAAAGGCTGTGAAGTGAGTTCACAGTGAGTTCACAAGGCTCAGTAAACAGTAAACAAGTAAACAAGTTTAAACCGACAAGTCTCTGGGCCAACCAGAAGTCAAACCTGGATCAACCTGGATTTGACTAGGGAATAGCGCCAACTTAAGTCAACCTTTTTAAATCTAGCTTATCTGATAGAGTTTCAAACGCTGATTTCAAATCTGATTTTAATTTCACTAACAGAGCTCTGTATCACGAGTTATCTTGCAAAGAAGTTTAGGTCGCATTGTCCAGGTTTATATAGGCCTTCTTGCTTCCCGCCAAACGTAGCGACGTAGTGTAGTGGATAGTGTGCCCGCGTGCGGCCCTTAATGAGGCCGGTTCGAATCGGCTTACCGTCAAATCTTTTTTGTTTTCTGCTTAAAACAACTAAAAACCATTTTTAAGTATTATTCATTCAATGCGAATGAATGGTCGCTAATATTCTCTCGCGCTTCTCTCATAGTTTAAGCTCAGGCTATAGGAGAAAAGGGCAAGAATTACTATTTCAAAGAATTCTGGGAAACGGGTTAGTCAAAAGTGACGTATTTCTATTTAGAACGAGCATTTCTACGCCTACAAATTGGCGCAACGACGCGAGGATGACATCGCGATTGTGACCGGAGCGTTTAGGTTATTGTTTTTA
Organism: Mesorhabditis belari; assembly: GCA_958450365.1. Classification (NCBI taxonomy): domain Eukaryota; kingdom Metazoa; phylum Nematoda; class Chromadorea; order Rhabditida; family Rhabditidae; genus Mesorhabditis; species Mesorhabditis belari. Next base: position 2,906,348 of record CAUEEP010000737.1, on the reverse strand, counting down.
AATAGAAATTTATTTATTTGATGATTCAAATCGTTCAGTTTCTTCAAATTTAAACTTTTCCAGAGCCCAAATGAATCCAAAAACGCAACTCGTCGACAATCTCTCGATTTCCTACGGTGGAATGGACATTTTCACGCGTTTGGCTTTGAAAACGGCTGAGAAACTCGCTGGAAAGTTGGTTTTTAGAGAATTTTATATGTATTATAGATTTATTATAGATTTATTATAGATATATTATACCGTAAATACTATAATAGTACCCCACCCCCATAATGGCGGTGCGGCGTGTTGTGTAGTCTAGCTTTGAACGAGTTTTTCTCGACACTGGTTTATGCTACAATGTTCGTTTTGGTATCAAAAAATAGCCCTGAATTTCAGCTATTTTTTTGATACCAAAGACGCATTTTTTGAAAGTACGGGCGCTTTGAAAAAATGAAATACGAAAAAACTTTTGCGACTACGCGACTGTACGAGGGCGGTGGGGGCTGTTACAGTATTTACGGTAGATATATTAGAGATATATTATAGATTTATTATAAATATATTATAGATAGAATAATCCAAAAATACTTTAGAAAATGGGACAAAACTTTATTGGATTTGGGATTGAATTTGATCTCGGAAGAGTTCACGCTTAAACCCGATGTACCCGGTGGAATGGCTAGGTGGGAAATTTCGAATTTCCCCCCCAATCACAATCGATTTTTCAGATTCCGTCAAACGCTCACTTTATCCTTTTTCTTCAAATTTTTCCTTCAAGTTGCGAAAAATCTTCAGGTATTGTGTGCTTTGTGTTCGAGATTGTGAACAAAGCCTTCAGAAATCCATTCAGATCTCTATCGATCACTGTGTGGAGAAAACCGAGATCGGAGACACGATTCCGCATACATTAAACGCCACACAATTGTATCAGGTAAAAATTATCATTAAATAATGAAGTTTGTTTAGAAAAAGATTCAGTATTTGAGCACTTTAATTGTTTGAGATTCACTGTTTGAGCATTCTAATTGTTTGAGATTCACTGTTTGAGCACTCTAATTGTTTGGTTCTTGGCCCAATGTGAGCCAGGTCAAGTTGGTTCACTGTTTGAGCTTCTATTGTTTGAGTTCACTGTTTGGCCTCTAATTGTTTGAGTTCCTGTTTGGCCTCTTTGTTTGAGTTCACTGTTTGGCCCTTTGTTTGGTTCCTTTGGCATTCTATTGTTTGGTTCCTGTTTGGCTTTTTGTTTGAGTTCCTGTTTGGCTTTTTGTTTGAGTTCACTGTTTGAGCATTCTAATTGTTTGAGATTCACTGTTTGAGCATTCTAATTGTTTGAGATTCACTGTTTGAGCACTCTAATTGCCCGTACTCCTGCCAGAAGTTTCTTCGACTGTAAAACTTCAAATTTGCTATCATTTGAAATGTTTTTCTTTTTCAGAATTTAGAGAATCTTGTATCTTGTAATTTGTAGCTTGTAATTTGTATTTATGTAAGTATTGAAATTGTATAGAATTTGTTTCAAAAATATAGCCAAATTTTAAGGCAAAATTGATCTCAAAAGTTTTGGCCTAGTAACGGAAAAAACAAGCGGAAATTGACTCAGTTGTGCCGGAAAATTTGACGATAGTCAGTTCAAAATTGTTAAAACTTTTAGCTGAAAGGTCCTAATAATTTTCTAGGAAGTTTCAAAAGATCAACCGATTCACGATCCAGTGGGAAGACCACTCGAACATGTGAGTGGAGAGAGACACACAACTGGAGAAGCCATCTATACAACGGATATCGAAATTGCTGGTAAAACTATATAAAGTCTTTGAGTGGTGTACTCAAGTCTTCATCTTCTTCATCTTCTTTATCTCCTTCATCTCCCTTATCTCCTTCATCTTCTTCATCTTCTTCATTCAAATCTTTAGGATGTCTCCATTCAGCTCTTGTCCTCGCACCAATTGCTTGTGGAACAATTGACAATGTCGATCCGACAAAAGTACGGCATTGAAAAGTTATAGTTTACAGTTGACAAGAAAACTGTTTAATAAAAGAATTCTTTTAAGTAAAGCTTGAGATTTATAGACTCTCCAAAAAGGAAACTCGTGTCAAAAGAAGCATAAGATTTTAGGCTCTAGAGATGGATGGTGTCATTGCTTTCTTTGATGCTTCTGATTTGCCGACAAATGAACGAATGGGTCATCACTCAGATACGCCGATTTTCGCGAAAGATCGAGTGAGAGAAAAGAATTTTATTTGAAAATAGCAGTAATTGAATATTCTTTTAGGTTTCCTATCATTGCCAACCAATCGGTATCATTGTTGCGAGAGATCACGAGACGGCGAGAAGAGGAGCGAATGCTGTTGTTGTACAATGCACGGCTGAGAAACCGATTGTCACGATTGAGGTTGGAGAAAAGATTTCTCAGAATTAGAGTAATTAGAAAGTTTGATATTAGATCATTTTGAATATCGATTAATGAATAGAATTTGAATGTGAATGTACTCAAAAAGTTTTTGCGGAAACTAGAAACTATTCGTTTCTAGGTATAAACGGATATGGACTAGAATTTGGGTTAAGCTAAAGGGAGTGGATCCTTTTGATATCCCGCCATCTCTAACACCCCGACAACCCAACTCAACTCCTCCAACGTATTAGAGGGGAGTCCCTGTGAAATGACCGACCTGTACTGCAGTTGCATACTGTAATGCAGTACTGGAAGATATGTATCTTTATTGACAGTAGTACGATAAGACGAATAGATTACAAATGAGTGAAAGGGGAAGGAGGGACTCCCAAATGAGAGTCTCAATTGTCCTCCTAGGCAATCCCAAGGCCTCACTTGTCTTCCTAGGCAATCCCAAGGATCTCAATCCAAGGATGAAAGGGATAAGCACAGGGGAGAACACATTTGCATAAGAATAGACAAATAATAATCACAAATTATTCAATAATAAAAATAGTAACTAAAATATCAGTTTGGCTCGGAGCTGACAAAACCACAAATACAGTTTTTGTAGAAACAAATCTATTATAGAACTCTCGGAGTGTTTAAAGTTAAGTTTAAAATAAAAGAGTCGAATTTTCTAAAACTGCTTGAAATTTTATTGTACTGGAGCAGATTTTGATGGTTTGATGGACCCGCCCCTTTTCCCATTAGCAATCTAACTTTGAGCTCAAATATCTTCGTGTTAAACTGTTCAATTTAAATATTCTTGGTATCATTAGATGCGCCAAGTCTTTCTCTGTCGATTGGTACAAAAACTATTTAAATTGGACAGGCCAATGGCGAGAAATTTGAGCTCAAAGTTAGATTGCCAATGGCAAAGGGGCAAGGCCAGAAAGACCTTTTATACGCGCCCCGCCCCTTTTCCCATTACCAATCGAACTTTGAGCTCAAATATCTTCGTGTTAAACTGTTCAATTTAAATATTCTTGGTATCATTAGATGCGCCAAGTCTTTCTCTATCGATTGGTACAAAAACTATTTAAATTAGACAGCCGAATGGCAAGAAATTTGAGCTCAAAGTTGAATTGCCAATGGCAAAGAGGAAGGGGCGCATATCAAATGTCTTAAAATCTATTTTGATAAAGCTTTTCTCAGGAAGCTAGAAAAGCTGATAGTTGGATACTGGATGAACTCCAATTGCACTCACAACTCAATGAGGGAAATGATGTGGTGAAGAAGAATGATTGGTAAATGAAGTTCGGTCGATTCACATAGAAATCGTTTAGGTCAAAATACACCCGAGTGATCGAAGGAGAAGTGAAAATGGGAGGACAAGAACATTTCTATTTTGAGACGCACAATTGTATTGTGATACCGAAAGAGGTTCGGATTTTTTGATGATTTTTATAATATGATTGATTTGATGACTTGATTTCAGAATAATAGTTTAGAAAAATCTTTTCAACAGATTATTTAATTATAATTAGCAACATTTTAAACAAGTACTAGCTGTACTAGTTGTTTTTAACTTTAGTACTAGTTGCACTAAGTTGTACTAGTTGTTTTTAACTTTAGTACTAGTTGTACTAAGTTGTACTAGTTGTTTTTAATTTTAGGATCGAGCGCTTGAGGTGATCGTCTCGACACAGGGAATAAACGATGTTCAAGTGAGTGTTGGAATCAAATTTCGATTAATTCTAACATTTTAGACTATTCTTGCCTATAAACTGATCCAGTTTATAGGCAAGAAACAAAATTATCTAACTTTTAGCCTTGTCTTCATCCAGCCTTGAATTAGCCAAGTTAGTTAGTTCAAGGACTTGCTGGATGTGTTTGACACGAAAGCATTGAAGCTATTAGAAGCAAACGTTTGAGTGTAGTTGAGTGCACTAGAAACGGTGTGTGACACGTTGTAAGCACAAAGTATACAAAGAAAAAAAAGTACTTTAGCTAAATGCATTAATTTCCAGACAGAAATCGGCAAATGTTTGAGCATTCCGCGTCACAAAATCGTCGTCAAAGTGAAGAGAATTGGGGGTGGTTTTGGAGGTTTGTTCATGCTAAAATACTATAAAATACTACAAAATACAAAATACAAAAAGATCTCAAACAAAAGCTTTCAATGTTTCAGGCAAAGAAACAGCGAGTCCATTAATCGCTGTACCGTGTGCATTGGCGGCTATGAAGTAAGAAGAAATTTACATATGAAATCCATTTTTTTCTCAGACTGAAAAAGCCGGTTCGTCTCTACTTGGAGCGTTTCGATGATATGGCGATCACAGGAACAAGACATCCATTCAATTTCAACTATAAGGTACTGGAAAATCGATTTCTATGAATGCTTTAAATTGGCTAGAGCCCTATTGTAAAGAGTCTATGGTCAATCCTTTTCCAAAATCTTCAGCTCTTGAACTTTCTGACTGTTTTCACTTAGATACTTAAGTTGAAAAGTTGGATTAAACATTATAAAGATCAAAAGTTAAAGCTTGATCATCATTCTCCTATTCTTATCACCTTGTTTTCAGGTAGCTCTCTCCGAAGACAATCACCTCATCGACTACGATGTAACAGCTTATGCAAATGGAGGACATTCACTTGATTTGAGTACCGGTGTATTGAGTAAGGAATTTTAGATATAGCTGAGAATGTTTTAAAGCCAGATCCAGGCCTGGTAAGGCCAGAGCTCGAGTACGACTTGCAGTTAATAAAGGAAGGAAAGTAAGGAAAGAAAGAAAAGAAAAGGTGAAGAAAGATTTTCCGAGAGGGGATTGAACCCGGCCTGGCAGATCGTTTTGCTTTCCTAACCACTGAGTTATCCGATATCTTTTTGCCAGAGAAGGAAAAGGAAATACAAGGGGGAAGAGAAAGAAAGAAAGAGAAAGAAAGAAAGAAAGAGAAAGAGAAAGAGAGTTAAGTCAGACTAAGTCAGTCAGCTTTGATCAAAAGACCAAAGCCAGATCTGATAAGGTCAGAAGCCAGATCCGGATCCTGGTCTTGTTTCAGACCAGAACCAAGGCAATATCTGGATTTCGACTTGCCTGGTCCTACAAAAATCTGTTCTGAAAAACAACTGGCAATAGTTGTAGCTTTTATATAGCTTTTTATCCAATTCCCATTTCCAGCTCGAGCCATGGTGCACATCGACAATGTGTACAAATTCAAAAACGCTCACATTTACGGGCGAATCTGTCGAACGAACACCGCATCGAATACAGCTTTTCGAGGATTTGGAGGCCCACAGGTTTCCAAATTCTCGTTTTTCAAACAATATTTCAAATTAGGGAATGTTTTGCACGGAGACACTGATGAAACAATTGGCGGAGACCTATGATTTGGATGTGGATGAGGTTGGAATAAGATTTGCTCGTCTAGGAATCATCAACATGATAAAATAGAATTTATTTTGATCACAATCCTACCGTAAATACTGTAATTGGACCCCATGGGGTACTATTTTTTCCCTCCCCCTCTAGGGTGGGGTACTATTAGAGGGTGGGGCACTATTAGAGGGTGGGTTACTATTTTACACCACTATTCGAGTTACCAAAACAGGATACATTCAAATAATTTGTTCAAAAGCAAACTTTTTCTTTAGTTTTTATTGGTTTTAGCCACTTGAAAATTTAACAGCAAAACGAAACATGGGGAAAACGAGGCTCTATTTATTTTTTGACTGGAATCGAAAAAATAGTCTTCTGCTGGCAAAAGTGCCATTGATTGAAAGGGAATGTTGTCAATAAAAATATCATTTATTTCGGTTAAACTCTTTTAAAATTTAATTACAAATTCAAATTTAGATAGATACCGTAAATACTGTAATAGTACCCCGCCCCCACAATGACGGTGCGGAGTGTTGTGTAGTCTAGCTTTGAACGCGTTTGAACGAGAACTGGTTTACGCTACAATGCGCGCTTAGGTATCAAAGAATAGCCCTGAATTTCAGCTATTTTTTGATACCAAAGACGCATTTTTTGAAAGTACGGGTGCTTTGCAAAAAATGAAATACTAAAAAACTTTTGCGACTACGCGACGGTACGAGGGAGGGTGGGGTACTATTACATTTTTACAAATTCAAATTTAGATAGATACCGTAAATACTGTAATATTAGGTTGTCCAATAAGTAATGCGTGTTTTGACACGATTTTCAAAATATCACAAAATTAACAAAAGAGAACTTATTTATTAATCGATATATTCTCCACAACAATCAACAACATTTCTCCATCGTCCGAGCAAAGAGTGAAGTCCGTCATAATAGAATGAAGCTGGTTTCGATGAGTAACATCGAAATAAGTAACACGCATTACTTATTGGACAACCTAATATTAGAGGGGTGGGGTCCAATTACAGGATTTACGGTAAGAGAATCAAGAGACAAAACAAAACACAATATTCTCAAATATCTTTTTTTTCAGTTGAGAGAGAAAAACTTGTATAACGAAGGTGATATGACACCGTTTGGGATGCATTTACGGAAGTGCAATATTCGTCGAACATGGCATGAATGCAAAGAGATTAGTCAATATTTAGAGAAAAAGGGAAAAGTCCAGGAATTCAATAGGTAAATTCGGAAGGAAATGAAGAGAAACACACAATGCTTACAGGAAGAATCATTTCCGGAAACGTGGCCTCTACATGATGCCGACGAAATTCGGAATCGGTTTCGGGTTGAAGTTCATGAATCAGGTGTGGCTTAAATCCCTCAAAAATCTTCTCAAATCTTCTCAAATCTTTCTAAAACGTTAAAACAATCATAAACTTGTCTTCTTGCTTCTGTTAAACGATTCTCTCATTCAGGCCTCAGCTCTTGTCTTGATTTACACCGATGGAACCGTTTTGATCTCACACGGTGGAATGGAAATGGGACAAGGCTTGCATACAAAAATTCTACAAGTAAGCGCAAAGTTTAGCAATTGATATTGATAAGTGATTGGGTATTAGAATTATATACAAAGTGTGGTCAAAAATAGGCTCAAAAAAAGGGTCAAAATAGGGACAAAATAGGCTCAAAAATAGGCTCAAAAATAGGGTCAATAATAGGCTCAAAAATAGGCTCAAAATAGGGTCAAAAATACGCTCAAAAATAGGCTCAAAAATAGGCTCAAAATAGGGACAAACCCAATACCAACCCAATACTCAAACAATAGGGTCAAAAACAAGTACAATACCAATAGGCTCCAATACCAATAGGGTCAATAAGGGCCAAAAACCAATACCGATTTTGTTAATTAGCAAACCAATACCAATACCAATACCAATACCCAATACCAATACCAATACCAATACTTGAGATTGCCGCCAGATGTTTGGATATCCCGATCGAGTTGATTCACGTCGAAGAGACTGCAACAGATAAGGTGAAACGTTTGAAAAGTCTACAATTTACTTTCAAAATTTCTCATCTAGATTTGAAATTTTTATTCAACTATTCTAGGTGCCCAACTCTATGCCAACAGCTGCCAGTGTTGGCTCGGATTTGTGCGGAGTGGCTGTCGAGGACGCATGTCAACAACTCAATCAACGTTTACAGCCATATAAAGATAAAATGAAAGAAAAGGCATGGAAAGATTGGATCCAAGCTGCACACATTGATCGAGTCTCGTTGTCGGCTTCCGGCTTTGGAATGTGAGTTTAATATAGGCCATGAGCTTGAGCAAATCTTTAGGTATTATGCCCAGGGATGGCTTCAAAAGAAAGCTTCAAAGTACTTGTAAAAGATCTAGTTGAGGGTGGTGGGGAGAAATAACAAAAGCTTTATGCTATTTAAGGTTTACTGAAAGCACCGTTTTAGCATTCACAACGAGCCAGTTGACTTCTTTAATGGAAAAGGTGCGGAACTTTTCGGCTACTGTGTTTATGGAACGGCTTGCTGTGAAGTCGAGATTGATTGCTTGACGGGTGATCATCGAGTGAGTAAAAATTCTTTAAAATAAAGAAAATCTTTGTGCTAGGTAATTGGATTTTCGTTTGATTTGAATTAAAAGAATCTCAAGCGCTAGAATAACGTTTACCGTATTCTCTCTAATAGTTAGTTAGTTAGTTAGTTAGTTAATTAGTTAGTTAGTTAGTTAGTTGCCCTGAGCCCTTAAGCCTCGCCTAAATTCCTCGAAATCTCGAGAACCGCTTATCAGAACCTATCGATGTGGGATCGGAAAATGTAGCTGACGATGAGATCTTGTGGGGGATTCGAGTGTTGAGCTTCTGCGAAAGCTTGGAAACCGTAAAATAGTCATCAACTCGGCTCTACTATTAGAGAGACGGTATTTCATCGTTATCTTGATTATTTCTTAGTTTTTTATGAATCTATAAATCTAAATAGTTCTGCATAAGAAAAAGACCGGAATAGCATTCATAAACCCTTATAAACCCTTTAATGAGCCTAATTTTGCTTATGCTAATTAATTATGCTTATTTTGGGGTGTGGGATGCGCTTGAAATGATCGATTTTACTTTTTCTTTCTCCAGTTGATCGTAAATGACAAGTGTTTGGTTGAAAAGGGAAATCAAAAAGATTCTAATGAAAAACTCAATTGAAATCGAACGTTATTCTTATTTTGGGGTGTGGGATGCGCTTGAAACGCTTCGTTGAAAATTGAAACGCTTGAAACGGTGTGGGATGCGCTATTTTTTTAATGCAAATTAAATCCGAAGATGGATACCCACAGGATGGGGGTATCGTAGGATGGGGGCTATCTTAGGATACCCCATTCCTAGGATGGGGTATCCATAGGATGGGGGTATCCACAGGATGGGGTATCCACAGGATGGGGTATCCACAGGATGGGGTATCCACAGGATGGGGTATCCATAGGATGGGGTATCCATAGGATGGGGTATGTTAGGATGGGGTATGTTAGGATGGGAATATCGTAGCATGGGAGTATCGTAGGATGGGAGTATTTCAATTCAAATCGAATACAACAAATAAAGAATTTAGTTACTCTCGACACACATTGTGATGGATATTGGTGATTCGCTCAATCCTGCCATTGACATCGGTCAAATTGAAGGCGCTTTTGTACAGGTAAACAGAGAAATCTAAAAGCCATTGCACCAGAAACAGTGCGTTTACAAATTTCCGTGCACAATTTGATAGCTCTTCTCATTTTATATGAGCTTTTCCAGGGCTACGGTCTGTTCACAATGGAGGAGATCCGAGTGCGCCCGAATGGGATCCGTTTATCAAGGGGTAACAACTCTAAATCTTATCGAATTTGCATATAACTCTAATTTAAGACATTAATTTATACAGTAATCCCGAAATCTAGGCCCTGGTGTGTACAAAATTCCGTCAGCCGACGATGTGCCAAGGGATTTCCACGTTTCCCTCCTCAAAGGATCCTCGAATCCACACGCGATTTTCGCGAGTAAAGTAAGAGAATTTGTACTTATACTTATACTGTACTGTACTGTACTGAACTGGACTGTACTGGAATGTACTGGACTGCACTGTACTGGACTCTACTGGACTGTACTCTACTGCGCTGTGCTGTGCTGTACTGTACTGTACTGTACTGTACTGGACTGTACTGTACTGGACCGTACTGGACTGTACTGGACTGGACTCTACTGGACTGTACTGGGCTCTACTGGACTGTACTGGACTGTACTGGACTGTACTGGACTGCACTGTACTGGACTGTACTGGACTGTACTGTGTTGTACTGTGCTGTACTGTAATGACTAGATAGTTTTGTAGATATTAGCTAATCTTATATTATTTGTTTAGATATTCTTAAAAACGAAAAATATATTCAAAAATAATTCCCAGGCCGTTGGAGAGCCTCCACTTTTCCTTGGCTGTACCGTTTTCTTCGCGATTCGAGAAGCGATTCGGGCGTATCGAATTCAACAAGTATGGAGGAAATCTAGACGCATTATAATCTACAATAATTTAATGGAATCTACAATAATTATCTAAATATCAAATCACATCGTTCTCAAGTTTTGTCGAAAGATACAGCCAAATTTAAGGCCAAAAATAGATCACAGAGAATTTGGGCATAGCATAGTCTTCTGACTTCTGAGAATTTGATGTAAATGTAAATGTAAATTTACCTGACTAAAGGGCAATTAGCGATTTTGAAAGGTCTACGATAAATTGTTAGGATCAGCTTTTCGTGAAACTGTTAGACTGTTGAAGAGCCTCCACTTTGGAGTCAACGAATCGATTCGAGCTATTCATTTTATTGAATCTACCAAAATTTCTCGTATTTTTCGATAAAACTAAGAGAAAAATGCGAAAAAACATTGAAAAACCTTTATAATATTATTTCTAAAGAAAGTTATAAGCCTTTAAATCAAGATAATATTCAAAAACGAATCGTTTTCCAGGGTCAAAAGGGCTACTTCCGTTTCGACTCACCGGCCACTCCCGAAGCCATTCGAATGGCTTGCGAAGATGAGTTCACGAAAAAGGTTTGAGAATGAGAATTATCCAAATTATCTAGATATCTAGATCTTTATATATGCAATATTTTTCTTTATATAAAAGATATGCAAATTTTTAGATCCCCGACCTCCCCGATGCGCACTCCTTCACCCCGTGGACTGTTGCATTATAAGAAAACAAACAATCGCTTACTCAATTTTTATTTGAAGTGATAAAGAATTAGATTTTTAAGAAATTCTGCTAATGCGAGAGCGATTTATGATCTGAAAAATTGCACCCGATCTGGCAGATTCAGAGAGAGCTCGGTCAGCTCGTCAGCTCAGAGAGAGCTCGGTCAGCTCGTCAGCTCAGAGAGAGCTCGGTCAGCTCGTCAGCTCAGAGAGAGCTCGGTCAGCTCGTCAGCTCAGAGAGAGCTCGGTCAGCTCGACTGGTTCAATTACACTAGTTTAACTAGTTTAATTGAACCAGTCGAGCTAGTTTAACTGTAATTGTTTGAAAAATGGATTTGCAAGACTTTTGTTCTTTAGTTTCATAATCTAAGACAAATTCGGTCTGAAGATGAAAACTTTCAGGATTTGTAGAGTGTAAACTTAATTTTAAAATTTTCTGTTATATATAGCTTAGCGTCGGCCGAGACCAATATTCCATTCCGTTATATCAAGTTCCGTCATAGCGAGAGTCGACTATAATAGATTTTTTTTGTAAAATTAATTACCATTTAACTGAATAACTTTGAATTTACGTACCATTCTCGCTTCTCGAGATGGGCTGGAAACTTCTACCTCACGCCCCATACAGCCCTGACTTGGTCCCATCAAACTACCACTTATTGAGGTCTCTAAAGCAGTTCATCTCCGATCAACTGTTCAAGGATTGCCAGGAAGTCGAAAATGCGGTCACCAACTGTTTTTCGTCAAAAAGTCTCCAGTTCTTTGAAGATCGAATTATTGAATTGAGCAAAAGATGGCATGATTTCATAAATAATAATGGAGAATACCTTTTATATTAATCTTCTTTATTTATTGTTTTTTTTGAAATAAAAATTCGGGTCAAAAGAATTCGCATTATTTCCCCGCCAACCTAATATACCATTCGATGAGGAATCAAAAGCTCATTGGGCTTTTGATTGGCTTGGCTTGGCTTGGCTTGGCTTGGCTTGGCTTGGCTTGGCTTGGCTTGGCTTGGCTTGGCTTGGCTTGGCTTGGCTTGGCTTGGCTTGGCTTGGCTTGGCTTGGCTCAAATATAAACTAACATCTTGGTTACGGTAGTTTTCAAAAAAATAAATGCTTTTTAAAAACAAACTTTACTTGTGTTTTGTTTTGTTTTGTTTATTAGCTTCTATACAGGACCTCATTCCCATTGCTTGAACAAATCCCTCAATTTTTAAAGGACTTCGAAAACACTCTTGAAGTTGTTGAAAACTTGAAAAATTCAGGGAAAACCCTTCTCTTTTTTTTCCTTTTCTTTTGTGAAGTGAGTTTCCTTCCGGTCTCCCCATAGGTGTTCTTCTAAAAATCACATTTTCCTTGCTTCATTCCACCTGAATCTTAGCTCAAACTTTTTATAAATTCATCACTTCCTTGAAAGTCACAATTTTGATCAATTGCTCAATTGATTGCTGATCAATTGCTTTCTTTTGTTTTGAAGATCTTTCCCCCAAAGATGATCTTTTTGTTTTCGAATTTTTGAGAGGAACAAAGGCTCTGGTAAAATTTAACGACCAAATTGGCAAATTGGCAAAATCGGCAAAACGACCAAATTACTTCTTGGCAAATTTGCATTGACGGGAGTTTTGGCCCAATTGCTTGGTCAAAATTACATCCATACGATCAAATAAAGGTATTATCTATTGGTAGTTCTGGCCTAGCCTTGTTCGGACCTGACTTTGTTAGGCTTTTTAGATGAAAGAGCTACAAGAACGAGAACTGGTCAGGAACTTGAACTTGTCGATTGTCGAGCTCAAGAGGAACAGCTATATGGGTTTTTAAGTCAATTTCTACTATCACTAACCTCAAGCTTTTCTTCACATCGTCATCTGAAATTCGTCATTCTAAAAGCTGAAAAAATCCATCTATTGGTGTTGGAAACATTCCAAGCATGCCAAGGAATACTCTTTTCCAGGGTTGATTTCATTCGATGCCAAAAAAAAAGCCAATTACTTTCCTTTTCTAAAAGATCCCTGAATGTCCAATAATTATCCGTTTTTTTTCTGAAAGATATTTCGAAAAGAATTCCCTCTCTAGATAGATCTATTTAAAGGAAAAAGAGTCCCAAGATAGAGAATTTCTTGTCTCAAAGAGGGAAAATTGCTTCTCCCTTCCCTTTACAAAGATTAGCTCCATTTTGTGGTAAAGCCTGGGCATCAACAGCTCTTTTTTTTAAGAAAATATGTATTTTTAAAGAGTTTAGCTGAATTTTGATGATATTTTGAGAAAATAACCTATTTTTGGCTCAAGTTTAGCTTAGTTCTTCTGAAACTTGCGCCAATTAAACTAAGATCCCTCCTATAAAGATCCGACTCAAGATCCGACTCAAGTTCCGACTCAAGTTCCGACTAAAAAGGCCGAAACCCGAACCGAATTCAATAAAATGAATAGCTGAAATCGATTCGCCGACGTTGAAAACCCCCGGGTACAAATTGACAGCTGAATATCTTTTTGTGGCATCTACAAAGCAAAAGAGAGATCTCTGTAAATGGTTCTTTGTGCAACTGCATAAGCGATCACGATCTGGCAAATCCGTCTGGTATAAAGGGTTTCCCGTTTGTCTGTTAGTCAGCTGATCTCGCTTGCTTTAACGCTTGATATGCCAAAACTTTTGAGATCAATGTTTCCCTTAAATTTGGCTCGATTATTGTTTGAAATTCGACATATTATTAAACAATTTGAAACCAAATGGATTTGCCAGACCGTGAGCGATTATGCAGTTGCACAAAGAACCATTTACAGAGATCTCTCTTTTGCTTTGTCGATGCCACAAAAAGATTATTCAGCTGTCAGTTTGTACCCGGGGGGGTTTTCAACGTCGGCGAATCGATTGCAGCTATTCATTTCATTTCATTACTTAAACAGCAGCCAAATTGAGAGAATAATTCCATTTGATTTGGCTCTTTTCTTAGGATTTTTTGAGTGTGTTGTCAGTAAAATGCTAGACATTCAGTGTGCCAAGAAGGGTGTGTTTACAAGTTGATACAAGGTGAACAATTGAAGTTTACACAAACCTCTTTCAACTCTAATCAATATATTTCAATTATGTTTCATATTGCCTCCAAAATCCCATCAAAACGTGTTCATTCGATTTTTTCGGCTTTTCTAATGAAAAAGAAACACAAAAAAAATGAAGAGATTATCTCGAAAGGTCATTTTTTTTTCTTTTGAAACCTTAGAAATGTTTTCGAAAGATTTTTGAGCTTTATGAAAGCTTTATTGATATGAAATAGCTTTATTTAAAAGGATTTGACTTTAAATATCTTTCATTTTGTTTAGATTTAGATTAGATTTAGATTATATTAGGTTGATGCATAAGTCTTTTCGTTTTTTTCGTACTTCTGTTAAAAAGTAACAAATTCACGAATTAATCTATAGTTTGCTCTATAAAAAAAGTGTTTTTTTGTTCAATTTGCATCTTTTTAAATGAATTTCGGTTCACTTTGAAGCAAATTCGAGAGTGAAAAACGCCTTTTTCGTAAAAATCTATAAAAAACTCTACGGGAAAATTGGCTGAATGAATTTCTCTGAAATTTTGGCGAAATATCAAACGCTTTTTTTCTCTATCTTTTATCTATTGACACGAAGATAGGCTTTCTTTAGCTAAGGTGTCTAAACCGCATCATCGAGTTAGCCCTTTTTGACTACCCGACTTCATACTCTCAAGAAAATCCAGGCATTAAATATTTTTAAACCCGTTTTAATGTTATTTTGCAGAAAAATAATTGCTTTTTCTAATGAAATCAACCGTAGTTTAATTCGTGCATTTGTTGGCTTGAAACGGCAGACGAAAAGGAACGAAAACACTTATGCATCAACCTAATATTTCATTTTCTCGATCTCATTTCGTTTTAGGATAGCTTTTTTAGTGATTCAAATTCGCAAAATTGTATTTTGAAGCTTTAAGTTGAAGCTTTAACTTCTTAATACTATTATTAGTACTTCTTTGTACAAAATAGTACTATTGTTAAAGCTTTACCTTCTTAATACTATTGTTAGTACTTCTTTGTACAAAATAGTACTATTTTTAAAGCTCTAGCTTCTTAATACTATTTGTTGAATATAGATTGTATCCAATATTCCTTGGTTCAAGGTAGAAGAATTTATTGAAGCACGGAGGGTTTATATACCGAAAAGATAAGTGCTAAATGTTTTGAAAGGTCTATGTTTTTGTCTGGGGAAATCGCGGAAAGCTTTTAGAGGATAAAGGAGGATCAAAGGAGGGAAATATTGGTCGATAGACTTTTAAAAGAAAAATAGATTTTAAAAGAAATTAGACTTTATCGGAAGAATTTCCGAACATTCCCGGCCAAAAGGAAAGGAAGATGGAAACAACGAAGTAAGGTTCTGAACAATTTACAAAACAAGATAATCACATATGGAACGATGAAGAGCAATGCGATTATTGTGATGATCATGGAGATGTCCTTGAGGATGAATTCGTAGAGTAGTTGTTGAAGCCATGACGCGCTGCCCACTGAGACATCCGTCATTTCCGGCTTCATCACCGTCCATTCGCTACGGGTTTGCTCGATGTAGAAGAGTCGTCCCCGTAGTTGAGTGTTGGTTTTTCCTCCTGGGCAGGATAGTTGGCAATCCATGTCGATGTTCGATTCTTCGAAGTTGATCGTCGTCTGTCGTTTTGAGTGAGAACCGTCACAGACGAGTGTTGTTGTTGAGTTTCCACATAGAAGGTGTCCCGACGTCTGGCCGAATTCCGCTGTACAGACGTAGTCGAGTACGGCCCCGATGTCACACGAGAAACATCCCTTGATGCTTAGGTCCTCGAGCTGGCAACGGGCCACGTCCACCCTGGTGGTTGTAGTCATTCCTTGGATGTTGATGGCCAGTGTCGTTATTGTGTTTCCGGCGAGTCCGGTGACCGTCTTTGAGCGGTCGTCGAATTGGAATAGGTCTCCTCGTATTGAGATCGGTAGTCTATGTGATGTCCAATCCGGTCCGGTCAATCGTCCACAAACGATTCTTTCATCCACCATTCGGCAAGCAAGTTGTTGTTCATCAATTTTGCATTGACTTGTCATCCGCATCGCGTCCATTTGTGTTGGACATTGGAAGAGTGTTGCTGCTTTTGCTTGGACTTCGTCGAGGGCCGTAGCAGTTTCCTGGTTTATGATGGCAAACTGTCTCTGGCTGATTTCTTTCTGGACATCGATGTTGATGACTCCGATAGAAAGGGTCCTGTCCTTATCGGTCTCTCCCGGGGCCAAAATTGACTTCCCTTTTTTCCCTTCCAGGTCCCACTCGACAATTGCTGATTTGACCCATTCACAGTTGATGACTTCGATGGTTGTATTGTCGATAGGTGAAGCGAAGGATCTGGAGAAGAGGCAAGCGGGTGCAAAGGAAATGCAGCCACAGATGAAGCCGGAGCATCCGTCTTGACATCTGGAGTTTCCTGGGAGGTGGCTCGTTTGTCGGAATTCCTCGATCTTTGCGTTGTGTGTTGTGGTTGCACATGCGTTTGAGCTGCATGACCCCATTCCAGGGCATCGGCGAGTTGAGACGGTATGGATTTCGACTGGTCGAGTGAATACTCGATTTCCTGTCCTTGAACACCGATAACTGCCTTGTGCACGAATTCGCAGGGTGCCAGCGGGTTTTTCGGTGTGATCTTTGAACATGATACAGGCTTCCTCATGGTCCCGAAGTGTCAACATTGTTTTCTGTTCAAATCGGCATGAGGTCAGTCCGTTGTGGAAAACTTGGCATTCGTGATTTTTTGCTTGAATTGTGATTGTTTCGCCGCAGCTGTAGACTTGGGATGGCCAATGGAGAAGAAGTAGTAGCGCGAGTCTCATCAGTCGAATGGGGTAGGTTCTTTGGCGGCGTTGTCGGCGGGTTGCTCGCTTGACGATAGCGATTGTAGCCCAGAACCATGTGATGCCGATGAGAACTCGGAGTAGAGCGCCTCCCACCCTGGACACTGTGCATTGTGGTGTGAAATAGGTCGACCAACAGATGATGCAGTTCGAGACGTCGCATATGTTGAGAGGAGGGCATTGGAGTAGTCGTTTTTCTCGTAGATTTCCATTTTTCCAGGCCGTGATCTCAAAAGTGTGGTTGGTGATTCGATATTTAGGGGGCGTGCAGAATTCGGTGGGTCCTTGTGAAATTTGTGAAGGGTCGAGATGGGTACATTGTCGATTGGATCCCGTGTTCACGCATATTTCAGCAAGGTCGTTGCATTCCGGAATGATATCGATGACGAGGCCGCTATTTGTGCAATTGAAAGATAGCCTTCGTCATTTTTCTGTCGTGTCGTTTTTCTCTTCTTGAACATAGACCCGTTTGTTGCTGGTGGCCCAAGCCTTGATGGGTACAGCTCCATTGGGAGTCTGAAGGAGAGCGAGTTCATGTCTCGGGAAGAGACAAAATCGCGGTCCTCCCCTGGTGCATTTGAATTGTTCGCAGAAGGTTGAGTTTCCGTCGACGTCACCTTCACCGATACAGATTGGTTCCGTTATCTGCTTCCTGATGATGTTCAATTCGTTGACCCATGCCATGGCTCCGTTGTACAGCATCACCTCATGAATACTTCGTGTTTGTTGGATTGGGCATTGTTGGCTTTTGACCCGACACAAGTTGGGAGCCATTTTTGCAATTCTTTCTCCGTGCTCGGGTAGATATTGGGTTGATGGGTGCTTGATCAGCCAAGAACAATCGTCGGCCCAATTTGGGCATCGGCAAGGGGTGGTGCAAGGCGAGGTGAGGTAGCTTGGATCCGTGTGCCGTCGGATGTGCTGGTCAATTCCGCAGGAGACCGGCTTGGCGCAAGCCCTCCCCTTATTCTCGTGGATTGCCAACCCAAATCGTGTGCAGTATTCTTGGTACCTCACGATACCTGAGCAGGCGCTCGCTGCGACTCCGCTCATCAGTTGTAGAACGAGAATCACAGTAGTGTAGGTGATTGCTTTCCGTGGCCGAAATTCGTATCTTGATCTTGAGCTTTCGACAATCTTTTGAGCACTGCCGTTTTTGCTTTGGGATCCTTTTGATACATCTTTGTTTTCAGTTGGTTTTTCGGCCTCACTTTCTGGCTTCTCGTTTGCCGTCGTGTTCTCATTTTCTTCCGGCAAGATCTCCAGTGGGTACAAGGTAGCGATAGAACGAATAGTTGAGCGACCATTTGACATCTGAACTTCAGCCGATCGTACATGTCCGTCATTGCTTTCGACCAGTCTGGTGATCTTTCCTGTTCTCCATTTACCTTTGGCGACATTCGGCTCGTAAACAATGACGATTTCGTCAAGAATTGGACGACGCTTTGTGGCGTTTGGGTGTTGTTTGAGACCTTGGAAACCTCTTTCCCGCAAAGCCAGTAGGTAGTCGGTCGTGAAGAGTTCCCAGAAAATATTCGTTCGGTCCACTGCATGCTGCCAGGATGCTCGGAGAGACCGTTGCGTATTTCCTTGAAGTGGCTGGCTATCCTGCAGTTCTTCGGTTGGCAGGCGAATTGTTGCATTGGGTATTGTGAGATCGATTGGGCGAGGGACTTTCCCATTTCCAAGGTTTGTCAGTGGTCGTGAGTTCACAACGGCCTCGGCTTCCGCGGTGAAAGTGATGAACTCTTCGATGTCGAGGAGTCGGTTTCGGATGGTTCTTCGGAGGCTTTCTTTGATGATTCGGATCATTCGTTCATAAAGTCCTCCAGACCATGGTGACAAGACTGGGATGTGCTTCCACGTGATTCGGTCCTTCAGAGCCGATTTTTCGAACAATTCTTGATCTGCATTGCTCCAGGATTCGATGAGCGGTGAAGTGGCTCTGAAGTTAGTTCCGTTGTCGGAGATGAAGAATTTCGGGAGTCCTCGACGGGCGACAAATCTTCTCAAGGCTTGGAGAAAATCGATGGCGGAAACAGATCGAGTTGTTTCGATGTGTATTGCTCTTGATGCCATACAAACAAAGACGCATATCCACACTTTTGTCGTTTCCCCGTTGTCGTTCACGAGAAATGGTCCAGCAAGATCGACACCGGCATTTTCGAAGGGTAGTGATGCTTTTACCCTTGAGGTTGGTAGTTGTGGAAGCTCAGGCAGTTTGAAAGGTACTGCACGTTCCGGCTTGCATGCTAGGCACCTTTTTACGACTTTGTTGACCAGAACTCTTCCGTGTGTAATCCAAACACTGTTTCGAAGAGTGGCCAATGTGACTGAGGTGCTGGCATGTTGCATCCTTTCGTGTACATCGGCGGCGAGTAGTGCTGTAGCTGGGTCTTTGTGGGAGAGGAAGAACGGTTTCTTCGCCTCTTCTCCGGCATTACTATTGTCGATACGTCCTTGGGATCTCCAACAGTTATTCTCGTCGCGAAACAAGCGAAGTGACTTTGTGTCCGTTGGAGATGGTGGATGTCTTTGTTGACTTTCTTTGATGAGCTGGATCTCGGCGAGTTGTCCAATTTCATGCCGGTGGGTAAAGTTCTTCAAGATCGATCTGATTCCTGATTCCGCACGAGTTGATGTGATTTTGATGAACCACAAAACGAATGTCATTGTGCAGATCATCTTGTTCCATGAAGAGAATCTCCTAGGGTTCAACAGTGAGCAGTCTTCCTTTTCTTGTGTTTGGATGATGCTTGTTGCTGTTGTCCCTTTTGTCGGAGTGATTTCAATAGGCTCCAGCTCGGGTCTGGGCCATTGGTCCTCTGGTTGTTGTAGGAAGCTGGGTCCATTCCACCATAGTTCATTTTTCTCGATTTTCGAAATCTCCATCCCTCTCGAAGCGATGTCGGCTGGGTTTTCGTGGGTTCGCACATAACGGAAAGTTGCTTCGATGCTTGTGATTTCGGCGAGACGATTCTTCACGAAAACTGGTTTGTCGGCCGCATCTCCTCTTATCCAGCCCAACACAACTTGGCTATCACTCCAGATTGTACAAGCATGGACTCTCGGAATGTTTTTTCTGATGGTTTTGGCTTTTCGAACACCCAGTGTTGCAGCCGTGAGCTCGAGGCGGGGCACCGTGTTTTCGCCTAGTGGAGTCACTTTTGATTTCGCCATGAGGAGGTGGGGGAGATGGTTGGAGTTCTTGACTTTGAGGTATGCACAGATTCCAATTCCCACAAGGCTCGCGTCAGTGAAGACATGTAGGATCAATTCGCCTGGGATTGTTGGTAGCACATTCCTGGGTATTGTGATGATTGCCGAGTTCGTTTTGATCAATTCGTTGGCGATCTCGGGTGGCAAGGGTTGATCCCATTTCAGATCCAACTTCCAAGTCTTCTGGATGATACTTTTGAGAGGAAGCCAAATCGGTGCGAAGTAACCCATTGGGTCGTAGAATCTGGCGAGATTCGAGAGAAGTGACCGTTTGGTTGTGGTGGTCCATTCATTTCCTGGGATTCGGAAGACGATGGAATCGGTTTCGATGTTCCATGTGTGTCCCAAAACGTTGTACTCGGTTTTTTCGAATCTCCATTTCTTATTGTTCGACGGAGAATTGCTGACGAGATCCCTTAGCTCCATGCTGGCTTCTTGCAGCTTTTCCTTTGTGTATTCGATTTTGTTCTTGACCTCATCGGCAGTGTTTCCGGTGGCCAACATGTTGTCGACGTATGTTCCTTTGAGCACTTCCTCATTTCTTGGATCGCTTTCGTCGAAGAGTATTTTGAGGGTACCAGCCAGAAGGAAGGACGAACATTTCAAACCGAAGTTGAGTCGTGTGAAACGCATGTGTCGAATGTTTTCTTTCGTTATTGGTTTCTTCCAATCTTTGGGAACCAGGAATCTCAAGAGGTCCTTGTCGTAGGTATTGAGTCCCAGTTGGAGGAAAGCTTGCTTTATGTCACCCATGGCAACGTAGGGAGCCGTTCTGAACATCAACAGAAATTGCACCAAATCCATGTGCATGACTGGTCCTCTGTGAATGTGGGAGTTCAGAGATGTTCGGCCTTTGCGTGCTGCAGACCCGTTGTGCACAATGCGGAACTTCTTAGTTACAACATGGAATGGGTTGTAGACACACTTTCCTCCTGGAGGGTTCTGGATTTCTTCGTCGGGAATTTGTTCAATGATTCCGTCTTTTTTCCAGAGTTCGAATCCCTCTTTGGTTTTGGGGATTGTTTCGGGACTCTTCGAGGCATTCTTTGTCCAAGCGATCAATTGTTGGATTGCCAGTCCTTCGTTTGAATCCAGTTGGACGTTTTCGTCGATTGGAATCGAGATGAGGAACCTGTTGTTCACGAACTTTGTCGATTGTTTGAATTTTTCGTATGTCTCTTGGTCATCGCTTTTGGTGTCTCTTTGGTCTTCGATGCCAATGTTGTCGAGGGTCAACCATTTTGCGACTTCTTCTTGCATCACGCTGTCTTCATCGATGATAGATATTCCGTTGGCACAGATCGCTCCTTCTTCGATGTTTTCTTCTCCAGCGGTGACACCATAGTTGTTGCGTTTGAGTGGATTGTCCCCTCCAGACAAGACGACGCCCAATTTTGTGTCGATGATGTGGAGATTGGCAATTTTTCCTTCTCGTTTGTTGATAACGAGGTTCCAGAAGTCGTCGATTCCGAGTAGTACATGTGGTTGTCTTTTCTCGGTCAGTATGTGTCCCCGAAGTTTTTCTGGTTTGATGTCGGAGATGGCAATTGATCGCAATTTTGCTGTGATCTGCGAAATGCCTCGAGCAGCCATAGGGTAGGTGCTTCCGTCAAGTAATTCGAGTTCGACGTTTGCCGCTTGGAACGGTAGTTTCTTTGTTTGACCACCAAAGGTCGTGACATCCATGGATTGATGAGCAGCTTTTTCGATTCCTAGGAGTTCGAGAAGGTCGAAGGATACGTAGCTGAAGTCGCTGCCACAATCGAAAAAGATAGACGTTTTGACTCTTTTGTTGTTCTTTGGATTTCTCACGATCGCTTGGATGGTCATTAGGAGAACACCCTCTGGGGCCTTGCAAGCAAGGGCCGTTGGCGCATCATCGATGGTTGCTGCAGCGGTGTTCCTTTCTGTCGATGGATTGGGGAGGTTGCAGATTGAAGAGTGGTGTTTCTTCTTGCACTTTCGACATGTCCATTTGCTTGGACATTTCGCCACGTTGTGTCCTTCTTGGAGACAGTTGAAGCATTTTTGGGTTGCTTGGAGATGGCGTTTCCTTGCTTCTGGGTTTGCAAATTTCCTGCACTCCAGTGATGCGTGCATTTCCGAGCAGTAGGCGCATGCTTTCCGTGGAGCTTTCTTGGTTCTTGTTTGCGTTTCGCTTGTATTGGGTAGGTTGGGCTTTCTGTGGAACTCGTTTTGTCCTTTCTCAAGTGGACGGGTTTTCTTTGAGTAGGTGGTGACCATTGTTGTGGCTCTTTCGTGTCGTTTGCAGTGATGCTGTCGCTCGGCACCAGATTTCACGATTCTTGCCAAGGCTTGCCTGAGGTCGCCGAGTTTCCATACGGGAGACGATAATTTCATTTGGAAGACGCTGGACTCGACCCATCTAGGAAGGGCTCTTTCGATTGCCAGTCGAATGGCTTCGGCTTCGACGTCCATTTTCAATGTCTCCGCTTGTTGGAGTAGAGCTTCAATTTCATCAACCAATTCCACAGTTTCGCTGTATGATTCGCCGTAGGGTTGGAGTGACAAGATTTGCGAGAAAATCTTGTTTCTGAGTGACTGTTCGTTGCCGAATCGTTCTTTTAATCGAGTTCTGACGAGGTCGTAGTTTTCTTCGGAAAGTTCGAAACCAGCGATTGCTTGCTTGGCCCGTCCATCGAGTGAATCGAACATGTATGCGAGCTTGACAACCTTTGGCCAATGCTGTGAATCGATTGTTTGGTCGAAGGCTTGTGTGAACAGTCGGAACTTGCTTTCATCCCCATCAAATCTTGGTAGCGGAATTTTGGGGAGAAGAAAAGGCTGTGGAACAGATGGATTTGGAGCAGCGTAGAGAGGAGGGGTAGTTCTTGTGGGTGAGGGAGTGGTGATGATTGGTGAGAGCTCTCGGAGTGCTTGGTGGGCACGATCCTTGAGACGTTCCAATAGCACCGCGTGCTTTGAAGCTGCCTCCAGCGCTTCATTGGCTCCGTCACTTGAATCCAGATGTCGTTCCATTGCTTCCGCCTCTTTTTCCCGTGCTTCTTCGCCAAGTGATGCGATGTAGCCTAACCATAGTTTCTGGGCCACATCCATCTCCTTTTGGGCTGACACGATTTCGCCAAGGAATGTCTCGATCGAGTTTACGGCTTTGTTGATTCTGTCAAGGTCGTTTGACAAGAGATCGCCTTCGAGTGATTCGTCACTGTTTTTGACTCGTTCGAGAATCCCGTTGATTTTTGTGACGGCTCTGGTGACCCTTGCCTTCATTACGGCAGTCATTTTTTTTTTTTACTGTCGATCGTTGAAGGTGGTGGTGAGCATCAAAAAAAAAAAAAAAATGACGGACTCGTTTCCCGGACTGCGCACCAAAATGTTGAATATAGATTGTATCCAATATTCCTTGGTTCAAGGTAGAAGAATTTATTGAAGCAGGGAGGGTTTATATACCGAAAAGATAAGTGCTAAATGTTTTGAAAGGTCTATGTTTTTGTCTGGGGAAATCGCGGAAAGCTTTTAGAGGATAAAGGAGGATCAAAGGAGGGAAATATTGGTCGATAGACTTTTAAAAGAAAAATAGATTTTAAAAGAAATTAGACTTTATCGGAAGAATTTCCGAACACTATTGTTAGTACTTCTTTGTACAAAATTGTACTTTTTTTTAAGCTTTAACTTCTTTTATTGAGAACTTTTCATTGATCTACTTCTTTTTATAGAAAATGATCACATTGTCAACACAGAAATGGAAACGCATCTTTCAATGCACTGAAATCATTATTCATCTTAATAGCAATGATCTATTTAATTAAAAAGAGAATTCACTGCATCACAAAGGATATTTTTACATTTTTAAGAACAAAGTACTTAAAAAAATTCAGAAAATTAAGCTAATAGATAGAATCCCCATTACTTTTTCAATAGAAAACTCTTTTGTATTGAATTTCACAAATTTCTTTGTACTTTTTAACGATTAATTCCGCATTTTTCCCAATAAACAATCATAAGAACGGCAAAATTTCTTCTGATATGTTACACCTTCGCCGCCTTATCATCGATTTAGTGGAATGCTTTAAAATTGTTAAAGGCCCGACTGTTAAAGGCATTCATCCCGAACCCCTGTTTTCTGGTCTCTTTGAATTCGGCTCTCTACGGGGCTTCTGGAGGCCAGAAGGAGGCCAGAAGGGGCCCCGTTTCTCATACGCCAGCCTTCCGTTTCCTCTAAAAGCCCCCACAGTTTCTTTTCTAATCGAGTTATTAAATTCTGGAACATTTTACCCCCTGATGTTCGTGATATTTCCACCTTGGCTAGATGGCTAGATGGCTAGATAAAGCCTTTCCACCTTGGCTAGATGGCTAGATGACTAGATAAAGCCTTTCCACCTTGGCTAGATGGCTAGATAAAGCCGCAACTTCGGCAATTGCTTTGACTACTCTGTGATTCTTTCTTTAGGTATCTTTTTATCTTTTTGGGTTTGTTTTGAGTCCTGCGTGATTATTGTGATCTTGTTTTGTCGCTATTCAACTGAATAATATATTCTCTGGTTTAATTAGCAATTCAGTTTGCTTCTAGCTTTTGGTCCGGTCTGATCATGAGAATTTCGGTTTAAATCAGCATTTCCTGAGGTCCATAGCTTACAAATGTAATATTAAAGTATAAAATTTGTTCGTTATCTTGGCTAGATTTAAAGCCACAATTTCGGCAATTGATTTGACTGCTCTGTGATTCTTTCTTGAGGTATCTATTTATCTTTTGGGTGTGTTTTGAGTGGTGTCCCGGGTAATTATTCTGATTTTGTTTTTTCGCTATTCAACTGAATAAAGCATATATATCCTTCTGATTTTCCTTCTGCTTCTCTTTTTCTGCAAAGAAAATTGTTTTTCTTTTCAAAGGAACACTTGGAAAACAATGAAAACGAGGAAATTAGCTCAATTTTTAATGCCGTTTTCTATTTTTGCATAAAAAGAGTGATTGTATAAGAAAAATGAAGAGATTTCACGTAAATATTTAACGTTCTTTAGATGCTTTTTTTTAAACATGTTTAAAGAGGTGCTGTAAATGCATGTTGTATAGATTTTTCTATAGAATGCTACAGTGCTACAGTAACCCTGAGCAGTTATAGTAATAGTAAACCTGTAGTAATAGTAAACCTGAGCTTATTGAGTAGAGAAATACCTGAAATACGTAGAGAAATACCTGAAATCACAATGGCATTTTTGCGAGTTCGGTACCTTTAAAGGCTTTCAATTGTGCTTTAAATGAAGGCAGCAGTGGCCTAGTGGATAGTGTGCTGGAATAGTGGATAGTGTGCTGGAATAGTGGATAGTGTGCTAGAATAGTGGATAGTGTGCTGGAATAGTGGATAGTGTGTTAGAATAGTGGATAGTGTGCTAGAATAGTGGATAGTGTGCTAGAAATAGCCTAGTGGATAGTGTGCTAGAATACAAAACCGAAGAAAGCACCTGGCACAAGATTGGCTCCTCTCCATGCCTCACAACTTCCTTTTTAGCTCAAAACAAAGAAAACCTCTTGTATGCTTTGTGAAATGTTTTTCAAATCTGTAAACACACCCCTTTGGTGCACAGAATTCTTTGTTTTCTTGTGATATCAAGAAAAATGAAGGATGAAGGATGTATCAGAAAGAGTGCTTTACAGATTTGAGCTTTATGACTTGTGAAAAAAGCTCTGAATGAACCAAAACGAAAAATTTGAGATTTTTTTCAAATGATTTACAATCTCTTTTCAATTCCATTCACCCGAACATATTCCTCAATGAAAGTTTCATCGTTTCTCTTTCAGATAACTCTTTCCGAGAGTTCCGGCCTCTCTTTTTCTTCGTTTTTCTGATTCTCGATGACTCTAACAAATCAAATTTTCTCCAGTCTTCTAAAAGCTTTCTTTTTTCTCTTTTTTTCTCTTTTTTCCCTTTTTTTCCTATTTTCCAAATTTCCTTTTTGTTCAAAGATCGATTTTGATTGTTTTTTTCGTGAACTTTGAGATTTCGTTTGTTTGATTTTATTCTGCTTGCTTCAATGATTGTTGCAAATCAATTTTACAATATTTTTTGGATTCTAGCTGATCTTTTCAGTTGAGTTTCATTCTTTGTGCTCAAAAACTGAAAAAGCATAGCTTCTAGTGCACTGAATTCTTCACTTTTCTCATAGTATAAAAGGATTAATGTAAAAACTGCAATAAAAGGGACACATTTCATTTTCCAGCATTTTCCAGCTCAGAGTACACTCGAAGAACAAGTGTCTAGTACTGGAATTTCCCCCTTTTAAGTTGATCTCACAAGGTACAACTTTGAAATTCCATCAAGCGTACTTGTGAACTCATTTTTTTCATTCCTCTAACATCTTTTCAATAATTAATTAAAAGAAAGTTTTATCTCTTACTTTTCTGCACTCAAATTGACTCATTCATCAAAAAAAAGAAGCGTGTCGAAGAAGAATTTCAATTTAATTACTTTATTTGAAAGAAAAAGCGTAAAAAAAAGGTTGATCATTGAGTTGTGAATCTTTAGCTCAATCATGTATGCCCCTTTTAAGCTCTTCTTTGTAGCCTTTTTTTTTCTATGAAATGTTCTATGTTCTATGTTCGATTCTATGAACATCAACTTCTTTCCATGCAGACCAGGTTTTGACGTGACAATCGGGGCTTGCTTTGGTGATCACCATTTGAAAAGAATTGTTCGAACCGGATAGAATTTCTGCCATTTCTGCAAGCTAGAAATGAGTAAATCACAACTCGATCTTCTATTTTCTTCATCGTTTCTTTGTCTTGTTTCAAAATTTTGCCTACAACTGCCTACAACTGCCTACAACCGCCTACAACTGCCTACAACTGCCTACAACTGCCTACAACCGCCTACAACTGCCTACAACTGCCTACAACTGCCTACAACTGCCTACAACTGCCTACAACTGCCTACGACTGCCTACGACTGCCTACAACTTCGATATTCTTCAGCTTATAGACAAAATGTTAGAATGTTTGTGGATACTGTAAGCCTACGGTAAAACAAATCCAACCCGCAAGTATTCTCTTCTATCCCCCAATCCCCTTCTATCCCCAATCCCAATCCCCAATCCCAATCCCCAATTACCTCAAAGTTTTGAAATCTTAAAATACCATAGATCAAATCCTAATTTTATAGCTACAATTATCAACCATTTACCCTTGTTTTCATTGTTTTCTTTCTTTCATTCACCACACAACTTATAAACTTATAAACCAGAG
This sequence comes from Mesorhabditis belari, assembly GCA_958450365.1. Classification (NCBI taxonomy): domain Eukaryota; kingdom Metazoa; phylum Nematoda; class Chromadorea; order Rhabditida; family Rhabditidae; genus Mesorhabditis; species Mesorhabditis belari. The sequence continues at coordinate 2,879,057 of CAUEEP010000737.1, read as the reverse complement.
ATATATCTGTACCATAACATCATCTATACCTTCGTCTTTCTCTTTCAACTCCATCAATCAACTCTATCAACTCTATCCCATTTCCAATCTCTCACTCATTTACACGAGATCTTTTTTCTTTCTTTTCATTCGTTCATTCAAATAAATCATTCCAGATGTTCTTTCCTTTTTGACCATTCAAATAAATTCCGAGAAAACTAAAAGAAATATTCGATTTCCCGTTTAGGAAACATTAAAGAGAAATTTCACTCAAAGACAGAAAAGGACACTTTCTTCAGCATTTTTCATTAAGAATTTTGGAGAGAAAGTTGGGGAACACAGGAGAAAAGGAAATTACCCAAAGGAGCACGAAATGGAATGGAAGGAAGTGAGGAGAGGGGAGAGTCTATTTGAGGAAGTGAATGGAGTTGGGTTGGGTGCCCACCTCTCCTTTGAAAACTTTTACCAAGTCACTTATCTATATAATTTGCATTTTGAAATTACCATACAGGTCTTTTTCTTTTCATTCCCACGCTTTAGAGAAGAAAATTGCTTGCTAAAACGCAGAAAGTGATCTCGTTTATAACTCTGAGATTACCATCACTAGAACCAGACCAGAACCGAACCAAAGACAGACCAGTGCTAGACCAGAGCCGAGCCAGAGCCAGACCAGAACCAGACCAATGCTAGACCAGAGCCAGACCAGAACTAGATCAGTGCTAGACCAGAGCCCAGTTAGAAACCAAGTCTAACCTGGTTTCTGAAAACTTTGGTACATTCAAAGTAAAGTAAAGTCATTAACTAGATGTCATTGAGCTTTTTATATAGCTCATGGGTAAAGCTATTGCTCGATAAGCGAAAGCTTGTGAGTTCAAACCTCCACTCACGTTTGTAGTCTCTGTCCGACCCATCTCTCATCCACATTCCCATTTCTATCAAGATTTGCATTTTGAATTTACCATACATCCATCTCGTCATTTTTGCAAAATTCTAGCAAACTATGTTTTCTTTGTATATGCAAAAATAAACCCAAAACGAATCTAGAAACTCGAGAGGATTTCAGAAAAAAAAGTAGCTAAGCCGCTCAAAACGAAAAGAAAAATGTTTCAAAAAGTACAAAAAGTACAAAATGTCGAATATGCTGTTTTCTAATAGAAACCCGTCAAAGAGATGGGAAAATTTCTATTGCCAATTTATTATTCATCATCACCTTTTCTCTCGTTTCGCAGAAAAACATAAAACGATGATTGGTTAAAGAAAAAATGATAATTGAAAGCTTTTGAGTGTTTTTTTTTTTTTGTTTAAAAAGCTTATTTCTTTACTTACTTTAACTGCTGTACTGTATATTGTTTTAGTATAAAATTTACTATAAAATTCGTCTCTTTCTCATCTCTTTGACGGGGTTCTATTAGAAAACAGCATATTCGAAATTTTAGTATTTTTCATTTAGGCTCATTTTGAATATCAAGATCTCGAAGACTAAATTGATTGGCATCCATTTTTCTGTTCTTTTAATCTAGTATTTTTCTAGTAAATCTAGTATTTTTCTGTACTAAAAATAAGAAATTAGGCTCTACTTAGGCAAGTTTTTGATATATAATGGAATTAGATCGATAAGAGAGATTCACATGAAGCGCAGTAAAATAAAGTAGATCATAGTGTTCGGGTTTACGAAACGAATCATCATTTTCCTTGAGTTTAAATCTTGGCTTACCTTGGCCTTAAATCTTGGCTTACCTTGGCCTTAAATCTTGGCTTACCTTGGCCTTAAATCTTGGCTTACCTTGGCCTTAAATCTTGGCTTACCTTGGCCTTAAATCTTGGCTTACCTTGGCAGTACCGTTTCTTCATCATTTTCGTACAAGTTTTGATTTTTGATCAAAGTTATTTAAATCACGATTTTTCAGATGTCATTCCCAAGAGCCAGGTGGAAAATTTTCGATGAATCTCTTTTTCTTTTATTGTTCTTTAGGTTTAAAATATTCTATAGGATTGTTGATTGGGTTATTCAAAAATTCAAAAAGAATTGTAGACGGCTTTTCTTGGTGAATGATTTGGATTTTTGTTCTTGAAAAGAAAACCTTTGACTACCACGAACAAAGCCAGCCAATTCTGCCAGCCAATTCTGCCAGCCAATTCTCCCAACCAATTCTCCCAACCAATTCTCCCAACCAATTCTCCCAACCAATTCTCCCAACCAATTCTCCCAACCAATTCTCCCAACCAATTCTGTACTTTGCGCTCAAATTCTGTACTTTGTAAACATATCTCTCTAGGGATATGCTTACAAAAAAACAACAATGAGATGCCAAAGAAAAAGCCCAGAAATCTTCGTTCCGAGGCATCGAAAGCGGCAGTAACATCGAAAGCGGCAGTAGGATTCAGTTCAAAAATTGACAAAGCTTGAAAATGTTCAAGACTTACTTTGCGACTTGGAAAACCGAACGAGATTGCTGTCGAACGAGATTACGAGACTCAAATTGCTCAAATTGCTTTAGAATCAACTCGCGCAAAACTAAAACAAAGGAATTAAGAAACTTGACCGGATTTATTTGGCCTAGAATCAGAAAAAGAAACGAGAAAATGGAAAATCACACAATTTTTAGCTCAAATTTTTGATTTTTTTGATAGAATGACGATCAAAAAACTCAAAAGTTATAACCCTTTCAAGCGCATTTTCCCAATTCCCAATTTTGTCTTTTTAAACGAAACCACTAATGCAAGAAAAATAGAGAATTAAGTACACTAGAAAGAGTGCGTTTCTACAGTTGAACTTTGTGTTCAAATTGTGATCACATTTTTCGTTTTTCTCTTTTTTTTTTTGAAAACAATCGTAATCTTGGGATTTTTATCTAATCTATCAACTTTTATTTTATAAAGGTTATTTAGATAAGAGAAAGGTAGATTAGAGGTCGATTAAAAGGTACAGTACTGGACAATGAAATATGATATTTGAAAAAAGATCGTCACTTTCGCGCGTCTGTAACTCTCTTGTCTTTACCGTAGTTCTAAATATTAATATTATCATTGTGTAGCCCTTGAAAAGAGCTTTCAGAAAATGTATAACAATAATAGTTTAAACTCAAAGACAAGAGAGTTACAGACGCGCGAAAGTGACGATCGTTTTTCAAATATCATATTTCATTGTCCAGTACTGTACCTTTTAATCGACCTCTAATCTACCTTTCTATTATCTAAATACCCTTTATAAAATAAAAGTTGATAGATTGAATTAGAATTAGAAGAAAGATTGAATTAGAAGATAGATTGAATTAGAAGATAGATTCAATTAGAAGATAGATTCAATTAGAAGATTGATTGAATTAGAAGATAGTTTGAATTAGAATTAGAAGATTACGATAGGTTTTGAAAACGTTTTTCGTGTAAAAGTGCAACTAAATGATGTATTTGAAGATGATTTTCTCATTCCGTACTCAAATCCATCACAAACAATATCCAAACTTGTGGATTAAACCAATTTCATTCTTTCTTTTCTCACTCCAATTAGGGAAGCCGGAAATTGGATCGTGAAAGCTTTTCATCTCTATATTCGTTTGATAAGCTTTTAGCGAAATTGATTTTATAATGTTTACCCACCAAGTAAATATAGCTTAAAAGATTTTCCTAAAAGGTTTCAATGTTTCCTGACTCGTGACCCAGTCACCGTAACCCTCTGCTAACCATAGAGGCACATTTAGAGCCGCTACTCAAGTCGACTTTTGGAAAAAATCTGCCGAAACCACTCAACCTGAATCTTCGTATATTTATGCTCTCTATCTAACCAATTACAGTTACAGTACGAGTACTAATTACTTGGGTTACGGTAGCTGTGATTGTTATGCAACTATTTGCCATATTGCCGCTTTGCGCTCGGCTCAAAGCACTCGACTTTTTCTCGAGTACTTTGAGTTCAAAAATTGTAAATTGTAAATACCCCTTCTGGTGCACTTCTGGTGCACTTCGATTCTCTATTTTCCCGATAAAACAAAAGCAGAAATGATGGCTTAAGTGCACGAGACGATGCGTTTACTTGAGTACAAAGTAGAATCTTTGATGACGGAAACAGCTCTCTTCTTATCTTTTTTATCATTCTATTTTAAGCCAAAAAATCTCTATCGACAAGTTTTCCAAGTAAAAATTTATTAGAAAGTATCGTCTTTTCTATTTTTTTGCTTTCAATAGCAGCTTTGCTTACAAAATTCGCTTATCGTCGCCGAGGAAATTGAGTTTTTTTTTCTTTTTTTACGATTCCAAGAATATTGTAATCAACTTTCTTCGTAACAGATTCATTTTTAAATAAAATTTCTATTGATTATTCAGAATTTCAGATATTCATGGTCTTTGGGGTATTTTAAATAAGGCTTTGCTTAAATGAGGCTTTGCTTAAATGAGGCTTTGCTTAAATGAGGCTTTGCTTAAATGAGGCTTTGCTTTAAAGGTCTAGAACTTTATCTAAAGATAATATGATTTCTTCTTAACTATTCGAAATATAAGTTATTAGGTCGGAAAGAAAGTTCTCGGAGAAAGTTACCGTAAATACTGTCTATAACTTTATCTAAAGATAATATTATTTTTATATTTATTTAAATACCGTAAATAGTACCCCACTCCCCTCGTACAGTCGCGTAGTCGCAAAAGTTTTTTAGTATTTCATTTCTTTCAAAGCGTCTTTCTTTCAAAAAATGTGTCTTTAGTATCAAAAAATAGCCCTGAATTTCAGCTATTTTTTGATACCTTAGCGCGCATTGTAGCATAAACCAGTGTCGAGAAAAACTCGTTCAAAGCTAGACTACGCCACACTCCGCACCGTCATTATGGGCGGTGGGGTACTATTACAGTATTTACGGTAGTTTGACTGAAAATTTCTTCAAAACGAATCCACCAATTCAAGAACATTTTCTTCTATTATTTCCAAGTCGACTCCAAGAAATTACTCGTAAAAAAAATGGCAGCTTTTCCTTTAAAATTTTAGAGCTTAAACTCAGCTAGCTTTTTGGATCAGAAAAAGGATTCCTTATGTGGTAAAGCTAGCATAAATGAGCATGAGCATGAGCATAAGCATGAGCATAAGCATAAGCATGAGCATGAGCAATACGCTTTCTAATCTCTATTTTTGGCCAACTGAATGCGACCAATTGCCGAGCTAACTTCAGCTTCATTCAGCTAACTTTTTAGACCAGAAAAAAGACTCCTTATGAGGTAAAGCTAGCATAAATGAGCATGAGCATGAGCGCTACGCTTTCTAAACCCTTTCTAGCGCACTGCACTCTTTTGGTTTCCCTTGAAGAAATGCGTTGAAGAGAGAGAAATTCGAATGCACTAGAAAGATTTAGTTTACTAGTAGTTATTGAGTACTAATCTCTTTTAGAGCTGATTTAGATGTGCTTTTAGAACATAATACTGATCTCTTTTATAGCTAAAAAAACGATTTTTAAATCATTTTCTTTTACATCCATTTGATCTCAATGTATTCATTAAAATCCTCGATGTCCTCCAATCTTCAAATCTTTTTTTTTTTTTTTTTGCAAAGATCCAAAAAAAACATTCTCTCATTGGAACAAACCACGAAATTTCATTTTCAATTCATGAAAGCTTTCCTTTTTTTGCAAAAAGTGAGGGCAAAGATGGCCTCGGATTCCCTAATTTTGACACTTCCGTAAATTTTTTTCATTTTTGAAATCGTTTATAAGAAAACGAACATATGGTAGGATTGAAAAATTTTATGAATTATTTGAAATTGAAAAATTTTAATGCAGAGGATGTGTACAAATTTGAGTATAAAGTACGATTTTTTTTCTATTTCTTTTAATGTTTTATTTCACAGAGAAACCTTGGGGGAATTGAACCGGGAAGCTTGCAAATTGGAGGGAAACGAGCGGGCGAAGGAACGAGCATTGAGTCTTCGAACAAAGCTCTCCTCATTGAGTTGTGCTTGAAACTTTTTCCTTCATTTTTCCTTCATTTTTTCTTGCTTTTTCAATTGACTTTAGTCGAAAATTTTGTCGGATTTTGGTGTTTTTAATCTTTCAATGTAAGTACCGTAATCTGTAAGTACTGTAAGTACCTGTACCACATTCTATGTACACTCTATGTACAGTATTCGTTTACCGTAACCTTTATACAATAGGTTTAATATCATAGTCCTATACCGTAGCTTGAGTACAGTGATCTGTAATTTCTTTACCAGAATCCTTATACCATATCTTGAGAGTACAGTAATCTACAGTTTACTTACCGTAATTCTTATACCATATCTTGAGAGTACAGTAATCTTTCTGTTTACCGTAATCCTTAACCCGACAATTTCTTATTGTAAAAAGACTTATAGAGAAAAGAGAGAGAGAAAGAGTAGCAGTTTTCATAAAATAAAAATAACTCAAAAGCGAAATTTCTCTCTCCAGTTTGTATTCTTGAAATTGCCCAAATTCTGAGAAAACTTTTGAAATCTTTCTACTTTTTGATAATAAGAAACAATCTTTAGCTTTCATTTGTTTCTTTATGTAGAAAATAACAAAATTACACGGTTTACAAAGAGAAATTTGGGGGTTTCAAGAGGGAATTACGTTCGTTCTGACTCACTAAAAAAATCCTTTTTGCAAAAATATTTAACTTTCAACTTGATAGGCTTTAATTTGAATTTAATCTTAATCTTCATCGAAATTAATTCAAACTACAGTAATCCCTGAAATAGCCGAGATTTGGGGAGTGGGACAAATGCGACCTTTTTTTTGCGCACCCGGACATTTGCGCACCTTTTTTTCCGCACTTAGCCCATTAGCGCACCTTTTTTCGCGTTTTAAAAAAGCTCTAAAAGCTAATATTAACCAATTTCGATTCCAAAAGTTGTTTTTCTAGGTAATTTTAGGGCGTAGAATCGAAATTTTGACATGTCAGAGCTTGTGGAAGCGAACGGACGGAGTTATACAAAGAGAAAAATCAACAATCTTCTGTAATTTGATCTAGCCGTTTTGATCTAGCCATTTCAAATTGGTTCCACACGCTCTGATATGTCAAAATTTCGATTCTACGCCCTCAAATTACCTAGAAAAACAACTTTTGGGATAGAAATTGGTTAATATTAGCTTTTAGAGCTTTTTAAAACGCGAAAAAAGGTGCGCTAATGGGCTAAGTGCGGAAAAAAAGGTGCGCAAATGTTCGGGTGCGCAAAAAAAAGGTCGCATTTGTCCCACTCCCGAGATTTGTTACGTTAATTGATGACTAAAGTAACTTTGATCTAACTCAGTGAATTTTGATTTTGATTTTGATTTTGATCTAAATTTTCGCTCCAATTCTTTCAATCTTACTTTATCCCATTTCTTTAAAAGATATTCAGTTTCAAAACCTTTAAAACATATTCAGTTTCGAAAATTCTTGATTTTTCAGTTCAAAATGACCGAATCAAATCAGCACGACGATTTCTTAGCTACTTGGATGTTCGTTTCGAGAATACAGTACTGGCTGGTGCTCATCTTTGCTTTCCTATCAGTCTTGGTGAGTAAACAATGTTTAAGTTTACGTATTTTGTACTCAAGTTCTTCTAAACTCACCCTTTCTGGTGGACTGACTGACAAACTGACTAAACAGCTTATCTCAACTTACCAAATAAAAATAAATGGCAAAAAAAATCCCCGAGCGGAATTGAAGCCTCGACCTTCTGCTTACAAGGCTGATGCTCTACCACTGAGCTATTGGTGGCTTCTTTGGACAGGAAGAAATAGGAAACATAAGGAAAAGAAGGGAAAAGAGAGAAAGCATCAAGGTCTTCTAAACGCACCTTTTCTGCTGCACTGACTGACTAACTGACTAAAAAGCTTATCTCAACTTTTCCATTTTCTCCATTTTCAGATCCTCGTCGTTGCTGTGTGGATTGTTCTCCGCATCAAACGCTCTCACTATTTCTATTTCCTTCTATCAATCGTTTGTGCCGATTTGGCAATGTTAACGATTATTCTACTCGAATTACTCTCACAAACGTTGTTTCCATTGATGAAAGGTTAGATTTGATTCGAATTTGAAAAAATTCACTATAGAATTCACTGTAGAATCATCAGAAATTGTGTACTTTGTGCCGAAATGCACTATTTCTAGTGCACTGAATTCTCCTACATTTCTGTATCAAAGAAATACATGCGCTAGAAAGAATGTGCTTTTGTTTTTGTTTCAAATTCTCAGCATAAACTACACCCTGAAGTGTTTTAGTATCAAAACTTCCCGCAAAAAGCTCTTTACTTCAATAAATTTAAACAAATTTCAACAAATTTAAACAAATTTCAGTCGATTCCATCAATATAGGTAAAGCAAAGAAAAAGGGTGTGCAATTTGCATGAAAAATTCGACCAAAAAGCTATCTTTATCCGGGATAAACTTGCTAAAAAAGAGAAATTCGTACATTCCTACGCCATTTTCCTGCATGTTTTCTCAAACACTCTAAAATATTCCGCGTTTAGCACGATTTAAATGAATATTTTCAAATAAAAAGCACTCATAAAAAGCACGATTTCTAGGTCCTTTATTGTGCAAAGCGATGCATTTCTTCTCAAACGTTGCTGCCACTTTTGTCAACTGGACATGGGTGTTGATGTTTGTGCAACGATTTGCTCTCGTTTTTTTCCCGTTAAAGGTAACAGTGAGCGATGACATTGATTTTATGCTAAAATTTAAGCCTTTCTAGTAGCCTAGAATTCTTGGCAAGGTCAGAAGCTAGATCTAGGTATGATTTCTGACAGACTAGAGAATTTTTGTCTGGTCCAGAGTTGACAGAAAAACCAAAAGCCAAGGCTAACCAAGTCAAGCCAAGGCTAACCAAGTCAAGCCAAGGCTAACCAAGTCAAGCCAAGGCTAACCAAGTCAAGCCAAGGCTAACCAAGTCAAGCCAAGGCTAACCAAGTCAAGCCAATGGCTTTCAATTAACCTTTGCCTGGAATTTTAACCTTACAATTAGATTTGACTTGACTTGGGCTGACCATGACCCTGCCTGCAACTCAGAACTCGGTCTAGACCTAGATTCCGGCTACAGGGATATTTGTGGTCCAGGCTACAGGCTACAGGCGTACAGTAAAGCCAATCCAGGCAAGGCCAGTTTACTTTGGTTAAGTTACTTACTAAATTTTTGAATCAACCTTAAAAGCATCTGAATATACCGTCTGGAACTTGCTTTTAAAACAAGAAAGGCGAACAAGAAAGAAACTTTTAACTTGGTTTTAAAACAAGAAAGGCAAGAAACAAGAAATTTATTATATTTTACATTTTACTCTAGATCTTTAGAATCGTGCCTAAACTGTCAAACAGATTGTTTGTCAAACAGATTGTCTGTCAAACAGATTGTTTGTCAAACAGATTGTTTGTCAAACAGATTGTCTGTCAAACAGATTGTCAAACAGATGTCAAACAATAACTCATTGCATTCAATTTCAGCGAGTCGATCGTGGTGTGTTCGGTGTTCTGAACTCGAGCAAGAAATTGCTTCTCATCAACCTCGCTTTTTCATCGATCACCCAAGTAATTTGACCTCTTTTGACTTTTCGTTTCTATTTTCTAATGAAGACAAGACTCTATTCGAAGTCATTTCTCTCAATTTTCCCTTTTCAGAGTTGGGCTCTTTTGCTCATTACAGAGAAAGAGATCGAAGGAGGATTGGTGGTTTGTGAAAGAGATGCGAGGTGGTTGAGGTGAGCGGGAGGAAAGGAGAAATGGGTTGAGGATTCATTTCTAACATTTGCATACCAAAATCTAAAACATTTTAAGAATTATTCTTAAACTATAAACTAAAAGAGCTTAAAGAAATCGAAAAGCGGATAAAATTCATAAAAAAGCATCGATTTCTGAAAATTTTGTTGTGGGAGAGGCTGAAAAATAGACGAGAATGGCTTTCTATTGAAATGATTAGAGTATTCGATTTGATAGATGGAGATTCTTTATTAATCTTCTTTCTAGTGAACGCGGCTTTCAAATGGTTGCTGTCGGAGAGGCGGTTGCCACTTATGTTCTTCCATTTCTCGCCACTCTTGCCACCGATTTGACCGTTTTAATGTGGAACTATCGAACAACCAGGTAAACACATTCAAAAGATTGCCTGATAGACATGCTTTACTTGGTTACGGTATGAAACTCAAGGAATAGCTCAAGAAATAGCTATTCGAATATTCAGTTTATCGGTTTTCTGGACACTTATAAGCATGGTAGCTTTCTTAGAGAGGCCTTTTAACCGTTTAACGGTTGATTCTGGTTTAAATCTTGTGTTACACTGACAGATTTTTGAAAAATAACTGTTAACATAAGCTTTTGACTGCTCGTATTCTATTATCTTTTTGTTAAATAGAAAATAGTGTTCTTTGTTCTCAATTGATGGAATGTCTTTGAAATATTTTGAAAATCTTGTTCCCCTGTTTTTTTCATTAATTTTTCATTTGACATGAGCTCAAATTTTTCCTTAAGAACACGTGATAAAGCAGAAACAAAAAAAAACAAGAATTAGATTAAAAGTCAGAAATTTATGAAAATTTAGCAAAAACTGTGTCTTTGGGGTTTACAATTGACGATGTATGCACAAACGAGAGTCTCGCACACTCATGAAAACATTTCAAACTTTCTTCGTCGCTCATAACGACACAGTAACAAAAGAGCAAAAAATTCTGTCCCAACAATTCTCCAAATAACCTTCATGACTTTCCTTTTTTGACGATACGGAACTTGTGCTAGGATAAAGTGTGCTAACATTAAAAAGGAATCGCAACCGTTTCACTGCACATTCCATATTTCGATGCACTTTTTCTTTTATTTAATAGCTTAATCATAGTTGTAAATGTGTCAACCAGAAGTCTGGTCCACGAGATTTTGGATTTTTTGGACACGAGAGGTCCACGAGATCAATCCGGGACTGGTCCGGATTGATCTGGTAAACCGGGTAAATTCCCCAGACCCAAATTCGGAACTTACCGTAAATACTCTAATAGAACGTCATCCCCATAAAAACGGGCGTACAATCGCGTAGTCTAACTTTGCACTGACTGACTAACTGACTAAAGAGCTTATCTCAAATTAGCTTGTCTTTCTCCGCGCTGCTTTATGCTACAATGTACGCTTGTGTGTCAAATGATAACCCTTGAAATCTAATATTTTTTGTACCAAAAGTGTAGTTAAGAAAAATCTAGGGACTGAGAAAAAAATTATTTTCTAAAAGGAACTTGGACTACGCGATTGTACGAGGGGGTGGCGTTCTATTAGAGTATTTACAATATACTCAAATTTCCAAATTACGACAAAATGTCCTGATATTATTTTTTCAAAAAAGCAAAAATTTCGAGAAGGTCCGGGATTCGAACTCACGGGGGAAAACTTTAGATTGATGAGTATAAAAATCGACAAAGCTTTCCTCAAAATAAATCATCCCAGGAGAAAGCCCATGAAAAACTGTATAAATCCAGCAATTTTCTCAAAAAGGCAAAAAACTTCGAGCAGGATGAGATTCGAACTCACGCGGGGAAACCCCATTAGATATCCGCCATTCGATAGCAGTCTAACGCCTTAACCACTCGGCCACCTGCTCACATTTCCAGGGGCCGAGGAAAAGCCTTTTCAGAGTCGCCACCAAAGAAACTCAATCAATATAACCATTTTTTTTTCTTCTATTTAAGATCATTCAGATAATTCGCAAGAATTATTTACATTTATATATAAATACTTTATTCAGAAAGAAATAAAGTGCGAAAAAAACATGAAAAATGTACTAGATAAAAGATCACAAAGCCACTTAAAATGCAACGAAATAGCCCCTTTAAAATCAGACACGGTGGAGATCAAACGCAACTTGTCGGGAAGGGCATTCCAAACTTTAATCACACGATTTACGAAAAAAGCTCTAGAGGATTTAGAGAAAGCAAGTTTATCCAAATGGAATCAAAATTAAGTAAAACGGAGAATATCTAAAGAAAAGATTAGGTAGCTTTTCAAATAGCTTTTCAAATTATTCACTTTTCAGAGCAACGATAAACCGGCTCTAAACAGTACAGTTTTGAGGGCAGTTGCCTCAAAACTTCCCTTCATTTATATAATCTTGATTATGATTTGCTCATTTGCGTATTTTTTTGAAATATCTCAAGTTCAGCATTTCTTTCAGATTAGAAAATGTGATTAAGGTTTGGTTTTGCTGAAAAATCGAAAAACTTTCACTGATTTCACTCTTCATTTTCATTAGAATGAGAATAATGGATGTTTAGTAAGAAAAAAAAATGAAGTATTGCTAGCAATACTTGCTTTTCTCTTTTGAAAAATGTACTTTTCTCTGTCTATCCCCTCGTTAAGTTCGTTAAATTATATACGCATGCAAAAATGTCTTCTTTAGATTTCAGATACATATATATTGGGTTGTCCAGTTATGTCCAGCGTTTTTACTATTTTGTAAATTTCTCAAGATATCGAACAGATGTATATGAGTGTTATATATCATTCGAAAGCTGAAGATCTCCTCTACATTTTGGAATAAAAAAGTTTCTGAATTCATTCAACTTTTTGGGAAATTGACTGCACAAAGGGAGAGGTCGTTTTCGAAAAAACCCATTCCAGCTTAGCTATTCCGCAAGTTTTATGGTGTAAAATCATCGCCCAGAAAAGAAAAGAAAAGTAAAGATGCTCTGAAATTGTTAAATTTTATAAAAAGCTGTACTGATATATCTATTGGCCAAATATCAAACGGTTAGCTCAATTTAAGCGGAGCCAAAACTTGATCCAAAGGCACCCTTCCATTTTTTGGCCACCTCTTCTGTGCAGTGATTTTGCCCAAAACCTGAACAAATTCAAAAACTTTTTATATCAAAATGTAGAGGAGATCTTCAGCTTTCGAATAATACTCATATATATCTTTTTCTTCATTTCGGTATCTTTTAAAAAATAGTAAAAAACGCGCTTTCATAACTGGGCAACCCAATAATTCAAATCCGCTTTTCCCTTTCAATTCACAATTTCAAAAAAAATATCAAAAATTTCGTATTATCTTTTTATTATCTTTTTTCGATCGCAAGTTTATCAAGAAAATTTTTATATTGTAAATTTTGGTTGATGATTTACAAAGATTTTCTGGATAAGTCAAAGTGATTCTATTGAGTCATTTGGGCACTACAATTAAAGCATATTCCCAGCGTTGTAGCTTTTCTGCAGCTTTTCTGTAGATATATTCCCAGAAAATAATCCTAAAATTTATTTTTTAAACTTCTCAAAGGTTCACTTTCCCAGGAAATGAAAAAGAAAAAAGAATTCAATTTGAGAAGTTGACGCGAGAGGCGAAAAAAGCCATTAGTCGCTTGGTCGGTGAAAATTTCATTGGGATTTTCGATTGAGATTCGGTAAAGATTTGTGAACTTTTATTTAAAAAGGGGGAAATAAAGAAAAATAAAGAATGTATTTCTTTTTATTTCGAAAATTTTAGATTCACTCTAGTGACAACTGACGGAATCAAATACAAGAGCTCAAACGATTGTGAGGGTTTCAAAATCCAAAGCAGTAAAGGGATTGAGGTGAGTGAAAGATATTGAGTATTTGAATATGTAAAAATAGACATTTTTATTTGATAAGATTATTCAAATGTCTACGTTTCACATTTCTAATCTCTAAATTCGAAATTTCAGTCTCGAGAACGGCGTCGACAAGCGGCGATTCGACGATGTTTAGCAATGGCAACGATACAGGTAGTAGAAAAGAAAGTTGAAAACCTTTATGACTAAAAATCTCTAAATGCAAATCTTATATCATATCTACTTTATATTACTGTATTACTGTATTACTGTATTACTGTATTACTGTAGTTCAATTCAATCAATTCTCGAGTTTCAGGCTGCCTTAAATGCTCCCCATTATGCGCTACAAGTGATCGATGAGTTGTGCCAATTGAGGTAAGCAAATAGAAATTGAATCCTAGCTTTGGAATCAAATATAATACAGTAACCAGCCATAGTATTCTTTAGCACAGTTAGGGATTACGGGAGGATTACGGTAGGATTACGAGTGGGATTACGGGAGGATTACGGTAGCCTTCAAAGCGTATCCCGGCTACTGTAATCCCTGCCCAATTAGACGATTTTACAATAAGCCAAGTAATACTTTTCCACTTATTGAAAAGGATTGTTTAAAGGTTTTTCCTTCAGCACTTCCCGCTTCGCGAAAACCTACTATTATATGGATGCTGTTTTGTATCAATTGTATTTAATGCAATTCCCAATTGTCATCCTGTACATTTATCAAATCGAGAGGCAAACGAATGCGAATACGAATTCGACGAAGATGACGTGAGGAATTAAAAAAAGATTTAATGCTACCGTGACCCGACAGTTCAATGCTTTGATAACCTACCGTAAACCGCTTTTTAAAGTTAACCCAGCGCTTGGGGGCTCATTTAGCTGCCATTTTTTCTTTTCCTTATAACTTTAACTCAAGTGTCAAGAAATTTAGATGCTTTTAGTATCAATCGATTTAGAATAAAATTCTGCGTTGATTGATACTAAAAACATCTAAATTTGTTGACATTTGATAAAGTTATAAGCAAAACAAAAGCAAAACAAAAATGGCGGCTAAATGAATGTTTCCTTGAGCTAATGGGCTCTGTTTCAACCAAAATCACGGGTTTACGGTAGCTTTTTAAAGCGCAAATTTTAGAAAACCTTTCGGTCAAGGTTTTTCTAAAGAGTGGCACAGGAAAGCTAGCGTAACCGATGTCAAAATGACACGCGATTACGGTAGCTTTAAAGCGCATATTTTAACAAGGAGCATTTAAATCTAAGAGGCAAAGATTTACAAAAAAGAAAACAATGGATTTCTAGTGCCTCGATGGCTCACTCAACAACGGCCCTTTGTCCCCCCGTCTCCCCATCTCCACACTCAGCAATCATTCGATCAAGTTCTCATCGCTTCTCTCCACCCAGTCCCCCGTTGGACCCGCCACCACCGAAAGCGATCTCAGTGATCACCAAAAATATCTCTCATCGACACTCTTTTCGTGGATATTATCAATTTCATGAGCTTTAAAGAATTCGATGTAATCTTGATTGTATACCGGCTAAAAGTGCTATTATAATTAGATTTATTTCTCGAGTTATACGTTTTCTAAAACATGTCAAGTTTTGAAAGGTACTAATCCTGTCTCTATTTTTATCCAATCTAAAAAGAGGCCAAAAGATAAGGCAAAAGGGTACTTGTGGAGTATCCGGGGTGGTAAAATTTTAAGATCCGGGGTAAACTTTCAAAAACCAACAAATTGCGCAAAAATGTTTTTTTTTGTTAATATGGCTTTACCGCTGTTTGCGTGTGGTACCAAACATAATAATTAAATAAATTTGTGAAGTACAACAGTGACTATTTGTAACAGTGACAATGAATACTACTTGTAAAAATCTATCGAATTTACTTCTAGGCCAGGAGGCCAAATATCAACACATAAAACTACCCCAAAAAATGGTTTTGAAGAAAAAAAAGTGACCTGTCAACTAGGATAATATCAATATTTCTAATAATGACATAAAAAAATTTTGTAGAAGTTACGTTTTTGATCGAGTATCACCTCGAATCACATAATCAAGTAATCACCTCGAATAAATTGAATATTTTTACATTTGAAGGGAATTTGCCACCAAATCACTTATAACGTATATAAAATTTTACCCCACGGGATCTTAAAATTTTACCACCCCGGATATTGAAAGATCCCCCCGGATACTCCACAAGTACCGGCAAAAGATACAAAAGAAGGAAAACCATACAAAAGTAGATAGATTTAAGAAAAATAGAGGCGAGATTACGGTGGTTTTCGGAAGTTGACATGTTTTAGAAAACGGATTATTTGACAGGATAGCCCTGGATTTTTGAATATTTATGTCGGCATATTGTAGCTAGATAAATATGACTTTACATAGTATCCTTTAAATTCTTCCTTTTTTCTCGTGATCTCAGGGTTTTTATCTCTTTCGTCCGAACTTCTCTAACATGTGTTTTTTCGATACAAAATTATCTGCAGTATTTATCTATCTCGCGGGTCTTCCCATTCATCACATTGTGATCTCGAGGAATTGCTCTAAAAGTTTGAAAAATATCGATAAACGCCTTGATCAATGCAAACTACATTACAATGACTCAATGACCATTCAAACAAAATTTACCAACTAAACGATCAAAATTTGCATTTAACCATCAAATAAAAGCATGGCAAGTAAAGGAAATAAGCAAGATTTATCATTTTGACTCCAGCCACTCCAGCCACTCCAGCATTGCGATCCAGATGTCGATGTAAGGATTTTGAAATTTTATTTTTGACTCTTATTTTTAAACCAGCTTCACTGGCTTTTGTTTTGAGACTAAAGTTTTTTTTCGAATTCACCTTTCACTAAAACCTTCTCGCATTTATTACAATAATTTTGACTGTGAATTAATCGTTTGTCAAGTTTAGTTTGTTTGTCACTTGCTTATCGGTTTGGTGCAAAATAGAAAATACAAAAAACAGTTACGGTAGCGAATTTCCTTTAGCACTTTTCCGTCAAACACCCCTCTTTTTTAGTCAATTGACACAAAATGAGGAGCGAGCCGTCGGACAACACAGCCAAACATGCGCTTCACACGCTTTTCGCAAAATGACACCCATTTTTCAAGGTATCAGATTTTGTAACTTGCTTAATGATTGTTCAATAAATTCTCTGCTTCATGAACTTGCTCAATTTTTATTTTAGGCCTTGGTTGAACGATGTGCTTGTTGGCTATTGGGATCGCTGTCTACTACAATGTGCTGATTGCTTGGGCTTCACTCTACATTTTTAATGTTTTCAAGGTATAATACTCAATTTGCTTGCAAGTTGTAAGACTTTAGATCCCCATCAATGACAATACGTACGTGTGGACTTGTGCGACAATTCCTGGAACAATAACAAGAGTACGTTTTTGGTTTATCTTTTGCACAAAACAAATTTAGCATGTGTATCGACTTATCAGAACAAAGAATGCCAAGAGAAGTACAACATGTCGTACTCTTTCCAAGGACAATGTATGAAGAAGCGGGAAGATTTCCTCATGAAAGCCGGCCTCACCAGCATGGTCAATACCACGTCGGCTACCGAAGAATATTTCAAGTAAACTTTGGGTAGTTTTGTATTAATTTTTAATCTTTAGCCGCTTCATCCTCAACAAAAGCGGTTCAATTACGGACTTTGAATCCTACAATTGAAATGTATGTTTATAAAACTTTGCTTTAACTGTGATTAGCTCTAATTTAGGTATTCGTAGCGTTGACCGTTGTCTGGATCCTTACTTGTTTGGCGATCATGTTTGGGGCAAAGATCATGGGATACACCGCTTGCATCACTGCCCCACCGTTCTTCGTTTGCCGACGCATTCATGTCAGTCTTGGGTGGAGTAGGGGTTTTTTCGATTTGGGCTTTATGGCAAAACGCTTTGTTTTCGCAATCGCAAGGTTCCAGAGGTGGTCACAGAAGGTGAGCAAATTTTTGAAATTTTTTCAAGTAGATTGTAAGAAAAATGCAAGATCTCAGGAAGATTATAAAGTTTACTCATGGCTTTCATTTAGGAATCGCTCTTGCGTTCGTGGCGACGGCACTGATGCCAGGTGGATGGGTGTTTGCGTTGATCTTCTTTGTGATGCTCTTCCTTCTTGGAATTGGAACACAATTTGGTTAGATTACACTACGTTACTGTTTGAAATTAATATTGTACTTAGGGCTTGTCTCCATCTTTCGGCAGCTTTCTCGGACTCATTCCCGAAAATATGTTTTGGGGTCGTTCGAAGCTTTTCTTCACGCTGCTCATTTGTTTCGTCTACTTCTTGCTGGGAGTCATCGTGTGTTGTGGGGTTTGGTTAAAGTTAGATTCCAATATTGCCAATATTTAGAGTGGTTTATGTTGGACGCTTTCACGGGTAGTGTGGGCATTCCGCTTTGTGCAGCGATGGGTCTTCCTATTGTCTGCTACATTTACGGTATTAATTTCTGGTTATAGTGCTATTTTTACTCGATCTATTTAGGTATCTGCAACTTTATCATCGACATTGACGAACTTTTTGGAAAGCCAAGTAATTTCGTGTCACGTTGGGTTTTTGGAACTCGACCACCCTACTTTATCATCACATGGATGTTCTGTGCGCCGGTTATTGGAGTGGTTTGTTTCATATCCCGTTTGCACGCCCCATTCATCATATCTTAGGTTGTCTTTGGATATCAAACCTTCATGCTGATCTTGAACATCTTCAGTAACACATACAATGTCCCAGGGTGGGGATACACGCTGGAATGTATGATTGATTGTCTTTTTATAAAGCAACTATTTAATTCTAGTGTGATCATAATTCTTCAATTTGTTCCAGTTCCCAGCGTTTGGTGTATGGAACACCTTCAAAATTATTTACATTCAAAGAAAGGTTTGTGCTTGTTTTGCAAATAGCTAATAGAGTTTGTTTAGTCATGACGCGAGTTGTTCCGAGTGCAGCCCAATAATCGATGATATGCTCGCATTCGTGGCGTTGGTTTCCATTTTCAACAACAATTAGATCTGAGTTTAGAGAGAGAGCGCATCTTATCGGAGGATTTGGAAATCAGGCAGCGCAATGTGAAAGTGGTGAAAAGCATGAATGAGGTTAGGATTTGTTCTTGTTCTTTTGCCATTTAAAACATCTTTTGTTTTAAGGAACATTAAATTTGATCCAACACTTACGCTCAACTTTAGTGATCGCCGACGTCTACCAAATTAGAAGAAACCTCAACAAGCAAAGTGGAGACGAGTGCCAATCGAAAGGAAGCCTTCCAACCGATCAAGTGAACAAAGCGACCAAAAAGGAATAAGAGAAGAAACCTTTTTGTGTATGAGTGTCATCCTGATTTGTCGTTTCTCAAAGAATTTTCTTTTGAATTTTGCCGCTCTCACTTGTGTCTGTATTTCGAGTTGTGATATAGAGCATTTTTGAGAGAAAAATATCCCGATTCTTGTCTCCTGCAATAAATATTTGATATGCAAGAATGGATGTGTTGCATCTAACATAAAATTTATTGCGCAAAATCCTTAAATTGGGTTCAAAACTTAATCTCCAAGTTGCAAATTTTTAACCTCAAGCAAAATCGAAATTTGGTTTTCTAAATTGCGGATAAATTTGCATGTCTATTTGTCGTGAAAAATTTCACGCACACAATTTTTTTTAATCCTTTTACAAGCGAGAAGTCAGTTGTTTTGATTGTTAATGCTAGCCTTTTTTAAGTCTATAAACTTTTCTAGTACCTACTAGACAAGGCTAACGAGGCTTTTTTTAAACATTTGTCACTTAAAGGCTGATGGTCGCGTGCTCTTTAAGCGTGCTAGCCCTTAGTCGTTTGTTACTCGTTAGTCCTGTCTACTTTCGCCTGTAATACCTAAAATTGGTTTCTTTTTCAGTTAGAAACTTTCATGAGCCCTCTTTTTTAGTAAAATCAAAGACAACAAAAAAATGCTCGACGCTCATCCATTGCCCCAGATTGGATCATGGGCTCAATTGATGGAAGACGAGGAGCCACCTGAGCCGCAACTGGAAGAACAAGTGAGTGGAAAGATTTGAGGGGTTTTTTTTCTGAAAACGTTGGTGCAGCACGTTAGTTTGAGACAGGGCTAAACTTGTTCGGTACTAATGCACATATGGGGGGGGCACTTTTTTAGTTATCGTTGTTACTTTGCATTTTAATCTAGTTATCTTTGTTACTTGAAATTTTAATGAAGTCAATTTTATAATTATAGGGCTGCTGTACGTGAAAAATGAAAAACTTTGATAGCAGCGCCAATGAAAGTAGACATACTCGTTTATTCTGAAAGCTAGGAGCTCAATTAAAGACCTAAAAATTTTCTACAAATTTGGAATCGGCGCAGTCAGGAACCTGTAATAAAGTGGTTTTCGAGCAAAAAAAAGTGGCTCCCATAGGTGCATTAGTACCACTTGTTCCATATAGTCCGTTTTTGGTAGCCACTTATTTCATTTTCAAATACCGTTTTTTTAGGGGAAAAGCAAAGACGCTAAAGAACTTGGTGGCGATAATGTTGGCTTGCCGATTTCCTCGCTCTGCGTTTGTGTCAAGAATTTGCCTCCAAAAGTGTCTCTTGAAGAAATCTTCTTGCATTTTGGTGGAAGAGATAAGGTACTTTTACTTTTAATTTCTTATTTCCTAAGCAATAACGAAACTTTCTGGGGTAAGAAGATAATTTGGTGGCCAACATGTGGCGTTTCACTTAAAAAGGCTTAATTATGTTTATTCAGGTTGAGCGCATCTACTTCATCAGCGAAGATAGGTCGTGTCTTCTCGCATTGACTTCAGATTTGGCAAAGAAAGCTGCACGGGAGCTTGACGAGAGCTACATATTCAAGGAGCAAATCAAAGTAAGAGGGTGTTTTTTGAACAACAAAGTTTTAGGATATGTCTGTCTAGGTCAATAAATTTTAAACTTTAGGTGTCTCTGGCTCATCCCAAAGATCCGGAAACATATTATAAACAAGCTGATCCTATGCCTTCACCTGGGTCAGAATCTTTTGCTTAACGCATTTATCATAGTGTTTTAGACTTAGTCCTAATGCTACTCCATTTGTGCCACGTTCTCGCCTGTCATCCCGCCAGTCATTCTCGGTATAGTTTCTGTTATAACTTTATTAGAAATTGAGTGCTTTAGCCGACTGGTCTTCAAATGATAAGTCCACGGACTGAATGCCATGGCTTCAGTCCGAGCAGCATGGGCTCAACATGTGAATCCAACCAACCGGTCCAACAGCAGCATCTTCCACCTCGTCCACATCAGCAGGACTACCAAAGGCCATTCACGATCACGAATAGTGATCGACAACGCTCGACGTCATATCAACAAGGATCTGAATATGGAAAGTTTTCAAAGCAAAGATACGACGGATTGGCCACGAGGTACTGTCGTGAACATCGTCGGCTTTTGGTTTAATGAGTTGGAAGTTTGTTAAGTCGAGCATCGCATGTAACTGGCACTATTAATGTCTTTGTTTAGCAATCCTCATTCACCGGCTTTAAAAATTCCAAGTCAAAGTGTTGGTCCGACGGCAACGGTAATTTATTTTTTTATTTGGGAACTGACAGCTGACATTACGGGCTCTAATGACACATTACGAAATAGGATCACTTGATGTTTTGTGCTTTAGGTAAGGAAGCCAACAAGTGTTGAGCTTTATGGAGAGGCCAAACCAGTTGATACGGCGACAAAATTCGGGGAGATTGACGACAAATTGAGGCAAGCGGCTCGAAAAGAAACGCAACAAATGCCGATGGAAGAGGCAAAGCCTTCAACGACACATTCAATAAAGGTGCATTTGAGACATTTCTTAATTTTAATGTTTAACTTTAGTCGAAGTCGGTGCTTAATGACTCACACAATGATAGCATTGGCAATGTCGATGTTAACATGGCGTCCAGAAGCGAAAACAAAATGGATTCAGTCCCTAAACAAAGCACTCAGTCTGCTTCACCGGTTCCCTTCAAAGATTACGGATCAGTCACAATTCATCGTCGTCGAAATGATGTAAGTATATTTTTGAGCCAAGTATTAATAAGAGATTCTTCAAAAGGCATCCTCCTATTTTGTTTTAGCCAGAGGTTACTGATTCACCCGCACCTATTGATCCTGTACAACATCCTGTTGCGCCCATTGTCGAAGCGGTTGCAAAGAATGAGAGCCCTCGAACGCGCACATTCAGTCGTACAAGCACACATCCAAGTCGCTCTAACTCGGATATGTTCAAGAGTTTGGCTTTTTTTCTTTTTCACACAAAAACTTTTTAGATCACATCGTGAAACATTTGGGTTCTCAAATTGAAAGTGATCGCTCTCGGAAGGAAAGCACGAAAACCGAAGAAACCCGGGAAACGTGTGGTGAAGCATTGAACCGGGGGAAACCTCCCTTGGACAAAGTAAATTTTTTACGGCATGTTCCGATGCTTTAGTTTTAGACTTCTTCGTCCCGTGGCCCACATGGACAAAGCAATGTTGCTAATCGTGTGACAGTAAGTTGTTTAATCCGGTTGTAATAGCTTAACAGCCTAATGGGTTTTGTCAATTTCCAGTAAAATACTCAAATTCAGGGACAGCCATACTCCCTGAAGTCAAACCAACCAAAGCCTTTACCACATCGAGATGGACGCAAAGATCCCTTTAAAAACGATCATCCCGTTGAAAATGCAAAAAAGGCAATGTTGTTTAACTTTATTCGATAAACTTTATGTTTTTTAGATGACGGCTGATGACTCAAAGCATCAAAATAAGGAAAACAATAAGAAAAAGTCAAACAAGGAGAACAAGCAATCGGTAAGCGTCTAGTTTTTATTAGGCAATCTTTTTCAAAATTTCAAAAAATTAACTTATTACATTTAGGAGCAAGTGACCAAGACGAACTCAATTCTTGACAAAAATCCTTTCAGCGCTCTTCAAGGACTCGAAAACAATTGAGTCGGTTTTGTTCAGTTAATATTGTGTGCAGTGCTCTTTTTTGTGTCTCCTGTTATTTGTTAATGTTTCTCCGTTTTTAGTGTGGTATTATCTCGGGTCTCATTTGTCATGTAAAGCAACGGTTAGTCTTTCGTTTTTTATTAGGTCTGTTTGGGAAACTCTCTTTGTACGGGTAGAAAATACATGCATGCCTAGTTAATGCTATGGTAAAGCATTTGTTTTGTTCTTTTTTGTATTCTATTTCAGTTGTTTCAAATGGTTATTTGCGTGTTAATAAAGTGCGTTTAAATGAATCAGTCGAAGAATCAATCACAAAAAAGTTTCGAATAGTTGTATAATAAAGCTTTATCTCAAAATTCAACAAGTCCCAAAGCTGATCTTACAGCTTTTTCTTAAAAGGCCAAAAGCCCGATATGAATACCGACATCAGTCATAGTGGTAAAGTCTTAAGTCTAAATTCGACCCCTTTTAGGATAAGGAGCAAATTTTCTTCCTCGCCTTTTGATTCTGTAATTTGAGTTGTAGTTTTTAGTAAGACTTAATAAATGCTCTTTATTAAATTATTAGATAGGATTTCATGATACAAATAAAGCACAGCGGGATCTGTAATAAAGGCACTCAAAAATCGCATCCCACACCATAAAAAGCTAACCCAATAGCAAATTAAAAAACATACAAACGTAAAAATGCATAAAATCTCGGGAAAGAGCGATAAACATCACAATATATCGAGAAGCGTAAAAGGCTATGCTCACAGAAAAAAGGGTGCACAACTACTGTTATTGATGAAAATAAGTGAAAATGCAATCACAGAGTTACTCACTTTTCTCTTTGTTAGGTTTCGAAAGGATATGTGCGATTATCTTTGGTAACATGCATACAAAACTGATCATAGTAGCTAGCACAACAAAGAAACGAATTAGCATAAAGTGGGGTCCGACAAAAGCTCTAATATGAACATCATGCTTTGTTGGACTTGTCAAAATCTAAACAAACGGTTGATTATTATGCATTTATAAGAAATTCTAAAGCTGACCCAAATCATGACTATTAAAAGCACTCTACAAAAGAATGTTGATGGATAAGAGTTTGGAAAGTTCAGTTGTGCGTAAAGAAAAAATTATGCCTAGGGAGGTGCAAACATGAAAGTTGTGCCATGGACGGAGAAAGCACAAGTGCGGAAAAAAACGGGTAAGCTCATTCATCCGCATGCAAATTTAAAAAGCACAAAGGAAATGTTTGGTCAGAAAGTGTGACTATACTTTAACGGTAACCTTCTTGTCGGATACACTGTCGACGGCGATGAAAACGAGGAAGAGAAGAACGGTGCCGAGAAGATCGCCTAGAGCTGTCAAATAGGGAATTGCTGCGTTGTCCGGATCGGTCCCTCTTGCCCACATCCACGACACTAGCCATTGACATACCCAGAGTAGAATGACAACCTTAATTGAAAATAAATCAACCCCTGAATTGCCAGTGAATTTAGTCGCAGTTAACACGAACTTCAAGTATTTTTGTTTATAAAATACCTGTGCAACTGCTGCAACTAAATAACACGTGGTGAACCAGGCTCCAGATGGCGGAAGGTCGGTGCCCGAGTGAAGAAGTTGGATCATCCAGTTGAAAAACATATGACCAGGAACGACAAGTAACAGCAAAACGCGAGCACTTCTCGAATCCCATTCTAAATCATTTTTGAGTTTGGAAATTAGAAAAACTAAAGCTTACCACTTGTGAAAAAGGCTCTTTTTGCAGATCGAAATCGACTTGGCGTCCAACCATGCGGTAGTTCGCCAATTCTTCCCGATTGGTGATAAGATGTCGATAGTCTCGAAGCTTGAACTGCAGCCAGATTGCCTCCAACACCTGAAACAAAATTGATTATAGAAAAATTCATATGTTTTTACCGTTAATCACAGGCTGAAAAGATGCAATAGCCGGGAACTGTCGAATTGCCCTTTCCAAAACAAATCCGCCTCCCGAAGAAATGAGCATAGCTATAATAACTGGGCTCCATCCAGTTGACAAAACCTAAAAATCACCAAATTTATAAAAAATGAAGGTAAAACCTCAAGGGCTCCTTCGTCATGACTGGCAACCCGAAACCATATCGGGGCCATCAAGAGAAAACTGACGATGATCAAAACGTTTAGCCACGATTCGGATTCATGTGCCATCAAAAAGATCGATCCAAACAATGCAAGAACCTAAAAATAGTGTTTATTTTAAACAAAAAAGTCATTACCCCAAGTGTTGTCAAATCTCCAAGTGAGGCAGCAATGGGCGTGGCAACGTTGTCCGGATTGATATTAAGATGACGAGATGCCAAGACAACAACAGACATCAGCAATGACAAGATAAGAGATGCCGAACAAGCGGTGGCTAACGATGAGGCACAAAGAAGAGCGGCATGGGACCAATCCACCTAAAAAATGTATTGATTTTTTAATTCATAAAGAATACCTGTCCTTGCGGTATCCAAGCCAAAACTATCGCAAACGCAGAGGCCAAAAAGGCAATAACCGTTGCTTGAACCTATTATGCATTTTTTTTCAATCAAATAAAATTGTTGAATACTTGAATTAAAGCCAGGTTAGCGCGAATCACATCCCATCTCTGTTTAGGCGAATCCAAGTGACCAAGATTAGCCTAAAAAGTCGTTAAGCTAAAGAAATACTATTCAACATACCAAAGTTGAAAGTCTGCTGGCAAGTGTCATTTCAAGATTCCCTTTCAGGCCAAGTAAAGCTGGGACGAGAATAAACGTTTCGGGAACCTGCAATGAAATCATTAAAAATTTACCACAAAAACTACCTGAGTGAATAAGGACCATGATTGCACTAAATCCAAGACCGTGCCCGCAAAAACCATTCCCATGCCAGCGATAGTAAAAGGGAAGATGACCTGAAAATACAAAATTTCAACAAAGCCAAAAGTAGACAACCTGAAGAAACAAAACATAGCTGCTTTCGACCGTTACTACACTTGCGATATCGGTGTCTCGGTCCACCGTTACATCGAGCGATTGTATTCGCAATTTTGCATCCTCTACCCTAAGGATTTCGCCGTGACTGTTTCTTTTTCTTCTACTAGAAAAAACCCCCCATGACCCTCATTACAATAGTTAGCTTACTGTTGTTGAGGCTCATTCGTTGAGTTCTGCGCAAGTGATTGAGACATCCGTGTTAAATCATCGATCCCTTTTGCTACCTTAACGATGAAAAGAAGTTTATCCTCGGTCATTTGAAATCTCGTAACAATATAACTTTTATTACCTGTTCTTGCATTTGTAGTTCAACATCACCATCTGTGTCCCGTTTCATACCAGAGCCACCCCTATAACAGTAAAATCAAGTGTCAACCGACAAAAAAATTTTCCCAAGAAATATTCTTCACGATTACTTTTCGGTTATTTTAAAACCTTGAATGGCAAGTAAAAGTATTTATTTAAAAACAAGAAAAACTTTCTATAAAGCACAATAACATAACAAAAAATGATAACTAATGTGTATCGCGTTTTCTTTTTTCATTCACGGTATTCTCGGCAAAAAATGTTTCTGGGTCGGCCGGTTCGATTTCGTTAAGGCGTGCAAACTGAATCAAACATCGCTTCATCGCATAGGCGTCTTCTCCGTCAGCGTAATATCTAAATGTACAACATTTATATACTCCCTTAGGTTGTCGATATTTTTAAAAATAATTCTTGATATTCAAAACAGACTTTGGTTCGACGTCGTTAATTTCAAATTTGAGCGTTTGTTGATAAAGGCTAAGAGCGGCACGATTGCTGACGCGAACATGCAGAGAAACATATCGAGCATTAAATGTCTCAATCATAGCACTCGCTGTTTGATCCATCAGCTTCTGCGCGATACCTGAATCTTTCAATTTGCGTTGATTTCTTTTCCAAAAACAAACCCAATCGTCGATAACTCCTTTTCACCGCAAGGGAAGTGATATGTCCGTGTGGTTCTTCATCACTCTCATCTTCCATCTTTGCAAGAACATAGCCGACAATGTTACCCTAAAAATCAAAGTTTTAAAATCGTCAGAGTTGGACTACTCTTCTTCGTTGCACACTTAACAACTAAATTACAATAAACTTGTGGTTCAAATCAAAAATCTACCTTGTGATCTTCAGCAACAAATGAGAGCTGGGGCCAAGAAAGGGCGTGATAGAAGTAGTATTTCATCTGGTAGTTCTCCGGTAGACACAGCAGATTGCAGTGCTGGGTGTTCATCAAATCTTGCGGCGTCGCTACGCGGATGTTCATTTCTGACCTAAAACACAAAATACGTTAACAGTCGACAAAGAAGAATAAAAATCAGTAAAGCCAACAAAAATAAAACATTTGGAACGGCTACGAAGTGAAAAAAGAGAAAGGTACCAAAAAAGCTAAATATTCATAAAACAAAATCGGTGTAAAAGATTCAGCCCTATAACTGAATATTTCATTGCACAAGGCGCAATTTTGTCGGGAAAATTTCCCCTCTCAACCATTGCGAAATTTTTTTAGTCTTTCTTTAAAAGCGTATTGATGCAAAGTTTTTTAGAAGCTTTAATGCTTATTTTCTATTCAAAGCAAAACTTAAGAACGTTTTACAATGTGGCGGTGGTCCACCCCATTCACCTGAGTGGGTATGTAGTTTCTAGTCTTACGCCATTTCTTGGCATTCCAATTACCGTAGAGTGAGTGGCCGCTACGAAACATTTCAAATGTCTTTTCTTTCAGTTTTGAAACTCGGTTTTTTGTCCTTTTAAATGTTTTGTTTTGCTGATAATGATAATAATAGTTTATTTTAGAACATGGGTTATGATTCACCAGCTCGCGGTGGTGGCGGTTTCCGGGGTGGTGGTGGACGAGGATTTCGCGGTGGTGGCGGAGGAGGTTTTCGTGGAAGCCCTCGAGGAGGAGGTGGATTCGTTGACCGAGGACGAGGTGGTGGTGGCGGCTTCAGAGGTATTGTTTCGTTTTGATTGTTATAAAATGTATCGTCGTAAATTAGTAAATGATTTGTTTTTAGGTCGTGGAGGATCGCCCGGTGGAATGAGAGGCAAATCGCCTGGCGGCGGGTTCCGTGGTGGAGATCGAGGAGGTTTTCGTGGTGGAGATCGCGGTGGCTTTCGAAGTGGAGATCGCGGCGGCTTTCGGGGTGGAGATCGCGGCGGTGGATTCAGAGGTGGACGGGGAAATAGTCGTAAGTTTTTCGCGTCGACCTTAATCAATTACCTTGACATTCCCATACAACGCGGCACTAATAAAGTTGTGGGACTTTTTCCGAGGTTTTCATTTTTTCTGGGGTAATCGAGGGCGCGCGGACCATGAAGATTGCGCCCAATGAAATTGCCATTTGCCAGGCCCTTCGGTTGGTGCGAGTTTGGTATCAAAATGTAGCCCTCAAAATGGCTACACGATGGTACACCCCTACAAAAGGCTGTACGTCGTTGTTAGTATTGCGATGTACGGGCGGTGCTCTCACTCTTCCGCCATTTTTCTTGTACTAAACAACAGTATTTTGTATGGGTGTACCATCGTGTAGCCCAATCGAAGGGCTACAGTTTAATACCAGACTCTCACGAAGTGAAGGCCCTGATAAATGGCAATTTCATTCGGCGCAATTTTCGTATTTATACAGCATTTTTTATATATCTTCATGGTCCCGAGGGCGCTGATCACAAAAACCGCATTTTCAACATAAGTTTCCGTACTAAAAAAAATTATTTTTCTAACCCCAGAAATGTAGCTTTGGAGCATAAAGACGGAACTTAATAAGTTTAGTTTGGTCATACAAGTTCCTCCCACTTAAGTCATGATGTATTGAAAAATAAAAACTTTAAATCTTTCTAAAAACTAATTTTTTAACAAAAACGCGGCATTCAAGTTTTTGGACAGCGATTTTTTACGCAAAGAGCTACCCTGCAATCACGAAAAAATTTAATTTAAGCTCTAAAGTTTGCATGCGAAATGGCAAAAATAGGTTGATTTCCATTGACTTTTCCGGGTTGGAATAGTCAATTTTTAATACGCAAACTCGGAAAACATGGCCCCTCAACTTTATCAGTACCTATAACGCTTACGTTTAGGTGGCAGAGGAGACTTCACGCCACGTGGTGGACGCGGTTTCTCGCCGCGCGGAGGTCGAGGTGGTTTCAATCCTATGAGCGATCGCAAGCGACGCGTCTTTGGCGATGAGGATGATGAAGAAGAAACTGGCAAGAGGTTCAAGTCGCTCCCCAACACTCCTTTCCAGAAAGGAAGAAAGTCTTTTGATGATAAGGTATTTATAGTGTAGTTTTATAAATTCTCGAGTTATGGTTTAGGAAAATGAAGAGAAGCCACGAAAGGCTAAGCCAATCACCCAGAAAAAGCAGCTAGACTTTGATGAGGTAAGATTTTTTAAATTTGAAATTACTTTTTATTTTAGGATTCCGAAGAAAACTCCGATGAAGAGCTTGAAATGGCCGAGGATGGTAGCTTGGATGAAGGAAGCGACGAGGGTGAAAGCGGTGAAGAGAGCGACGTTGACGAAGAGGAAAACGAAAGCCACCCGAAGAAGAAACTAGTCCAAGGAGCCGATGAGGACGATGATGAAGAGGAGGATTCGGACGAAGAAGAGGGAGATGATGATGATGAGGAGGAGGTAAAGTAATAGTTTGTTGGTAATTATAATAAATCTTAAGGATTCCGAAAGCCTTGAGGACGAAGAAGACGTCGTCGGAAAGTTTGCCTCTAAAAACGCCAAAAAAACTGCCGTCACACCAAAGCCTTCAATGAAGGCTGCCAATGGAGCCACATCCGAGAAGAAGAAGGTCAACCTTAGCAATGTCGCAACGCCTCCACTTTCAGTAATGTCTTTTTATAATATTGCTAAGTTCGCAAGTTCAGACAGTCAAAACTCCTGGGACTCCTCATCCCACAAAGACTGATAAGAAGGCCCTGCCTGGAAAATCTCAACCTAAATTGGTGTTTGACTCCGATGAAGAAGAAGAGGTATTTTCTGAATTCGTCCTATTTTTCTGAATTTTAAACTTTGTTTTAAAATTAAGGATGAAGAAGACGAAGACGAAGATGAAGAGGACGAGGACGAGGAAGACGTCGAAGATGAGGATGTAGACGAAGATGAAGATGAGGATGAAGAAGAGGAGGAAGAGGTCCCAGCTACGAAGTCTACGGCAATCACCCCAAAGTCTGCTTTGAAGCTGTCGTCAGCTGCTACCACTGCTGAAAAGAAGAAGGTTGATTTGAGTGCTGCATTAACGCCTCCTGTTACGGTTTGCTGATGGCCATTTTTCTACGTCAGATTTTTTAGGCTTCAAAAACTCCAGTAACGCCTCATCCGACAAAGAGCGATAAGAAGCTTTCACAGAGTAAGCAACCACAATTGGTCTTTTCTGACGAAGAGGACGAGGACGAGGATGAGGTAAACTGTAAATAATTAATTAATAGATCTAATGTTTTTAGGAAGAGGAGGATGAGGAAGACGAAGATGAAGGAAGCGACGAGGAAGAGGAGAGCGAAGATGAACCTCCAAAAAAGATAGAAACCTCGAAACCAGCTCCAAAAGCTGTGTCAACGGTGAAAGCTCCAACATCTGGTGGCGGCGATTTGAAGTCCGTGAAAAGAAAGGCTGAAGAACCTGTTAAAGGGGCACCTTCCGCAAAGGCATCAAAGGTAATGTTCTTGACCCTTCTTTATATAATATTTTCTAGCTTGACGTGAACGAAGTTATTGCTGAAGAGGAGAAACGGAGACAAGAGCGGGATGAGCGCTCATTGTTCATCAAAGGTTTCCCCAAGAGCATGACCCAAGCTGAGCTGGAAAAAATCCATCCGGATGTGGAGGGCGTTCGAAGCAAAAAAGGCCGCTCGTTCGGCTGGCTTATCTTTAAAGTATCTTTTACTTTTACACTCACTTTTTATTCGTTAATTTAGAATGCAAATGCCTGCAACCTTGCTTACAAGACGCTTTCAAAGATGAAAATCAAGGGAATGCCTTTGTTTGTGGACTACTGCGGCAAACGATCTACTCAAGAAAAGGAGACTGCCACATGTAAGAGATTTTGTTTTAACTTTAAATAATTTAAACCTAGCTAATCAACAGCCGATCAATCCGCTCGAGCTTTGCTTGCAAGGCTTTCCGCCAAGCACCACCCAGCACCAACTCAAAGTCATCTATCGATCGGCCCAGACCATTCGAATTCAGCCACAAAAGGCTGATTATAAAGGAAAAAGGTAAAACAATGAATCATTATATTTGTATACGCTATTCTTAGTTTGGCCTTCGTTCGATTTGGGACTGAAGAAGATGCTAAGGCTGCATTTGACAAAAGCCGAAATCTTTCCATCAGCGGAAAACCGGTGGATGTCTTCTACTCGAGAGTGAGAAAAACGGCGGACCAGGTGGAAAAAGAAAAGGCTCTGCTCAAACTCAAGAAGCAGGCGGAAACTTCAAAGGTTAGCTTTCTTCAAAAAACTTCTCCAACTTGTTTTATTTAGGACAAAACTCTCGTTGCTCCGTCAAAACAAAATGGTGTTGCAGCTCAGCAAAAGAAACTTCAAGCTTTAAAGAAAAAGGACGATTCAGAAGATGACTTTGAAGATGAAGATGACGTTGAATCCAGCGATGAAGGAATTGAAGAAGTGCCCAAGAAGGTCGTCAAGCAGGTAGGCGTTTATTTAAGTGGTAAATTGTTTACATTTGATTCGTAGGCTGGAAAGAAGCCAATTGTCGAGGAGTCTGACGACGACGATGAGGAAGAGGAGGAGGATGATGATGATGAAGAAATGGAGTCGGATGAAGACGAAGAGGACGATGAATGAGCATCTAATCCATTGACCTTCAAATACTCACTTTGTTGTTTCCACGTTGTTTGTTGTTATCGTTGATTTGTTTTAAATAAAATAAAAATTAGAAAATGAATGAGCACAAAATAAAAACAATACTGACTAGAAAAAGAATATTTGGACGGGCTACAGACGTTTACATACAATTTTAATAGTTAAAGTTTGCTCAGTTGTTCCCGGTAGTTCTTGCATCAGTATCTTTTGGACCTTCGGACTTCTAAACTTTTACACCCTTCTGACTACCACTCACAAAAAGGAAAATTTGAGTTTGTTACATTTTTTCCCAATTTCCCCTCTTGGAAAACAGTTATTTACTAATGCTTATAATGATTTTATATTCTCCCAATTTTTCTCCAAGCTCTTCTGCCCGAGTTCGCAAATTTTTTGGGTCAACTCCGGAGATGTGTGGACAGAGAAAAGACGGAATCGTTCTCTTTTTTGAGGGAAAATTTCTGTTGACTGTCTTTTCTCTCTTTTTCTTTTCGATCACTTACTCATCTTTTCTCTTCTCTTTTTTCGCCTACTCGAGTATTGATAGGGAAAAATAGAGGAGAATTTGTGTGGACAAGATGGAAAAGAAAGAGAGGTAAAGGGGGTAAGGCAAAGATGGACCACAAGGTGGCATGAAGGAGTGTCAATAGAAGGGCAGGGGACGGAGCCCTTCGATTCTTCCATATCAACTCCGTCCCCTCCAAATTTTAAGCTTAGTTTTGATAAATCTATTCACGAGCTTTTTCAAGCCACCTTCAAATTGATTCCAAATGTATCTATTTATTCAGTTTCCAGTTATTCACTCTTGCGATCAAACAAACTCACTTTTGGCACTGATTCCCTCTTTCTCTTTTTGATATAATGATATTTTGACTATTCTCTTATATCAAACAAATTTCGAAATTTGTGAGCTTCAGGCTGAAAATAAAAGCTTTTTTTTTGGTTTATTTATAAACGTTTTACATTTTGTGGTCTTACTATGGCCCACTAGAGTCCATTTTTTATTGATTTTTGAAGCTGGGAAATCGAAGAAAACTGATAGTAATCATCTTTAAAAAGAACCGAAATGCGAAATCTCAACGCCCAAATTCTTCTCCACTCCTCAGCTCCCACAAGAGTTTTTTTTTCCTAGAAATCCATTTCCCCCCTCACTTTCCTTGAACAAATTATCATTTTTCTTTTCTCGACAAACCGAGAAATCTCAGCTGTTTTCTTTTCTTTTCTCTATTGGTTCTCAACTGAAAAAAGAGTGAAAAAGGGTTTTCTCTAAAACGAAAATCCACAATTGTGAGCAATTGTGAGGAAGGAAATCCCCGAAAACGGCTTTCTGCACAAAGGAGTTGAGAAAATCGAGAGATGAGTGTAACAAAGTACAGAGGATATCGCAAGGATACTGTAATTCAACAATTCTTCAGGAAAGAGCTAGAGCGTGTTTTCTAAAACATGTCAGTTTCCGTAAACTATCGTAATCTTGTCTCTAGTATTTATCCAGTAGAGTTAGAAAGGAGAAAGCGCTCGTTCGATACAAGAGAGGCGATCGGCGAACAGCTTGAGGGTAAGGGAGGTACGGTAAATGGTAAGGGAGGTACGGTAAATGAGGGCATTGAATGGGAAATAGGCTCGTTGAAATGAAAAGGTTTGAAAAGCGTTTTGCAAAAGCTAGTGTGCTCTAGTAGTAGCCTCTAGTAGCCTCTAGTAGCCTCTAGTAGCCTCTAGTAGCCTCTAGTAGCCTACTCTAGTAGCCTACGAGTGCTTTAGTAAAGAAATTTATTTTGTTGTCGATAAAGAGGCTTAATGGTGGCTAATTGAAGTACTAGGTGCTGTAAGATTGCTGTAGCTTGTCGAAAAGGTAAGGCTTAAGGGCAGCAATCGATAGAACTAGGCTTGGATCGATTCCCGATAGCAATCGATAGGCTTGGATCGGTTCCACGTTAAGAGCACGTGGGCTTCAACCCCCGGAAACTTTTCCCCCAAATCTTGATGAGAAAAACTTCCGTAAAATTCTCGAATACGATCTACAGTTATTGAAGAGCGAAACCAATGAAGCAAACAAATGAAAAGAGGCTTTTTAGCTTTCAATCATATCTGGCCAAGCTGGATCATTCTGGTCAAGCTGGACCATATTTGGTCAAGCTGGACCATATTTGGTCAAGCTGGCCATATTGGTCAAGCTGGCCCCAGCTTTCAATCATATCTGGCCAAGCTGGACCATTTTGGTCAAGCTGGACCACATTTGGCCAAGCTGGACCATATTTGGTCAAGCTGGACCATGTCTGGCCAAGCTTTCAATCATATCTGGCCAAGCTGGACCCGGATTTAAAGCTGAAATCAATCAACTTTTTCCCCAAAAAAAATGTAAATTTCAATGGACTTTCCCCAAAAATTTCACACAATTTTCATTTTTCATCGTCATACAATTTTTTCCCGAGAGATCGCCTTTAATCGCCTTTTTTCTTTTTCTCTTTTCCACTCACTCACACACTCAAATCACAGAGTTCGATATTTCGAATCCATTTCCAATTTTGCGGCTCTCCCTCTCTCCATTTTTGAGTCCATTCAAAATTCGAAAAATTTCTCCCCCAGTCCACCCACTGGTCTCTCTATAAAGTTTTAGCCATTTTTTTGAAAAGTTTTTCATTTCCATTTCCATTTTCAAATCTCAATCCTTCTTTATAATGATAAATTTTATGTTATCCAGCTGTAGACTTGTTGTAGACTTGTTGTAGACTTTTGTAGACTTGTTGTAGACAGCTGTAGACTTGTTTATCGATATTATCAATGCAAACGGCAAGCTTATGCTGTGGTATGCTCTAAGTTCTACAACTAGCTGCTATAGTAAAGCTTTGTACAGCTGAATAGATTAGCTTATCGATACAAATGGCATGCTCACGTTTAACCGTTCAGATCTCGATTTCTAGAATAGCTATCAATCTGCAAAGTGTTTCATTAGAAAGTCAAGAATGCCAGTTTTTGATTGATCTTTTATACAGAAGAGTTTTTTTTAAAGAGTAAGCAGTTAAAGAGTAGTTTTCTAAAGAGTAATCACTTCATAAACCTTATCGATACTTATCGATATCGTAAGTATCGATTATCGATAAGTTTAAGCTTTTTAAAGCACTTGCTTATGAGAATTTTCTATGTATGAGATAGCATTCAAAAGCTGACATTCTTGACTTTCTAATGAAACACTTTGCATATTGATAGCTGTTCTAGAAACATATATCTGAATGGTTAAACATGAGGTTTGTTTGTCGCGATAAGCAAATCTATTCAGCTGTACAAAGCTTTACTATAGCAGCTAGTTGTAGAACTTGGAGCATATCACAGCATGAGCTTGCCGTTTTTATTGATAAGATCGATAAACAAGTCTACAGCTGGATAACATAAAATTTATCATTATAAAGAAGGAGCTAGTTGTAGAACTTATCAGCTAGTTGTAGAACTTATCAGCTAGTTGTAGAACTTATCAGCTAGTTGTAGAACTTATCAGCTAGTTGTAGAACTTATCTTTTAATAATTAAACTATTATACTTGATATAAGATCTATTTATTTTAAAAACATTTTTCTTTTGTTAATGAATTGTGTCGAGTTGCATTGGGATCGTTTTTATCGTTTCGTTTTTTTTTCGAGGTGAATTCTAAACGCATCCTTTCTACTACACTCAATTCTTTATTCTCCTTGCTACGGCTATCAGATAAAGAATTCAGTGCACCAGAAAGGATGGGTTTAGAAATGCTGAGCACAAATTACATTGAAGAGTTGATCTTGAATCAATCAAATCAATCAAAGCTTTACTCTTCAACTATCGTAGCTTTTGACAATTAATGGCATTGTAGATCTTGTAGATTTTCTATAAGACAATCATTGTTTAGCTAATTTAGCTAATTGGATTGACTTGTTCTTATTGTAAACTCTGGCAAAACTTCTTTGCCATTGCCATTGCCATTGTCATTGCCATTGCCGTTGCCATTGTCATTGCCATTGCCTTTGCCATTGCCATTTTTCCTCCTCCTCCTCTTTTGTCTAACAAAATTTCCTCAAAACCTCTTCAAATATCCTTTCAATTCGATCAGCTTCAACGTGTCCTTTCTCTCTTTTTTTGTCTTTCATTTCATTTATTTCATTTCATTTCAAATGTCCATTTGAGCAAACTGTCCACAAAATGCGACCAACTCGATGAATTTTTCGACAAAAACGATTTCAAAGCTTCTCCCCATTTCCCCCCTTTTCTCTTTTTTTTTTTTTTATGGTTTGCTTGATTTCCCCATTTTTTTCAGTTCTCTTTCGTTTTCTCTCTGAACACACAAAAATCGCCGCTTCGTTTTCGACAAATATTGCAAATAATTTCAGTTCCACGCTCGTCTTGCACTGCCCACTTTTTTGAGAATTTTTGGCAGCCTCGAAAACTGTTTAGTTTCTCTATGATAAAACAATTTTCCCTGTCTTCTGCACCAGAGAAGGCGTGTTTCTATTTTGAGCACAAAGTACGCCGAATTGACGTTAAAGCTATTCATTTGAAAGTCCATCGAAAATCCGAACAATCAAAATTGTTTCCGAAATTGTTTCCGAAATGGTTTCCCCTCTTTCCATTCAGAAAATTTGAATATTGAAACTTTTCGACTCGTTTTTCATAAATTTTCCTTTCCAAAGTCCATCAGCACTTTCTCTTTTTTTCCTTTTTCGATAAAACAAATGAAATTTTCATAGTCATACGATCATACGATCGAAAAAAGGACAGTGAATTCAAAAAAATATAAATTTGAGAATTTCACCGGAAATCCATTGCCGTTTATCGTAATGCTATTCATTTGAAAGTCCATCAAAAATGCGAACAGTCAAAATTGTTTCCGAAATGGTTGACGATAAACATAACAGTGGGTGTGCAATGTGCTCTACACAGTTTTTTTTCATTGAAGGCTTTAAAAATACTCCGAAACTCGACTCAGAAATCCAATCCAGCTCCAGCTCCACTCAGAAATCCAAGCCGCACTCCAAAACCCTCAATATTGTTCCCAACTCTTTCCATTCCCATTTCTTAATAATTTGAATTTTAATAATTCCATATCTTTCTCTTGAGACAATATTACTCATAGATTTTTACATATTTCAATTCAGAACACTTCAAGCTTTCAAATGATATAAAATAGAGTTGAATTCGATTATTCATTCATAAGCCAACAATGAACAAAGCCAACATTGATCTAAACCAAATCGATAGCTTGATCGCTTGATTTAATGGAATTGAATGATCCAATTCATTCACATTTAGTTCTCTTAATTTAACCGCTGCTTAAGTAACAAAATGGTTATTTGGAACTAGAGCAAATCAAAAAATCAACCGCGCCGCCGGGACTCGAACCCGCGACCTCTCCCTTACCGGGCAAACGTGCTAACCATTACACCACAACGGACCTGATTCCCTTACTCCAGAGGGAGCTAACTTCCCTCCTCTCTGGACAAGACGGTTCCAAACGTCTCGATTTATAGCCCTGGGGTGCACTCGAAACTAGGTATGAAGCAGCATTTCAAAGACCTTAGGCAGCATTTTAAAGTCCACCCTTCCGTAGTCGCCAGTTGGAGCGAGATCAAAACCTCCGCGCCGCCGGGACTCGAACCCGCGACCTTTCCGCTTACCGGGCAAACTTGCTAACCATTGCCAACCAAGCAAACCTGATTCCCCAAACTCCAGAAGGAGTTTAACGTTGTTTAACCTGGTTTAACGAGAGTCGTTTAACGAAATGTGCAATTTGTAGGAGAAATTTAAGGCAAAAACACGATTGAAAATTTTTCCAAAAATTTCCCGAAAACGATCCATTTTTCTCAGTGAAAAAAAGTGTTCACTTTCTCTTTACAAATCAAAAAATTTCTCATTTTTTTGCGAATTTCTTTCCAAAATTTTCCCCTTTTCCCTCTTTTCCCTCTTTTTTCCTTGAGCTTCCTGAACAAATTGAACAAATTTTTCCCTCCTTTCCTCCGTTTCGTTTCTCTATTTGAAATCATAAACATTTTTTCTTTTTTTTTTGAGAAATTTACTGATTTTTAAACAAATATCGTAACAAATAAGATTTAGTTTTAATTTTTTTTTAATTAAAATTAAAATCCTTCATCGTCATCTTCCCTTCACCACCAAAAAAGCTATTTAGTTCCCCATTGAGCTTAGGGTTAGGGAGCCGTCTGTCATGACGTGGGTTAAGTTAAGGTATAGCCTAGTATTGTGTGTGTCGTTGTATTGTGATTGATATATTTCGTGTATGCGATAAATTCACCACTGGTAGCCCCAGTCGGTATTTTTTTAAATCCTTTTGAGTACAACATAACAGATAAAACATAATAGAATCGACACCAGATAGAGCATGTTTACCAATTTAAACACAAAGTACATCTGTTATGTTGTACTGTTATGTTGAGTACAACAGATCTACTTTGTGTACTGTAAAAGATGTACTTTGTGTTCAAATTTGCAAACATACTCTATCTGGTGTCGATTCTTTCCTCTTGTTACCGAGAAAAATTGAAGTTAGTTTCGTAGAGCTGTATGTAGCATACTCGATCTTGCAGAAAGATCAAAGACGAGAACTTTTCCTGAAGCGCTACGCTTCACGAAAAGTTCTCGTCTTTGATCTTTCTGCTAAAAAGTTCATCGTTTTTCCGTGGAAAGTTTTTTCGGAAACTTGCCGGAGGAAAATTACCTTACACGGGAAAACTATGGACATTTTACCGGATGCTGAAAGATGCTTCACTTCTTGTGCTGCTTCACTTCACTTCTTCACTTCTTCACTTCTTCAAATAGCTTCACTTCTTGAGACTAGAATGGATTTGAATAAAATCAAATAAAATCTCAAATAAAATGCTGCTGATTTCCGAAGCGTAGCATATGGACTCAAAGGGGTGTTTGCAAGTACACAAAGGGTTGCAATGACGCTAAAAGTTAGCTTAGCTTAGTTAGCTTAGATTAGTTAGCTTAGTTAGCCTAGCTTAGTTAGCTTAGCTTAGCTTAGCTTAGCTTAGTTAGCTTAGCTTGCTTAGTTAGCTTAGTTAGCTTAGCTTAGTTAGCTTTATCTTTCAGCTTTCAGCTATATCTTCTTATCCACTAGCATATTTTTATCAAACACTAGATTTCAAGTAAATTCCAATCAAATCCGATCTCCAAATCAATAGAGAAATCTCTCTTTTCTGAAATCTCTAGCCTTTTTTTCCCTTCACTGCCAAATTTTTGTCAATACTTTAAAAAAAAAGAAGAGATCGGCGAGTATCGGTGTTCATCCATTTTCCCGAAAATATTTCTCTCTCTCTACTATCTTAAATCTTTTCCTTTTTTTTCTGATTTCAGTAGAAATTTGTTGTGTGAATGGATTGGGGAAAAGAAAAAAAGAAAAACGGAGAAATGTCCTTGACTGGTGGACAAGGCAGCGCTGCCTCTCCACACTCCAAAATTTATCCCTTATCCTTCACAAATTTCAATTTTATCCTCATCCCAAGTTATTTTTTTGTCCTGTTTTTTGAGATAACTCGTCTCCCATTGTGCTTACAATTGTCTACTTCGCTTGGCTTTTTTCCTATACAATTGTTTCCCGTTTTGTTGGTTCTAAAGCATTCAGTTAAAGAGTTAAAGAGCATTTATTGTGCTCAAAACTTGAAATGTATAGTTGTCGTAGCCGATTATGAATGAGTTGGTCTAGGAGCGTCCAACCATCAAGTATTTAGTATCATTCAACGCAGAATCATTAATAATTATGTTAAATTTTTAAAATTAGAAAGATTGGATAAAAAGAAAAAAAATTATGGGGCTTCAAAGTTTTCTCTTGAACAAACAGTTTTTTTGCGCTAATTTTTTTTTCTTTTTATCAAATCTTTCTAATTTAAAAAATTTAACATAATTATTAATGATTCTGCGTTGAATGATACTAAATACTTGATGGTTGGACGCTCCTAGACCCACTCATTCATCATCGGCTACGGGGGTCCCGCCGATTTTGAATGAAACGTTGTAGCGCCGGCAATTTTTAACCTAAACTCACAAATTTGGTACCAATCGACGCAGAATTGAATTCGCTACAAGATGATATAATATTATCCTCATACATTAAAGGGTTGCTCTATTAGAAAGATTTGCCAAAAAATTTCATTCATAATCGGCTACGACATAGTACCCAGCTTTCTATGAGATTTCCCCACTTTTTGTTTTGCTTGCGCCATTTGTTTTTTAATTGCGCCAATTTTTTTTTGATATTAGAGACATCTGTATACCTATTTTGTGTGCTCAAAACTTGTAAACGCATCCTTCCTGGTGCAGCTGATTCGTAACAACAATCGGCTTCTCATGGGAAAAATTCAATGCATTAGAAATTACACAATTTCATTGAGTTTACATTGAGGACAAAGTATAACAAGAAGAAACAGAGAACTTAAGTTAAGTTTAAATAGAGCTTCACTTCTTGAGGCTAAAATGGATTTGAATTAAATCAAATAAAATCTCAACTTTTTTTGCTTGATTCACTAGTTGATTGTACTATTTTGTTCCGCATTTTCTCTTTCTTTTCTTTTCTTTCTTTATTTCTTTCTTTCTTTCTTTCTTTTCTTTCTTTCTTTTCTCTTTCTTTTCTCTTTCTTTTCTCTTTCTTTTCTTTGGATTAGAATAAAATCAAATAAAATATCAACTTTTTTCACTTGATTCACTAATTCACTAATTCCCTATTGATTGTACTGTTTTGTTTAGCATTTTCTCTTTCTTTTCTTTTCTTTCTTTTCTTTCTTTCTTTTCTTTAGATTAGAACAAAATCAAATGAAATATTAGACTAAAGTCTCAACCTTTTTTCCGCTTGGTTCACTAATTGATTGTACTGTTTTGTTCCGCATTTTCTCTTTCTTTTCTTTAAAATTCTCACGGGAAAACGGTTGATCAAAACATGACTTCAAAATTCGTTTTTCCCCGTTTGTTTTCTTTCGTAACCAGAAACTTTTACAGATAATTTTTCTAAGAAATTTGAAAAGTACATTTCTTTATGATGAGATTTTGAATGCTTACAGCTTACAGCTTTTACAGCTTTGGCAGCTTTTACAGCTTTTACAGCTTTTTCAGCTTTTACAAATCTCGCATCCAACCTGAAATCATTTAGGCACTTTGTCTAAAAGTTTCGATCAAGTAAATTCGAGTTCGGATTGGTTTACTCGATAAAATGAATAGCTCCAATCGATTGTCTGGTCCCGAAAACCCATGGCACAAATTTACAGCTAAATATCTTCTTTTTAAGCAAATCTACAAGCAAATCCCAATGATTGGCGAGGTGTTCTTTGTGCGGCTGCGTGATCGCTTGCCGTCTAGCAAACCCGTCTGGTATAAAGGGTTTCCCTTTTGGAATGATTTCTAGCACAAATTCTCGATCTTGTTAAACCATTTAATTGCTAAAAACGCAGCCAAATTGAGAGAATAATTTTATCTGACTTGAGCTCTTTTCTCTTCATTTTCTTAGAATTGATTAATTTTAAAGAAACATTAGTCGTCATTTAATCTTTGATAGTGTTTTATTGATTGCCCCTTTTCAAGCCACCATGGTCGACTGGCTAAGAGCCCAGTACCCAGAGGTCAAGGGTTCAATCCCGCCTTTTTGGTTTTTGGTCCTTTTTCCCCATTACTGTGCTGTCCTTGTTTATTGCTTATGTAAGGACCGCCCTTATGTATTGTTTTTACCACATTATTCGTGTGAAGAAATTGTATTTTTAAAATTTGATATTTAATTCACTTCCGACAATTCCGTTCAATTCCCTTCCGAATTTTACTGGAAATTGACAAAACCCATTAGGCTGTTAAGCTATTACAACCGGATTAAACAACTTACTGTCACACGATTAGCAACATTGCTTTGTCCATTTAGGCCACGGAACGAAGAAGTCTAAAACTAAACCATCGGAACATGCCGTAAAAAATTTACTGAAGCGTTATTTGCTATCATTTGAAAGCCTGACAAAATCTATCTAATGGTCCTCTATCTAATGATATAAAAGTTATGAATAATATGATCTCTAGATAAAGTTATCGTCTCTCAAAGGTTGTCAAAGGAATTTAGAGGAATCTCATTAGAGGAATTTCTCGAGAAACTCCCGATGACTAACTTGAGATGACAAAAATTGACGTTTCTCACCAAAAATTCGGAAAATCATTTCCTTTTTTTCATTTCAAATTACCCATCACAAATTATCCCTTTGAGAGAAAAATGGGGGAAAAATTGAAGACAAAAAGACAAAAAGACAAAAAAAAGCCTCTGATTTCATCAAAATTCATCAAAATTCCCGTAATTTCTGTGTTTTCACCGATTTCTTTTTAATCTGTTCTCTAGATTTTGCAAAACTTTTGTATTTTTTTTCCTTTTCAGATGATTAAAAATGAATTCTTCTATGAAAATCTAGATGAATAAAAGGATAAAGATTTTGTCATTTCCAATTTTTAATTCCCATTCCATTCAATATTTCTAGTATTCTAGTTTCTATTTTCTAGTTTCCATTCAATATTCCACTTTGAATTTTTAGATCAATAGCTTCTTGTTTAGTGTTTTAAATTGACTTTAAATCAAACGTTTGTTTTTTTTTGGCCTTAAACCACTGAATTCTTTTTGAAGTGAATAACACCAGAGAGTGAATGAGCTACAGTTGAGCACAAAGGATGTCACACATCGAAGAGTGAATTGCATCTCTGAGTGTCCTAATTGTCCAATAAATATCGGTTCTAAAAGCTGCTTGAAAAGCCATTTTTCTGGTCTTATCTGGTCTAACTTTGGCACATTTTTGACCCACAATAAATCTAGACATCTCTAGAAGACATGATCGTCGGCGGTTGGGTCAGTCGGTCATTCGGTCGATCGGTCGGTCGGTCGTTGGGTTAGTCGGTCATTCGGTCGTTCGGTCGGTCGTTGGGTCGGTCGGCCATTCGGTCGTTGGGTCGGTCGGTCGGTCGGTCGTTCTTTGCGCTCCGACGTAAACTAAATCGATTTGCCACACGAAAATCCCAATTTTTTTGCTACTGCTGCGATAAAATAAGGAATTGAGGGTGCCAGATCGATCTAGTTTAAGTCGGAGCGCAAAGAACGACCTACCGAACCCATCTCTAATCCCTACCTAATATGATTTATTAATATAAGCGCGAATTCGTGAAAGCAATCTATAAGTGCGCTTTTCGGGCGCACCGTTCGCACGCCCCTATAGGGTATTAGTTAGCGTCGCTGTTACCAAAAAGAGTTATCACACGGGTTCGACTCCGGCTTCGAGCTTTATAGAGTCCGGAGTGTTTTCCTGGATTGCAGAAGGCTTTGAAGGTTTTTGAGGCTTGCTTTTGATTTCATTTGATTAGCTTTGATTTGATTAGACTAGCTCATTTTCAGTTGATCGAACTTTGGTCAAAAATTTCAAACAATTTAGACCAACCTTGGCCCTGGTCTTGGCTTTGTGAAGGGCTTTCGCAGTGCTTAAAAATCCTAAGTCTCATGCTTGTCCAGGATTCAAAATGCAAACCAAATGTAATCTCGAAAAAGCGGGTCAAAATAATGCAAGAATCTTGCAAAAAAACTAGCCTTTTACCATTGTAAATGTGCAAGATTTGAAGAAAGAAAGTTTACAGTTAGAGTTACAGTTTACAATTAGTTACAGTTACAGTTAGTTACAGTTACAGGCTTACAGTTAGACTCGGGTTTCGATCCAATCTCACACGATTGTCGATGTTGCGAAGAGTTGCCAAGAAAGGGATTTTTGTAGTTCTCACGGAAAACTCGAAATTCTAAATTCTAAACGAAATTTTCTGAAATTCACCTCAAAAAGGCTTTCAAA
Source organism: Mesorhabditis belari (assembly GCA_958450365.1). Taxonomy (NCBI): domain Eukaryota; kingdom Metazoa; phylum Nematoda; class Chromadorea; order Rhabditida; family Rhabditidae; genus Mesorhabditis; species Mesorhabditis belari. The sequence continues at coordinate 2,835,973 of CAUEEP010000737.1, read as the reverse complement.
AAGGCTTTCAAAAAAACTTGAAACTTCAATTCGATATCTACTTTTGTTTGTCTCTTCCTTTGTCTTTCTCTTTTGCTCATAATGTCCCCTTTGTGCCGATCTCTATTCGGCTTTCCTTGCCAAGGATTTCCCCCTCAGATTTCCTTCAGATTCCCAAGGTTGGCCCATTTCTTTTCCTTGAAGCTTTTCCCAATTCTTTTCCCTCAAAAAGCTCCTCCAATTTTCTACTCCTTTCCCTTTTTTTCTCAATTGGTCCGCTCGAAAGTTGCAACTTGATTTTCAGAGATTTTTCTTTAAAAACTTAAATTCTTAAAAATCTTCTATAAAATTCTGAAAGATTTTGATGATAACTAGACAAAAAAACCAGTTTTTGATCTTTATTTTTAACTCAAAAGCTTTTAAACTGAAATTTCTAGACTTTAAAGTGACCTCTTTATGCAGTTTTGCTGTAGCTGTAGTTTTGCTATTCAAGTCTTGCATCTCTGCATCGATTCCACTGCAAAATTTTTGCTTTTTTTTTTGCAAGAAAATGTAGAAAATGTAGCTGGCTTTGCTTTAGCCTTTACCAGACTTTTACCAGGCTTTTACCGGACTTTGTTAGACTCTTTGTCTTGTACATAAAGCTTTAGTCAGCTTTAAAAGCTTTAGTCAGCTTTAAAAGCTTCAAATTCAGACTCGAATAGCGCTCTATTTAATCTTTAATTTAAAAGCTTTAATCTATAAAACTTTGTGAAACTCAAAAAGTTCATTTATTTTCCATTAATCGTTTCTTTTCCTTTTCATACCTAATTGAAGCCTTTGAAAGCATTGACTACAAGTCGATCTAATCTAATCCAAGATTTCCTCTATTTTCTGTCATAAGTAGATTTCCCGAATGTGTAAATCTTCCTTTTTTTTTGATTGTCTAGCTTTTTTCGTTTTTCTTTTTTCTTTTTGCTTTTGTACTTTGAAATTCCGGTATATCCGTCTAAAATCCGTGAAATTAGCATTAGAAAAAAATGCCAAAATCTGATTTTAAAAACAATTCGCAAAGATGGATTACCGTAAGATTTTGTCTTGTCTAGAATGCGTCTAAAACTACTGTAACTCTCTTGCCTCAAAACTAGGTAATGATCCGAAGCTCTGATCCGGTTGGATTTGATTCCACCGCTAACTCAGCCAAGCCCTTGTGAACCAGTCCAGAGTCAGTTATGCCCTGGTTTCTAGCCCAGTTCAGTGGTAGCTTTAGGGCATTTTAGACATGCCAGAACTTTAGAGGTACGGTAGTTTTAGCTAGATTTAGACAAGGGTAAGTCAGAGAAGGCTCTGGCCCAGTTTCTGACCTGAAAAAGCATTCAGATCGGCTTCGTCGGTGCTCTGCAGTACTTGGAAACGTCAAGACTCAAATGAAAATCAAATTTTGCAATTTAAATGCAATATTTCTCGAAAAATTTCTAAATCCTAAACGTGAGAAAATAGATGGAGATGATTGAGGGAATGGGGAAGGGGGAAAAGAAGAAATGGCTGCAATCTGATACCATCATTTCTGTCTTTTTTTTGAAAAAAGAAATGCCTTTGACCCTTTCTTAAGAAAAGCACAAGCACAAGTGCAAAAAAGAAAGCTGAAAAGCTGAAAAAAGCTCAAAAATCCATGTTTTGTTTCTTTTGCTTTTCTTTAAACAATTTTTAAAGAAATATCTGTTTTTGATATCTGCTGATCTATCTAATTTTGCAATAATTTGTAAAAAAGGAAACAGAGTGATAGTAGCGGGATTGAAATCGGATCGTTTGAATGGCAGAGAAGCCGTTAAACGATTGGACTAAGCGGCCAGCTGGCTGATGCGGAAAAAGTATCGATAAAACCTCGCCTATTTCAAATTTGCATTACCTTTTTCAGAATCTAATCTCAGCTGTAGCCAAGAGTTTGCAATTCTTTTCCTTAATCCGTTTGTAATTCTTTTCCTGAATGGCAAATTTTCACGCAAATTTTCTCAAATACAATGAGAGGTATTGTATTTGAGAATTTTCTGACGTTTTTGTCTGAAAAAAACCTCATTCTTTTTTTTTTTTTTTTTTTAAATGCCTGTGATTAACGCCTATTTGTAGAGAAATTCTCATTTAAAAAAAAGTGAAAAATGATCGTTATTTTTCTTCTTGAAAACAAGAATTTATTGATTTTTTCGATTTTACCAAAAAAAAATTGCATTTTTTGAGATATAGCACATATTTTTTAACATTAACCAGCGCTTAGAAAAAAATGATTGAAAAATGATGAAAAATGATGAAAAATCGGCTCTTTTTGCCACTTTTCAATCATTTTTTTTCTAAGCGCTGGCTAATGTTAAAAATAGGTGCTTTATCTAAAAAAAAAATCACCTATCCTCTCTACTTTAATTTGATACCTGTTTAGGTATCAAATTAACAAGGCGCTGAAAGAAACGTACTGGTGTCGAGATATGAACGATTCTTTGAGTGTAAACTTCGACTACGCGTCGCTCCTGTAGGGGGGCTGTTCTATTAGAGCTTTTACGGTAGTCTGATTTCTTGATTTTCTTAACGAAGAGAAATGAAAGAAACAAGTGCACCAGAAAAGCACGTGTGGCTGACTGGTTAAGTGTCTTTTATCTTAATCGGAAGGTCGAGGGTTCGAACCCCACATGCGACATGGTCACCCCCTTCGGATTTCCTTTCCCTTCGGGTTGAGAGGTTTTCTGGAGGGCAGTCTGGTGGTTGTGGCCCCAGTTCTTTAAAGTGACAAGCCACTCCTTCATCGTCATCTTCCCTTCACCACCAAAAAAGCTATTTAGTTCCCCATTGAGCTTAGGGTTAGGGAGCCGTCTGTCATGACGTGGGTTAAGTTAAGATATAGCCTAGTATTGTGTGTGTCGTTGTATTGTGATTGATATATTTCGTGTATGCGATAAATTCACCACTGGTAGCCCCAGTCGGTATTTTTTTTTAAAAAGATGCGTTTACCGATTTTAAGCACAAGTACATTACATAAAATAAAGTCTGACTGAGAAATAAACCATTTTGTAAACTAATGGGGTGGGCTAATTTTTCCAGGAATTTTTTTTTTGCGCAACTCGCCATAACTTTCTTCTAAGTCGGTCAATCTTTATGATTTTGGTGTCATTTCGTTACGCTTGTTGAGATCTACAAAATGACAAAAAGAAAGTCTTTTAAACTCAACTTTCTCTTACAAAAGCAGTGAATAATTTTTCAAGAAATTTTCCAAGATTTCCCTTGCTTTTTCTTGTTCTGAATAAATGACTCATGATTCGTCTCTTTTTTCTTTCCAATTCTTTATCAGTTTGCCTTTTTTGAGTATAAAGAAAAGAAGTCCCTCGTTTTCCCTTTCAAATTTCCTCAAAAACCAAATCACTCTTTTGTTTTACTTTAAATGTTATTTTGAATTTTAAAGATTCAACAGATTTTAACTTTCTAAACAATTTTGTGTTTACACAACTTTTCCCTAGAAACGCACGCTTTCTAGCGCAATAATTTGCAAAAAAAAAACTCTTGCTTGCCTTACTTTTTCTTGTCAAAAGTGATATCTCAAAAAAATCACCTATCCTCTTTACTTTAATTTGATACCTAAGCGCGCTGAAAGAAATGTACTGGTGTCAAGATCTGAACGATTCTTTGAGTGTAAACTTAGACTACGCGACGCTCCTGTAGGGGACTCTTCTATTAGAGCTTCTATTAGTCTACAAAAGCTACGGTACCGTTCAAAATTTCTCTTGTAAAAAATCCAAGAACTACAATAGTCTTTGTGCGGCGGTGTAATCGCTTACAACCTGGAATACGCCCTTGATAGATAGGTGTCCCCTTTTGGATTTCGTAAAGGTTGGGGGCCGCACAATAAAGGCTTCAAAAAAAGAGGGAAATCAAAAGAAATTGAAAATGAATTTTGTGTCTGAAAAAGAGCAAGCTCTACCGTAACTTTAAATATTATATTGTTGTCTAAAAAAAATAAGAAATTATTGTCTAAAATGAATTAAGAACGACTGTAGTCAAAATGATTGAGTTCAAAGAGAATTATGACTAATTTCTTTGTTATTTTTTGATATTTAACTAAAGCGATTGTTACTCAAGATTTTATTAAAAAATCATTTTCTTTGATCTCTTTATTTTCAAGTGAATCTCTTTTTGCGGATGGGCCAGAGCTAGGGCAGGGCTAGGGCCAGGTCTAGGACCAGGGCAGGGGCTAGGATCGAGGTCAGGACTAGGGCTAGGACCAAAGCTAGGACCAGGCACCATACAAGCGAAGATCACGGCCGAGTTCGTTCATCTTTTCGCCTAAATTACCAGAAAGCCTGCAGTAAAGTCATGACTAATTTCTTTGTTATTTATTCGATATTCTATTCCTCTTTGATATTCTATTTTTTGATATTTAAAAGTAAAGTGATTGTTACTCAACATTTTATTAAAAAATCATTTTCTTTGATCTCTTTATTTTCAAGTGAATCTCTGCGGATTAACTGAATATCTTTCTCTTCTTTCTATAGATTATCTTTCTTTTCTTTTCAGCAAATCTTCTTTTCATCTTTAATAAAAAACTTGTTTTCACCTCTGTTATCAATATACTTTTATGGTAAATTGTAAATTGTTATTATTGTAAGCTGTAAGAGCTGTAAACGTACCTTTCTAGTGCACTCAACTCTTCAGGGATTTTATGGCACAAGAAAAGATTTGTTTATAAGTTTTCGAGCAAAGAAATTACACTCAAAAGAATGTTCTATCATTAGAAAATCGGCGGTTTTATTTTATATTTATTACTGAAACTTTTCTCCTTCTCTTCTCTTCATCTTCTTTTCCCTTTTTCTTCAATAAAATTCCTTTCTTTCCTTTCTTCCTTTCCTTTCTTTCTTTCCTTTCTTTCCTTTCTTCCTTTCCTTTCTTTCCTTTCTTTCTTTCCTTTCCTTTCTTTCCTTTCTTCCTTTCCTTTCTTTCCTTTCTTTCTTTTCTTTCTTTCTTTTCTTTCTTTTCTTTCTTTTCTTTCTTTCTTTTCTTTCTTTCCTTTCTTTCTTTCCTTTCTTCCTTTCCTTTCTTTTCTTTCTTTTCTTTCCTTTCTTTCCTTTCTTTTTTTATGTCATTGAAACTCAATTTTAAATCAAGTGAGAAAAAGTTATTTTATAGAAGTTTTTTGATGTGAAAAAATGGGAAAAGAATGTAAAAAGTGAAATCAAAAAAAAAAAAGCTATTTCTTTATCTGTTTATCTGATTTTTATATGTTCTTTATCTCATTTCTCTTTGGTAAATTCACTGCGCTAGAAGGCGAGCGTTTACGCATTTTTCTTTTTTGCTCAACAAATTTCTCAATTTTTTTTTTTGAAAATTTTGAAATCTTCCTTGAGATTTTCATAAATTCTAAGAAAGATTTCAGTAAATTTCGTAAATTTCGCAAATTTTTAATATCTTATGCAATATTTGAAAGGATTTCCGTGCCAGGGAAAAGGAAAATCCTTCAATCTTTCAATCTTTCAAAAATCACGAGATTTTCCCCCTCAAGGATTGTCATCTTTTGGAAAAAAGTGGATTCACGAGAGCTTTTTTTTTTTTTTTGATCAAAAAAACTTCCCCTGTAGCGATTTGGTAAATTAAAATCGAAAATTTTATAGAAATTTTTCAACTTAAAGTCAAATATGTAATGCTGAAGAGTTTTTTGTTTTTTAAATTCATCTATTCTTTGTTCACTATTTATTTAATCATTGAAATTTAGAAAATCCTCTTTTTTTCTAAATTTTACGATTTTTCTCGATCTCATTGAAATCGTAGATAAAATTCCCTAAACTTTTCACTTTTTTTAGTCTTTTATGCATTGCCCACCAATTTTAAGATCCAAATTCATTCCAATACTTGGAAATAAGGCAGATCAAAAATAAATACCCCGACGGCACTCGAACCTCCGACCTTCCCGCTTACCAACCAACTTTGCTAACCATTACACCACAAAGCACTTGTGGTCCCTGACTTCAGAGAGGGTTAAGTTCTTATCAAAGGTTACCAAAGCAAGTCTGGCCAGAATTTTTGAATCAGAATTAAACTCAAAAAGCATGTAAAGCCTTGCATAGCCAAAACAAAAGTATGGCCTGGTCCTGTTAGCTTTTTGTTAGCTTCTAGCTTTAGCTTCTAGCTTTAGCTTCTAGCTTTAGCTTCTAGCTTTAGCTTCTAGCTTTAGCTTCTAGCTTTAGCTTCTAGCTTTAGCTTCTAGCTTTAGCTTCTAGCTTTAGCTTCTAGCTTTAGCTTCTAGCTTTAGCTTCTAGCTTTAGCTTCTAGCTTTAGCTTCTAGCTTTAGCTTCTAGCTTTAGCTTCTAGCTTTAGCTTCTAGAACCAGTCCTGAATCTAAATCACTGCCTAAAATAGCTAAAACGCTTGTGAAAGCTGTTAAATAGTTCAAAAAGCGACTATAAATATGGCGTGGGTCTCTGGGCTGGCTTGGTCTGGATTGGCGAACATAAACTCATCCTCCAGCAATGGCCTTTGATTCGAGTTTCTTTCTTTCAATTCTCGAAAATTAAACTCAAATTTTTATATAAAAATTTAGATTGTTAAAATCGGGAATCCCCTTTTTCCCACCTACCCTCAATTTCTTTCCAATTTCCCGATCGAAATCAATTTACCTCTCCACTTTTTTTTCTCTTGAGTCCACTTCTTTTCCAAATGCTTTCTTTTTCTCTTTCTTCCAAATTCCCTTTTCCCCAAAAAACGCCATGAATTTTTGAGAATGTTTCAAGCGGTTCTTCTTCTTTTTCTCGACAACAAAATATGAATTTCAAATTTATTTTTTTCAAATTTCAAATTTCTTAAAAGATTTCTCCTATTTGTTTCACAAAACTTTCAGAGATTTTTGATCTTTTTTGAGGAGAAAAGTGGATGCAATTGAGCGTGGAATAACGGGAAAATACAAATTTTCTCAATACTTATCTTTTCGAAAAGTTTCGTTTCTTTTTGGGTTTTAAAAACAAAGGAAAAACTTTCGCCAACCAGCGAAACGAAGCCGAAACCTTTAACCTGCGCCAAGACATCGGCTTGGCTAACCAGCAAATTATCCTAGCTAATTCTATTAGCTAATTCTCTTAGCACCTAGCTTTTCAGCCAAACGAGCCAGGTTCGAGTCCACTGTTAGCCTAATTTTTTGAATTTCCTGCTTCTTCAAGAATTTCAGCAGTTCAACTTGTATCTTGCAAGATTTCCAGTTTCAGAAGCTTTTCTCTTGGGTAGATCCTTTGCTTACTTAATTATTGATGAAGGGGAATTCTTTTTCTTTTTTAGAGAGGTTTTGGGTTACTTTCGATGTCTATGCTAAGGGTTTTTGGTGTGGTTTCACCGAAATAATGATCGTTTTCGTCACTCGGGTTCATTTGTGAATTCACATATCTATAACTATCTATATATCTATATATCTATATGAAAAAGTACTGTAACTTTACTGTAACCTTATGGGACATAACTGTTTCACAGGGAAAAGGTAAAGGCAGATAAGAGCGGGAGGAGGTAAGGCTCTGACAAGACAAGACTAGAGTTTGGAATGAGACAAAGCCAGAGCTAGGGCAGGGCTAGGACCAGGCCTAGGACCAGGGCAGGGCTAGGGCTAGGACCAGAGCTAGGGCAAAGTTAGGGTCAGGGCTAGGGTCAAGGCTAGGATCGAGGTCAGGACTAGGGCTAGGACCAAAGCTAGGACGAGGCACCATACAAGCAAAGATCACGGCCAAGTTCGTTCATCTCTCCGCCTAAATTACCAGAAAACCTGCAGTAAATTCAAAGCTAGATTCGTATGGAAATTTTCAAAAATCAAGCCGTACATTGAAGTGTTTCTCCTCAAACAATCATAGCTGAAAAGTCTATTTAAAATCCCTTTTCCTCCAATCATTTTCCTATATCTTTTTCATATTTTTCTTCTCAAAAATCACTTTTTTCCCATCTACATTTATTAGCGGCTCTTTTCTCTGTCTGAGAGTCTCCCAGACACTTTTCAAAAACAGACATACCAATTTTTTCTTATATTTTGTATTTTGTGTAAAATTTTCATCTTTATATGTAAATTTGTAGGATTTTCAACAAAAAATGTTTGACGATTACGATCGATTGCTCGATTTGGCGTTGAATGTGCGAAAAAGAAGCCCCGATAGCCCGGAACAACAGGAAATTCGAGAGTACAGTCAGGTGGGGCTGCAATATTTTCACAAAGATCTACTTTGTGCTCTACTTTGTGCTCTCACAAAGATCTGCTGTCCAAGCGTATCTGGTGCATTGAAATCTTCATTTTTCTTTGCCATTGACTCGAGAAAACTGAGAGAAATCCGCCAAAAGTTATGCGTTTATCAAATTTCGAGCATAAAGAACACTGAACAAATCTCATTGTACAAATCTCATTGTACAAAAATTGTAAACACTCCCTTTCTGATGCACTAAATTCCTCTACAGCATTGCCATAAGAAAAAGAACAAGTGCACTAGAAACGATGCGTTTGTCAAGTACAAAGTATGAAAGTGAGAAGTACACGTGTTTTCCTATCATTTTTATCTAATTATTATTCATTTTTATCGATTTCTCTATCATTTTCATCCAATTATCATCCATTTTCCCATCATTTTCCTTCAATACGCAACATTTCTTAATGATCTTTTCAAAATCTCGCCACTTTTCAATCAATATTTCCACTTGGCTCCCTTTTCTTAGCAACTGATAAGTCTTTTATTATTTCAAATCAATTCCAAACTGAACCAAAAAAAAAAATTGTTTATTTCGTTCAGCAAAAGAAATGAAAACCGGCAAAATATTTAGAAAAAAGGAAATTTGAAATAATCGTTAGCTGAAATAACCGTTTTAATTCCTTTCAGTTGGTGGCAGCTTCATGTGCTCAAACGATTCCACGAGATCCATTGGATTGTGGCTCATCATCGGGTTATGGATCACCTGGTGGCACCCCGCTCGCTTCACCTCAATCACAAACACCCGGTTCGTCAGAAAGTACAACGCTTTCAAAAGCTGCCTTAATCTTAATCTATATCCTTTTTCTATACTGTAGCTATAAAACTATCGAATAGACTGCTACAGAGCATTTAGCTAGAGTTAATAAAAACTACAGTAGCTCTAGTTAGTAAAAACTACAGTATACCTCAAATTTAGCTATACAGTACGCTTAGCGAATTTTGTGTAGTAGTTGACTAGACTACAGTATGCCTTTAAACATACTGTAATCAACTTACAAGGCAACGAGGCTGCCCTTTTGACTCCAGACCAAATCCATCCTATAGAGTCACTCATGGGGATCTCAAAATGTTTTTAATTTTCGAAATGCTTCGCAGACGCAAGATATCTAGATTTCAGACTCCTTAACAGCTGCTTTGGTGGTCTAGTGGATAATCTCCTAGACTCCTAAACTCCTAGACTGCCGAACCTATTACATCTTTGTCCCTTTCGTCAAACTTTTTTGCTCTTGAGGACAAAAATGTAGGTTTGATAGTCGAGCAGAGTATATAAGACTCTATATAAGACTATATAAGACTCAGATGGGCTTGGTCTTGAGTCCAAAGTCAGCTTGATTCGATTAGAAAAAGTTAGCGTTGAGTTAACTCCCTCTGAAGTAAAGGAAATCAAGTTCGTTGTGGTGTAATGGTTAGCACAGTTGCTGTAATGGCTAGCACAGTTGCTGGATAAGCAAAAGGTCGCGGGTTCGAGTCCGGGCGGGCTACAAGTTTTTGCTCTAGTTTCAATTGTTGGAAAAAAGTTAGAGTCCTCGAAAATTTAGTGACGGGTAGTGTGGGATTGTTGCCGATTCATGTACAGCGAGCTTTTCGAGATGCTGGATATCCGGTTGAGCTCATTGAAGCCACCACAAATATAAGTAAGTGTTAAAGAAGAAAATAGATGAAGAAGAAAATGGATTAAAAAAATCGGAATCACAGTGTTTTTAGATGCACCAAATATCGCGCCAGCAATCTCGCCGATTCCCGCTATGCCACCAGAGAAGAAGAAGGTTTACTTTAATAAGAATCTAACATAAAAACTAATAGATATTATTATTATTTATTATTATAGACTTATTATAGACTTATTATAGGCTTATTATAGACTTAATTTCCATCTTTTTCCAGATAATCGATGATCCAAATGCTCCCGCTCCTCATGATGATGGTCTCTCAATGGACGATATACGAGTAAACAATTAAAAATATTAAAAAAATCATACATTTAAGTACCTTTTTATATAAAATATATGAAATATCGATAAATTTTCGTATTTCTTTCAGGATTTCGAGCTTTTATTGTGCTCACCAAAGAAAGCTCCACCCAACAAATATCAATGTCATATTTGTTATCAAACTGGTCATTATATATCCGATTGTCCACAGGTAGCTAGCTAGCTAATCGATCTTTCAAATCTCCCCTTCTTTTCTAGCGCTTCAACGGTGCCTATGATGAGTTGACACCGTATCAAGGACGAAAGAAATGTTACGGAGAATTTCAATGTCAACAGTGTAAAAGGTTTTCTTTTTTTTTTGCTTAAATTCAAATAGACACCTTTAAAAATAGATTATTCAGAAAAAAAAAGAAAATCTGATTTAAGATTTATTACTTTAAATCAATTCAATAAATCGATTTGAATCAATTCAATAATTGTTTTCTTCTTTAGAAAATGGACTTCACAAAACTCAGTGGCAAATGAGGCGCAATCTTGTATCAAATGTCACGTTGCCGTTTTCCCGCATAAACAGGTCAATCTTTTGTCAATAGTAATTCAAAGTAATTCAGTCAAAGTCAAATTCAGTCAAAGTAATTCAAAGTCAATAGTCAAGTAATCTAAAGATTTCCATATCTTTTTAGTCAATGTCAAGGAAAATCCTCTAATCTTTTAAATTCTTCTACCTTTCCCCCTTCTCAACAAGTACTTAATAAAGACTTTAATTCTAAAACTACAAAGAAATCTTGCGATGAGTAAAGGCTACAGTAAAGGCTATAGTAAAGGCTATAGTAAAGGTTATAGTAAAGGGTATAGTAAAGGCTACAGTAATGGTTATAGTAAAGGCTACAGTAAAAGCTATAGTAAAGGCTACAGCTATCTCAACAATCCAATTCATTAACATTCTTTTGTTCACATAATAAAAAGCATTGTACATTTTCTCAAATTCAGCTTCCCGTCGAGAAAGCGGTTTCCCTTGGATTGATCAAAGCGCAAAAAGCTCTTCCATCAAAGATAGCCCCAATCGGACACGGTCGGCCACCGACTGCACCAAGAAAATGAAAAGATGTGAAGGAAAGAAAAAAGGAAAATCCCCAAATCTTTCACCCAATTCTCCCACTGCCTCTTTCCCCATTTTTGTATAATTTTGATTTTGAAAAGAAAACAAAATGATTTGTGCTCATTTCTATAAAAAAAAAGATCATTGAGTGAATGTTGGTGATTTAATTAGCAGCTTTCTTCTTTAAAAATCATCATTTTTACCGTAGCCTACAGTAATCCAGCTACCGTAGTAATCCAGCTACCGTAACCCTAGTGCAGGTTTGCGGTAGCACTAAAAGATATTACCCGATATGCTCTATAGGAGTGCTCTTACTGTTTGCAGTATCCGAAGAAACTCTGAAAAAAAACCACCACTCATTCATCGATATTATATTATAGAAAAAGATGCTTTCACAATACTTTCAAAGACGACACTTTTCGAATTCGAACTCCCTTCCACATAAACCCAAATGTAAATTCTTTTCTTTGTATGTACACAGCTTTGCCCGGTTGTCTCTTTTGCAGTCATTTATCAGTTGTGGTCGTCGTGAATGTTTGTAAATCTTTGCTTTATTTTTAAACGATTTTCTTTTTTTTGTAAATCTAGGTGAATATTTGCATTCTTGAAAGTTATTTGTAAATTTACGATTTGTATGGAAATTTCTTCTCCTCCAAAACGGTTGTAAATGGTGTAAAAGTCGAAATTTTGTGTTTTTGTGCGTGTCTGTATCTGTATTCGGTATTTGTAGGAAATTCTATCAAATTGCATGTGTGTATAAAGATTTTATGCGTACACAAATATTAAATACCACAAAAATAGAGTTCATAATATGGATTTAGACATCAAAAAGCGTGCACTCAGAGAGCTGCTCAAAAACGTCCAAGCGGTCCAGTGAATGAGTGCTCACCATCATATGTTTCTGATTTCTTGACACGTTGAAAAGATCTGGACACGCCAGACAATCTAAAAAAACATCTATGTTAGTGCTTTTAAGAAAGGTAAACCTCTTTGCCGACTGTGGAATTTCATGTAAAATCAAAGTGTTGTTGAGGGGTGAATCTGCAGTAGAAAGGTTCTGCAATCGTGGAATCGATTTCTTGGCTGATTGTGCTGGAGTGCGCGCGCTATAACAAAAATTTACACAATCATAAAAGCAACAAATACCAATGATCAATAACAGGGGAGGCAAGGTGAACAAATGATCCGTTATGTCCTTCGACACCTTCTTCCTTCAGTGCTCCTTGAATCTAAAAAAACGTAAAGCACATTTAAATAGAAACACTTACGGCAAGTGAAGTGTTTTGATGAATATTGACGAGCGTAGAAAAACGTTGCGACCCTTTATCAACCTTGCGTCTCATTTTGTCGATTTGACTGAACATCTCAGCCCATTCGGATTTGAAGTTACTTTGACGGCGTTCAATTTCATTTCGAAGGCGGTTCAGTTCTTGCTGCTTCTAAAAGTTCGTTTTCAAAAGTAACTAGAACTTCTAACACAAACCTCACGAATGTCTGCTTTGGCATTTTCTTTGTTTTTGGAAGTGCCGGAGGCTTTATGCTTTTCCAATTCTCTAAAAGTACATATAAGCGAAAAGATTTCAAAACCCACTCATTCAATTTAACGATTGAAGTTTTCAATTCGTGAAGCATCTCATTATGTTGAATCAATGCCTTTTCATGTGCGTTCAGAGCAGCCACTCGATTTGTTTCATTTGCCGTTTGATCTTGTGTGGCTGCATCGACATCTAAATTTAACATTTGGTAACATGCATACATATCAACCCTTACCCAACATGTAGTGCTCCAACTCTCGTTCTAGCGCCACTAACTCCAAATTGACTTGATCGAAGAGCATGCGCGTTTGTTTCAATTCTTCGGTTGCGCCTTTTCCAGTTTCCATTAGCGAGATGATCTTTCCGTGTAACTCGCATTCTGATCTAAACTAACTGGCGATAAATTTTATGGAATAAAGACCATACTTCAGTTCGGCCAATTCAGTGCGTGATTTGTGTAAAGATTCTTTCAATTCATCCCGAAGTTTGGCCAATTCCCCTTTTTCAGCAAGCATCTAAATTTGAAATGTGAGGTTGTGAGGTACAATAAAGATAACCTGAGCTGGGTTATCGATAATCCCCTCGAGAAGGTATTTCTCTTTTTGGCTTAGCTCCTTGCTACGTGTTTCGGCTTCAAGCTAAAATAGTTTGTTTATACCTAGTTAGAAAGACCTTCGACTCACCATTTTTGCCTTGTGCTTCTCCATTGCGTCAAGAATCGTCGTGATGTCGCTTCGGCATGCTTCAGCGTCGCGAGTCAATTCTCGCACTTGAGTCATCAAATGGTGTTTATCTTCGGCTAACTAAAATTAAAGCAATATAATATAATTTTTTAAAAAGCGGTACTTGATTTTCACGTCGTTTTCGTGCTTCGTCGTTCTTGCGCTCTTCAACTAGCTTTTCTTCCAGTGCCCTCGACTAAACAAACTGCATTGTTTTTAAATAATTTTTTATTTACTTTTTTAAATAATTTACTTGAATCTCCATCTCTTTGAACTTCTCCATTTCCGCTTCTAGCTCCTCGTGAACTTTTCGCGCAGGCTCGTCAACACGTCGAATGACTTCTGCAAAATGGACGATCATCGAGAAGAGGCGGCGAGTTCGGTCCGGTTCTGGGTTGATGAGATCGCTCATCGTGAACTCGATTCCAAATACGTCATTGAAAACGGATGAACTAAATTTAATCCATACATGCAAAAGCAAAAACAATCTACAGTGTTTTGTAGAGAAGTAGCGTTGAATACGAGTTTCGAAACATCTCCGCCTCGTGCTCTTCTGCTTGCAGTTGAGCCTAGAGTTTCAAAATTAGTCCGGCCTTTTTATCTTTTCAAAACACTATTTTGAAACCTCACTTGAAATGGTATGCAGAATAGGCTCTCCTCGGTTACTTCGAATTCTTTCATCAAGAAGAGACGATAAAATGCGCAGATTCGGTCTGCCTAAATGACAAAAAATAAAGCTAGTTTATGTCAGAGAAACTTATATCCATAGACAAGTTGTCAATAATTGTATGACTTTACTTGGTTGGACCTTAAGATGTCGCGAGTACTTTTGTTTTTATACCCGAAACAAAAGTTCCAAAAGAAAAGTCAACAGTGAGGCCGAGCTACATAAAGTTCTTTGAAACCTTTCAAGGATTACTTTAGCAAGTTCTTACAAAACGGAATTTGGATATTCATTTGCTTCGTTTTATACGAAAGCTACGTTTGGCCCCAGCATAACAAACTTCATAGGTTTCCGCTTTAAACAATTTTTGACCGAGTGCACCCAACCCGACAAGCAGTAAAGTGGCTCCTCTCAAACTCCAACGAAACAAAAATTAAAGTAACAAACCTGTGGTCGAACAATGTGCTCGGCCACCAGTCCCTCGTCATATTCAAAACTCAAGCGTTTGGCGATCGTTTTGGCGTCCAAGACCTTCAAATTCTCCATCTTCGTGTCACCTTCCGTCATTCTTTCTGAAACAAAACAATAAATTGATGTTATATTAAACGAGATCGAACAAAAAACAACAGGAAAATAGAAAAATCGAGACAAGTCTAAATGTATAATTCATGCATAAAATGACAAATGTGAAAAATTTTGGTTCTTTTCCGTTTGAGGACCACAATTGATATGCAAATTTTGGAAGAATGAGCAAAACGATAAACGCTAATTTAGAAATTTTCGAAGAAATACGGTATTTATTTTAACAACAACAATTTTAACAAACTTAAATGGACTTAACGGAGAGTATTGGGATGAACATTCCTTTTGAGGTCTTGCGGCCGTGGCAAAGCTCCGGAAACAATCTAATGTACCTCTTCTAGGAAGAAGTCGGGTACGCCGGTTGGGGTGCCCACTTTTTTTCTTTAAAACTACTTTTTCTGTGGCAGTTTTATCCGTAGAGTCCGAAAAACACGACGAGAGCTTAGAAAAATGCGTTTTAAACCAAGTTTCGGGGCTCCAAAGTGCGCGCTCATACTGAGAGGGATACACAAGAGGTCTAAAAATGATCTCTCAAAACATTTTTTGAAGCCAAAAACATTTCTTCTGGCATAATTTAACCTACTAATTACGTTTATGATCAAATTCGAGCAAAAGAAAAATTTTTTTTCTAAATTGCAAATTGTCATTTCAAAATATCCACTCTTCTAAAATTAGATATATTTTGTTCATTCTTAGTTGTTTTATTTTGATTGGAAAATTGTTGTTGTAGTAAATAGATTAAAATAAATAGTAAAAATCGCGTGAAAATCAACAGAGAAGTTAAATGCAAATTGAAGTTAATATGCAAATTTTGAGTGCCCCCTAGGCTCCGATAGTACCAGGTTTTCAGCTCTAATCGTGGATGGGTCAATGGAAAGTGTGAATTTCATGTCATAGTGCGCAAAAAATGATTAAAGTAGGCAGTTTTTTAACAAAGCCCAAACGAATTTTGGAAAAAAGCAAGCACCCGCCTTTCCGACAGCTGGAGTACGGTAGGTTATCCACGCGGTCTCTCTTGATCGCTGTCTCTTTTCTTTTTGTTTTTTGGGAGTGGGACAAATGTGCCCTTTTTTTGCGCACCTGGACATTTGCGCACCTTTTTTTTGCTGGAAAAGGCCTTAGGAAAAGTCGTAGAGCTTCAAAAACGCTTTCATAGAAGGGAATCGTATGCGTAGATTCAGAATTTTGACAAATCAGACCTCGCTGACACGTCAAATTTGGGCTAAAAGGCAAAAACTACGCAACTTAACGCTTTTCTCCAGTTTTTGCCTTTTAGCCCAAATTTGACGTGTCAGCGAGGTCTGATTTGTCAAAATTCTGAATCTACGCATACGATTCCCTTCTATGAGAACGTTTTTGAAGCTCTACGACTTTTCCTAAGGCCTTTTCCAGCAAAAAAAAAGGTCGCATTTGTCCTACTCCCGTGTTTTTATCTTATTCAGGCAGGTTTCATTTATTTTTAGATAAAACTCTTGGAAAATATTTATCTCTAAACATTTTCTACACTATAATATTAGCAAAGATACAAAGAGAATCACAAAATTCCACGCAAAACCGTATTTGAAATTTGTCATTTTTGTGGGGGGGAAACCAGTAAAAGTCGAATCTTTGCTTTAAAGAAAAGATCAAAATCACTTAGATTTTAAAAGCTTTCAGCTAAATTTTATCAAATGCTCATTTCCCTGGGCTACGGTAAAAGTAAATTTCGGGAATTTGCCCATCTTCGACCGAGGTTCCGTTGTTGTTCCCGGCAGCGTATGTGAACTGAATTTGCATTTAGTTTAGTTATTGATTCACTTTTAATTCTGTAGTTTAAAAGGATTGAAAACGATTTTGTAGTTTAAAAGAATTAAAAGAGAATTAGTGTTTTGTAATATAACTTTTACAGAATCCCCACTGTACTTTGTGCTTAGGTACCTTACTTTGTGCTTAGGTACCCTACTTTGTGCTTAGGTACCTTACTTTGTGCTTAGGTACCCTACTTTGTGCTTAGGTACCTTACTTTGTGCTTAGGTACCCTACTTTGTGCTTAGGTACCTTACTTTGTGCTTAGGTACCCTACTTTGTGCTTAGGTAAACGTACCCTTGCTAGTGCACTGAATCTTGTTTACTCTACCTGGAAAGTGACACTATTTGAGTGATTTAATTGATGAACAATCCGTCGCAATCCCTTTGTTCCATAGAATGAGTCGGTTCCCTAGAAATTGTTTAAATTTTAGATGAATCTTTAAAGCTCGAAAAATGAGGGGGCAGATTACAGTAGTTTTCATCAAAAATTCATCAAGCAAACCTTTAAACAAGCACTCGCAATATAGGTGATGTGTGGGGTAATCTCGACAGGTTTCTGCAAAAGAAAATACTGTATAGGCAAAATTTTATGATGTTTTATAATGTCAGATATATTTCTCGAACCAAATAGGAATGTCAGATATATTTCTCGCTTTAAAAACCGCATCCAACCTTGAAAGAGACTCGGAAAGTGTTCTGCGAGCCATCACATTGGAAAGTCGTATCGTTATGCGCCAACACTTTGCTCGTGCCACAATTGTGAATCTAGATTTTCGAATATAACACTAGATCTATTGTTGGATCTATAAATAAACTATTATTAGATTTCTACTATTATTAGATATTAAAGCTTACTTGTATGGCGACTTGGTACTCGTATGGCCCATGGATCGATCCGTATAACCCAAAACCGACGACATAGATTTTTCGATCGACGGTGAACCTGGGATGTAAGCTTTTATTCTAGTCATCTCATCTTTTCTAAAAATACATTCGTGTTTCATTTAATCAGCTCAATTTTTGTATGATTAATTGAGCCTTGTGTAAGCCTTAATCATTAATTGATTAATTTGACGATCTTCATCAAGCGATACCAAAAATTGAGCTGATTGAATGAAAAATGTGGGGCAGATTAGAAAAATAGAAAAAAATAGGTCTCCTTTAGAACCGATCACAGTATTGTTGGGAAACTGGTTGTTTGATTATAAGTGTTTTAAACTCTAGTTACGAATTAGTAACATATTCTGCTGAGTTCTGAATTCTGGCTAGAAAACTGACTTTATTTTGTCGGGTGTGCCACTGTATCCCCAGCGACCCTCGGTGCGTTGAAATCTGAAGGAAAAGTTGTTGAAAATAAGATCCTTTTCTTTTTCGACTTGCCTGCTAACAACGTATTCTTTTCCGCCCATCACACTACGCGGACGCTCAATGAACACCGTTTGTGGCTTTGGATTTACCGTATAATACATGAAGAGTTCAACCATTTGACGATCGGTTAGGAGTCCTGATTGTGCTGAAAAAGAATGTACTTTGTGCTCAAACTTGATCAGAAATCAGATCCAGGTCCAGAGCTAGAGATTTTTCGTGGTCAGGCTATGCCAGGGTCTGACCTTGCTTGGCTTAGGTTTGTGGGACATTTGATAAGAGCATTGGCATTGTCATTGGTAACTTTGAACTCAAATTTCTTGGTGTTGGACTGTTTAATTTAAACAATTTTTATACCAATCGATAGAGAAAGACTTGACGCATCTAATGATACAAAGAATATCTAAATTGGATAGCCCAACACCAAGATATTTGAGCTAAAAGTTAGATTTCTAATAGGAAAAGGAGCGGGGCGCTTATCAAATGGCCTGGTCCAGAAAAAGTGCCTGCATTGGCCTGGTCACAAACAAACCAGCAGTTTGAGCGAATTCCTCAATTGTCATCAGCGGGAAACGAATCAATTGCAGCGCTTTCCCGATGATCGCTCGTTTGTTTTCCGATGTTGGCGACTCGTCTCGACGCTGGCATTCCTCTTTGGCCCATGCGACGACAGCCTGGAAATTTCTAAGCATTTAAAATGTCATGTCAGTGTCAAATATTCCATCCTATATCATGACAATTTTCTAAATCTTTACCTGAAACAGTTGTGATTCTTTGACCCTTAGTGTGTCCCTTGCCAACACCAAACACAAAGTGTCGTGATCGATTTCAGTGAAGCCTGGAAATGAGAAAATTTGCATTGATATTGAGGTTAGAAAATTTGCATTATATTGAAAGTTTACTTTCTGCATTTAATGCCGATACTGTATCCTTGTCGATTTTCTCGAGACACAACTCGGTCAGTTGGGGTTCATCAAAGAGACGAGCCTAGAAGAATTTTCATTCAACCAATACAGCTGACTAGCTTTTAAAAGACTATTAACAGTATTTGTAAACTGAATTGAATTGAATGACTGAACTGGACTGAATGTAAACTGAAAACTGGGCTTCCAAAGCCATACCTGTGTCAACAGCATGAAAGCATTGTCGGCAGCAAGGGATTTCTTTAAAAAATCGACACACGCCGTCTCAAGGGCTGGCACAGCATACTTTTTGGCTAAATTTTTGGCTTTTTTTATAAATATTCTTTATTGTTCTTTATTGACCTTTACTGAATTGACCGAACTGAAGTATGGTCTTTATTCCATCAAAATTTATCGTCAGTTAGTTTAGATCAGAACGCGAGTTACACGGAAAGATCATTTTGCTAATGGAAACTGGAAAAGGCGCAACCGAAGAATTGAAACAAAGTCTTCGATCAAGTCAATTTGGAGTTCTAATATTACTATAGTTATTATGGTATTTCTTTTACCTGTATATAGTGTTGTCATGACGGAATCGGGCCCAATCGACACCTCATCCGAGTAGAGAAAACGGAGAAGTGAAAGGAAAGCACACGGCTCAACATCAGGCAATTCGATCTCAAGGGGATCTGAGAGAAATATCCATATTTTAAATTGATAAGATTATTGTTAAGATTACGGTACTTGTTCTCCCCTAATCCTATCAATATTTAAACTGATCTTTCCCATTCATCACCTCTAGATGGACTATTTGGAGTCAAACCACCGTTAAACATCGCATCAAAAACAACTGAACCGATCGAGAGAACAAAGCGATGAGCCGGAATACGCTATAATTAATTCAATCTTTTAGTTTCAATATTTAAATAAAGATTTTCAACCAAATTTCAACCAAATTTCCATCAAAATCACCTGTCGATTCTCGTCTTTTCCTACGATAAAGTAAACATCAGCGAGTATGTCATTGCAATACATGAAAGTCAGACGCTCCTGGAAATTGCAAAATTTCAATAATAAACACTTCTGATAGTCCATTCAATTTTTATTAATAATTTCATTGATACCTTGAGTGTGACCTTTGCTGCTTGCCATCCCAATGGGTTTGTTTCTTCAGCGTTTGCGGGTCGGTTCGCTAAAGTTGAAATAGATATTTTGATAAAATAGCTTTAAAGTTCAAGCTACAATGGGGCTGCCACGCAGAGAATCGAAAAAACCGACAAACTTTTCATGAGAAATTGCATAACTTTTTTGCAATCTCTCTTCGAAAAGCTAAAGTTGAGACTTTGATAATCGATACTTCTGATAAAATAGCTTTAAAGTTACTTAACTCAAGTTCAAGCTACTTAACTTCTTTTTGATTTTAAAATCTCACATGAATTTCCGGAAACGGTTGGCTTTCGACCAATCGCCAATACATGTGAAGTGTTCGCGGGGAAAGCGCCTGGCAAAAGACGACGAGATGTCGATGCACCAACTGAGTATTTTTTTATGATATTCTTTACTATTAGTTTTACATATTTATGTATGATTTGATTGATTAAATCGTAGCTTTTGAAGTTTTATGATCATTTTAAAATACTATATTAGACTGTCTAGAAGATCTTCTCCCTCCTTTTCATATTTCCTTTTTTGAAAAACAAATTTATCTATTAATCTATTAATCTATCATTTTCTCTTAAGAAAAACTCTTTTTTTTATTCAATTTGTTCAATTTGTTCAATTTCGATCTTTTTAAGTCAAATTTAGTTCACTTAAAGCACAAATTCAATAGTGAAAACCGTGGTTTTATAAAAATAAAAAAAAATTGGTCTATAAAAACCTCTACGAAGATATTAGCTGAATGAATTTCGATGAAAATTTATATACTAAACTATATACTAAACTCTTTATGCTCTATCTTTTATCTATTGACATTAAAGATAGGTTTCCTTATGTCAAAAATGGCGAAACCCTATCATCGAGTCGACTTTTTGACTACCCTGACTTCATGCTCTCAAAGAAAGATCCAGAAATACAGAAACAGAAATACTAAAGTTAAAATACTACATCTAGCTTGGATTGTTGGTCAAATAAACTAAGGGTTTTCGACTAGGCTAATAGCAAGCAAAAGTTAATCTATTAGCTTATTTTTGGCCTAGATTACTTCTCAATTAGTGTCAGTCTTTTTGAATTTTTCTTTTCTATATTCTTTTCTATATTCTTTTCTATATTCTTTTCTATATTCTTTACAGTCATCCATTTACTATTCTGTACTTTCTGTACTCTTTACAGTCATCCATTTATTATTCTGTGCGAAGTTTGATTAAGCGTGGCCTAACACGAACCATGCACACCTCCATCCTCTTCTTCTTCTTCGGGAGTATCCTCGTCTCCGTAGTATAAACGGGGCACGTGTTGATCTGAAATTTAAATCGTTTAAATTGTATTTTAATTTTTAATAAACAATTATTAGCTAATGATCAGCTAAAAATCCCCAACCAGATATTTGGAAATTTCTCACAAAGTGATGGTAGTTATTGATGAGCTCTTTCCCGCGAAGGGTTAACGTTCCGTCTTCATTCCTGAATAAGAAAGCTTTATAAAAGAAATTTTAAACTTTAACTATTAAACAAATCAAGAAAAGTTTAGATTTTATAACTATGACGTGGAGAATACGGTAAATATTGAACTAGTACTCTTGTAATAGTATTTTATTGTAATAGTACTTTACTGTAATAGTACCCTTGTAATAGTACCCTTATAATAGTACCCTTGTAATAGTACTTTATTGTAATAGTACTCTTGTAATAGTACTTTATTGTAATAGTATCCTTGTAATAGTACCGTTGTAATAGTACCCTTGTAATAATACTTTACTGTAATAGTACTCTATGTAATAGTACCTTTTGTAATAGTACTTTACTGTAATAGTACTCTTGTAATAGTACTTTATTGTAATAGTACTTTACTGCAATAGTACTCTTGTAATAGTACTTTACTGTAATAGTACTGTAATAGTACTCTTATGTAATAGCATAATGACGGCGTGTCGTCTAACTTTGAACACGTTTTTCTTGGCATTGGTTTTAAACTACGATTCGCGCTTAGATATCAAAAAATAGCATTCAAGGCTATTTTTGATTTTGATGAACTCTGGTCTTGATCCTTGATTCATAGCCAACACTCACATAACGGGTTGTCCCTCTGAAGCCACTAGGTTTCGTGCGCGTTCGTTTTGAGGTCGCTGCTCGTTCTAAACGATTGTCTTGTAAATTTTGGGGCCGATTTGTATAGAAACTATGATCTAACTATTAGCTGGTTTTAGGAAAAAGAAAATTAGCTTTAAGATTCACTTTCCAAACCTCGATATTCTCAGCTTTTCTCATCTCATCTCCTCCATCATCATCCTCAACAAATTCCCCGAAAACGCGTTGATGATTAGCACGAGCAAGCGATTCAATCACATCCTTAGATTAAGGTATTTATAATAAACAATAAAATGTAGAAAAGAAATATTAAATATCTTTTGATGTTTATAAAATGATTAAACTAAGATAAAATGATTAAACTTTATACTATTGACTACGGCCTCGCCACGTTGAAACACGGTATCCCGTTAGATCTGCCAAGTTAAGCAACGTTGAGCTTGGTCTCTGGTTCGAATCCAGCAGATGAGTCAGGGATATCTTCCCCAAACCGAGTGCTGTAGGTAACCGCACCCATATGGTGAACTGATTCCCAAGACCGGACTCCCTAGGCCCTTAAGGGGCCTAGGGGGGCCGGTCTTGGGAACCAGTTCACCCTAGGCCCTTCCCCTCGGGATTGGGATAACCAGGGATCCAAATGGGTAGACTTGTCGAAGGCGTAAACTCATATAAAGCGGGTAGCCCTCCTACATCCTCTCCTACAGTACTGGACAATGAAATATCATCGTTGAAAAACGATCGCCACTTTCGCGCGTCTGTAACTCCCTTGTCTTTGAGTTTAAACTATTAGTGTTATACATTTTCTGAAAGCTCTTTTCAAGGGCTACACAATGGTAATATTAATATTTAGAAATACGGTAAAGACAAGGGAGTTACAGACGCGCGAAAGTGACGATCTTTTTTCAAATATGATATTTCATTGTTCAGTAGTGTAGTTATAAGAAAATTTTGTTTTAAAATTTTGTTTAGATCAATTTAAGACATCGTTTTACGATAGATAAATATGATTTTTATGATATTTTTATAATATTTTTATGATACTTGATTGAAAGCTTGTTGCTCGATAACTCTCTCGATTTGTCGATCCAACTCGACGCGTCTCTGCTCTCTTTCCTCGGCTTCTGAGTGACTAAAATGACTTTATCTTCTATCATTTTATAGCTATAAGACTAAATATCTAAATCTCTTTTTTTGATTTATTGATTTATTGATTTATTGATTGATTTATTTATTTATTTATTTATTTATTTATTTCTTTATTTCTTTATTTCTTTATTTATTTACTTCTTTATTTCTTTATTTCCTTATTTATTTATTTCTTTATTTCTTTATTCCTTTATTTCTTTATTCCTTTATTTATTTCTTTATTTCTTTTCCAAACCCACTCCTCTTGTTCGGGAGCTCGACGGGGCACCAAGCACAACTCCTCATCAACATTTCGTTCTGAAAATCTATCATTCACTTTCATATTACATCTTAATATTTTAAATATTATGAAATATTATAGAATAATTATTTCAATATTAGTATAATCTGTAGAATTACAGGGTATGATTACTAAATTTCAATACATGGTTGGTTGGTTGTGGTATGGTTGTGGTTGGTTGGTATGGTTAGTATGGTATGGTTGTGACCAAGAATTACCGCGACAACGTCGTATTATGTTATGAGCCCAATTTCACTTTTTGCTTACCTGTTTTTATGGTTTTTGGTGTATTTTTCTTATTTTATGGTATGATTACAAACTTTCAATACTTCAATAATTCAAGTATGATTGTTTTCAGGAATGGTGAAAGCGTCTCCACATCGACAATCGATCCTTGAGCTCAAGCGGCAGCGTGTTCAGGCGAGCGAGATCTCAAAGCGCCTGAATGTCCCCAGAAGCCTCGTTTCTCGAACCATTCAACGTTATGAGACTCTGGGCACAGTTTCTGATCGCCCAGGAAGAGGTGCAAAACGAACAGCGGTTACTCCTAGAAAGTGCGCTCAAGAAAGTGCGCGATCGTCTAAGATTAAACCCTAACCAATCGGCTCGAGGAATGGCACAGAAAATGGGTCTGAAGAGAAGCTCCGTCAACATAATCACAATCGAATTTGGACTTATCAACAAGATAGTGCGCCGGCTCACAAGGCAAAGAAAGTGCAAGAGTTTTGTTCAAAGACCTTCCCGGACTTCATCTCGTTTTCTGAGTGGCCACCCAGCTCACGCGATCTTAAACCATTGGATTACTCAGTCTGGAGTGTTCTTGAAGCCAGGGCATGTGCAAAACCAGAAAGTGCGCGATCGTCTAAGATTAAACCCTAATCAATCGGCTCGAGGAATGGCACAGAAAAATAAAGATATTTAAGTGAAATTTTCGAGATCGGTTGCATATTCGGTTAAAAGCCTTTTGCCTTTTGTGTGTTGCGGTAATTCTTGGTCACCCTTTAACTCAAAAAAAGACCATTCGAAATGGATGCATTCGCTGGCGGTAATCCGATCCAATTCGGTTGCATCTCGGCCAAATCGCTTTCCAGCGAAAGATTGCTGAAATGAAAGTCGTTCAATTTCATATGCTATAAAAAAATATGCAAATTTTCAAATGCCCAACCGTGAATACTGTTGATCTTCTTCTGGATCAAGATACCCATCAAGCTGTGGTCGCTTCTCCGAGTCCAGCGAATCGTGCGTCTACACTTTTTTTAAAAAAAGTATCACAATGAAACACGACTATATTCATTTAAAAGAAACCGTTTGCTAGAAAAGCTACCGTTATCCCCCCACATTGCTTTTGTCGTGAAAACAGCTACAACTACAACTATAACTACATTTATGTAACTTAGCATTGGGTTACACAGATGTTCTAAAGGCAATTCCGGGCCAAGCCTAGCCTACAGTATCTACAGTACTACAGTGCTTAAGTCTGAGCCTAAGCCTGAACCTGAGCCTAAGCCTGAGCCTGAGCCTAATCATGAGCTAGCCACATTGCCTGGACCTGGTTATAGCCTAAACTGGCTAGACTCTGTTGGAGGCAACTAAACTTTTGTCTAAATTTTTAAAAGCCTACGGTAACTTTATCGCATTTTTTAGGATAGGATAAATTTTTAGGATGTATTCTTGATTAAACAATCAAGAATACGGTGATTACAGTTGACTCTCGATTTAACGATTCGCTCGGGATCAAAAATTTCGATTTAAGGATTCTAAAACGTGCCCCAAATTTCTTGCGTAGCTGCCCTAAGCGGCTAACGATTGCGTTTGGCTGCGCGTGTTTTAGAATTTCAAAATCGTTGTATCGAGAGTCGTTAAATCGAAAGTCGACTTTACCAGCAGCGTTTGTGGCCATTTAATATTAAGCGATGGGTTGAGAAAAGCACGAGATGTTGATGGAAGCATTTCATCGAATGGAAGTGACATCGCTGATCGAGAGGGACACGTCGGCTCGTGGCCACACTGAAACCGAGATATAATCTGGCTAGGTGTCTAGGTATACTTTGTGCTCGAAAGTTTTCAAACACAGCCTTTCTGGCGTACTGTTCTTCTTATTGCAAAGAAGAAATGAAGGTCATCTTTTTAATAAAGGTAATCTTTTCGAGGAAAAAGAAAAGCACAAGGCTCTAGCTTTCTTCAAAAAGATTTCGAAGTTGAAAAATTGAAGAAAACCCACGAGATCCCTTGTCAACGATGAGGCGGAAACACTCTGTTGTACTCTTGGCATCTCATTGTTATTATTTGTTGTGATTGGAGTGATTGTTGCACTTCCAGATCCAAATAAACGTCGCCGAATATTCCCCGATTTCTCCTTTTCTTCATCGCCTTTCCCATCGTCTTTTGAAGACATTCTGCAATTTTGAATTGAACATATTGAATTTAAATTTTAAAAACAATTCAAGAACTTTTGAGGAATTTGAAATTTGAAAATGTCAAAGGATGAGATCCATTTTCCCTGAGCGAATTCACCAAAAAGAAAAATCGAGATTTTTTTAATTAAAAAAGAAAAACAAAGCTTTTTTCCATGGTAACCAAAGAATTAGGTGAAAATTTTGCAAAGCAGAGTTGTAGGAGATGAAGAAAAGGCTCAGGATAAGATCAGGGATTTTCGATCGGGCTAGCCAGGCTATCTTTCTTTCGGGCAAGTACCGAAGACTGGCTTTGGCCTCAAAAACTATTCTGGATTCTGTCCCTGATCTGAGCAAGCTTGAGCTGGATGCTGAATCTCAGTTCTCCTATGTCTCTGTTCGGGTTCTAAGAGCTGGGAGATAAAAAGGGTAAAGGCAAGAGTGAACTTGCTCGAGAGGGCCAGCACTGTTTCAAAAGTCAACTCCAAAGCAGCCAGCTTTAACTTTAATATTCCCGTTGAAATGATTCAGAATGGTACAGCTTAGAGTCAAAATTTCAATAGAAAACGCATAATTAGGACTCTGGCTTTTTAGAATATTTCTGAATATGGTTATTTTAAAATATTTTTTTAGAATCTTAATAATCTGAAATAAATTAGACTTGGTGAAACCAAAAAGCAAGCTTTAAAAAAAAATACCGACTGGGGCTACCAGTGGTGAATTTATCGCATACACGAAATATATCAATCACAATACAACGACACACACAATACTAGGCTATATCTTAACTTAACCCACGTCATGACAGACGGCTCCCTAACCCTAAGCTCAATGGGGAACTAAATAGCTTTTTTGGTGGTGAAGGGAAGATGACGATGAAGGAGTGGCTTGTCACTTTAAAGAACTGGGGCCACAACCACCAGACTGCCCTCCAGAAAACCTCTCAACCCGAAGGGAAAGGAAATCCGAAGGGGGTGACCATGTCGCATGTGGGGTTCGAACCCTCGACCTTCCGATTAAGATAAAAGACACTTAACCAGTCAGCCACACGTGCTCCAAGCTCCAAGCTTTGTAGCAAAAAGTAGCAAAAAGTAAGCGTAAATCGAAATTTTCTTTTTTTAAAAATGAAATCAACACTTTTGTCATGGTAACGAAACTGAAAGAGTTGAAGAAAGAAAGAAAAAAAATCAGGTGTTTTTTATAAGAAAATGGATAAGTTGGGATGGGAGAATGGGTAGAGCACGTGGGGAATCTGCGGGTCCCAAAGAACTCCATCCCAGTTCTCCTTGTTGTGACGGTTGTAAGAGGCATAAAAAGGAGAGTTTCCCCCTCTTCTCTTCACATCGATCGATTCGTTGCCCTTTTCTTTCTTTCTCTGAAACTCTCGCTTTCTTTACTATTTTCCTTTCCTCTTTCATTTAAAGAATTCTCTTTGAAGAGTTCTAAGGAAAAAAAAGCATTCACAATCATTGTTGACATAGATTTTCTGATAGTTTGATGAGAGACTTTCGAAATTCGAATGATATTGAAACAAAAAAATCTAAAGGAGAATCGAGAGAGAAAACTCTGAAGTCCGAAGTCAGAAATCTTCAGACTGAAGTCTGAAGTCTGAAGTCAGAAATCTTCAGACTGAAGTCAGAAGTCTGAAGACTGAAGTCAGAAATCTTCAGACTGAAGTCTGAAGTCTGAAGACTGAAGTCAGAAATCTTCAGACTGAAGTCTGAAGTCTGAAGTCTGATTTTTCTTTCAATTTAGCTTTTGTTAAAGGAATGAAATGGTTAAAGAAGATGTATTGGGTTAGTGAATTGAAAACTCCGGGACTTTGAACTAAAACATATTCAACAATTTATTCAACATAAAACCATAAATTCATTCCAAATAATTTCCATTATTATTGATGACTTCTGCCCATTTTACAGGCAATTAGCGGATTCCTCTTTCGTAGTAGGATTTTGGTTTGTGTGTGAGACTCAAAAATGGAGGACTGAAGATACCAGCTGTCAGCCCAGTTTGAGCACTTTCTTCAAAAGAAACCCATTTTGGTGTCAATAGAAAAGTTGTAGAGAATCAAAAATGAGGCTTATAGCCAAATTTCCAAAAAGATACA
The DNA here is from genome assembly GCA_958450365.1 of Mesorhabditis belari. Classification (NCBI taxonomy): domain Eukaryota; kingdom Metazoa; phylum Nematoda; class Chromadorea; order Rhabditida; family Rhabditidae; genus Mesorhabditis; species Mesorhabditis belari. Next base: position 2,808,016 of record CAUEEP010000737.1, on the reverse strand, counting down.
CTTAGTAGTTTCGCTTAACATGCAAGTTTTGTGAAAATTCGTAAATTTTGCATTTCTTGAAAACCAATTTTTGAATCGTTCTCAAAAATTTGGATATAAGCTTGATTTTTGATTCTCTACAACTTTTCCATTGACACCAAAATGGGTTTCTTTTGAAGAAAGTGCTCAAACTGTCACATATGACAATAGCCGGCAGTTTTCAATTCACCAACCCAATAGAATTTACAGTAAAAATATCGCCAAATTCTTTATCGAATCTATTGAACTCGAATTTCATTCCTCTAAACATAAATCTTCTCTCTAGAAAAAGCTATGCACTTAAGCGGGACTCATTCAAAAATTCCTAGAACAAAACCAAAGACAAGAGCTAAACCGAATTTCATTCCTCTAAACTCTAGATCTTCTCCAGTCCGTCTAGATCTTCTCCAGTCCGTCTAGATCTTCTCCAGTCCGTCTAGATCTTCTCCAGTCCGTCTAGATCTTCTCCAGTCCGTCTAGATCTTCTCCAGTCCGTCTAGATCTTCTCAGTCCGTCTAGATCTTCTCCAGTCCGTCAGATGATCTGTTTTTGATGATCAAAATGATCAAATTGTACACGTATTTATATGGAAATTTGTTTCCATTCAAATTGTTTATTCGAATTCTATCTGAAATCGAAACCACAACATTTAAAAGGAGCATTTTTCTCGTAAAAACATTTCAAAGCTCAAACATTTCAATTTCTCGAAAAATTTCAAGAAAAGGCCACATTTTTATTGTAGTTATTTGGTGCACATTTTAGAAAAGAATAGATTAAAACTACGGTAATGTTGGCTAAATCTTTAGCCTTTTTCTTTTCATCACAGTCACGCGGGAATTCAGTGAAACAAAAAAAATGAGAGATTTTCTGTTGGTTTCAACTAGATTTTGAAGAGTTAAAGTTTCAATATAAAATGCAAATCACAAAAAAGCAATAAATTAGCATTTGATTTTGATTAGAGTGACATATTTGGTCGCCACACGCCGACAGTCGTGTCACTGAAAAGTTTTTCATGATTTTCTCTTTCTAAAATGGTATTAACTTTCCTTTATCTATCATAATCCTAATAAGCTTTTCTAAAAACGTTTTTTCTATCGAAAACTACCGTAATCTTGCTTCTACTTTTTATTTACCGTATTTACTCTATTAGTGGGGTCCCCCACTATTTTTTCAATCCCCTTCCAGACGACCCCACTATTAGAGAAATTTAAAAGAACATAAAACCAAAGTTTTAAGTTGAAAAGATATCAATTTTTCTCCGAAATTCTTGAAAAAACAAGTTTGGCTTCATATTTTATTTAGCTTTAACCGTAACAAAACATTAACAAACAGTAAAAGAACTAATCCAAGAGATCAACAATTGATGTATCACTTTCGTTACCAATATTAGAGAGGACCCCACTATTTTTTCAACCCCCCTCCAGACGACCCCACTATTAGAGAGGACCCCACTATTAGAGAGGACCCCACTATTAGAGAGGACCCCACTAATAGAGTAAATACGGTAAGCAATAAAAATCAATACTATAGATTTTATCGAAAAAAAGGAATCAAAATGTGCAAAAAGTAGATGGAGTGGATAAAACTTGAGTAGATTACGGTAGTTTCAAGAAAAGTTGACACATTTTAGGATAGGTAGGCAAGATTACTGTAGCTTTTGAAAGCTAACATATTCCAGAACATACACTACTGGACAATGAAATTTGAAAAAAGGTCGTCACTTTCGCGCGTCTGTAACTCCCTTGTCTTTACCGTATTTCTAAATATTAATATTACCATTGTGTAGCCCTTGAAAAGAGCTTTCAGAAAATTTATAACACTAATAGTTTAAACTCAAAGACAATGGAGTTGCAGACGCGCGAAAGTGGCGATCGTTTTTCAACGATGATATTTCATTGTCCAGTACTGTACTTTCAGAACAACATCTGTTCGTTAAAGATTTGAGCTTTCAAAATCTACCTAGATGCGGTGAAGAGAAGACCGGACGAGTGGCAAATGTTGTTGATCGATTCGGAGTGGGCTTTCTCGATCTAAAACCTTTTTTTACTATACCTTTTGCTTAGTACATTCATAAGATTTTTGAATTTTCGGGAAAATTTATCTGTGTTAGCTAGAGTTTACTAGAAAAGCTAGAAAAGCTTAGCTAGAAAAGCTTAGCTAGAAAAAAGCAAACTAAGGTATAACCCTTCGGGAATAAGTTTCTTTTCCCTTGGGGAATAAGTTTTGTTTCCAGCAAACTGGGGTAATCAGTTTTTTTCAATTTATTCTATCAGAAAGTGCATGCCATTGGATCAAACTGCATGCATACTTTATTTTATGAAAAACTGCATGCTATTTGGGTCTAAATACCGTAAAAGCTCTAATAGAAGAGTCCCCTAAAGGAGCGTCGCGTAGTCGAAGTTTACACTCAAAGAATCGTTCATATCTTGACACCAATACGTTTGTTTCTGCGCGCTTATGTAACAAATTAAAATAGAGAGGATGGGCGATTTTTTGAGATATAAAACTTATTTTTAGCATTAACCAGAGCATTAGAAAAAATGATTGAAAAATGATGAAAAATCGGCTCTTTTTGCCACTTACACTCAAAGAATCGTTCATATTTTGACACCAATACGTTTGTTTCAGCGCGCTTAGATATCAAATTAAAGTAGAGAGGATGGGCGATTTTTTGAGATATAAAACAAATTTTTAGCATTAACCAGAGCTTAGAAAAAATGATTGAAAAGTGGCAGATTTTTCATTTTTCCAAATCGGCTCTTTTTGCCACTTTTCAATCATTTGTTCTAACAGACTACGCGACGCTCCTATAGAAAGCTCTTCTATTAGAAGATTTACGGTATGTAATTTGTTTATGCTGCAAACTTTTTCCAGATTCAACCACCAACCGTTTCAACGAGTCTCATCCTTCTCGTCGATGTGACATCCCATAATTTGATCGTTCCCTCTTTACAACAAGATGCCAATAAAGTCTCTGAACCGAGTGGAGCCAAGCAAAGACCCTAAATATTGATAGATAGATAGATAGAACAATACAATAGATAGACAGAACCAAAGTTATGCAGATAAGCGATTAGCCATATACCCACAGACATAGCCACACCCACCTGTACATAGCTGTTATGTGCTTTCAACTCTAGATGATCCCTCTTATTATCAACCAGATTGATCTTCATAATATTCTAAAAAGGAAAGATTTTTCTAATGAAATCAAATCTCGCAAACCATATCCTTGCTGGCTGTGTAGATGTGTTGATCATAGGAAACGATACAGGTCACATTATCGTAATGGGGTGGGTTGAATTCGACCTAAAAAATAATAGTTGTCTAGTTTAATCTGAATCAATCAGGTAAAGCTTGACCAGGGATGTCTAAACAGCCTCCAACTCTGACCAAAAGGCAAGCCAGGGTCTGATTTCTAGCCTAACCTAGCTTAGTCCCTCTCTTTCTCCCTTCTCTTCTTCCTCTCTTTCTTCTTCCTTGTCTTTCCTATTTCTTCTTGGGCAAAGAAGGCGTCAATAGCTCGTCAATAGCTAGTCAATAGGTAGAGCATCGCCCGGTAAGCAGAAAGTTGAGGGTTCAATTCCCTCTCGGGAAAATCCTTTACCATCAACTTCTTTACTTTATTACAATTACACCCTACATTGAAACATTGCTGTAAACAAAACCCACGGCCGCTTCGTGAACCCCTTCACCGGTTGTCGGTAAAGCGTACATTTTCACATAGTGATCCCTCGATCCAGTGAACACATTACATACTGAAAAGTTATGACATTTAAATGTCTATCTTTAATTCGTAAACTACAATACTCTATCGGTTTTCTATCCCACCAACCATTTCTTTCCGGATTCACCGCCACGGACAGACATGACACCTCAGATCGGGGACTGAAATAATTGTTAAATCGATGTTTGAAAAATAAGTTTTCAGTGAAATAAAGCAATTAAATTAGATAATATATGGAAAAATATTCAAATTTGCTCACCTATGCGCTGCGCCAACTAATCGACCGAAAGAGGCCATCTTTGAGAGACACCAAACTCGAACATCACCGCAAAATGACGAAAAGAGAAGCTCACCAGTTGGATCGATCTGAAAAGAGGTATTATAAAAATATCCATTTCTTTAGCACTCACTTCAATAGCGTTGACGACTGTCTCAAGGAAGGGTACTGTATTTTGACGAGAACCGATTGACCCACCGTCACCTGAATTTTATAATGACATCCCTGGTCAAGCTTTACCTTGACCAGGCTTGACCAGGGATCTTTTAAAAACTTTTTTTCACACTTTCAATGTTCATAGCTGGTTTTAGCTATAATATTAATGTTAATGTGAATGCTAATTTTCGATACAATTCTAAAGACAACACTTTCAGCCTTTCAAAAATATCAAATAGAGTTTATTGGAATGATGAATCGTGAGGAAATGATCGAGAAATCGAGAGACCAAAGCGCTCAACTGTCAAGGATTAACGGAAACCCTATAGCCTTCTTTAGGCCAAATTGTGAGCGATCACGCGACCGCACAAAGAACACCTCGCCAATTTACATTCAAATTTCTCTTTTGCTTTATAGATGACCCAAAAAAAGAAGATATTCGGCTGTAAACTTGTACCTGAGGGTTTTCGGGGTCGGCGAATCGATCGCCACTATTCTTAGAGTTAAAAATTAAAGGCAAGCTTACGGTAGCCTTCGAAAACCATCACCATTTAGCATTTAGCATGAGCACCCACCCTCAACCACTTGTCCACTGCTTTGCAATAAACGAACGCATTTCATTTCCCTCAAATCCCAAACTCTCATCTGATACATCGATGCTGAGATGGCCAAATGGGAATTCGGCACAAATCTAAAGATTTAGGAAAAAAATTTACCCACTTTTTAGCTTTTAATGTAACCTGACAGCGTGCACATTATTCGGATGAACTCCAAGCGTGGCGATCTCTTCTCCCCGCTCCAGATCCCACACTTTTGCCAAACGATCTAAATAAATCATTGTGCCCGTGCATCGGAAAGGATTTGTTGACTGTTTTGAACACAAAGTTTTTTGATCTTAAATCTCTTAAACACCGCCGCTTGGTCACGGATTTAATAGAATGTTTCAAAATTGTAAAGGGCAGGCAACCTATCCCTCTTTTTCGAGATTTATTCAAAGTTAATCCCACGGTTAGGTTCAAGGAGAGGTTCTTTCGTTTTAGAAATTCCAGTCACCTCCAATAACTTTGTTTATAACTCTTTTCCAATAAGAACTGCCAGAATTTGGAATCGACTCCCCAGAGTTTTGAGAGAGTCCAATAGTCTCGAAACCTTTAAATTATCTGTAGATGATCTTGATCTTGAAGCTCTAGTGGATCTTGAAGCTCTGGTGGATCTTGAAGCTCTAGTGGATCTTGAAGCTCTAGTGGATCTTGAAGCTCTAGTGGATCTTGAAGCTCTAGTGGATCTTGAAGCTCTAGTGGATCTTGAAGCTCTAGTGGATCTTGAAGCTCTAGTGGATCTTGAAGCTCTGGTGGATCTTGATCTTGATCTTGAAGCTCTAGTGGATCCCTGAAGTTATCTGTGCTACCCACATTTTACATATATTATACCGTGTTTCTTTTTATCGGCCCTTTTCGTGTTATGTGTATGAATTCATGTGTTTTAATCCTTAAATCTAGCGCACTTTATCTCAGGTCCTGAATAAAGTATCTATATATACAAAGTACAAGACATTCCTCGCAAATCTAGTTCTAGTTTTGCGAATTCTAGATTTCTAGTTAAGAAATCTAGTTTCCCTATCAAAAATCCTTGTCCCAATGTACTTTGTGCTTGAAAATCGTAAATGTACCCTTTCTGGTGCGCTCAATTCTTGTTGTTATAGGAAAAGCGATGAATTCAGTGCACTAGAAAGGGGGTTTGTTTGAAAATTTCAAGCACAAAGTACGCTAACCAAATTTCAATTTACCCTTTGATCCAGTGATGAGGAAATTCTCGTTTCCATCAATCGACAGCACCGGTTTCACATGTCCATCCAGTAAAGCCGTTTTCACAATTCTCACTCCTCCCCCGCTCGCCGACACGATTCGACCCTTTTTACTGAAAAAAAATGACATTCAAAGCTTTACAAATAAGCTCAAACGAACAAGATGCTTGTGAATCTTTTTAAAAAAGTTTTTTTTAAAATTTCCCAATTCACAAACACTTTGCACAAAGGATTCCCCAGAAAAAAAGCGGAAATTTAAACGCAAATTATCCATCTAGACATCGAGATCTTTTAAACATAGGGATTTTTTTGCAAAGATTTCTTTTTTTTTCTTTTTTTTTTGTTCATTTCAACTCACTATTCTTCGGGTGCAAGTGGCCTAAAATAGAGAAAATCTGGTTAATGAAAAAGTGTTTTTGAGAAAAGGACTCTTCAAAAATCTCCCAAATTACCTCAAAGCAATCTAGCGTTTTCTAAAAGAAATCCAAGAAAATCCCGTAATCTTGACTCTAGTTTTTATCCAATCTATTAGGTTGATGCAAAAGTCTTTTTCATTTTTTTCGTACTTCTTTTGAAAAATAACAAAGTCATCAATTAACCTATTGTTTGCTCTAAATGAAAAGTGTTTATTGTTCAATTTCCCATCCTTTTAAGTCAATTTGGGTTCACTTTCAGGCAAATTCGAGAGTGAAAACGGGTTTTTCATAAAAATCTATAAAAACCTCCATAAAGAAATTGGCTGAATCAATTTCTCTGAAAATCTGAAAAAATATCGAACTTTTTGTGCTCTATCTTTTATTTATTAACATCAAGATTGGTTTCCTTAGCTAAAGCGTCCAAAATGCATCATCGAGCCGTCGCCTTTTTTGACTACCCGACTTCAGGCTCTCAAAAAAATCTAGACATAAGACATTTTCAACTCGTTTTAATGTCATTTTGCAGAAAAATAATTGGTCTTTCGAATGCAATAAACCGTTGTTCAATTGGTGCATTTGTTACTTTTTAACGGAAGTACGAAAAAAATGAAAAAGACTTTTGCATCAACCTAATACAATCTATTGGGTTGGGGAGAATGAGTCGGCGCCAAACTTTAAAGGGACTTTTTGCACACATAAAGCCTTCTTTAAACATACGTTTTGTTTCATCAAAAGGATCCACTATTTCTCTACAAAATGACTTTTGAGAGATTCCACAAAGCTTTTCTTTCGTGAAGTTTATGAACTTCGAAACGCAGCTGGTTAAAATGGCAAAGAGTCCGACTCATCATTTGAACAGTTTCTTTCACATAAACCTTCTTTGGTGTTTCTATAAAAAAGATAGAGCACATTCAATTACTTAAGTTGCCAAATTTGCAGGAAGATCCCACCAATGGTTTTTTCTAGATCACAGTTTGTAGTTTTTGTGAAAAAATGGCTTTTTCTTGAGCGGAGGCGCTGTTTGAATTTTTTTTAAATGTCATTTTGTAGAGAATTAGTTAACCATTCTACTGATATCAAACGCATACTATTTGACGAAGTCGAATAGAAGTTTTAGACATTTTTTTGATTTTCGGCGCCGACTCATTCTCCCCAACCCAATACAATCTCTAATCTCCAATCTCTAATCTAAAAAAAAAAAAAAAAAAAAAAAAAACATCCAAAAAAAAAAAAAAAATTAAAAAAAAAAAAAAAAAAAAAAAAAAAAAAAAAAAAACCCCACCCACCACCCCCCCCTTCCTCTCCCCCTCCCCCTTTCTTACCCCCCCCCCCCCCCCCCCCACATACAAAACCCCCCCATAAAAAAACCCCCCAAACCCCCAAAAAAAAAAACCCAAAAACAAAAAAAATTCACCCCCCCTCCCCCAAAAAAAAAAAACAAAAAAAAAAAAAAAAAAAAACCCCCAAACCCCCCCCCCCCCCCCAAAAAAAAAAAAAAAAAAAAACCCACCCCCAACCCCCCCTTTTCCCATTTTTTATTTTTTTTTTTTTTTTTTTTTAATAAAAAAAAAAAAAAAAAAAAAAAAAAAAAAAAAAAAAAAAAAAAAAAAAAAAAAAAAAAAAAAAAAAAAATAAAAAAAAAAAAAAAAAAAAACCCAACAACCACACCCCCCAAAAACCCAAAAAAAAAAAAACCCAAAAAAACAAAAAAAAAAAAAAAAAATATTTTTTTATATTATTTTTTCTCCCCCCCTTCCTTTTTTTTTTTTCTTTTTTTTCCCCACACCCCCCCTATTCACACAAATTTAAAAAAAAAAAAAAAAAATAATAAAAAAAAAAAAAAAAAAAAAAAAAAAATCCCCATTTTTATATTTTATAAATAAAACAAAAAAAAAAAAACAACACCCCCCCCCCCTTCCTTCCTCAACCCACCCCACCCCCATTTCCCCCCCCCCCTTTACCCAAAAAATTAATAAAAAACCAAAAAAAAAAAAAAAAAAAAACCCACCATACCCCCCCCTTTTTTTAATTCTCCCCCCATCCCCACAAAACAAAAATATCACCAAAAAAAAATTCCCCCCCCCCCCCCCAACCCCCCCACAAAAAACTTTCCCCCCCTTTTCCCCACCAATAAACAAAACTTTTTACTTTTTTTTTAAAAAAAAAACAAAAAAAAAAAAAAAAAAAAAAAAAATAAAAAAAATATAAAAAACTTTTTTTTTTTTTTTTTTTTTAAAAAAAAAAAAAAAAAAAAAAAAATTTTTAAATTTTAAAATTAAAAAAAAAAAATTTAAAAAAAAAAAAAAAAAAAAAAAAAAAAAAAAAAAAAAAAAAAAAAAAAAAAAAAAAAAAAAAAAAAAAAAAAAAAAAAAAAAAAAAAAAAAAAAAAAAAAAAAAAAAAATTTTAAAAAAAAGAAAAAAACCATTTTTTAATTCCCAACCAAAACAATCTACAATCTCCAATCTACAATCTCCAATCTCCAATCTCCAATCTCTAATCTACATTCTCCAATCTCCAATCTCCAATCTCCAATCTCTAATCTACAATCTACAATCTCCAATCTCTAATCTATCGACTTTTTAAATCATTCAATAGCCTTTTTGAACTTTCACAGAATTGGATAAAAAGTAGATGATTGGATAAAGATTAGAGAAAAGATTACGATAGTTTTTGAAAGTAGAAACCTTTTAGAATAAGCTCTAGATTTTCAAAAGCAAACTCTTTTTGAAATTGCGATTTCAGCTCAAAAATTGATCCAATTTTGGAAGAGTCCTTTAAAATTTGAGGGTAAAGCTGAGAAAAGCAAAAAAGTCTTCAGTTTTCTCAGCTTTGTGCTTTCAAAAAAGCAAAAGAAAATCACTCAAAGCATTTAAAACAACAAAAATACAAAACCGATTGAGGAGGAAATTCGGCGAATTCTCGTGATCGGGCGAGATTGGATGAAGACGTTGGAAAACACTTTGACGATTGGGAAATGATGATGATGTTGATGATGTTGATGATTGAAGAGTCAATGAAGAGGTTAGAGATGATGCAAGGGGATTCGTTTTCTCATTTTTCTCATTTTTCTCATTCATCAATCTTTCCCTCATCAATCTCTCCGGTCTCTCGATTGGAGTCATTTCGGCCAATGGTGGTAAACGGGAAGTTGATTTGACGACACTGGAAACACCGACAAAGTTATACAGATTGGTTATGGTAGGATTAGATGTTGATTAGGCTTTTGAGAAATCTTTTTTCTATAATCGATTGGAAGACAGTGACAGTGACAGCTATTTTGTTTATTTCTTTTACTTATCTCACTTCTAAGAAAACCCATCTTAGATTTTTAAGGGTTACTGTTGGCTTTAGAGAGTCGTTCATCGACAAAACTCTCGAACTAACCCACTAGCCCTAGACTACGGCAATTGCACTTACTTTTAATCACTTTAAAGTGTGCGCCGACTACCATAACCGCCACCAGCAAGTCTAGGCTTAATTCATGGCACTAAAACACGCCTCTGACTACCGTAAACTCGATCACATGGGCTGCGGTGTTACGATAATTTTTGGCTTGATGTTAAGGGAATTTCTTAGCCCATCTTTTAGAAAACGAAATAAGATAGTTGAATTAATTAAAGATTCAAAAGTAACTAACAAATTTTGGGAATTGATTTGGTCTTTTTCAAGCCCAGGTAGCTTAAGATAACTTAAAGATCTCGGCAATTTACTAAAAGAACTTTTTGAGTCTAAACCCACTTTCTATCACTGTCTTTTCTCCGAACCCAATCAACAATCAAAAATCTCATAAAATCTACCGTAATGCCGTGTTGTTTGCTCTTCTCTGTACTCGTTGACCATTTCCCAATAAGGAATTTCTTGAAGAAGTCGATGTTGATGGAAGTGAACCGATTGTCGAGCGATATTTCGAATTTCTTGCGAAACCGCCCGGTGGATGAGTGGATGAGGAAGAGATCGGCAATGGCACAACACTACAAACAAACAACAAAAAACTAGAAATGAGACAACGATTGAATGGACTTGTCTAAGATCTAGGTTAGAGCTGTACATTCAGCTTTTAGCTGTACATTCAGTCCATTCGATTTGTCTAACGATAGATCTAGTTTAGAGCTGTACTTTTTAGCTGTACATTCAGTCCACCTTGTCTAACGATAGATCTAGTTTAGAGCTGTACTTTTTAGCTGACTCGGCCCCCTCTTGCTGTACTTTTGTCGCTTTTAAGTATCTTGTTTGCTTTCATTCAGTCCTTCGACTGTCTAACGTAGTCGTTAGGCTTGAACTTTTTCCTTGAAAACTTTCTAAATACACTATTTCTAGTGCACAGAACTTTTCATTTTCATCAAAATTCACTACAATTGATATAAAAAGCTTATTTGAAGACCAAAAATTAGTACATTAGACAAATCGATCGTTCTAAATTCTATACAAAAACTACCGTATACCGTAAGTAGGTTAATCTATAGATTAATCTGAATTAATCTGAATTAGTCGTTATCTAATATCAAAAAATGTTTGTGCCAAGCCATTCAGAACCAAAAAAAAATATAATTTTGTTACTCGCAACCAAAAAAGATTTGTAAAGCAGTGAGTGAGTTGAATTTTTAGTTAAAAATATTAAAATTAAGTTATTCAGTGTTATTCAGTGAAAAATCAGCTTTCAATTGCAAACTTTACTCAAAAATTCTATTCTAAAGCAGCCGGTAATCCTAAATCTTCGTTGTGCAACTCAAAATTGATAAACGCACCCTTTCTGGCGTACTCAATCCTTTCATTTTTCTGACTATCAACCAATCTGATGTTGCGAGAAAAATCAGGAATTCAATGCGTCGGAAACAGTGCGTTTGTGAGCACAAAGCGCACTTTCTACAGTACTCTTTTCCTCACTCACTTTCTCCTCTTATGCCGATCTTCTGTTGTGCTCCTTTCCGATAGAAGCGCTGTCTCATTCGTGGTTCCATTTGTTTCCCCTTCTTGTGGATACAAAAGTTCATCAGCTGTCGCCGTTCTTCTCCTCACTTTGTAGTCGTGCAATGGAGAATCATCTGAAAAACTTAGTCATTTACTTGTTCGAAATAAAATTTCAAGATTGAGCCTCAAGCTAGTAACTAAACTCCCTTATCTAATACCGTATTTCTTCGAATAGAAGACCGGGTAAAGAGTAACATCGCGTACTCCTGCGTAGCAACCCTTTTTAAAATTTCTTTTCTGCATAAAAGCTTTCAATCAAGTGCTATAGGGCTGGAAAATGACTCAAAAATACCACATGAACTAACAGATTTTTGAGCCATTTTCCAGCCCTATAGCACTTCATTGAAAGCTTTTATGCAGAAAAGAAAAGGGGCTGCTACGCAGGAGTACGCGATGATACTCTTTACCCGGTGTTCTATTCGAAGAAATACGGTAAATCATTAATGATCGGATCAATCAGCACAAGCACAAATATGGATCCGATCTTTCACGAGAACTCATTAAAAAGCTGCAGACAATTGCATAACCTGCAGACAATTGGATAACCAATTGCAAAACCTCGTCAAATTTATATGGATCATGGAATGAAAGAAAAGAATGGAAGAATAGAAAGAAAAGAAAAGAATGGAAGAAAAGAAAGAAAGAAAAGAAAGAAAGAAACGAAAGAAATGAAAAGAATGCCGAAAGGAGGAATTTTTGAGGGGTACGGTAGCGCATCCACGCTTTAGAAGACTCGCCGTGCCGCTTTCGCGCTAGTCTCTTACAACCAGTCAACAGGAATCTAACTCTCAAAATATTGTATTTCTAAACCGTACCATTTCCATTAGCTTGTGATGGGCTGTTTGCTCTTGCCGATGAGCTTCCCCTTGATTGAGTTCGCGACGTTTTGCGACGATTCTGCGCCTCGACGACACGAGAGATCTCGTCAACTGGAAGGATTTGGATAAAATCGGCGTTAAACATTTCTTTATTAGGGTTATTTCTTCAATAAGCTGTTCAATAAGCTGTTCAATAAGCTGTTCGATCAGCTGTTCAATCAGCTGTTTAATCAGCTGTTCAATCAGCTGTTCAATCAGCTGTTCAATCAGATGTTCAATCAGCTTCAATAAACTTGAAAAAGTTCCTTCAAAACGAACCAATATTATGATCGATAATGACACTCTCCAACAATTGCTCATTGATGAACGATTGTTGCTCGAGTTGCACAATTCGGGCTTCAGCTTCCTAAAGTGTTTTGGTTTTAAGATGCTGTTGAAAATACGATTTTACGATGGTTAAATGCTTTAGTTTTTTAAAATTTTGAATCTTGGCCTTTTATTTCTCAATGATTTAACGATTCAAGATCTAAATCAAATGGAATTTCTTTTGTTTTTCATTAATTCAACAATTGATCAACGATTGATCAACGATTGAATCGTTGAATTAATCAACGATTCAAGCTTCAAATCAAGCGCAATTTGTCCTTTTTTCCTGAGAAAAAGATAGTTTTTCTCAAAAACTCAAGCAGTTTCATGGGCAATTAGAGTAAAGTATTCAGCTGAAAAAACCCTATCTTATTTTTAAAAGAAATCTTTTCAATGTAATATTCTCAATTACCAAAATTCATTCAATAAATTGAAGAGAGAAAAAAGAGAAAACTGACAAAGACAAGCAAAACGAGTCAACTTCCTTTTCCATAACTCTTCTGCAAAAAAACCCTTATTCATTTCCATTCCTAACCTTTCATCAATAGTTTTTTCATTCAAAGATTATTCATTTCTTTCCATTTATATTTATCTACAGAGTGGCTGAAAATTACGTGCGCGCAGCATCAGCATCATAGTTTTAAACAATGTATAAAGCATTACTACTCATCTTTTTGTGTTTTAATATTCTTTTTATCGTTGTCTATTAATTTTTTGTTAAAAAAGTTGTTTTCTAGGTCATGACAAAGACGTGCGCTAGTCGGGACGCAATCGCACAGCTGGCGACGAGCGGCATGAAGAACTCGTCGATCGCATCGAGGCTTGGGGTGGCTCTGAGGACCGTCCAGAAGGTCGTAAAGCAATGGAAAGATGAGGGGCATGTTCAGTCCAAGCCCGGAAGAGGACCAAAGAGGACCGTTAACACCCGAAAGATGCGTGGGATCATCAAGAGGAGGATCGAGCGAAAAGACGATCGTAGTTTGAACAAGATGGCAAAACAGCTTCAAATTTCGCGTTTCTCGGTTCAATCGATAGTGAAAAATGAGCTCGGACTTCGGAGTTACGAGTTCTTCATGCCGACGAGCGGCATGAAGAACTCGTAATTTTCAGCCACCCTGTATTTATTTATATTTATCTATTCACATCTCCAATGAAATCTCTCATTAATATTTTCTGAATTTCAAAACAAATCGGATGAGCTGCAAATCCCATTTTTAAGGTTTGTAAGAAGTTTGTTAAATCAAAATTTAAATCAAATTCTCATTTCTTTAGAACATTTCCGTTTTTTGAGCCCGGAAATTCCTGGTTTACCTTTTCCAAAAATTGTCCCCTCTTTGCATATTTCCGAAGTAAACTCACGCAGATTAGTGAAAAGTTTGAAATTGTTCAGGAAATTGTGAAAAATTAATCGAGTGGATACTTTAAAAGTTCGAAAAGAGAAGAAAAGTTCAAAGAAATTACTTAAAAAGCCATTGAAAACCATTGAAAACAGCGAGTTTTTTATGGAATTTCTCTGATTTTCGAAACTTGACACGTTTTAGTAATTTTCTAAAGCCTCATTTTTTAAAGCCTCAGTTTTTAAAGCCTCATTTTCTAAAGCCTCATTTTCTAAACAGACTTTTTGAACTTTGATTTGTATCCTTGCAAGATCTTAAATTTGCATAAATTTTTAAAAAAACTATTTTAACAGGAAACTCTGGAACTTGAACTTATTATTCACCAAGTTTCCCCAAAAACATTTCCCAATCGAATTTTTGTCAATTGAACCTTTCCATTGAACCTTTCCATTGAAGCTCATTTCTCTCTAATTGGGTGAGGGTGGTGAATAAATTTTCGTGCATAAAAATTCTAATAAATTCAGAAAATATTAATGAGAGATCTCATTGGAGATATGAATAGATAAATGGAAAGAAATGAATAATCTTTGAATGAAAAAAAAACTATTGATGAAAGGTCAGAAATGGAAATGAATATTTCCCTTTCTTTGTTGTTTTGCAGAAGAGTTGCAGAAGTTGTTTCGAAGAAGAGTTATGCAAAAGGAAGTTGCCTCGTTTACTTGAATTTGTCAGTTTTTTTTCAGATCTGCTCAAGGCTTGAAAACACACCCTTTCTAGTACATTCGATTCCTTATTTTCTCGTGACATCAAAGCATTAAAGACTAAGAAATGAAGAATTTAGTGCACTAGAAAGGATGCGTTTATCGATTTTAACGCAAAGTATTAGGTTGATGCAAAAGTCTTTTCGTTTTTTTCGTACTTCTGTTAAAAAGTAACAAATTCACGAATTAATCTATAGTTTGCTCTATAAAAAAAGTGTTTTTTTGTTCAATTTGCATCTTTTTAAATGAATTTCGGTTCACTTTGAAGCAAATTCGAGAGTGAAAAACGCCTTTTTCGTAAAAATCTATAAAAAACTCTACGGGAAAATTGGCTGAATGAATTTCTCTGAAATTTTGGCGAAATATCAAACGTTTTTTTTCTCTATCTTTTATCTATTGACACGAAGATAGGCTTTCTTTAGCTAAGGTGTCTAAACCGCATCATCGAGTTAGCCCTTTTTGACTACCCGACTTCATACTCTCAAGAAAATCCAGGCATTAAATATTTTTAAACCCGTTTTAATGTTATTTTGCAGAAAAATAATTGCTTTTTCTAATGAAATCAACCGTAGTTTAATTCGTGCATTTGTTGGCTTGAAACGGCAGACGAAAAGGAACAAAAACACTTATGCATCAACCTAATAGCATAAATAGCTTTTTACAGAATACTTGCTGGTTTATGGATGGGACTTTTTAAGCAAGCCCAGAATCAATTTTCAGCACTAGGAGAGCCTATATTTTTTCTCCACCATATAGTGAATGTTCTCCTGTGTGGTTCCGCGTCACCGTTTTACTGAAAGTGAACAGTTGACACACTTCTTGATGAATGACGATAAAAATGGAATTAAGCATCAAAGCTTCAGTCCATTTCAAATCTTAGAGTTCATTTGTGCATCCCCTAATGGGGACGCGTTCCAAAATTTTTTCGAGACACTGTTCGAAGGTCTCGGGGTTAATGCTAACCTCAAACTTGGGTAATTAAACCGAAGAATGCGGTCTCTGTCGCGCTATGTGGACGCTATGTGGACGGCAGACGAAAAGGAACAAAAAGACTTATGCATCAACCTAATACATATATGTATATGTTTAGCTTAAACTTTCGCGAATAAACTCTCAATTCTCCAATCAAAAATTCGAAAATTCTTCAAAATTTCTGAATGAAGCAATCAAAACATCGTTAATGTCAAAGAATTGACGATTTTCTTGACGCAAATGAGGTCATTTTGGAAAATTATAAAGAAAAAGAACTTTCTTTTTTTGACCACAAAGATTTTTTTTTGAAAGCGATCATCTTTCAAAATCCTTTAAGCCCAAAATGGTCTACTAAAGAATATAAATAGTAATAAAAGCAACTGAGCAAAGCGTCCGCTACCCGGCAGCACGGAGAAATCTTTTAATAACTTTTTAACAACAGGCTCAAATTTTTTTTATCGTAATTTTTTTTGCCCTGTTTTCAAATATGTATTGAGATTTTATGTAGATCTTCTGGGGAATGAGATCAAGGTCGGTCACAGACAGACAGACAGATCTTTCGTCATTATATAGTACCAGCGGAAAACTCTAACTAACGTTCTCGCGTTTTCCACGCAATCTAAGCCGCGCCCCTTTTTTACCAATAGCTGCTCACAAACGGACAGACGTCTCTTCTGCTTTATATATGTCGTAGCGATATAAAGCATTTACGAAATTCAGCCGCTAACTTTATTCATGACCTGAGATAAAGTGCGTTAGATTTAAGATTAATTATAAACGTTAATATGTTATACATGTTTTCTTTTTTATCTGTTTTCGCACTCAGGTGTTCCTATTTGCGCAGACCACAACCTGCTTCCACATTTCTCTATCCCTTGCTATTGTCATCCAATGTTTCCTAGCTTGATTGTTCCTGGTTCGAAGTCTTCGACTTGCTGGTGCTGGTGGTGGTTGCACTCTAGCCATCCTTTCTCTGACCGTCTCTGCCACTCTTGTGCTCCACCTCGTTGCTGGTCTTCCGATGGGCCTCTTCTGGTCTCGTGGTAGCCACTCTGTGATCCGTATCGTCCATCCGTATCTGTCGTCTGTTCTTCTGGCTACGTGACCGGCCCATCTGAGTCTTTTTCTCTCAATCACTTCCACTGGATCACAGAGTATAATCTGCTACGGGTTATACATGTTAAATGTTATAAATTTTATTTCACTTTTTGTGGATTAGTTTGCTGATTTGCGTTTTGCAATATAATATGCAATACTTTGAAATCAAAAAACTCATTTGAATCGAGCCATGTTCGCAGAAGCCGATTACAAATTGTACAAATTGTAAACGGCTAGCGAAAAAATTTTCATTTCGTAATCGGCTAGCCGTTAACGAATGAAACGTTAACGGCTAGCCGATTACGAATTTTTCGTTAGCGGCTGAATTTCATAAACGGCTACGACATAAATAATAGATATAGACAAGAATAGAAGACGATATATAGATAAGACAAGTTAATAGATGAGACAAGAAAAGATAAGACGACATATAGATCAGACAAGATAATAGATAAGACAAGAAAACTAGGCTATACTTAAAAAGTTCTTTCACTTGATTATCTCAATTTGTTCTTGCTTTTCTTTTAAAGATCTTAAGTTAAAGATCTGAAGTTAAAGATTTCTTAGTTTCAAAGTTTCAAAGTTTGAAAAAGACATTCTTTAGACCCGTTCTTCCTCAAAATTTCACTTTTTTTCTCTCAAAAATTTCTCGGTTTTAACTTTTCCCTGAAAATCTATAAGGAACCGGGATCCTAAGCTTTTTTTTTGTGGATTGACACCCCCACAACAAGCAATCAAAGAAATGAAAGAAGATGGGTGATTTGAGAGAAAATGGGATCATTTCGAGAAAGAACTCTTCAACTCTCAAAAGCTTTTTGAGCACTCCCCTGAGGGCAACAGCTGTTCCCATTTCGACTAAAAATACCGAAAATCTTGATTTTTTGAGACCCTTTTCCCTTTTTTTTTATGAGAACATGAATGAGGCTTTTCGCTTTTCTTTAGAGAAGTCAACCATTCAACTATCAACACATTCACCCGGCTTTCTTTAGTTAAAATGTTTTTCATGATTCTTTTTTAAATTTTATGGATATGACAATGGATTAGGGAAAAAACTACAATAATAGAAATTACTGATAACATTATTTTCACCTTTTATAATCTAGAGTTTAAAGATTTCGTAAAGATGATCGTCTGGTGATGGATCTTGTTTTATTCAAATGGGAGAAAGAGATAAATGTTGTGTATGCATTGAGTCTCTCCCTCTATCCTTCAGAATTCCCACGAGAATCGTTATCTTCTCCTCTTCTCCTCTTCTCTTCTCCTCTACTCCTCTTCTCCTCTACTCCTCTTCTCCCTCCTCTCCTCTACTCCTCTTCTCCATTTCCTTCTCATCTCCATTTCCTTCTCATCTCCATCAAGAGATCATTCGAAATCTCTTCTATTTTTTGAGATCTTGTGATTGTCTCACCAATCACCAGAGTCCACAAATATTGACACCTCTTGCCTATTGTCAGCTGAGATTGAGATTGAACTTTTTAACCACAACAAGTCTAACTACTCCCCACGGAAAGATTGAGTTTATTTGATATATTTGATATTTGATAAGATTATGAGACTGACGCGCTGCCTACTGCGCTACGGAAGCACGTGATGGGGGATTATTGAGTTACCTTTTGTGTTATAATTACTGAGTTCAAGCTGAAATTAGCTCTTTTATCTTAAGACAACTTAAGCCAAAGAAAAGTAAAAAGAAAACCTTGCTCCCGGTGAGGCTCGAACTCACGACCTTCAGATTATGAGACCGACGCGCTGCCTACTGCGCTACTGAAGCACGAAGGTTGTGGACCTTTTTAGCCTTATAACTACTGTCCAAGATGAAATCAGCTTTAAAAATACGACTGATTTTCGATTTAATTCAGCAGAATTCATTTTTTTCAAACTTTTAGGATTTTAAAACGATTCTTTATAATAACAATTGGATTTTCAATTAATTTTTGCTTCATTAATATTATAAAATCAATGTTTACCGTATCAAATCGATTCGATCTGATGGATAATCTTTTTTCCTTGCTAGAACAGCTCATTCTTGTTCATTCTTTACCAGCTACAGTATTCAAGCAACTAATACTTGATAAAGCTGCTTTTTGTTCTAAACCCAATTAGCTTTTTGGCATTTAGGCAATCTCATTCAATTCTTCTCGATTCTCTTTCGAAATCACTTCAATCTTTTTCCGAAAACCAAAACAAAACTTCCTTGTTTATGGCAGAATTTTTCAGTGAGATGACGTGGAAAAATGAGCTTTCAAAAAGCCAATAACTAAGAAAAGAACAGGAAAAGTCGAATGAATTGTTTTTTAAAAAAAATTTCGATTAAGATCTCCTAAAGAATAAGATTTTTAGAGCTAATTTCAGCTTGAACTCAGTTATAACGTCAGTTATTATAACGCAAAAACCGCTCCTCCTCAAGTGCTTCCGTAGCGCAGTAGGCAGCGCGTCAGTCTCATAATCTGAAGGTCGTGAGTTCGAGCCTCACCGGGAGCAATAAGTTTTGACTTTTTCTTCTTTTAACGGGGAAATGTTTTGGAATTGGCTTAAGTAGAGTATAAATTGACTTGATGCTCAATTGACTGATTTTTGACTCAATTGACTCAATTGATTGCTCAATTGACTATAAATTGACTTGATAAGTTCTCTAAATATTCAAATATCTGAATAAGTTCTCGAAATACTCAAATATTTAGTAGATTTCATGGAGATCTCCATATAGAGGCACCCTCGAACATGTGACCTCTCAACGTCAATCTTTCCCTTCTTTCCCTTCTTTCCCTTCTTTCCCTTCTTTCCCTTCTTTTCCCCTTGATTCTCCAGGAATTCTCAACCGCTTTCCTTTCTTTTTCAATCTAAAATCTCTATTCTTTTTCATTCATAGATGATGAAATGGTGTAGTTGTTTTTTGGATTTCATTCCTTTACTGAACAATGAACTCTATGAATGAATAAAATGGTAAAAAAAGTCGAGTACAGTAATCAGTTTCCCTGTTGTGCTTTCGGGTAAACGCACGCTTTCTAGAGAACTGATTTTGGCTATAAAATTCAGTTCAAGTTTCTTTCTGCTTATCCAATATCAGAACTAGCAAAGGTATGCCCCAGCTACCAGAATCCGACTCAAATCTCTATCATTCTTTCAAAGGGATCTTTAAGTTTTGGAAAGAAGCAAAGGATTTGTTTACGAAAGAAAACCTTTAAAAAACCTTTAAAAAAACCTTTTCGTTAACTCGCTTAAGAGACAGAAGATATTCAGGAAAGAAGGGAAAATAATCAAAACAAACTCTTTTTTTTCTTTGATCTTTGAAAAGAAATCTCTCCTTTCAATCCTTTCATCTCATCTGAAAGCACTGAATCGAGTGGGAATTCGTTTTCTTTCTTTTTATCCAAAAAAAAAGATCTTTTACCCCCTTAAAAATACACCTCGAGCGCTCGAATCTTTGACTCCTTTAGAGCAAAACATTTTTGAGAATTCCATTTTTGATTCCTTAAACGAAACTCGTTGAATGACTTCACCTTTTCTAGTAAACTCTAAAGAATAACCAAGCTATCGTAATCCTAACTCAATCTTACAGTAATCCTGTTACTTTCTAGACTTAAACATCTTTACTCGAGTCTTTACTCAACCTTCGTTTAAGAGAATCAAAAATAAAATCCTCAAAAATGAAGATCTACCGTACTTTTGATTATAGTAGTCCAAATTACGATGACTTTTCAAATTAGCTCTTTTAAAAAAGCTCTAATAACTGAACTAGCAACTACCGTAATTCGGCTTAAACCTCTATCATTTCCACTCAACTCCTGCATTACATGGATTACAATAATAGAAGTTTAGAAGCCAATAGAAGCCAATAGAGATCCAATAGAAGTTTTCAGAACGTACAAAAAACCCAATTTTTGATGCTGCCTTTAAACGCACTTTATCTTAAACATATTAAACAGCAAATTGTGCGGTTTACATTCGAGTTTTATCGTTTCAAAAAGCTCAATTGTTCCAAGTCCCAAAAACTCGACAAACACACAAAAATTCCTTATCCACTGACCTTTTGATTAGCTGTTGCCCGGGTGGCTAAAGTGGCTTGATCGACAGCGAATTGAGTGAAATGATGGAGAATGTAGAGAGCTTCAGGTATTGATGATGTTCCCTCAATCAAATTTTCGATTCCGATCGTCGGCTCGTAATCTTCTCCCTAAATTCGTAAATGTCTTTTTGAAAGTAGCATTAGCATTAGCATTTAGTGGTACTGTAAGTAGCTGAGAATAGCATTTTCTGTACATTTTCTGTACAATTTTACATTGTAATGAGACAATGTAATGTTCAATTTAATTCAATTTAATAAAACCTATCAATTCTCTATAGATTTCTATGTATTTTGTGCTGCCAAAACGCGTACTCTTTGGGAAACTCAAGTCGCTTTAAACGTTGATGTTGAAATTCTACTCTAGCACATAAAGTTTTACAATCTTTCTAATAAAAAACCCTTTTGTTTTCCTTAAAATTGAATTCTGTCATTGACTGGACTTTGAGAGTATTGAGGGAAAGAGTTGCATTAGTATCCGGGAAGCCTTCCATTCCAAGAGTTTTGGATCTTTTCCTCTCTAAAAAGCACTCTTTGACCACCAGAAAAGAGAATCGTTAAAAGTGGGGTTTGGCCTCATATTGGCTTTAGAATCGCAAGGAATAAGAGACTTTTAGAAGAGAGAGAAGGGAGAAGAGAGAAGGGAGAAGGAAGAAGGGAGAAGGAAGAAGAGAGAAGGGGATCTATTCGGAAGGGAGATTCAAGCACTCTTTTTGGGGAATGGGCTTGGACGATGAAATGCCTTTTCCTTTCTTTTTCTTCTAGAATTCTTCTTCTTGAATTGGAGACATGTTGTTTTTCCTCTAAACTTATAGCTTACATCTGTTTTCAAGTAGATTCTTGACCGTAGCTTACAATTTCCAAGGACTGGCCTAGGCTAAGCTATTAGGTTGATGCAAAAGTCTTTTCGTTTTTTTCGTACTTCTGTTAAAAAGTAACAAATTCACGAATTAATCTATAGTTTGCTCTATAAAAAAAGTGTTTTTTTGTTCAATTTGCATCTTTTTAAATGAATTTCGGTTCACTTTGAAGCAAATTCGAGAGTGAAAAACGCCTTTTTCGTAAAAATCTATAAAAAACTCTACGGAAAAATTGGCTGAAGGAATTTCTCTGAAATTTTGGCGAAATATCAAACGTTTTTTTTCTCTATCTTTTATCTATTGACACGAAGATAGGCTTTCTTTAGCTAAGGTGTCTAAACCGCATCATCGAGTTAGCCCTTTTTGACTACCCGACTTCATACTCTCAAGAAAATCCAGGCATTAAATATTTTTAAACCCGTTTTAATGTTATTTTGCAGAAAAATAATTGCTTTTTCTAATGAAATCAACCGTAGTTTAATTCGTGCATTTGTTGGCTTGAAACGGCAGACGAAAAGGAACAAAAACACTTATGCATCAACCTATTAGATTGCCTTTTGACCTGATCCAGAAATCAGACCTCTACCATGGAGCGTCGCGTAGTCTAAGTTTACATTCAAAAAACCGCTCATATTTCGACACCAGTACATTTGTTTCAGCGCGCTTATGTAACAAATTAAAGTAGAGAGAATGGGCGATTTTTTGAGATATAAAACAAATTTTTAGCATTAACCAGAGCTTTGATTAACCATTTTTTAACCAAAAAAATGATTGAAAAACGATGAAAAATCGGCTCTCTTTTGCCATTTTTCAATCATTTTGTTCTAAGTGCTGGCTAATGCTAAGAATCTGTACCCAAAATCGCCCCCCTCTCTCTTTAATTGATACCTAAGCCGCAGAAATAACTGGTGTCGAAAATGAGCGGCCCTTTTGAACAACTAGACTACGCGACGCTGATATTAGAGCTTTTACGGTATTAGCTAAAAAATTTTCTGAATTCTTTATATATCTTTATTTTGGTTCTTGTCTGGGTTGAGGGTGAAAGGGGCTGAAGGGTAGCCCCCTAGCCTTAGCCCTTAGCTTAGCCCCTTAGCCTTAGCCCTAGACCTTAGCTCCTTAGACCTTAGCTCCTTAGACCTTAGCTCCTTAGACCTTAGCTCCTTAGACCTTAGCTCCTTAGACCTTAGCTCCTTAGACCTTAGCTCCTTAGACCCAAGGATGCTAAATATCTAGGAAAAACAGCCGGTTCCTCTATCTTTATCCTAAAGCCAGCTCCTTTCCTTGAGGAACTTTGGCGTTCAAATTCAGCGACTTCTCAGTCTTCTCAGTCTCTTAGAGTTCTCCCTTCTTCCCAGTTTATCGAATTTGAAGGAGGGCAGGGTAGTCGATTTCCTGGATATTTAGATATCTCGATATTTTAGTTTATTTATAGATTCGATGTTTTTTTAAAAAAAGCCTTTATTTTTAAAGACTTATGAGCATTAAAATCGAAAGTTTATATCGAAATTAGACAAAAATTCTCTTGATTTCTTTTAGCTTCTTTTAACTCTTCATTTCTTTTAACCTAAGCTTTTCAATTTTGATTTTTCGATCAAAAAAAGATATAAGTATCATAGATTTTAAAATGATTTAGAGATAGATTTAAATGAAAACAAAAGAATAGCAATATCGTTTGCAATTTAGAACTCAAGTGGGATCTTGAGGTGGTTCGGGGAAAGATTAAATGTCTTTTCTTTGTCAAAGAAGTCTCTACAAATTTGGTTCCTTTTCTCTATAAATTTGGTTCCTTTTCTCTACAATTTGGTTTCTTTTCTCTACAAATTTGCATACCGTTCCAATACGGTTCCAATACGGTTCTATTACGGTTCCAATACGGTTCCATTACGGTTCCAATACGGTTCTATTACGGTTCCAATACGGTTCCATTACGGTTCCAATACGGTTCCTTTTACGGTTCTATTACGGTTCCAATACGGTTCCTTTTACGGTTCTATTACGGTTCCAATACGGTTCTATTACGGTTCCAATACGGTTCCTTTTACGGTTCTATTACGGTTCCAATACGGTTCTATTACGGTTCCAATACGGTTCCAATACGGTTCCTTTTACGGTTCCAATACGGTTCCTTTTACGGTTCCAATACCGTTCCTTTTACAGTTCCTTTTACGGTTCCAATACGGTTCCTTTTACGGTTCCAATACGATTCCAATACGGTTCCTTTTCTCTACAAATTTGGCTCCTATTTGAGTTTTTTTGACTCCAAGAAGTTCTGGGTACATTATTTAGTACAACAAATACAACAGTAAGGAAGCGAATTCCTTTTCCCTACAGGAATTCGGTTCCTTACTGTTGTATTTGTTTCCTTTGAAATGAAAAATTTCAATTTCGATTTTGAAATCATTTCTTTTCTCTCTAGTAAACAATTTCTTTGGCCTTTCCTTTTCCAAATAAACAATTAAAAGATTTGAAGTTGAAAACTAGTTTTTATAGAGTATTATTCTGTTTAGAGTGGGAATTTTATCGTTTTTTTTCACTACACAATAATAAAATTTATGCTCAATAATGTAAAAACCTTTCTAACCCAATGAATTCCTCACTTCTCTTGCACAAACAAAGAAAATGGGGGAATCCAATGCGCTAGAAAAGATGCCTTTACAATTATTGAGCACAAGATACAAGATAAATTCAAATCCAAGGCCTAGAGTGATTTTTCTTAACTCTTTCCCCTCCATTTTCCCCTCAAAAACTTGTCTTTTTTGTGTTCTTTTCTTTCAGGCAGTTTCCCCTTGGGAATTCATTGGAAATTCTTATGACTTTGTAGGAAAAAGAGGAAGACTCAAAATATGGCCCGTCTACCAATACTTTTTCAACTTTCCCTCTCCATCCATCTTTTCATTCCTTTCTCTGTACCAATTTCGTTCAATTTCTTGATCTTTTGAACTTTTGAACTATGCCAATTGACTGCCATAGCTGGATGGCTAACAGCTATAGCTGGATGGCTAACAGCTATAACTGGATGGCTAACAGCCATGGCTGGATGGCTAACAGCTATAGCTGGATGGCTAATCTTAGTCGAGAGATCTTAGTCCTGAGTTGGGATCAATCCCGTCGGCTTCCTTTTGTTTCCCTTTAGGCCTAAGAGCTGCTTCATTAGCTCTGATCTAGACAATGATCTAAATCTAAATGCTCTGATCTAGACAATGATTCTTAATCAGTAGAAAAACAAAAAGCTTAAAGGAGAATCGAGCCATTAAAATTTCTCACCACCTTTTTTCTTCTAATCTAATCAAATCAATCTCGAACTTAAAAGATCAGTTATCTGCTCTGATCTACCCAAAGATTCTTAATCTCTTGAACTTTTAAGTATCAAGTTTAACTGCTTTTAATGTTTGCTAAGCCAAGCCAGAGTCAAGTCTGGCCTCTAGCTGGTTCTAAGAGCAAATTTTCAGATCAAGGCCAAGCCCTAAGCATGACCTAGCGATTCCAATCCATACTTACATATATCTATAATATTATATAATACATTATACTTAGTCGGCCAGTACTTTCTTCTGCAAAAATAACAATCCTTAGCCTACTTGCCTTAGCCTCAGCCTTAGCCTACCTTAGCCTAGTTGATCTAGCTACGATTCTCTATTTTCCAATAATCTTTGTTTCAATAAATAACTTGAATGCAAAGAATTGGATCCATCTCATTGATTCCCACATTCTTTTCAATCTCAATAATGTCTAGTGGTCGTTTATCTTTTTCCTTTTTCTTTTGGGAAAAGATCTGGAAGAGGAATGGATTGGGTGAGGGGTGAGGCAGGGAAGACTCCATCAATGAGAGGCCAACGGGTGGTCCTAACACAATTAGACTTTCTGTCTCTTCCATAGCTATTCTTTTTTCAATTCTCCTTCAGAAGATGAATCGTTTCTCCTTTCTTTTCTTTTTGTTATCTATTCAAACTCTACTTTGATTTTTTGTTTAGAATTGAGGGTATTAGGAGTTTAGATCAATTAAATCCTAATTCTAATCAGTAGACTTCATAAAATGAATGTCTCCAATCGATTCGCCGATCTCGAAAACCCTAGTTACAAATTTAAAGCTAAATATCTTCCGATGAACAAATAAAAAAGTCAATGACTGGCGAGGTGTTCTTTGTGCGGTCGCGTAATCGCTCGCGATCTAGCTAACCCGCCTGGCATAAGGGGCTTGGGTTTTTGATGAGGGGAAATCGTAATTGGAAATTACTTTCCCGATTACTTGCCGGATTAGTTTCCCTATTACTTTCGCGATTACTTTCCCTATTACTCTCCCTATTACTTTCCCTATTACTTCCCCTATTACTTTCCCTATTACTCTCCCTATTACTTTCCCTATTACTCTCCCTATTACTTTCCCTATTACTTTCCCTATTACTTCCCCTATTACTTCCCCATTACTTTCCCTATTACTTTCCCGGAATCCCTATTTTCAGCTCATAAATCATCAAAAGGTTAATAAAATTTTCAAAAAAACAATCAATTTTCTTCTAGAAAATCCAAAAAGATTTCCTCGATTTTGTACATAAAATTGAGTTTATTTCTCTTTTTTGAGACTTTTTTATAGGTGACAAACTCGGCTCACTACTACAAATTATTAAGGAAAATTTTTTGCATCATTTTTCGACTAATTAAAAAAGCTTTTTTTTCATTTTCCTTCCAATATCCAATAAATTCAGTGCTCTAGTAAGGGTCTATTTACATTTGAGCACAAAGTACATGGAAAAGAAAAGGACAGAGCGAGGGGAAATTGAAAATAATTAGAAGGAATTTAGAATTATTCTAGAATTATTTAGAATTATTTAGAATTGTTTAGAATTATTCTAGAATTATTCTAGAATTATTTAGAATTATTTGGAATTATTCTAGAATTATTCTAGAATTCTTTAGAATTGTTTAGAATTGTTTAGAATTATTCTAGAATTATTCTAGAATTATTCTAGAATTATTCTAGAATTATTTAGAATTATTTGGAATTATTCTAGAATCTCTTCAGGGTTGACAATAAGAAAAGCCTGAATCAGTGATAACTACAGTGATAACTGTATTGGCTTCTTTCAAGAGTAAGTTCTTTCCAGGCAAAGCTAAGGTTTGATAAGGAAAGATCTGGACGGGTTTTTTTGCCTTTTGGCACTTTCTAAAACAATAACAAACACGATTTAACTCTAGATTTCAACTCTAGATTTCAACTCTAGCTTTCAACTCAAGATTTCAACTCAAACTAAAGCTCTTAAGCTAATCTCTTAAAAAATCTCTTAATCAACAACTTTTTGGCAAAATTGATAAAAGAAAAACGGAAATATTTTTTTAAACTTACCATAATTGGCTTATTTTTTCATTTTTTTTTTCTCAAATAACGATAAAAATGAGGAAATTAGAGCTGAGATTTGTATTTTGAAAAGAAAAAAAGAAAGGTCGCAGCTTGTTCAAAGCTTTTTTTTCAAATTTCTATACTTTTTTTTTTGTTTTCTTTTAAAATCAAAGATTATTATTGTATTATTGTATTATTGTATTTTTCAGATTGCAAAAACTATTCTGAAAGTTCTGTTTAAACGATGTCGAATCGACCATCAATAGAATTGCCGGCGTCGACGAAGAGAGACAGCTTGATGCCCGGGGGAAATGATCAACCAAGAAAGGGATCTTTTTTGGGACCAAAGGTATTCTTCACAATATAGGAATGCTCAAATGGACAGCAGCTTTTATGGAAAAACCAATTTCAAAGCAGATCAAAGTTAAGCTGTAAAGAGCACAGCTTTCAGCGGCTTTGTTCTTTACAAGTGTTCATGTTCGAGCACTCGTTCAAGTACTCGAGCGAATGTTTACACTTTTGAAAGTTACTCTTCGAGAGTTAGAAAGTTCACGGCTAGTGGCAGTAATAACTCTGAAACTTTCTAAATGCCTTCAACGTGCCAACTCTCGAGCACAAGAACGCACTAATTCTCGAATGTATTCAAGCACTCGAGCATTTGTACTTTACCAAATGTTCTTCAGAGTTAAGCCGGGTCAGCTAATTCAAATCATATTTTTGTAAATTCGTGTAACCTTTGATCCAGACCTAGCTTGAAATCGAGTAAGGGATAAGGCCCAACTCTGGGATAAGGCTCTACTCTGGGATAAGGCTCTACTCTGGGATAAGGCTCTACTCTGGAGGCAATGTCGCTGTAGCTTATTGGTTGCTGTAGCTTATTGGTAGAGCCATAGCTTGGTAAGTTTGAGGTTACAGGTTCGAATCCCGATGCTGTCTAATTTTTGCATTGCAACCTCAACCCATAAAAGGACCGGCTTATTCAACTGTCGGCTTTGGACAAGTTTGGTATCAATTTGACGCATTTCTAAGCTTTGAGAGTCTCCCCTAGCCTTATTGCTTTCAAAGCGCTTTGATTTAAAAACGAATTTTAGCTTTTTTAGAATATGATAGAGAACTCTTATGACTCAAAATAGATTTAACGTTAAGTGAACAAGGCTCAATTTTGGTGAAAGGCTCTTTCGATGGATTGTAATGAGACTTTTTGTGGCGTCTACATGAAAATCTCAGTCTTTCAGTTGTAAAATTTGGATTCTTTCAAAAAAATGTGTACACAATTGCCCAATGATCTCCTAGTTTGTGTGAAAGGCAATCAAATCTCGACATTCAAGTATTTCCCAACTCTTTTCCTCAATATTTGACCATTAGAAGGGCCGTCAATTGAATTCCCCGACAAGAAAAGGGCTTATTTTCGAGAGAGAAACAAAAAACGGAAAAAAAACGGAAAGAAAAGCCAATTTTGGTGAAAGGCTCTTTCGGTGGATTGTAATGAGACTTTTTGTGGCGAATTTTTCTGTGAAAAGGATAAATTCCTTCCAAAAATTCGTACAAGAGATCTTTTGAGTTCCACAAGTGATCTTTTGAAAAGAAATTTCACATAAAATAGCTCTATATTGTGAGAAGATAAGAGATTGAGCTCTTTATCAAAAGCTTTCTAACAGCTTTTGCTGTCTACAAAAGCTTTATAACAAGTCTTTCGACTGTAGAAGTCTTTAGAAGTCTTTTGGCTGTAGAAGTAGACGTTCAAAGAGTATTCAATCAGTATTCAATCAGAATTCAATCAGAATTCAATCAGAATTCAGTCAGAATTCTTTTATTCTTCCCTTAATTGTAGTCCCCTTAATCAAGGTTCTTTGGATAAATGGATCCCCGACTACGTTCAGCCCCAACTGTCCAGCAGGGCGTTAGCCGAAAAGATTCCTGCTTTCTCGTTATCGATTGGCGTTATCGATCGTTACCGATAACAAATTGATTATCGATTGGCACGACAACAAGGATTTCCCATAGAAATCCCTAAAGAATCGAAAGAAATCCCTATTTTTTTTTCTCTTCTTGTAAAGAATCGGATTTTGATAAATGATATCCAACGAAATGTCATCGCTTCTTTGAAATCCTTTGAAATCCTTTGAAATCCTTTAAAATCCTTCCCTAAAAATCCCCCTAATCTCCTTAAATTTCTCCAACAATTCTCATCATTGACCCCAATTTTCATAAAAGAATTTTCTTTCAAAGAAAAAAAATCTCCAAAATCCTCTCAATCTTGGGGTATTTTTTTTCTCAAACCAAAACGTCAAATGTTATTTATACTTGTGAAGATTTTAGAGATTAAGATATTAGAGATTATCGAGATATCGAGAGAAAAACTATCTAATGAATGGATTATCTAATGAATCTAAGAAGAGCTCCTATCCATTAGATGAACTATCTAATTATCTAATGAACGAACCTATCTAATGAATGAATTATCTAATGAATGAACTATCTAATGAATCTAAGAAGAGCTCCTATCCATTAGATAGTTCATTCATTAGATGAACTATCTAATTATCTAATGAACGAACCTATCTAATGAATGAATTATCTAATGAACGAACCTATCTAATGAATGGATTATCTAATGAATGAACTATCGATAGGAGCTCTTCATTTCCTTCATTATCAAAATGAACAACAAAAGAACGAGGTTTAATGATTTCAACAGCAATTTTTTCATACAAAGGTTGACTTTTGTCAGGTTCTTTTTTGGTTCATCATAGCTGTTAAAATCAAATCTCGTTCTCGACCTATTGACAATCAAACTGACAAATAAATAAATCTATTTTGTTAAGAAAATTGACTACAAATAACAGCTGCTTTTGTTTTTTTATTTATTTAGTTTCAATTCACACGTTCTCTTCGTATTCAGGTGGAAAAACAGAAATTATCCAGGAATTTTGAGAAAACTTTGAAAAACTTGAATAACTACAAAAACTGGTGCACTTGATTGCTGAATTCGAGGGTATTTTTATGCTTTTAACAAAACAGCGAAGTTTATCTCGAAAAATAAACGCTCCTCATCACCCCTAACTGTGCCACTTAGCGATCTATCTTCAGCACTCGATCCATCTCCATTCTTTGATCCTTCCTCCCCATCCTGAGCCTAAGCCCATTCCTCCATCTCATTATCCCCTTTGTGCTCTCAGAATCTCTCACTTGTTTTCCGCAATTCGATTTCATACAAGAATGAGAAGGGATTTCAAGGATAATCCTATCTCTCAGAATCTTTCCAAAAATAACACTTTTTTGCCACGTGAGAAAAGACGATCTGATTTTTGGTGGTCAAGCTATGGGGAAAGGGCTTGGAGGAAGCCCGAGAATGAGTTCATTTCTGAAAAGTTTCATCGCTTTCAAACAGTTGTCGAATGCTCAGCCCTTTTTCCCCATTAGCAATCTACCTTTTAGCTCAAATATCTTTGTGGAGGGCTATTCAATTTAAAGATTCTTTGTCGAACCCAGAAAAAACTCAAAGAAACAAGATTGATTTAAAGAAGAGTGATCAAAAATGGTGCTTAAAGGTTTTACTGGAGAAGCAGACGGTAATTTTCTCAAAGAACTGTAAATTTAACACCCAATCTAAGTATTCAAAACTTAACAACTCCAACTCCAACAACAGATAGATCATCGAACATTTGATACACGCCATCCTTTTCCCATTAAAAATCTA
This sequence comes from Mesorhabditis belari, assembly GCA_958450365.1. Taxonomy (NCBI): domain Eukaryota; kingdom Metazoa; phylum Nematoda; class Chromadorea; order Rhabditida; family Rhabditidae; genus Mesorhabditis; species Mesorhabditis belari. The sequence continues at coordinate 2,777,339 of CAUEEP010000737.1, read as the reverse complement.
ACTTTAAGCTCAAATCTCTTCGCGTTGAGCTATTCAATTTAAATATTATTGGTATTATTAGATGCGCCAAGTCTTTCTCTATCGATTCATACAAAAACTATTTCAATTGAATAGTTCAATACGGAGAAATTTAAGCTTAAAGTTAGATTGCAAATGGGAGAAGGGGCGGAACGTGTATCGTCGATCTAAGCTGTCAAATCTAAGCTGACAATTAGCTAAATGCGTTACATATCCAAATTATATTCTAAAGTCTTATTATAGAAGCTCTAAGCCATTTTTTTTTTGACCTTCTCTGCATAACAAATAGTACAATAATTTTGTACAATAACACCCAATCTAAGTATTCAAAACTTAACAACTCCAACTCCAACTCCAACATACAAAATCTCTGATAACAGCTTGTCCCGTTTAGCCAAGAATTTTACAGTTTTCGATTATTTAATTGATTAATTTCGATTATAAAATATCCAAAAATCTACCTAAAATACTTTTTAGGTTACTCATTGTTACTCATTGTACACTTTATGCTCTCATCAAAACACACCCCCGTCTAGCACACTCGAATTTCCTGTAGCAGGAAATTCGAAGAATTCTTTGTGGTGTTTAAACTTAAAAACAACAAATCTCACTCTACAGTAGCTCATTCAATTTCCTACAATCAAACACTACAAACCGATACTTTAACTACTTTAACGTGTTCCAGGCATGGGGAAAACAACTCACAAAAGGGATAATGAGCTCAGAAAGCGCTGGGAGGAGGTGACAGTCAGCCTTTCTCTCCCCCCTTCAGCTCCGAGAAAAGGGATATGCCCGCTCGAGCGGCGCCTCATTTGGCCCTCCCCCTTTTTTTCTCTCTTTTCATTCCAATTCCTTTCTCTTTTCCATCAATTCACTGAAAGCTAACCAACCGCATCTTCACAATTTCCCCTTGCAAACACATCACTTCATTGTCGAGATCACGCGATTCTCAATTCCCCTTCTCATTCTCATTCCCCTTCTCAATTCCCCTTCTCATTCTCTCTTCTTCTACAAACTCCGATCCTTGGCTCTAACCTTAGAATTCAAACATTAGAATTCAAACCTTAAAAGATTCAAATATTAAATCAATTCACAAATCCAATCAACTACAGGAATTTCTGATTTCTAGACATCTTTCCAAATCTATCGGAAACGATTCTAGAGTAAACGAGTACAGTAAACTCGACTAAAATCTGAACAATACTCGATATTCTGATCAGTTGGCTACACCTCTGTTCTAGAGTCATCAAATCTACAGTAGCCTATTCAGTCTATTGAAAGTGACCAATGTCCAGTCGACAAATCAGCCGCCAAACCCGTCCCGCCACGATCGCTCATCTCAGTCATGTCAATCGCGCTCCACTCTTAGCCCAAGCGTCAAGAATCGTCGAAAATGTTTGAAAATTGAAGCTAAATCGATCTAAGATTGAAAAATCAATCAAGAGCTGGCTTCTTTAAGAAAGTCTAGGGTTCTGTGGATAAAAAAGTAGTACTGGTAGCGGGCTTAACAAAAAAATATCTAACCTAAAAGTTAAGCACATGAAAATGCTCAATTATTAAAGGAAATGTTATTTGTCGATAACTGAATAGCTGGGTTATTTTGCTTTTAAAGCTTTAGAATCTGATTTGAATCAGATCAGTTCTTTAGGATCAGATTTGAATCAGATTTGAATCAGGTTTGAATCAGATTTGAATCAGATTTGAATCAGATTAGTTCTTTAGGATCCGGTTAGAATTAGATCAGTTCTTTAGAATCAGATTTGAATCAGATTTGAATCAGATTTGAATCAGATCAGAATAAGATCAGAATCCGATCAGAATCAGATTAGAATCAAATCATTTCTTTAGAATCAGATTAGAATCCGATCAGTTCTTTAGAATCAAATCATTTCTTTAAAATCAAATCATTTCTTTAGAATCCGATCAGAATCCGATCAGTTCTTTAGGATCCGGTTAGAATTAGATCAGTTCTTTAGAATCAGATCAGAATCAGATTAGAATCCGATCAGTTCTTTAGAACCAAATCATTTCTTTAAAATCAAATCATTTCTTTAGAATCAAATCCGAATCAAATCAATTCTTTAGAAAAAATTCAAATCAGTTCTTTAAATCCTTACTTTTAAATGATTTACATAAAAATATTTGTGAAATTGATTGAATTTTCCTTAATCGAACTTTCAGGCATCATTCTCCGAGGATGGGAAAGGTCAACTGAAAACTTTACTCCAAAGTCGACCACCATGCAAGACGAGAGCCATGAATCCATTGGGACAGGTTTCAAATTATAGAATAGATATTATTTGAAATAGAATCTTATCTTTATATCTTTCTTTATCATATTTTGATTTGAATCTTTTTTTTTTCTTAAAACATTCAAAAACTATATTCATTTATATTTTACAGTTTTACTACTTTTAAGCTCAAAAATTTGATAAACAAGGTTTTTTCTGGTGCACTGAACACTTGAATTTTTCTCTTTTATTCTCATTTTTCTCTTTATTCGTAGAAAAACGAAGAATTCAGTGCGCTAGAAAGGTTTTGTTTTCATTTTTGACTCATTGCTGTATTGCTCAATTGCTTCAATTGTTTCAGTTGTAATTCAATTGCTTCAATTGATTCAATTGTTTCAATTGATTCAATTGTAATTCAATTGTTTCAACTGCAAGTCAATTGATTCAATTGCAATTCAATTGCTTCAGTTGCTTCAACTGCAATTCAATTGCTTCAATTGCAATTCAATTGCTTTACTTTCTGGATTCACTCCCAAAAAAACTTTCCAAGCTGCCAAAAAAGATTTCCTTTCATTTTTTGAGAAAAGATTTTATTTGTTGACATTTCTCCCCCGCTTTTTTTTTTTTTTTATTCTATAGCCGGAAGAACTCTCAATTTTCGAGAAGAAATTGTGAAATTCATAGATCTTTTCGTTTATTTGATGGATTTCTTTTTCTTATTCCCAAAATGAGAAATCCACGAATTTCCCCTAGTTTTCCCATACTTTCATAGATTTGAAAAAGGTTTTAGAAAAGAGAACAAGAATAAGTCTGTCATAAAATCATTGTAGAATTGTAGAGTTTATTTATAAAGAAGGAGAGTAAATCTGTCATAAAATCATTATAGAATTTATTTATAAAGCTCTAATCGATTTATTGTCCCTGGAAGCCATTGGGGCGAAAATTTACAATAAATTTTCTTTAAATTCAATATCTTTTTGTTATTTTTCAAACCAAATGAGCTTATTTTATAAAATTTTTTTAAAAGTTTAAAGTATTCTCTAGAGAATCTGTTTATCAATAGATCTAAATTTATCAATAGATCAATAAACAGATAGACTATAACTTTATTGAAAAAATAGTTCAAAGACTCAGAAAATCTGGCAAAAAATAGATCAATAAACAAATAGACTATAACTTTATTAAATTAAAAGTAAGTAGAAAGTTTAAAGTATCCTCTAGAGAATCGGTTCTGAATTTATCAATAGATCAATAAACAGATAGACTATAACTTTATTGAATCAACAGTAAGTAGAAACTTCAAAGTATCCTCTAGAGAATCTGTTTATCAATAGATCTAAATTTATCAATAGATCAATAAACAAATAGACTATAAATTAAATCAATCAATCAAAAAAAAAGGAATAAACTATTAAGCAAACTTTATCTAAAAATTCAAAAATCGACCTCTTTTCTCCAATTTTTGACCTAATTTCGTTCCTAATTTTTAAAAGATCATAAAATAAACGAAAAAATTGAGGTCTGCTTCTTTTGAATTCTTTCTTCTTCTCAATTTCTTCTCAATTTCTTTTCCTTTTCTTTTTTTTTTCTTTTCTTTTTCTTTTCTTTTTCTTGCAAGTCCTCAATAGGAGATCATTTGTTGAACTCAAACTAAAAAAAAACGACAAAAAGCTTTCAAAGAAATCTTTTTCCTTACTGAAAACGAGTAATCAACTCTCAATTTTTGTTGTTGACAACAAAACAAATTGTTCTTTATTCTTTTTTGACATTTTTGACATCAATTTTCTGCTTGAGCTGTTGGGAGTAAAGTTTTCAAACTCTACTGTTAGGAGTAGAGCTTTCAAACTCTACTGTTGGGAGTAGAGCTTTCAAACTCTACTGTTGGAAGTAGAGTTTTCAGACTCTACTGTTGGGAGTAGAGCTTTCAGACTCTACTGTTGGAAGTAGAGTTTTCAGACTCTACTGTTGGGAGTAGAGTTTTCAAACTCTACTGTTGGGAGTAGAGTTTTCAAACTCTACTGTTAGGAGTAGAGCTTTCAAACTCTACCGTTGGGAGTAGAGTTTTCAAATTCTACTGTTGGGAGTAGAGTTTTCAGACTCTATTCCCAACAGCTCAAGCAGAAAATTGATGTCAAAAATTTATTGTAAACAAAAAGATTTGATTCTATTTAGTTTATGAAAATATTTAAAGGATAAATAAAAATTTTTAGCTTGTTTTGTGCATTTTCGGATGCGCCGTTTCGTTGGCGATTTGTCTTTGGTTAGCCTTCTTTTCAGGTAAAGAATTTTTTGTTTTCTAGTAAATAGATAAAGATCTCTATTTTAAAATATCTATTATCTTAGAATTATAGTAAATAAATATAGGAAATTGCTATTGTAAGCATTTCAAAAGACGCCAATTCTCTATCATTTTGTGCCCTATCTATAGTACAAAGGAGTAGCTTTCTATTGAATTACGATAGATTATTTAAAAGCTTATATCAGATAGAGTTTTCTAAATCTATCTCTTCAGGCGAGCACTTATTCTGGAAGCGATTGCTTTTCTCGTCTGGTGCCGCCGTTTGCTCGTTGATGTTCGCCCTGTTGGCCTACACAAGCAAACGTCGAATCGATAAGTGAGTCGGGGAAATCATTCTACTTACAACTAGATACCAAGGCATAATGGGAAGTCGAAACCATGGCAGATAACCTTAGCCTAGTCTAGTCCTGATCTTATTTATTTCTCTATCTCTCCAGACGAGCACTTATTCCACCTGGTCTTGACTAGCCTTGTCGTAGTCGAGTGTTCTAGTCTAATCCTGGACTCTAGCATGGTTTAACCCGACCGATGGCTTATAGCCTTGAGTACCAGCTCTAGCAGATCTAGCTGGATCGCTAGATCTAGAGATCTAGAGATCTAGAGATCTAGAGATCTAGAGATCTAGAGATCTAGAGATCTAGAGATCTAGAGATCTAGAGATCTAGAGATCTAGAGATCTAGAGATCTAGAGATCTAGAGATCTAGCGATCCAGCTAGATATTTTTCCCGAAACAATGCCAATTCTAGTCCCCCGGAGCCAGAGCCGCTTCCCGATTTGTCACAGAGACGATCGACAATCGGTGGAAGGAGTAGCAAGAAATCGATAGCCCAGCCATCAACCTCTGATCATCCAGCACCCACGCAGGTGAGTTAGCAATTTAAGAATCAAATATTTTGTACTCAAGACTAAAAACACCCCTTCTAGCATACGGAATTCAGTTTTCTCACGCTTTTCTGCAAGAAAATGCAAGAAAATGAGAGAATTCAGTGCTCCAGGGGCACCGCTTTGTCTTAAGACTTGTCTAAGACGCTTTGTCTTTAAACTTAAGACATTGCGACACAAATAACATATAAATTCCTTGATTAAAAGAATGAAAACATTAAAAATTCAATGTAAATTTGATTTTAAAGCTAACTTTTTAGGTTCTAATCGTCAACAACAAGGACTAAAAAAGATCAAAAACCAAAAAGAAAAAAGAAAACTCCATTTTTTTTTGCTTTATTGTTGTGATTTTGTGTGTAAGAAATTCAAAATCTTTTTGTTTTTTTTTAACTTTTTTTTATGGGAGAGTTTTGCCTTTTTGTACATATGGACTACGTGGTGCGCCATTCCATTTATTTTATTTTCTTTTTCTACGTTAAAAAGACACCAATCCTTTAATCCTTTTTGTTAATTCGCTAAAAAAAATGACTCAAATTATCGTTACTCGAAATGTCAGCTTTCTAAAAGAAACTTTCTAAAAGAAATCAATTTCTATCATAAGTCGTCACCAAAGAACGCTTTTTTTCTCTTCTCTTCTTTAAATTGAACCAATTTCGTACTCGAAATACCGTACTTTCTCTAATAGTAGTGCACCCGCACTCTAATAGTAGTGCACGCCTAAATTCCTTGAAATCTCGAGAACTGCTTATCAAAATCTATCGATGTGGGATTGGAAAATGTAGCTGTTAGAGTGTTGAGCTTCTGCAAAAGCTTGGAAACCGTAAAATAGTCATCAACTCGGCTCTACTATTAGAGCGAATACGGTAAATCATTTCTAAACGATGTGCTTCTGGTTAGGAAAAGGTCACCGGTACTTACCCAATAAATAACCCGAAATAACCCGTTCTAATAGTCGGTTCTAGTCAACAATTTTAGAATTACCCCTACTAGCAGTATTGTAGACTAAATTCCTCGAAATCTCAAGAACCGATTATCAGAACCTATCGATGTGGGATCGGAAAATGTAGCTGATGATGAGATCTTGACGATGATTTGAGTGTTGAGCTTCTGCAAAAGCTTGGGAACCGTAAAATCGTCACCAACTCGGCCGGGGTGCACTACTATTAGAGAAAATACGGTATACAAAATTTACATGAAAAATTCCCCATTTAAAGCCACCGTCTCTTCACAATTAGTCTTGCCAATTACCCTAAACTTTTAGCCTCAATCACTCGTTTTTACAATCTTGCCTATTTTCTGCATTAAAAACCCTTTTTTTTGCTTGAAATATTCTTCATTTTACTTCTACAAAAATAAACTTTTCTTTGATTAAAATAAAGCCTTTTTTGCCTGGGAATTTGCATATAACGAGAAAGATATTTAGAATAAGATGAAGAACGTTCGCTTCCAATGCCAACTCAATACTCGGCCACTGGCGCTTCGCTTCCCATGCGAACTCACTACTCGGCCACTGGCGGTTTTTGAAACCCTTTGGAGAAACTAACTTATCAGAATTTGATCTTGAGTTCGAAAATGGGCTTGCGAAAACTTTAAACTCGTATAACTTTTGATATGGTAGCGCATAGCAAAAGCTGAAATCATATTCGGAATTAGTGTGAAATTCTGCGTCGAATGGTAGATAGCAAAATGTCATTTGACCACCTGATCTAAGTAAATTGAGTTGCTGGAAAAGTACCGATTTTCAAAAAGATCATAATTCGTAATTTTGTCTTAAGTTTAAAGCAATCTAGTCTAGTTTAAAGCAATTTAAAGCAATCTTTTGAGTGACTCTCTAAGGGTAGTTGAAAAACAAGCTTAAGTTTAAATCAATCTAGTTTAAAGCAATCTAGTTTAAAGCAATCTAAAGCAATTGAAATCAATCTATCTCTTTTGAGTGATTCTCTAAGGGTTAAATGATGGATTGAACAGAAACTAGACAAGATTACAATAGAAAGAAGCAATTTCTAGAGAAAAAAAAACTCTAATACTACTTTCCGAAGACTGACCTTTGTCGTGTCGTCAACCGAGGCGATCGTTTGTTGAGTTTCTTGGATCAAATCTTGCACATAGCGAAGTTTCGCTCTAAATCTCTAATCAGAAATCTCAAATCTCGCTCAAATCCTTCCTACTATTCATAAAAAAATTCCGAAAATCTCAAATCTCTGATTAGAGATTAGAATCTCTGATTAGAGATTAGAATCTCTAATCAGAGATTAGAATCTCAAATCTCAACTCTCAAATGATCATTCAGAAGAAAACTCGAAACAATCATCATTTCAATGATCGCTTTCAACCCTTTATTAAATAACCCTTTATTCTCAATCTTTACTTTTCAACTTATAGCTATTTGATAGCATTTAAAAGCTCCGAATCTTCTCTCTAAAATAGGCTAATTTGTTTCGAAATTTCCCAAAGCCCATTTTCTATTGAATTCCCTTTCTATGTAAGTGCTTACCGTACACCCTCGAGCTCTTCGCCGATCGCCTCTCGTTCAGCCACCTCTTGCACCGAAACGAACGCTTTTTCCTAGAAATTTGAACAGCTACAGTAACGCGATCTCTAAAATCTTCTCACCAATGCAATGATCTGATCCAATAAAGTGTGTCTCTCCGATATTCTCCTCTCCAATTCCTCTTCCATTTTGTGCACGGTTTGCTTCTCAGAGACGAGACGCATCAACTGAAAATAAAAGATAATAGAATTTTTAATTAATAAATACTTAATTAATAAATAAAAAAGAATAAATGAAATGAAACCTTCTTCTCAATGGCCATCCATTTTGCTTTAGCGGCTCGTGGATTGAACATTTCTTTTTGATTTTTTAGTGGACCCTTGGCCACAGCATTGCCTCTGAAATTTAAAGATTTGAAATCAAGCTTTAGCTTTAGGCATTTTATATTAAGTGAGTTTGGGGAAGTTAGAAGGATTGGCCTCTTGAAATCAATCGATTTGAATCGATTTGAAAGCTGCAAAAAAAAACTTTACCTGGTCGCCGCTCGTGCGTTTTGACTCGCCGTCCGTTGCGCGTCTCGTTGAGCTTTTCGAAGTCGATTTACCTAAAAATTAAGTGAAAAATGAGCGTTTTAAAGTGCATAGAGCTTTGATTTTATCTTTTATCATTTATCTTTGATCTTTTATCTTTATTTTTATCTTTATCTTTATCTTTTATCTTTTATCTTTGATCTTTATCTTTACCTTTTATCTTTTATCTTTATCTTTATATTTTATCTTTATCTTGATCTTGATCTTTTATCTTTATCTTTTATCTTTTATCTTTTATCTTTGATCTTTGATCTTTATCTTTACCTTTTATCTTTATCTTTTATCTTTTATCTTTTATCTTACTCTTATTTCCCCACCTCTTCCGTTGTTCTCTTCATAAACGCTTCTCGTTGTTTATCTTTTGTTTCCAACATTCGGATTTGATTGTCTTTCTTTCTGTAAACGGATATATTATAGTTTATCTATTATATTATAAAAGTTGTCTACCGATTTCGCTTTATCTGTTGTGTTTTGTTGAGGGTAAAGGATTGAACAAGGGTTAATCGTAATAAAAACGGAAAAGTAATCAGATTTTTAAATTCTTACATTTTTGAAATGAAATATGCAAAGTTATGAAAAATAAATATGAAAATAAGAATCAGAGTCTCGGAAAGAACGAGGGAATCAAGAGTTTTCCGATGCTAATTTACAAATACTAATTTTCAAGGTTAATGCAAATTTTAGAAAAGCTACCTAGCTGATATTAGAGAAATCTAGATATTCAATTTCTATTTTAAATAGATATTCAGTTAACAGCCCACCTGGCCTCTTTATCCAAAGCGGCTATCTTCTTCGCATTCTTCATCGTATCTTGTTGTGCGCGTTTTATCTCATCACGGATTTTCTTCACCAAATCGACCTGTAAACAGTAAACTATGTAGCTGATTATGCCACTGGTTCTCTAAAGTGTACCGTACCGTATCCCAAGCTCGTCTACTGCACCCCAGGCTCGTCTACCGTGCCCCAAGCTCGTCTACCGTACCCCAAGCTCATCTACTGTATCCCAAGCTCCTCTGCTGTACCCCAAGCTCATCTACCGTACCCCAAACTCCTCTACTGTACCCTGAGCTCGTCTACCGTACCCCAATCTCCTCTACTGTACCCCAAGCTCCTCTACTGTACCCCAAGCTCCTCTACTGTACCCCAAGCTCGTCTACCGTGTCCCAACCTCCTCTACCGTACCCAATGGCTACGGTACTCGATAGCTCGGCTACATTATCCAGTCAACTACCGTATCCAATAGCTTAGCTATAGAATCCAAGCATTTTAGCTTAGCTATAGTAACTCGACTACAGTATCCAGCTGGCTACCGTACCCAAGAGCTACAGAAAGACAGACAGACGTAAAGTGAACCAAAAAGCTGATCGAAACCTTGATCTTCTTGAGGTCTTTCAATTCGGATTGATATCTCATCATCTGTTGTCTCTCGACTTCTTGCCTTGCTTGCATTCTCTTGTGTTCTCTCTCTATCATTTGCAACTTTTTAAACTCATGTCGCATATCGGACAATTTTCGCTCGTAATCATCGCGAATCATCTGAAATTTGTTTTAAAGTTAAACTTTTACAATTTTACCCAACCTTAGCCCTTTCTTCTCCAGCTTTATCCGTCGATCCTTTCACCATATCAGCCAACATCTTATCCCTTTCTGCTTCAGTTGCTTTGATTTTAGTCGAGAGTTCTGTTAATTTTCTCTCATATGTTAGACGGACCTCGGAGAGACGACGCTCAGATCGCTCCAATTCGGAGATCAATCTAGAAATGGTGATTAGGGTTTTAGTGACGCTTGACCACCGCCAGAAATTGCCTAGAAATCAATGAAATTCAAAGAAGTACTATCGTACTTGATCATCATTGTTTGAAATTGTATTGTAAATAGTTTATGATTGCTCGATTTCTCTATTCACTCACCTCTCTTTGATGTTGATTTCAGTCTGTAAATCAGCTAGATTCTCCCTCAATGCTGTTGTTTCCGGATTTTCATCGTCGGGTAGTTCTTCTTCATCGTCACCCTCACCTTAAACAAAATCCTTTTTGGCTTTTTAAAGTTCTACCGTAAATACTGTAATAGTACCCTCGTACAGTCGCGTAGTCGCAAAAGTTTTTTCGTATTTCATTTTTTTCAAAGCGCCCGTACTTTCAAAAAATGCGTCTTTGGTATCAAAAAATAGCTAAAATTCAGGGCTATCTTTTGATACCTAAACGAACATTGTAGCATAAGCCAGTGCCGAGAAAAACTCGTTCAAAACTAGACTACGCAACACTCCGCACCGTCATTATGGGCGGTGGGGTACTATTACAGTATTTACAGTAGCTTTTTTAAAAATTAAGTTGTTTCTAAAAGTACAATTATAAGATATAAAAAAAAACTAAACCTTCATCCGTCGCGTCCTCTTCAGTGTTCTCTAATGGAGATGCGTAGTCAGAAGTCTCTAAAGAAAATTATGTTATTTACTTTGGATTTCGATCGGAATTCTATGATCCTTTTCCTCTCCAACCTCCATTATCATTTGCTTGTATTGATGCCAATCTTCCCCTCAACTTCTCCACATCTCCTCTCGCTTCGTCAATGAGTTGTGCTTGTCCACTGTCAAACATCGACATCGATTGACCCATTCCACCGCCAGACATTGCCTAAAAATCAATGAAATTTAAAGAAGTACTATTTTAATGAAGTTCTTTCTTTCTTTCTTTCTTTCTTCTTTTCTTCTTCCCCCTTGTCTTTCCCTTTTTCTTTTTTCAAGTTAAGGTATCAGATAGCTTAGTAGTTAGAGGAATTGTCTAGAAAGCTGTCTAGAAAGCTGTCTAGAAAGCTGGCTGGAAAGCTGTCTGGAAAGCTGTCTGGAAAGCTGTCTGAAAAGCTGTCTAGAAAGCTGTCTGAAAAGCTGACTAAAAAGCTGTCTAGAAAGCAAAAGGTCAATCGTTCAATGCCCTCTCCAGAAATCTACTTATCTTTTGAATTCCTTCACTTCTTCTCTACTCACCTGATTTTTCCACCTCGTACTCTCGCGTCTCAATTGTTCACAAGTTGCCTGTGATTCGTAAAGTTGAGATCGAATCTAAAAATTTATAAAATATTAAAGATTATCTTAAATATCTATATCTATTAGGTTGATGCAAAAGTCTTTTTCATTTTTTTCGTCTGCCGTTTCAAGCCAACAAATGCACGAATTAAACTACGGTTGATTTCATTAAAAAAACCAATTATTTTTCTGCAAAATAACATTAAAACGGGTTTAAAAATATTGAATGCCTGGATTTTCTTGAGAGTATGAAGTCGGGTAGTCAAAAAGGGCTAACTCGATGATGCGGTTTAGACACCTTAGCTAAAGAAAGCCTATCTTCGTGTCAATAGATAAAAGATAGAGAAAAAAAACGTTTGATATTTCGCCAAAATTTCAGAGAAATTCATTCAGCCAATTTTTCCGTAGAGTTTTTTATAGATTTTTACGAAAAAGGCGTTTTTCACTCTCGAATTTGCTTCAAAGTGAACCGAAATTCATTTAAAAAGATGCAAATTGAACAAAAAAACACTTTTTTTATAGAGCAAACTATAGATTAATTGGTGAATTTGTTACTTTTTAACAGAAGTACGAAAAAAATGAAAAAGACTTTTGCATCAACCTAATAAATGTAGAATTTATCGTTAAATGTGTAAATAATTTTCTCTCACACATTTGTGAGCTTCTTAAAACTATCGAAGTTTAGAAATTATTCAAGAAGTTTATCAATTTAAACTATAGTTAAGATTAGGCAAAATTTTACTTGTTTTTTTTTCTACCAAAGTTTTAATATTCAAATTCTTGTAATATTTTGCCCTTACCCTTTCCACTTCATCGACATACCCACGGACGACGTTCGAGAAAGCGTCATCGTCTGGAAAATTTACATAATTAAGTCTAAAATCTAAAACTAGAATAGATAGAAGAATAATTATGAATGATTGCTGTTGTTGTTGTTGTTCTTCTTCTTCTTCTTCTTCTTCTACTTCTTCCTCTTCCTCTTTCCACTCACCTTTCCCATCACCGCTCAACACCACACCGACCTTGGCACAATCGAGTTTCGTCTGGGAAATTTGCATTTATAGAGTTAAGATATTATGTGTATGTCGTAGCCGATTATGAATGAAATTTTTTGGCAAATCTTTCTAGTAGAGCAACCCTTTAATGTATGAGGACAATATTATATCATCTTGTAGCGAATTCAATTCTGCGTCGATTGGTACCAAATTTGTGAGTTTAGGTTAAAAATTGCCGGCGCTACAACGTTTCATTCAAAATCGGCGGGACCCCCGTAGCCGATGATGAATGAGTGGGTCTAGGAGCGTCCAACCATCAAGTATTTAGTATCATTCAACGCAGAATCATTGATAATTATGTTAAATTTTTTAAATTAGAAAGATTGAATAAAAAGAAAAAAAAATTAGAGCAAAAAAACTGTTTGTTCAAGAGAAAACTTTGAAGCCCCATAATTTTTTTTCTTTTTATCCAATCTTTCTAATTTCAAAAATTTAACATAATTATCAATGATTCTGCGTTGAATGATACTAAATACTTGATGATTGGACGCTCCTAGACCCATTCATTCATAATCGGCTACGACATATATCTAGATATACCTGAATATCGACATTTCTCCCTCGCAAAATTTCATTCGTTTCTTGGAAAGCTTTGACACGGAAACGAAGCTGATTCACTTCAGCCTGAAATTTGCATTGAAAACTCTTGTTGTTTCAGTATTGAAAACTGAAAAATTGAAAGACTTATTCGAATCTTGAATATAAAGCTCTATCAATTACCGTAAGCATGACATTCTCGTGATATTGATCGGATACAACCTCTAAACCATCACCGTTCACTGTGCGACGACCTGAAAATGGAGCTTGAAAAGTACTAGGTAGCTAGGTGCGCTGTAGCTGGGTGCACTGTAGCTGGGTCTACTGTAGCTGGGTACACTGTAGCTGGGTGTACTGTAGCTAGGTGTACTGTAGCTGGGTCTACTGTAGCTTTAAGATCCACTAAAACAAGTGCCATTGGTGTACTGTACTGTACAGCTTAAAGTATACTGTAACTTTGAGATTCTTCATTTCCATTTTCAGGTAATGCTTTTTCTAAAAGACATCTATTTTAGACAAACTATAAAACTAAAGATTACGGTAGTTTTCTAGGTTCCAATCACCAGCACACCTCCTTTCTGGGGCTTATTCAGCACTTATTTATTGCGACACTCGAACAGAAAAAGAAATGAGTGCACGAGAGATGGTGTGTTCACATTTGTTGAGTGCAAAGTACGCAAAAAAAAATACGCTTAATTCCTTACCCTGTCGATACTCTAACAACTCAGTCTCCAGCTGAGCAATTCGGGCTCGAAGCTCGCCGATTGCTTTCGACGATTTGTCCTGATTGGCGACAACCTAGAATTTTAAATGTAAAAGAGAAATAGAAATAATATATAATAAGTAAACTAAAGAATATAGAAATGTAAAAAGTGATTCGAAGAATGCATCACAATGAATCACGAAAGTTAAAAAGTTAACGAAGCTTGGTTTTAGCTCCTAGGCTACGTGAATTCAATTTTGAAGTCTTTTTAGCTTCATCTACATGCATTTTATCAATATTTCCCTTGTTTTTCAGATATTTTCTTTTCAAATAAACCAAATCCAACCTTATTCTTGATGTTCTTCGCGCGATTCGCGTATTTCATTGTGTTGAGCGTTTCGACAAAATCGCTGTCCGATGGGGAAACACAAGCGATCATTAGGGTACGACTGGAAAAATCGAAAATCAAAAATCAACCACAGTGTAAGCCTAGATATTTTTTTTAGACTACAATAAGCCAGCATTGGTTGTCTACAGTAAACATTTAGATCTAAATCGAAAACTTTCATCTATAAAGTCCTAGATGTGCTGTAGAACTCGTAGCTCACTTGAAGCTTTAAAAAAGCAGCTAGATAACTTATCTATTAGATTTAAAAGTACTAATATTTTATCTATATATCTATTTTATTTTTTATTCCACCTGTTTCCACCGAGTGAATCCTGCAATAAACGAGTCAATTTCGAGTCTCTGTATGGAACATGAGACACCTTCCCGCTAGCTCCACCCAATGCAGAGATCACATTACCAAGAGCAAGCTAAACATTTGAAAATTTAAAGATTAAAAACAAATTTAATATAAATTAACTGATATCTTAAAGTTACTTTAAAGCAAAGAATGGCAAAGAAAGATTTCCGGAGATGGGATTGAACCCATCGACTCTTGGCAGACCCTTTTGCTTTCCGGACAGACGCTCTAACCACTGAGCTGTCCGGCATCTATTTGCCAGGAAAGAAAAAGGAAATACAAGGGAGATGAGAAAGGAAAAAGGAAAATAACTGGGGTCAAGAGTGTTAAAATCAACTTTTGTGAACAAAAGATGGCCAGGGTTAGTCAGAAGCCAGAGCTTGCTTCGGCCCGGCTCTGGGTTGACCCTGTTACTGAATATGATCTTAATTTCCCACTCACCAATCCACAATTGATCGATATGCCCTCTTTCGCGCGATCTCCCGTGGCTCCCGTTCGCTTCAATCGCTCCGATCCTGCCAGATCGACGAAATGGAATTTTGCCGTCAAGATCTCCAATTCGGTTTCCCCGCTAGAGGCTGATTCTAAAAGAGTTTACAATCTTGTTATAGCTTCGTAAAATTAGGATATCATTCTTTTTTTTCATAACAATTTACCTCCATGCACAGCGACTCGCTGTTGTCGGATCTGCATCGTGAAAATGGCGTGCGATCGCGAGGATTGCTCGTTCATATTCGTCGCGGCCACCGTTCGATTCAGCGCACCGTTCTTGAGAACCTCGAGCGTCTAGAATATAGAATATCTATAGGTTAAGTGATTCCAAGTCAATCAATCATCTCTTAACTAATATAAAATGGATTACCTGATGAGCATCGGAAACAAGCCGATTCGCGCACCCGTGCAGATAGATCTCGTTCTTTTGTACGTCCTAAAATTTATCGTTTTTTTGAAATCACGTTTTTTGTTTCTATTTTATACCAAAAATACCCTTAAAAATTTGCATTTATCTCATTTTTTTTAACGCCAAACCTCATGAATTCTGATGTTTGCTGACGAAGTTCGATCATCGGATAACAGATCAAGGATCTCTTCGTTGTAGAGCTGAAAACAAATGTGCTGAAGCGTTGTCTGTTTGATGTTTAAACCTCGATGAATTGCACGGAGACATCGAATGTTGGCGGAACGATTCCCTTGTCGGCTGCTTCAGCTCGCAGCTCGCCGATTCGTCGAAAAACATGGTAGACCGCTCGAGGGACAACGCCGATCTGAATGATCTTGTACTTGATTTTCGTTTTCGATTTTCGTTCAAAAATTGATACTTGATAAGATGAAATCGGTTTTTTTAACGCTTAGAAATCGCTTCCATCGATAAACTGATGGGATTTCGAGGTATTATCCTTGCCTCTTTGACTCAATGTTGCTCCGTATTGGATCCTCGAAAACGACGACTTGTAACAGACAAAAGGAACAGACCAGAGCTTGCTAAAAGTCGGATGGCCTGCCTTCTGGCTGTGCCAATTAAGCGATAAGCCAAGCCAAATTGGATTCTGATTACCTATGCTAGGTCTGACCAAATCTTGGCTCAATTTGGAAATTTTCTTTGGAACAACCCTGGTTAAATGACTAAATAGGTACCTTTGTGAGCTAGGCTTGCGATAAAGCCAGATTAGGCCTGGCTTAAAGCCTCAAATACGGTTAGAGTTGCACTGGTCAAAAGGCAGGCTTGGTCTTTAAATGGTCCAAGGTTGAATAGTAAGGTTTTTCAGCCAGTTTTTCAGCCACTCAGACTTTTTTTTACAAGAATAATTCTATTCTCCACTTTTAGATTACAGTAATTTCCCTTACCAACTCCTCCGGGATATTGCCCGCATCGAACGCCGTTCCCATTGTGTACGTCTTGCCAGAGCCGGTCTAGATTCAATTTTTGAAAGAACCAATGAAATTAACTACTAGAATGGAACTGAAAGTAACTATAAATTTAAATAAAATTTTTAAACCCACTTGTCCGTACGCCAAAACGGTAGCGTTGAAGCCATCAAAAGTTCCCTCAACAAGTTTATCAATGCATTTCTCGTAGACTTCAGTCTAAAATTTGAAAAGTTTACATATTAAATATATTAAATATATTAAATATTAAATATATTTCTTTCTTTTGATTATAATATTATATATTTAAGGATTAATTCAAAAATTTCACCTGTTCAGCCAGTGTATCAAACACATTATCGTAAGTGAATGAGCGATCGCCGCCGATGGTCACCTGGAAACATTTCAAATGAGTTTAAATCGATTTCAATCGAATAATTTAATCGAAAATTTAAGTACTATTGATATATTCTAAAAGAATTTACAATTTATTGGCTAATTTATTGGCTAATTTTTAGCTAAAGTTTCCCCAACCTGAGGCTCATTTGGGATGACGGAAGTGCAGACTTTTGATCCATCAAGCTTCTCTCGATTGCCTTGAGGTCGGATTCTGAAAGCTTTTCTAGATGTCAAGCTTTTCTAGATTTTATCCATTTCTCATTTTTCTATTGCTTTCTAATTATAATATTTTATATCGTTCATCCTTTTTTCCTTCGCAATATTATAGTATTCTTCTAAACCTTTTTGAAAGCACATAAGATTTTGCGTAAAGCAGCCTGGTGACCTTGAGTAAGAGAATTTGCATATATGAGAAACGAATGGGGAAAGTTTCGACTTCAAAAAAACACACCAGTTTCAATTCAAAAGTTTCATAAGCAAGAAAATTATGGTACCGTAAATACTGTAATAGTACCCCACCCCCCTCGTACAGTCGCGTAGTCGCAAAAGTTTTTTCGTATTTCATTTTTTTCAAAGCGCCCGTACTTTCAAAAAATGCGTCTTTGGTATCAAAAAATAGCTAAAATTCAAGGCTATCTTTTGATACCTAAACGAGCATTGTAGCATAAGCCAGTGCCGAGAAAAACGCGTGCAAAGCTAGACTACGCAACACTCCGCACCGTCATTATGGGGGTGGGGTACTATTACAGTATTTACGGTAGCTTTCTAGGTGTGCTTTAGAACATTAGCCGATCGTCGATCGATCCAAAAATTGATCACCTTTGCTAGAAAAACGTGAATCAGTTAGGGGGATAATCCTCAAATCCATTCACCCTAAAGCTTTCCCCTTTTTCTTCTTTCCCTCCAATTCTCACTCTCTCTAGAATATTTGATGCGCAACGCAAATAATTGCTCACAAACATTCAATTCTTTCCAAAAAAAAACGAAAAGAAACAAAGAATTGGGAGATTTCGAAATATCGAATATTGGGAAGAAATCTTTTTGACTTAGTGTTCATTTCAAAATCCAAAAATCCAGCTTACAATCATCGCTTTGGATCGATTTGACTTCTTAAAACTTTAAAGATCTTAAAGAATAAGATCTTAAAGATAAAGATACCTTAAAAGTCTCATAAAATTAAATCGAAATGAAAACCTTGAGCTTTTAAATGTGAGTAACGTATTACGGTTTCAAACAACCAAATTCTGCGTCAATCGTACCCAAACTGCTAAATCTTTTAACCCAGAAACACATTTCAAATGATTTGCCAAAACGAGAGGAATAACAAGATGATTCGCGGCTGGGTTGGATTGACTAGCGTTTATAGAAAAAGATGTCCAGATTTTTCATAACTTTATCGGTGAAAAAGACACGAGTCCGAAAAACGGGAAAAGTGACCAACAAAGTGGAAAGAACGGGAAAAGTACAGAAACTCTAAAACCTAAACAATTCTAAAAGAAACAAGAGAGAAACAATAAAAACAATAAAAGGAGGAGGAAAATTTTAACAATAAACAGAATTTTATAAGGGGATTAGAGAAAAGGGAACATACACGCGCGAAAGACACGGCGATTAAAAATCTACAAGATGGGTGTTTTGCCGTTTAGAAAACGTTTTGAATAAACTTTTGAATAGTTTGCTCAACTCTGAATCGAATCAAATTCAGCTATTCAGCCGGACCGATTCTTTAAAAGAATGAATTTTGAAGGGGCAGGACTTTATTTTATAGGGGAAAAGAGAGATGCCGTCTCGAGTACGGTAGATTAAGTGTATACTTTAGAATTTAGAGTTGGAAAGTTGCCAACTTGTACTCGAACTGCGGGAATTCGGGTTTTTTTGTTTTGTTTTTTTGCATGAATCCTTCAGAGCTGTATCCAAAAAAAGGAGGAGAGACAGGAACAATTGCCCAAACTTTGTCACTCATGTAAATTGAAACCAATCTTGCTCACTGAGCTTCTAAAATCTCTGAACCAGTCTTGTCCCCTTTTCTACAGCTGTTTATATTTATTATCATAATAATTTTTGTTGTTAGCATTTAGAGTTCAATGTTCAAACTGTTGTAGGAGCGGCTGTGATCGATTTTCAAGTTAAAACTTTTGAAAAGCAAAAAAAATAACTAAATGATTAGTAAAAACCAAGCTATATAGCTACAAAGCTACAAAACTGGATTCAACTTTTCAGCACCTTATCTTAATGGCCACTTGTTCAACTGATTCTTTTAGTTTTCACTTAAAGGATATTGATCAAGATTTGGTTTAGTGTATTTTGTTAAGCTGAACTTTCCCATAGATTCACTTGAAGAAGAGAAAGATGGAGTTATGGCAATAGAAGAAGAAAGGGCGGAGGTGACCGACAAAGGACCCTCGACCTCTCCCCTTTCTCTCCCCGCCCCCTCCCTCCTTGCGCACACTCAATCCAAAGATTTATTGAGAGCTTGCTCATTTCTTTTCTTTATCTCTTTTCTTTGGTCACACTTATTTACTCTTCAAGTAGTTAACCCCCGTTCGTTCAGTGATGGGAAAGAGAAAGAAAAAGAAAGGAAAAAAGATTGTTGAAACTTTCTGAGAGCTGGAAAATGATATCAAAAGAGAAAATAACTAAAAGATTTCGAATTTAGAATAGTTTAACATTTAAAAATCTACAAGATGGGTGTTTTGCCGTTTAGAAAACGTTTTGAATAGTTTGCTCAACTCTGAATCGAATCAAATTCAGTTAAGATGGGTTTAAGATCTAACTTAAGATCTACCTTTACTTTTGCCAGAATATTTGAATGCTATAGACCCGGAGAAAGCTTAATGATTGATTGATGCTTAGGAGAAGGCTTTTCGGGGTCAAATGACTGAGGGGACCATCTGTGCATGAAAGTTATTGATATTTTGTGCAAAAAAAAAATACTAATAGTAAGGTACAATCGGTAGTGATTATTTTATTATATTTTATTATTAAATATTCAAAATATGTGTTTAAATGAAGAGAATGAAGAGAATGAAGAAAAAAAAAATGAAATGAATAGAGAAATAGAAGTAATTTGTATGCCCACCTGAGTGCCACTTGCACCGAAGCCGAGTCACCGCGTGAGCTCGTCAATAAATCCATTCCAATAATTTTTCACACTTTTCACACCGAAACATGTAAAATCGAGGGTATTTGCTGAAAAGTTAAATATTTGATTATTTGATAATGAATTTGATACAAAAAAAATCAAGAGAAATGCTCAATTTGGATAAGAAAATTAGAAATAAATTCTCTTGTATTAAAAGAATTCGTTTTCATTTATTTAGCCCAATTTTGGTCTCTTATTTTGGTCTTCTTTAGGGGTAGGCACTTATTGGCACTTATTGCACTTATTGAGATCTACAAAATGAGACCAAAATCATAAAGATTAGCCCACTTAGAAGAAAGTTATGCCGATTTGCGCAAACGACCCAGTTGCGCAAATGACCCTGATAGTGCGCAAAAAAAGTTGCGGAAACTAGCCTACCCCCTTCTTTAAGAAATCACAAAGCTCAGTCAAAATTGAGCTCATCGACTATTTAATTATGGTAAAACAAATGCTTTTTAGAAAACAACAGGAACACACTCTTCTTTATACAGTGACAATTGCAAATATTATAAGAAAAAGGTTTAAAAAAATGTCTACAAGTTGAAAAAGGCGCAAGTACAAAAGAAAAAGAAGAAAAGAAGAAGAAGAACTCTTTCTACCAAAACATTTGATGTCTCCGAGATTTGCATAAACGATTGAAATGGGGGAAAGGGCACTGAATATCGGATTTTCTTGCCCGGTCACCCCTTTCCCCCACAACAGCTGAGTTGATGAGTGTCAAGTTTCGCAAAACCTCTCTCCGTACCAAGAAATTCAACGATTTTTGAGAAAAGTTTCATAAGAAATGTTGTTGAAAGTTGTGGTTGAGTTTTTAATGTTTAAAAAGCTGTAAAGCTGGCTGTATTTTGAATCCCCGGGCTCTTGAATAACTTTGAATCGTTATAAAGCTTAAAAGTGATCAGTTTAAGAAATGATTGATTCATTTTCTGATATCAAATTATAAGAGGTTTATCGGATTGAAAATTACTGAACTGAACTGAAAAAAAAATTACTGAACCATTTGTTTAGCCTGGGAAAGTCGAACCCAGAAAAAACTCAAGAAACAAGATTGATTTAAAGACGAAAAGTGATCAAAAATGTTGCTTAAAGATTGTACTGGAGAAGTAGACGGTAATGTTCTCAAAGAACTGTAAATTTAACACCTAATCTAAGTATTCAAAACTTAACAACTCCAAGAACAGATGGATCATCGAACATTTGATACACGCCATCCTTTTCCCATTAACAATCTAACTTTAAGCTCAAATATCTTGGTGTTGAGCTATTCAATTTGAGTATTGTTGGTATTATTAGATGCGCCAAGTCTTTCTCTATCCATTGATACAAAAACTATTTAAATTGAACAGTTCAATACGAAGAAATTTGAGCTTAAACATTAGATGATCAACAAAAGACAGAATAGTATCTTTTATCTAATCTTATAGAAATCAAAAATTATTAAAGATCTATCTCAAGCTAATTCAGGAATCCTAAATGTTTTTTTTCAATCACAATCAAAACCCAAAGTCTAAGACTAAAAGAAGCTTTAGTTTTCTTGAAAAAGTTATGCTTATGCTTTATTATAAGCTGAAAAAGCTCAAGCTAAAGATCAAGCTAAAGATCAAGCTAAAGATCAAGCCAAAGATCAAGATCAAGTATCCAACAATATGCGAAAATGATGAATTGAGAGAACAATTCAAGGCTGTGCTGGTGAAAACATGTGTTTCCAAATGGAAACAGATGAAGAAAAGCAAAAGACAGGTCGAAAAGGGTCACTGGATGAAGGAAAAGACACATCAATGGGTCAAAAGGAAATAGAGAACGCACATTTTTTGGGGCGGAGCTTTGGAAGAGAGAAGGACGCACACTTTCAGCCTCATACAATTTCTGCTTTCCGACCCTTTCACCCCATGAATCATTACCGGTTTTCCTCCCCTTTTCTCTACTTTTAAACCTACATTATTGAATACTTTGTCTTGGCTTGTCTTGTCTTTTTTCATCCCTTTTCTGTCCTTTATAACTCCAAATGTTGACTCAGAACGATACTTCGGCTTTCTGACGCTACTTTCCTTTTATGGTTCTTTTTCTTGATTATGCTTGATTCTATGATCATTTTTGTTTTGAGAATAGGTTTGATAATGCAATGTCCTAGGCGATAACTAGATCTAATCATTGGATAACAATTTGTGCTTAAAATAAGTACTATTTTTGCAGAAATGTTTGATTTCTTTCAATTACAAGTGATCTTCTGATGTTCTTTCTTTTCCAAAAACCAAAAACCATAGTCAACCCAGACCCGACTGAGATAGGACACTAGGATTTCTTGACGGGGAAATTCTTCACAGCTATATTCAATCCTTGAATAACAATTTGTGCTTTAAAGTGTACAGAAATATTGAAATAGAAATATTGGGGTGAAATGAATTTAAGCAATGCGTTTAGAAATCGAATAAGTAGGTAAATAAAACCTTGAATTGCCAAAAATGATGATTATTTTTAATATCAACTCAAGTTTTTAAAGATTTTTGTTTTCGTTTTAAGGAACTTGTTTCGCAGAAAATCCTCGATAACTTTTTAGTTTTTAAGAGAAGATTCGCGACTATTCAATGACTTTAATAGTTTAGTTTAGAAATAGTTTAGTTCTTTCAATATTCACCAAAGTTATCATTAAAACAATAACGACTACACGACTGTACGCTCAAAATACCGTCGAATGTGTTAAGAAAATCGCCAAGTTGATATCACGAGATCGATTAAGTCGTTTTTTTTTCAAAAACAACAAAATTTGACACTTTTGTAAATAAAAACGTAAGTCGGGGTTGATTGGAGGTTAGTCATTGTATTAGTCATTCACGCAAATTGTAGTTCAAATTAAATCGGGATTGAATAGAACAAGAGAAAAAGAGACAACTCTTTGCAGAGAAAGATTCGAATTTTTTTGGGAGAAAAGGACGCCAATCAAAAATTCGTTCATACATAAAGCTTGGGGACAACCAGACTTGGAGAAAAAGAGGTCGACTGACACATAATCGATTCATGGACACCTGAAGGCTCCCCTTTCAGCTATGCTTCACCTTTAGCTTATCCTTATTGTTGGATATTTTTCAAGAAACAGTTAGCAAGGCCTTTTTGGCAAATCAACTAGTTACCGATTAGAGTCAGGTTCTGTAGATAGAGCTTGTTCTCCAGGTCAGAGCTAGGTTAGGCCTAGCTTTTAAGTCCATGGCCAGGTCAGCTGGTTTGAAAGCCTGGTCCTGGTCATGGCTCTGAAAGCCAGGCCTTCTAGCTAGCCATAGCTCTGTTCCTGCCCTAGAAATCTGGTCATATAATTTGGTCCTGTAACCACTATAACCTTGACTTGAGGCTAGGATTTAGGATCACAATGCGACTTCTAAGTTTAAAATTCAATGCCACAGCAGCTGACGTGAGCCAGAGTTACCGTAAATACTCTAATAGAACGCCATCTCATACAGTTGCGTAGTCTAACTTCTTAAAAAAAAACATTTTTTCCAACTACACCCAAAAATACTAGATTTCAAGGGGTATCATTTGAAATCCAAGCGCTTACTGTAGCTTAAAACGGCGCAAAGAATAGGAAGTTTAAAGTTAGGCTACGCGATCGTACGCCCGTTATCATAGGGGTGACGTTCTATTAAAGTATTTACAGTAGTTTTCTTCCTTTAGATTGGATCATAATGGATTCAGTGATCACGCAGAGAAAAGAGAACTGGTTGAATTGGAAAAGAGAAGGGTGACCCAGGTACAACCAAAAAATTCAGCATAAATCGCGGGGAACCTGACATAATCGATTCATAGACCCCTTTCGCCCCAAAAAAAGACAAGCGCTTTCCTGTCTTTTCTTTTCTTTTTTTCTTTTCCCTATCATTCTCCATCAAAAGCTTTTTCCATCACATGGCAAATAGACTCTTCCCCTCCTTTTTCCCATTCCGGTGATGGTTTCAGGATTTTTCTGTTCATTTCCAACTCTTGAGCCCATTCTTTTTATTGCTAGTTTTATGGCGTAGACCTCACGCCAAGTTGGATTTTTGATGAGTGTTTCATTTTTTTTTGTTTTGCGAGGCTTTTTTGTCTTGCTAATGCTAATGCTTTTTCCTAAAACGTGACAATTTTCATTACCGTAATCTAGTTTTATCCAATCAATCTATTTTTTGAATCTTTTTATATTCTTTTTGAATCCGCACAGAATCAGGCTGAAAATAAATAGATTAGATAAAAATAAAGACAAAAGTACTTTTCAAAAGTTTTCTTCAACTACAAAAGTTTCAAAAGTTAGTACATTTTAGAATCGATTAGTTGTAGAAAAGGATTCTAGTGAAATTTTGAGACTAAAGAAAGCTACATCCCCAATTGAATAAGTTTTAAACATTTTGTGAGAACTCTAAAGTTCAAGGCAGCCAAGTCAAAGATCAAGAATGTGCTTGTCTTTTTGATAGGGAAACAGCAAAATAAAATATCCAAGTCAAGGAAAAGTTCATTACAACCACGATTCTCATAGTAAGAGTAAGAGTAAGAGTAAAGCCATCGAAAAATGTGCATAGTATAAAAGGGGTAAAAGCAAAAGTTCGAATATGGTCGAATAGTACTCAAATATTATAGAAAATGACAAACATGAAAAAGGTGAAAAGGTAAAAGTGGCGTTTATTTGAAGTTTTGGATAGGATGTGTCTGTGCTCGCGCACCGACATTCGCAATTGAATGAATTGCGAATGAGGGGAGGAAAGGAAGAAAAAGAAAAGAAAAGAAAAAGAAACTCCAATGTGCGGAGGGGGAAAAGTGGATTTTGAAGGCCACAGAGAACCCTTTTTCTATTTATGAGAACAAAAGACCCGCATAGGTATTTCCCACGATCCCCTCCCCAACATCGTCAATCATTAATCGACTTTTTCTTTTTCGATACTCATTTTGTGCTTCTCCTAACTAGATTTTTTTTATTTATACAGTGGTCCACAAAAGTAATGCCCCATTGCCATCCAAAATTATGTTTTGTAAGGAAATCTTGCAAAATCGACATTTCAGAAAAAGAGTAGGGTATTTTTACCGACCCATAAGACTCGACTTTTCAAGAATATAAGATTTATCCGTATGCATTACATACAAGTTAAAGTACAAAACAAAAACAATAAGCTACTTGAAAATTAGCCCCACAAAAGTAATGCCCCATTTGCAAAGAATTAACACAACTTTTTAAAATCAATACTTGGTTGGTCCTCCTTTTGCTTTCATTACTTCATTGAGTCGATTCGGCATGGAATCCACGAGATTCTTCAAAAGACTTTGGGGGATGGTGTCCCAGAGACGTTGAATGTGAACCCATAAGGCAGCCTTCGAATCGAATTTCTTTCCCTTGAGTCTTGACTTCACAAATGACCAGAGATGCTCGATAACATTGATATCCGGTGAGTAGGGAGGCGGATTGATCAATTTGACTCGACTTGCCGCAAACCAGCCCGGAAGTCGTGCTCGTGTACCATTTTGAAGAGTCACCACCGTTCCCATCATGAGCCTTGACTTGTGTTTCGGGTCGTTGTCCTGGTAGAGCATCTATCCAGGAGGCATCGTCTGTGTGGCAAAAGGCAGCATTTGGGTCTCCATAATGTTCTTGTAAGCCACAGCATTCATCGTTGAGTTGACGTGAACTAATGGACCTACTGAAGTTCGTGACATCGCTCCTAAAAAAAACAGTCAGGTGACAAAATACTAAAAAGGCTCTTACCCCAACACATTATGTTGCCTTTATTGAATTTCACCGTAGGTCAAATGTACTTGAGTGTGTTCGCTTTCCAGTCGGCCGCCGAATAAGATGGTTTCCGTCCGCGTGAAATAAATTGATTTTTGTCTCATCGGTAAATAGCACTTTCGCCCAATCATCTATTGTCCAACTTCGGTAGGTCCGTGCAAAATCAAGGCGCTGCTTCCGGTGCTTAGAATTCATCAGAGGTTTACGGGCAGCCCTTCTTGCATATAATCCAGCTTGATTTAATCGTCGTCTGATCGTTTCCGGCGATACAACCTTGTTAAATTGATCCCTCATCATTTGGACTCCATCGGTTGATGTTT
Source organism: Mesorhabditis belari (assembly GCA_958450365.1). Lineage (NCBI taxonomy): Eukaryota > Metazoa > Nematoda > Chromadorea > Rhabditida > Rhabditidae > Mesorhabditis > Mesorhabditis belari. The sequence continues at coordinate 2,751,300 of CAUEEP010000737.1, read as the reverse complement.
TGTTCGGATCGTTTTTCACCATTTGGATCACGGCTCGATCTTCTTTTATGGTTGTGATTGGTCGTGGGCCACTCTTGAGGCCTCGATGAAGGTTTTTGCCGACCTTTGATTGAGAAAAAATGCGGCGCACTGTCCATATCGAGCAATTGAAGAGGTTGGCCACATCCTTCTCCCGCATCCCATTGTCCCGGGCCTTAGCGATTTGGAGCTTCTTCGGAGTGTCAAGATTTTTCATGTCAGGGATCTAAATAATACAATAGAATACATTTAGTGTTCATAGAAGGAGAAACAAAAAGAATAATCATGAAAACGATCAATGGGGCATTACTTTTGTGGAGCTAATTTTAGGGGTAATTGCCCTCTTCCACCTCTTCCACTTGAAACTCTGCTCAATTTTATTTTGTCTTTCTTCACTTTATTGAGGCGTGTGATAAGGAGAATCTGAAGCGTCGAATTGATTTGCTTTTTACTTTTAGTTTCTTTTTGATAACTGTTCTTTTACCCGTTTTGCTTGCTTACTCATAATTCTCATCTTTTTAGGAAATTCGCTCACAGATGAGTCAAGAGCGTGGCCTTGAAGAGGGCGATGGATCTTCGGAGTAAGTGATTTAACGGATCTTTACGGTTAACGGCGGGGGTCAAGTTTTTGACCAACTTGCAGCCCGATTAGGGTTCCCCCTTTTCTTTTTTTATTTCCTTCTTTTAGGCTAAAAATGCAAGTTGACCAAAAAATGACCCCGCCATAATCGTTACCCCGCGTCCGATGCCGTTTCACTGGGCTTACAAAGCTACTTTTCTACCAACTTGCAGCCCGATAGGGTTTTTGTTAATAACTTTTGATGAAACAAATTGAAATTGACGTTTTAAGCTATCCTAAATCTTATTAAAATTTCCTGATCTGACAAGTTTAAGGTGCTTAAAAATGAGCTGCAAGTTGACCAAAAAATTGACCCCCGCCGATAATCGTTACCCCCGCCGTTAACCGTAATGATCCGATTTAACAAGTTTATGTATTAAAACGGGTATCTAATAATTGTATGTGAGCTATCGGTTAGCTACGTCAACTTGGGGAACTTTTTAACGCAAAAAGCTACTTTTCTACTTAGAATATGCAGTTGAAACATGAAAGTTATCAAATGAAACTCGAAAAAGGGTTTAATTTTTAAGAAATTAAATTATTGCAGTTAGAATTTGCTCAAATAAGCCCATTTTTTGCTTGTTTTATCTCATACAGGCTATTTTATTTTGATTTTAGCTCGAAGAACATCCGCTTGTACAACATCCTCGGCGTCAAAAAGAAGGCAACCGATGAAGAGGTTGCTAGCTCGAAATCTTTTTTCTTTCATCAAAAATTTTAGATTAAGAAAGCCTATCGAAAGCTGGCCCTACGATACCATCCTGACAAGAATCTTGACGGTGACCCTGATAAGACAGAGAAAGTTTGTGATTGATTTAATTATTTTAATAGTCTTTCTTTTAGTTTAAAGAAATCAACTATGCCAACTCAGTGCTTTCCAATCCGCAAAAACGAAAGGTGAATTTAAATCTAGCATTAAAAATGATTTTTTAATAGATTTACGATGAATACGGCGACACGGGCCTGAAATTAATGGAACAATTTGGTGATGATGAACGAATATTGCGCTACATGTTGAACCCCTATCTTAAGGTAAAAGTTCACTAAATCTATTTGATTCACTTCGAATTTTAGTGGGTCTTCTTGGGCATTGCTCTTCTCACGTGCGGTTTCTGCTGTTGTTGTTGCGGATGTCTATTCTGTTGCAATTGTTGTTGCAACTTCTGTTGTGGGAAGTGTAAACCAGCCGACCAACCAGTGAGTATTTCAGAAATAATTTGAAAATTTGATTTTCTAAGAAAGCAAGAAGGTATTAGATAAATCTACACCGTTTTTAGGATTTTGACGCTCCACCAGAAGATCCTGGAGAGTCTCCATCCGGCGCTTCGCCAGCTCCAATCATCATTGTTCAGCCTGCACCTCCATCTAATGCGGCGATCCCACTTGGACCCTCCTCCTTCACCGCTGTTGTTGTTGAAAGTGTCGATGAACAAAGGGTATTATTTATTCTAATCTTAAACTATTTGGTCAGTACATGCAAACGCAAATGCTTTGTCATGCAGATTTTACCAATTAATCTCTAAAATCACGTGCGGTTAAAGCTTTAAGCAAAAAAAATTATGTTTGCTTCTTACACGCGGTATGTTTATACACAAACATCACGCTATTTTCTTTTTTTTCAACAAAGGCTTGTAGATCTCAAATGAAACTGATGCAATGCTAAACGAGTGAGTTGAAATTATGTTGCTTTTGGATATGCTGCACCCGTAGTTAATAAAATCACTCTGTATGTCTTGTAAACTTTAGTTTAAAGTTCCGATCCTTTGTGCTTTTTCAAACAGGGTTTTTGTCGGGATAGTTAGCCGTCGTAGTTAAATTTTTTTTGAGGGCTCTTTGGTGATGGGAGCTTTAAACGAATTGTGTTTGCCCGTGTGTGAATTTGGCATCAGTAAAAACTCACTCAAAATGAAATGTTTTGCAAAGGTTTTTGTCTCAGCAATTTTGGGTGAAAGAGTAAGACTAGTTGATACAAAAATTGATTATAGCATAACTTTTAATAAACATTTTCTTTAGAAAACGATAATTGTCGCAATGCCACCACCACCCGATCCAGCGGACGTGGAAAAGAGGGACATCAACAATGTCGACTAAATTTCTACATTCAACACATCGCTCAGATTATTCTGTTAGTTAGATTTGTTTGATCTGTGAAGATTTATGACACATCTATTGTTTCGGGTCATTCAAAAATTCTTGGTCCTTCCGTCAAAAATTCTTGAAATTTTCTTTCTAAAGAAATATTCTCAACGGGGTTCCTTTTTTTTCTACAAGTGGTTTTTTCACTTTTTCGTTCGCTTGCTTTGGAGGTTTCAGTTTTTTACCCCATTTTATATTCACATGATGCTCATTTTCTCTTCACCCCGTTGAACAAAATCGTTTCAATTTTGCGAGTGGAATCAAAAATTTTGTTATGCTGGTGAATTAATTTTCTGCTTTGTGCCTTTCAATTTTGCTCTTTTTTGTGTTTGACATAGTTGACCCTGTTAAGCCTCACTCTAATACATTGTGATAGTGATGTTTCTTCTCTCCGACTTTCAGCTCTTTTTTTGTGTCAAAATATTAAGAATTCCTTCGAATTTTCAGACATGATGCAAATAAATAGAAGTTTATTGCGAGAAGACATAATAATGAATCATTTAGAGCTCCTTTTTCGTGACGAGTCGATGACAAAAAGAGTCGCGGTGCCAGAGTATTGTGAAGTAAAGGATTGACACCGACCACATCATCACGAGAACCGTCCAACGAGTTTGGCGAAAAGATGGCCCTGAAAAGGAAGAAAGTGTTTCAAGGTAAAGCACTCTAAAAATTGCTAGTTTTAACAAGTTTTTAATTACAAGCATTCCTTTCAAGTCTACCAGAAGAAATAGATTTCCAGAGAGGAAAGCTTTAGCCTTTGTTGTAAAAAGTTAAAACTCACTCCATTTTTGTTTTCGTCTCTGGATCGGCTTTTCTTTTTCTGGCTGGCTTTTGATCGTATTCTAAAAAGATCTTAATTTTATCCCCAAAATCCCAACCTCAAGCACTTTCTTCAATCGAAGCGCCTCGACGATCTCCGGGAGTGAAACATTTCGCCCATCGATTTTCATTCTGATGGTCTAAATGTGAAAAATGGTAATTATGATGTCTCCAAAGCTTTTTAACGGCACAGGATCCAAATTTATGAAATACATTTTTGAAAATTACCGATAATTCGGCGTCATCTTTTGTTAAATGTTGACTTGCACAAGTCGACACCATTCTAAAATTGTTTATCACAAAAAATTCCCAAAAGAAAACTCACCACCACACACTGATCGAAAAAGTAGAAATATGAAAATTTATGAAAATTATCTGTGCTCTTTTGTATGCAAATTAATACTGTTCAATGTTTATATGCAAATTTTCATTTGTATTCAAAAGACTAGTTTTCCTTTTGCGTGGATTTCTTTTCTTTCACATCACTGAGCAACAAGGCGTGGACTTCTCTGCTTGTGATGTGTAACGGTTTTTCCCATATCGTTTCTTGTCACTGTCGGGTCGTGACCCGGGGATTCGGAGGGTTCTTTTCTTCACAACTGGCCCTTGACTCAACCGCCATCGTTCGATTTGTCGACAAACATCCGTGAAAATCTATTTTGGAATTAGTGAATTGATATCATTGCTAAAATTACAGTCAGAAATCATATCAAAACTTGAAACAGTACATTCTGAGCGTCTTTCCTTGTCTAGGTTAAAAAAAGCTACAGTACCACCAGTGAGACTGCTACAATACTCCCATGGCTTGTCATTTTTGTATAGTATACCGTAATCATTTTCTATTTATTCTAAACTTTAGGTGTAAATGATATTTCCTTTTTTTTATTTCTTTTTAAAAGACTAAACCCACCTCTTGGACATTGTGATTGAGCTTAGCACTCGCCTCGTAGAATGAGCAACCCCACTCTCTAGCTAACTGAAATGATTAGAGGGACTTTCATTTTTCCATTTCTCGAACTCACATTTTTCCCGTGATCAGTGGGAATGGCTCTTTGTGTGTGTAGATCACTCTTGTTACCCACGATCACCATTGGAACCTAGAGGTGAGTTTAGAGATCGAAAACTGATAATGGATTAGATTTATTCACACGAATAATCTGGTACAAACAATAAACAAGCACAGCCCCAAATAGAATAAAAAACGGCTGGAGTGCAGTTTTTTTCATTTCCGGTGATCGGGACTATGCTATTCGGAATCAGCATGGTCAAAAACCCTCAGAAAAGTGGGTTTCTAAAATTTTTTGTGGCGGGGCGGTAAACTGCACTCTACCAAAAGAACCAATAATCTAGCCGGCGGAATTGAACCCTTGACCTTCCGATTAAGATACAGGGCTTTTGGCCAGTTGGCTATGGCGACAAAGGATTGATGGAGATCATTAACGGTTACCGTTTGTCCTTGTTTCAAATGCGTGATGAGGCGATAAATGGGCAAAAGATCGCGAAGAGAATGAGGATCCTCGACTGCAAAACATTTCTTTTGGCAAAATTAGTGCCAAATAGAGAAAAACTTTCATTGATTACCGTATCCTTTTCTATTTGACAATAAATTGTTTAGTTATGCATTTAATAACCTGAATATTTTAAGTTTCTAGAAACCCGTAGACTCTTTTCTTTTTTTCCTCTTCACTCACCCGAGTAAATGAGAACGAAGCCTTGTCCCGATTTCACGTACAAATCGCGCATCCCGGAGAATTGCTCCTGAAATTTGCATATTCGACTCACTAGCAGCTAGATTTACATTTAATCTTGATTTAAATTTGTCCCAAAATGTCGGGTTTTGTCATTTCTACTCATTGCTATTCGACCGATTGACTTCTTTCGCAACTTCAGATGAGCAGTGTTCCCGTGTTTGTTTTTTAAGCTTTGCAATTGTTTTTTAAGCTTTGCCATTGTTTTTTAGGCTTTGCCATTGTTTTTTAGGCCTTTCCATTGTTTTTTAAGCTTTGACATTGTTTTTTCTTTTATTTTTAACAACTGTGTGTATTTAAGTTGGTTTAATGTACCTTTTTCTTTAGTTCCTCAACCGAGGCTATCCCCACGTGCTATTGTCTCCGCGCCGGCACGCAATTCGATGGAAGAAAGGGGTAACTTTGTTTAAAATTTAGACATGTTTATACAGAACTATGGTTTTTATATTATATTATATGGTTTTTATATAGCTCTTTTATCGTTTTCCACCGTATTTCAAAAATTAAACACACGAATATGTGTTAATCAGCTATAGATTTTTAGAATTTTTGTCTTTTTATGTTTTTTTAATGTTTGTTCTCTTAATCTTAATTTGTTCTTTTTTTCAGCCGATACGAAATCATTCAAACGATTCGACATCTCGTGCACGGCGACATTTACAAGGTAAACTTTCTTTTCAACCAAAATTCGACTTTTTTTTTATAATTAAGTAAAGTCTAGATTGTTGAAATTATATGGTGTACGATTGATTGATTCATTTTAGGTGAAATACATCGAGGGGAAAAGCGTGGAACTGGTGATCGTGAAGACGGAGAGCAACTCGATTCCCGACTCGATCGCTCGCCTCAAGGTTCATTTTATGGTTGTTAAATTAAACTAGCTAAAGCTAGAGATATCCTTTTGTTGTTTATAATTCATTTACGACCCTGGCAACTTATTAAACCTGTCTTTTGTTCGTTTTTGAGCTCAATAAAGCCTCAATTACAAGACTCCAGTCAAACATTAAGTTATACTTTAGTAGATATGCCTAATCTTTATCACAGCAGACCCTGGCACAACATCACATCTTTATCACAGCAGACTCACGAAAGTTTCTTTTTAGAAAGAGGTCGGCATCTTGCAAGACGTCAACGCAGAGCGGCTCAAGGGCACCGGAAAATTTCAACAATTTCCAATGTAAGTTCTTGGCTTCTTTGACATAAACGTAAAAAGGCCAAAATATTGTTTCCTATTGAACATATTCCTTTTTTAGCTGTCTCGATCGTGGACGTGCCAATTTCAAATTTCTTGTGTTGAAGATGGTCGGTCCGGATTTGCATGTGAGCCTTTATTTTTCTTTCAAATCAATCCCTTCATTTAGTTTCTCCGAACGAAATTGCTGAAGAAGAATTTCTCGAAATCAACCGCTTTCCGCATCGCGCAATGGAGCCTCCAAGCGATTGTTGATCTTCACGAAATTGGGTGGATTCATCGGTAAGTGGTTTTTGAAATAATTTTACACAACTTGAAATGCTATCCTTAATTGGGTTTGATCATTTGAAGCTTATAGTTTGATCTTTTTAGCGATATTCGACCGGCAAATTTCTGGATTGGCTACGGACTTCATAACGAGTGCATCTACTTGTTCGACTTTTTGAAGATTCGCCAAGTTGTTCGCAAGGGAAAACATACGTGAGTGGAGTTTTTAGGCTTTTATTCGCATGAAAATCACTGTTCTTCAATTGTGGAGTTAAATTTTTCGTCACTTTGGTAGCTGAATCTCTTTTTAAAAATCGTATAGTTTAATTGAACATTTTTAATTAGCCAAATCTTTTTCTCCTTAAATTTCTCTTTAGGCCAAAGCGAGAGGGTTTGCAGACGGATGTCCAATACACGCATTACAAGTTTCTTTCTCGAGCCGCCGCCCAGGGCTATGATCAATCTCGACGTGATGATTACGAAATGTGGTAAGTTTTTTAAAAGCATAGATTGTGTACTTGGGTACTTTTCCAGTATTAGGAGCACTTTCAATGCAAATCTTGTTTGTTTTTTTCATTTTTTCTATGCTTTTCGGGTATTTTTAGGTCAAACTCTCTTCAATATTGCCTTCTTTTTAGGGCCTACATGGTGGTGGATCTATTCGACATGTCGGCACTTCCATGGCGCGATTTGAAGCGTCAACAGGATATCATTCGCTCAAAGATCGACTTCTTCGCAAGCAAGAAAGGTGTGTGCAATATTTTGAGTGTCTTAACGCCGACATCTCCAGCTTAAGACTAAGTCTTTTTCAATGCTCATTTTATTGTTTAGTTCGAGAGGTGGCCTTGCGCGAGATTCCCGATTTCGAAGGCGTTTTCGACTACATCAAACGGATGCATTTCACTGACGAAGGCCGACCATCGCTTTTCCGGGATTACCTCAAGACCATCAAAAAGGTATGCTCATATGAAATCTTTGGAGCTCACCGGTTCTAGACATGATTACGTTTAAATCAAGCTTTACTTTCCATTTTTAGCGCTACAACATCAATGTGAACGAGCCCCTTGACTGGAATCACGAGATGGCCACGCAACACGCGCTCGCCTCCACCGACACAAGCTCGTATCCACATGTGGAAAGCGTTGACAATGTAAAGTTTGATTTCATTCTTGGAGTTTAGTTAAACTTGCTTATTTCCCCATACTTTTTTTTCAGCTAGCCAGCTCGGGATCAGGATTATCGAGAAAAAGAAGCGGCACTTGTCGTGTTACCAAAAAGGTGGATACATTGTTTGGTTTAGTTTAGTTTACATAAATGAATGAATTTTTATAAGCTTGTTACATTTAGCCATCGGACAAGAAAGAGAAACAAGAGAGCAAGCCGCAAAAAAAGGAAACGGCCAAAGTGATCAAGAAAGACGCTGATGAGGAGGATGATGTGAGCGGATTTTGGGCTTTTGGTTTACTTTAAATTTTATGTTCTTAGCTGATGAAGGTCGAGGGGAACAACGAGAAGGCGTACGTGCGAGCAGATATGGTGGTCAAGGGAATCACAAAGAAAAAGCCAAGGAAGTGCCAGGTAAGAAGCTTTAAAAATACTAATTGACTTAAAGCTTATATTCCTAGCTGTAGAAATTCAGTAAATCTTTCTTTTACCTAGTTAACTTATGATTTTAGGAGGAAGACGTCGAAGCGTACGACAATGTGAACTTTGCATGAACCTCTCAAGCGCCATCACCCTCAACAATTGTTTAATTTTTCTTTGCCCATTGTACTCTTTTGGACGTGAACTGATTCCGTTGAATAAAGTTAATTTTGGTCGTTTTTGCTAAATTTTCTTATCTTTTCGATTTGATCACCAACCGTGCCAGCTGTGTCCAAAATTTCGACCCTCGCCTCTCTTCCATCCAATTGAATGTGTTTCCGGTAACTGTCCTCGATTGTCGCATCGTAATTGGAAACGAAGTGACCTTGCACGAATTGAACTGTCTAAATTTAGCGACTTTGTAAGAGTTAGTAGTACTAATCATGTCATTTTCAATCTTTTAGAGTCTATCTATCTAATATATACTGTAGGCTACCGTGCTCTGACCCCCGGGCTTTATATTCTAATCATTTTCTATTCAAAGCCTTTATATCTAAACTCACAAGCGCGCTTTTCCCGACACCACCACTGCCCACGACGACCACTTTGAATTCACGCATCCCAGAAATGACTCAGAAAAGTTTCAATCACTAAAATAAGCAGTAAACTGTCATGGGTAAATTATAAACACGAATAAAAAAGATTCTTGATGTCTGGGCTAGATCAAGAGGGATGTTTCCGTTTGGGGGATGGCTGTCAAATCGGGGGAGACGTCGTCGCGAATCTCTTTTCCTTTTGAAAAAGGGGGAAACACGGCCACCACAGCACAGCTGAGTGGCCGAATATCGCGAATGAATGAGTGAGTGATTCTTTTTGTGTTTTGAAAAAAGTGATGAGTAAGATTTGGGCCAACAAAGAGATTCAAATTAGGATCGAAAATTATCATTTTCATTTAACTCTGTAGAAGCTAGTTTGTCAATAAAATAAAAAGCCAATAAAGTAGTTGTTCTTGAGGTTGATTTAAACGGTAGTCGCTAAGAAAAAACAAAATTGTAACTCTGTGATGAGCTTTCAAACACGAACAACTGAAATTGAAATTTACTCGGCAAATTTCAACTTTTCTCCCTTTATATTTGCTCTAGTTCTTTTCACCCATTATTCAATGAGCAATCACGCTGAAGATGCCAATAAAGATGTCTGTGTATACTTTTAGCTGTGATTTTATCATTATTGGATACTGTTGATTATTGATCGTTAGATTTTATTAATTTCAGTGGGTTTTATACACACATATTTAAGACACTCTTGAATGAGGGGGTCAACACAAAAAAAAAGCACTCATGCCATAAAAAAAAACTTGGGGTCAACCAGGAAAACAAAGAAACAGGTGTAAAATACATTTTAAAACTGTGATAAATCAAATACAAGAAAAAATCTACACGAAAATACAACGAACATAAATGAACATACATCCTGATATCTTTATTATTTCGAAAATAGTTACAGTAAGGGCCTGTGTGAATAAATGCACATTGAGAGAAAAGATTCCGAGTTTCTATCTAAAATCAAATTATGTCACAAAACAGGATTTTTAAAAAAAAATTGTGGGCGCGGCCCTGGCATAACAATAAAACGCTCCAATCACTCGTTAAGTTTCAACTGAAATTTTCAGCACGAAAACTCGAGAGACACATATAACTCACCTCAAAAACAAACCATAACAAAACAAGGGGCAATTTTTCGTGAAAGAGAAAAGTGAAATCTTATCGGCGCAACAAAAAATGATGGAAAATTTGCGAAAGAAGGAGAACACAAACAGTCTGAATTCTTAAGGCTGATACGGTACTTGTGACTTTTTTTCCACAAACCGTATGAACTTGCACAATGCAGTTTGTATTTCAGATATGTAAATTTGCGTGGAAAAAGTCACAAGCACCGCTGATGCTAAATAGAAGTTTCAAAGCCACCTGGAGATGCAAATGTTTTGGGCACACAAAAAAAAAGAACAAAAAAAGTAGCGATAAAAAAAATTATGGTTGCATCAAATGTCCGAATTGCATCCTCAGACGATCGGCAACAGACATCGCTCTTGGAGTTGATTCTTGGGGAGATCCGATTGCATCGGTCGGAGGAGCGGCTCGTGGTGGAGACTAAAACAAGGCTTAGACGTTTAGAAAATATTACGATTAATAACTACAGTATATAAATTTATAGCCTTGGCTTGTTTTTTTAAAAGATGATAGCTACCTACCTAACTACATTAACTTTCTTTGAATTAACGAACATACCTTCATGGGAGATCTAAGGACCGGCGGTGGAGGCGGAGGTTCAAGACGAGATTCGGAGGTGGATTCAGTCTAAAATAGATAATTTTATTAGCTGACACACTGAAAATTACCATAAAAGTCTGCCCATAGACTCGCTTCTTCAATTCATCAAAAGTAAGGGCAGAGTCGGTAGAAAGACTTCTCGGATCGGGGACTGGTGCCAAGTGAGCAGGCGCGTTGTCAGAGTCCTAACATTTGACAGTAAAAAAAAGGATCGTTGACTCAATTCATACGTGAATATTTGGAATGAAGCTCTTCTTGCCGGCCACTCTCGCTGGCGGTTCAACGTCCGTCGAAGTGCTCGGTGTGATAGGGCCGGTTCTTCGTCGCTTATATTCTTCCAGTGACAACTTCTTTCTTTTGACTAAAAACAATTCATTGAAGCAAAAAAACTCAGACTAACTTTCAGTGACTGCAGGCCAATTGGGTCCCTCCTTTATTTCATAGTTGATGGCTGGTTGATAAGCAAGTCCACGTGCAAATTCTTTAAGCAGCTCACGTAATGAAGGCTCGTTACCTAAAAAACTTCATTTCAAAAACAATAAAGTATTAAGCAAATTTTCCTGTCCAAGTCTAGATACCTTGTTTGGATGGTGATGCTTTTGATGAAGATGCATTTGGGGACATGTACGGATGTGAGATCTGGTCGCCGACCGATGTTTGCGACACGTCCATCTCCACATGTCTTCGTTTCTTGAGAGGTTGCGTAAACTAAAATTTGCACAATTTGTCAAGATTAAAAACAAAGGATTTGATTTCTTACGTTTGGAAGAGCTTGTGGTGAAGATGGTGCTGGATCTGGGGGTGCAGGCTCTTCTTTTTCGCGATCGGCTTGCGCTCGACGAAGAAGGAAAGCCTTCTTTCCTTGTGAGAAGTCCGGCACTGTTGGTGTAATAATTGTGGCGGCTGCCTCTTCCTCTTCTAAATATAAATTTGTTTAATTTAAAAAAAACCTTTATTACCTCGTTGTTTCTGTTCCATTTGCCATCGCTTCTTCAATGGTACAACAGCCGGTGAAGCGATTTGTGACCTAAAACCATAAAATTAATTGATGCCCCGGATAAAACATACCTCGTTGGTTCTTTCTCCGTGTTATCCTTTTGTGGCGAGGCTTTCACAGTTCGATCACGCAATCGTTCTCGAGTTGGAGTCAATGGTGTTATCGAAGATTTCTCTGATCCACGTCGATTTCGTTTTTCAATAGCTATTTCTTTGGCGGGAGATTTCGATTTAGTGCCCTGTATTTGAAATTATCGAATAAAAAAAGCTTTGACTACCATATCCTTTGCCATTTTTTCAAAAATCTCCATTTCTTTCTGCAGCTTTCGCTCTTCTCTAGTCTAAAAGCAAAGTTTGATAAAAAAATAAGAATAAGTATTTACCATTTTGCTTGTATCAGTGGCTGGTGTCGCAGCTTGTTCAATGCGACTTCTTGAGCGGCTGGCTGGTTTCACTGGTGATTTTGGCTCGCTCTTCACTTGGTTATCCTAAATGATTGCTATTAATAACCAGCAACGCTAAATGATACCATCAAAGATTTGCGAGTCGTTCGTGGCTTTGGTTCTTCTTCCGATTCTACACTTGCCTCTGTTGTTTCTTCTTTCACAGCCTTTCCACGTCCACGACCTCTTGGTGAAGTTGTTTCTTGTATCGGTTCTTTGAGTTCTCCTTCGGATTCCTTTTTCTGGCGTCTTGTTTCTCGGCGTTCACTTGCATTTTCAGCCGGAGGTGTTTCGGTGCTAAACAAATTTGCAAGCAGATAAAGCAAAAATGAGTACCTGGCTGGTTGCAGTTCACTTCTTCTAGCAGCACGAGTCGCGCGATTATCTTGAATGACTCCTTGTTCGTCGTCGTTTTCCTCACTCAGCTCCGCTTCCTCTTTTGGTTCACGTGCCTCTTTAGTGTCGTGGCGTCGAAGTTTAATCATCGGCTGCCGTCCTTGTGGCTAAAAACTTTGAATAGATCAAGACCCGCCAGAGCCGAACAAACCTTTGCTCCCTTTTGTGACTTTTTCCCTCCTTTCTTAGCGCTTGCTGGGGTTGCTTTACTTGAGGATGGTGTCGCTTTTTTAGCAGAAACAGCTCCTGTACTGAGTTTGCGCTAAAAGACTATTTAAATTTTGAACCGTCAAAAATTGAAACCTTCGGTGTGGGTGTCGGAGATCGGGCAATGATACGGGCATTGAAGTCAGCAATTGGGCAACAAGCTTCATCACCACATGCACAAGCCAAAGCACGGGGGCATTTTTGATAATCGGAATCAAATGGAATCGTTATCTAAATAGTGGTTTTAATTTAGGTATACTTTGAAGAACATACCTCTGCACTTTTTTCGATCGGTTCTGTCGCGTTGAGAAGAACATGAATGTGACCATCCAAAACGACATGTTTCAAAACGGTGTTTGGTCGACAAGAGCGACGAACTGTTCGGCTATCGCCTCCTAAAAGAAAGTTAAGAATATGTAAAAATCTAGAAATGAGTCCACCTTTCCGACGAGCATCAATAACCAGGGGACAATCTGGAGCAACACCAGAATAGAGCACACAATGAGGTTGTACCTAAAAAGTTCCAAATTTAAAGACACAAATCTTGTTCTTACATAGCCTTCCTTCTCGCGGCCAGGGCATTCTGAAGGGGTCGAGACAAATCCGAGATACTCTATCACCAAATCGTTCTTTGGAATGTCTTTGATTGCGACGAGACCTTCAAGACTAGGAGCCACAAACATTCTGCCGTACTAAAAGAGGTTTTTAGTATGAGTATGAATAATACAGGTATTTTTTTTTTAGTCAGATTTTTTACCTTTTGCTCCGCCGAACGCACATTTTGAACAACATGGGCGGCGCCTTGAGTTGAAGCAAAACGTTGCAGCAATTTTTTCGCTCGATCAGCTAAAGAAAAAATAGAATGCATAATGCATGTTAAAAACTTACAATATTCGTTCTCTTTGATGTCGGTGTACTTCCGGAATTGGAGCCCAGAAACGGGCCGCATTGCCTAAATTTGATGAGATTGGAAGGCTTTACTTTAATGCAAACAAATAGACGAAGTATGCTCTTCTCATCAATTGTTGAATTTTTAGGTAAAAGCTGTTAATAGCCAAAACGCCACACCCACTAAGACGGACAAACAAACAAACAAAAAAAAACATTTATTTATGCAAATCGCACCTCATTTCTCTTAATTCGATTTTTAGCATGCTCAGCTCGCTTTTGCGCCTTCCTTGTCTCTTTGGCCTTTTTGTGCTCCTCGTTCCGCTTTTTACGGTCAGCGCGTCTTTTTGTAGTCTCTTTCAGAAGCTCCGCTTGCTTACGTTCTTGATATTCTCTTGCCTAAATTTAAAAAATAATCATGTTGATCCGACTAAAAATGCGTAAAATATACTCACCTGTTCCTTGTTTAATTTCAGCTTGCGGGGATCGCACCGCTCGCACAAATATTTCTCTGGTGGTTTTGTATAAGGGATGCCCATACATTTCATATGCTGCCATGCATCGCATTTCTCACATTGGATCATATTTTCGTCATTATGATTCAACTCACACCAGCATCTAAAAATGTTGTGTTTGATTGACAAAAATAACAAAAAGAAAAATAAGCAAACCTAGTGACGTAATCGCCCCATTCCTCTTCAGCCGTCGTGTGACTATAATCACTGTCAGTGTCAGAATCCTCTGATGGAACTAAACGATCGTTAACTTTTGAGTATAAGAATTACATTTACCAGGTGATGGTGCAGGTGGAAGAACCGGAGTTTCTGCTTTGAATCCATTGGCGATCAGTGGTTGCGGCTTTTGTTCTTTCTTTGGCTCAAATTGGGGAGCTAAAGAAATTAAGTAATGAAAATTTAAGCTTAGTGTTACCAATATTTGAGACCAAAGTTGGAAGCTGTGGTGGCACTAGTGGAGGCATCTGTTCAATTTCCTCGACCTAAATATGATTCAAAACGAGAAGTTTCAAAAAATGAATAGTAAGAAGTTAAAAACTAACCATAACAAACGATCCCTTAACGGGACTCTTGCTTCCACTTGGTTTCATCGGCGGGCTTTTTCCAGTGACACGGCGAGGGCTCGAATTGTCTACAGGCGTAATCGGTGCTGCAGGGCTAGCTCCACTCTAAAATAATAAATGATGCTGTAAAATCGGGTTCATTTACCTGTGAAGATAATCTTGTTCGATTTGTTGAACCACGTGGACGACCTCTGGGGCGTGGTTCGGGTACTGGATCAACCGGCACATCAGGAAATGTATTCTTCAACTTTACAGTATCCGTGTACGCCAAAGTTCGGAATGAGCACTCGCCATCATTCTGTAAACCATTGAGGTAATACTGTTACTAATTAAAAAACTGTACCAATTTGCTCATATAACTAATCGGCAATGGTTCTCGGTGTTGAACCATTTGATGTGATCTTGGGTCGCGTTGTTCGTCCATCTACAAAAATGAGTTACCCAGCACAGTGAAAAGAAATAATACCGATTGTTGAATGGCGTGCAAATTTTGTTGAACGGCGGCATCAGCATCTTGGAAACTGTGCTCAAGTGAGCGATCGTACACTGAAATTTCGAAAAATTGCTGTTAATAAACAAAAAACACTTACTGTGCATAGATCCATGCGGAGGAGCACCAACGACTAAATTCACGGTGCCAGAAGGCGAGGTAATCGTTGTGCCACCAGGAGCAATACCGTCAATAAAGTTCACCTAAAGTAAAATGAGAACTTCTATAAACAATAGACAATTTACTTTTCTTGGACTTCCTCGTGCTAAATGTTCATCGTAAGCGTCCTCACCATCGCCATCTTTTCTACGGACCGTGCCAGCTGAACCTGAATTGCAATAAAAGAATGTTATTCGCTGAGAAGAGATTAAAGCACCACCTCGGCCGCGAATCACGGGTTTTGCACCTCGTCCAGCAACAAGTAATGGTGCACCGCCTCTAGGAGCCGCTATTGAATCGTCAGCTTGTGGAGTGAGAACTTGCGCTTGATAAGCCAAGCCGGGGGACATTGTTGACGTCTGTTTACCCTAAACAGTCATTTATTAAAATTTCAACGAATCAGAACGACAAAATGCCCAAACTCACAGTCAAGAGAGCTCTATGTGGAGGTTCAGCCTGAGGAATCGGTGGTGGCATTACGCGAGTCATTGTCCTAAAATTGCAAAGTCAAATAGAGCAAAACTAATACAAATACTTGTTCATAGGAGTGGTAGATGCTCTTTGAGCGGGAAGCGATTTTCTAACATTCATTTGCGCTGGGGTGCCTGCAGTTGACTGAACTGGCTGAATGCGGCGAATGCTAGCCACTCCACTGTTTTGATATCCAGGAGTAGCAACATACGAAGGTGATGCATATTCTAAAAGTAAAGTTGTAGACTAATAACTTCTAACTGTATCAACCTGATGATCTTTGTGTTTGCTGATAAAGGCGTTGAGAATTCGAATAGGCAAATTGTTGTCCTCCAATGAGCAGCCGTCGAGAATCTGGCGCATTTCTGTATGCACCGCCACTACCACCAGCTATAACCGGTTGTCCACGGGAACTAAATGACAAAAATTATTAAAAAAGGCAAACAAATTTTTACCCGAAAGTTGAAGGAGGGCTTTCAAAAAAGGGTTTCTCGGCTCGAGACACGTCCATTTCCTGGCCGGATGAATTATCGAAAATGTCAAGTGGCGGAATCTCCGGGAATTCTTGCGAATCAGCGTTGTTGGAGCGTTGTGAAGCATCGAACGTGTAGTAATCATGATCCTAAAGCAGGAAATTTTTACAACTAGGGAATATTAATTACTGCTCTTTTATTGCTCAATATTAATTACTGCTCTTAAAACATGCTCTTTTACTCATTCATGAAATTTTATTATATTTTTTTCTTGACTCTTAATAAATTTTTGTTTTTTTTCGCATATCGATATTTATTCTCTCTAGCATCGCGCTGTGCTCACGCATTGGCTCAACGATTTTCGTGTTGTGTGCCGGGAAAAGAAAAGAGCCGAGAGCGCAGAGTGGCCATCTCGGCAGAGACGCTAAGACTCAAATCAAAAGACGAAAGCGCCGCCAATTTACTAGCCGCTTTTCGTTGATAAAGTAAGAACATTTAGAAGCATTTTGCAATTATCAAAATGGCGTCTCAAATTAAACCAGAAAATTAGCGCAAATCGGCACAACTAACGAAATTTGAAATCTTCTAGCAAGTTTTAAAAAAAATGCGTAAACACATACCATAACTTCCATCGGTATTTCTATGGCTGCAGCTTGACTTTGTTCTCCGTTTGCTTCTCCCTCCTCATCATCGTCGATCATCGCCATTTGACGAGCCTCGGGCACTTGTACTTCTTGAGCCTCAGTCGGCACATCTAAAGCTTACTTATCAAAAGACACAATCATCAACAAACCAAAATTCTCGGCACTCATCACATTCTCATCTTGGTTGTTAACATTTTCCGGTGCCTGTCCGTTGTCCATCTGCGAATCAGCCATTGTCAGAAAGCAACAACACTCATAACACAAATGATCGCTCGTCTAAAATGAAACTTTCGTGAAAAGGTGCAATTTAGGAAAGAAAAAGAGCAATTTCGCATACAAAATTGGTAAGCACGTTAAGGTTGCGGGTGGTATTCGATAAGTTAGCGGAGGGTTGAACGCTTTGTGAGAAACGCAACACAGTAGGACGCGCCGCGGCACGCCTCTGGAAAGTAGCCAATGGGGAGACAACGGGGCACACAATGTGAATGTCATTTGAAAGGAAATGGAGAAAAACTGTTAGCTGGTAAAGAGTTTTTGCAAGTAGTTTAATTACAAAAACGGTAACTTTAAGCCAAAACATCACTATTTCAAAAGTTTGCCGAAAAAATGAGCGTATTTTCAAAGTTTTCTTTTATAGATGAATTTTATAGATCGAACGAAGACGAATGCTAATTTTTGTGTTTTTGTATTCAAAGCACTTTAAATTTTTGAAAACCTTTCTTTCTTTTCTTTCTTTTCTTTCTTTCTTCTTTCTTTTTCTGCGACTTTCTTCTTTCTTTCTGAAAATTGTGAAAACAGAGAACTTCAGCTGAGAATGGACAGTTCGGTCTCCTATGCGTCAAGCGGGGAGAGCGTCTCAATCGACTCAAACAAATTAGCGCTTGTCGCCGTTGCACCAGGTTTTCAATGCAAGAATGCGATGACTTTTTGAGAACCACTGACAACTCCTTACAAAACTTTAAAGGCCCATAACTTTTGGCAGAATGTAATTTTGTAAAAGCGAAATTCAGAAGCGGGATTCAGCGTGAAATTTTTGTGTCGAATGGCTCATTTCATTTGGCCACCACACCCAGTTCCCTCGTGAATAAGTTATAATAGTTGAATAAGTTATAATAGCTGAATAAGTTATAATTTTAATCTAAAAAGTAAGAATTTTTCGACTTACATGGATGCAAAGTCTATTTTTCAGCACTCGAAGCCCTCGACAATCAAATCCTCGCCACTCGCGAGAGTCAAAAGCTTTTGAATCACAACGTTGATAAAATGGCTGAGGTAGGGGATAAAATTTTAGAATTTATTCAATAACTTTTGAACTAAAATCAGTCAATCAGTATTTTGGCCAATACAAAAACTTCAGTTTTTACGTCAACTCAATGAGAGCGAAGAGCCGTATGATTTGATCTCGTACGAGATGAAATTGGCCGACTGCAAAAAGAGAATCTCGAGTTCAGGTAAACAAATTCGTAAAACTTATTTGGTTTTTAGAGAGGTAAACACAAAATGGATAAACACACACCTTCTGGCGCACTCGATTCTTTACTTTTGCGAGAAAAACGAAGAATTTAAAGCGCCAGAAGGGGTGCGTTTTGAACTCAAAGTAAAGCTTAGAAACAGTGACTACGATCAAAACACGATTTCAGCGAATCACCTTGGCGAGATTCACGATCGTCTGAGTCGTCTTCAACGATTGATCGCTCGTGAGATCTATAAAAAGAAGTCCTCTATCAAGGGTCAAGCCCCATTAACTCCACCAAGTCAATAAGTTGTACACTAGACTTGTGACGAAAGCATCTAAAACTAACTTAAGATATAATATCCACGCAAAGTTGTAGGCTAATAACCTAAACCCCGCCCATTACGGGTGGGACTTAACCCTTTGCCTCACAACTTTGCATAGATATTACATTTTGAGTTAATTTTGATATCATTCGACGCGCAATTTTATTCTTCATCAAATGATAGTCAAAATAGTCAAAATCGAAGAGTTGGTGCTGAGAAAAACACGAAAAACCTTAAATGTTTTCGACAGATGGATCGACAGATGTTTTCGTTACAAGTTTATTGTACATCAAGCACTCTAGCATAATACTTAGTCATAGAACTTTTATCTTTTATTGCCAAAGCTCAATTTGTTCAGTCTCACTATCATCCTAGTGCCTTACATTCCACTTTTCGTGTCCTGTGATAGCTTTAATTGCCATGATTCTCCGATTTGAATAAAGTTTATCGTATTCTTTTTTAAAAATTTGAATAAAGTTAAAGCATATCGTATTTTTCAAAGTGTTTTTTTTAAAAATACAAATTGTTTCACAGGTAAATGACCGCAGTGGATTTGTCGGCCGAGTCGAAACTGAATCTGAAGGGGAAATTTAAGGATGTTAGTTGAAAAACAGTTTTTTATCATTTATAACTGACTTGATCTGTGGGCGTACTTTGTGCTCAAAAATTCTAAATCACTCTTTCTAACGCACTGAATTCTTCCTCTTTCCTATGACGCCAACTCGTCACTACGGGAAAAATGAAAAGCTTGGTGCACCAGAAAGGATGTGTTTTTAAGTCTGTGAGCACAACGTAACACAAGTTCAGGTGAGTTTCACATTCAAATTAAAAGTTACCTCGAAAAACCCCTAGTCGTTTGGAGGATACAGTCGCTCATACTGTAACTACTAGATTCCTGCGGGACAGTTGGGGTGGTTGGTTAGTTGGCGATCCATATATTTCATCTAGTAGTTACAGTATGAGCGACTGTATCCTCCACACGACTAGGGGTTTTTCGAGGTAACTTTTCGGTAAATTTTAATTTCGAGGTAAAATTCCAACCCGAACCTAATTCCACCTTTGTTTTTTCGGCCCTTTTTTGGCTGATTGCTCTGAAATTTTGTCTAAAAGCTGAAAATACCGATTTCTATCTGTAGTCATAAAGGCGTCAATGTTTGTGAACAAAATCTCACTAAAAATTAACAAATTTCCCTTCAAATCTACTTTCAGGTTGTTCTCGATATCGATAAATTGTGCGGGTTAACATTCGCTGAAAGAGAAAGTCTCGCCTCAATCCAAACCTCCATCAAAACCCTCGTCGCCTCGGAGAGAAGTGTCGAGAAATCGGAAGCTGCTTTGGGAAAAGTCGATCAACTTTTGGATCAAGTGAGATAAACCGAAATACTTACCGTGAAGCTGGTAGTCGAACCCGGATTTTTTATTTGTTATGAACAAAAATACCTACCGTAAATACTGTAATAGTACCCCACCCCCATAATGACGGTGCGGAGCGTTGCGTAGTCTAGCTTTGGACACGTTTTTCTCGACACTGGTTTATGCTACAATGCGCGTTTAGGTATCAAAAAATAGCCCTGAATTTCAGCTATTTTTTGATACCAAAGATGCATTTTTGAAAGTACGGGCGCTTCGAAAAAAATGAAATACTAAAAACTTTTGCGACTACGCGACTGTACGAGGGCGGTGGGGTACTATTACAGTATTTACGGTATGCAAAACTGATTTCAGATGTTGGCAACAGTTGACGAAATCGGCGTTGACTTGAACGGAGTCGTCGAGATGACAACCACTCTTGGGATCATTGAGCGAAATGGAGGAAACCCTAGTCAATAGAAAATCTAGTCAGTGCTGTGAATAACTTTTTCGAATGCTAATTTATTTGAGTTCAAAAGACCGTACTGTAGTCCCGTACCTGTATATGTATTCTTTTCAAGTAAAGTGCCTTCTAAAACGTATCCACTGTCGAAAAACTTCCATAATCTTTGTCTTTAGTTTTTATCCGACCTATCTATTTTTAACGGTTAACGCAGGATAGGAAGGACTACGGTAGTTCCAAAAGTTAGCGCGTTTTAGAAAACGCAATATTTGTTTTGTTTTAGTTCAAAAGTACGTATTCAAAAATTACGTAAATCCTGTGATCTTTCAACAAATCCGGTGATGTGTTTTATCTTAAACTTACAAATAAAAAGATATTCAAGTGTTTGGCTGAATATCTCCCAATTTGTGACCTCTTTTCAAAATGGTATAAGATTTGTGGAGGTGGGAGAAATACCTTTCCACCAATTTACCTTTTTTTTTTCTATCTATTCCATTTCGACAAATCAGACCTCGCTGCCACCCAACTTTGGCAGGGCAAAACTACGCAACTTAACGCTTTTCCGCAGTTTTGCCTTTTAGCCCAATTTTGACGTGTCAGCGAGGTCTGATTTGTCGAAATTGGGAATCTACGCATACGATTCCCTTATATGGAAAAATTTTCGAAATATTTTCGAAGCTCTACGGCTTTCCCGAGGCGATTTGTCCCCCCGATTTGATTTTTTGGGGTAGGCTAGTTTCCGCAATTTTTTTTGCGCAACAGGGTTATTTGCGCAACTGGGTCGTTTGCGCAACTCACCATAACTTTCTTCTAAGTAGGCTAATCTTTATGATTTTGGTCTCATTTTGTAGAGCTCAATAAGTGCAACAAAATGAAATCAAAAATATAAAGATACTTAGAAGAAAGTTATGGTGAGTTGCGCAAATGACCCTGTTGCGCAAAAAAAATTGCGGAAACTAGCCTACCCCGATTTTTTTCATTGATTGAATTATTTCTGTGATTCCCCTGTGCTGATTGATCTCTCTATTCTAATGAACTTTGTTATATTATTGTAAAAAAAAGTAAATCGTAAATATTTTTGACATTTTCAAAGTTGAAGCAATCAATCGTTGAGAAAACGATGCGAATTTCTGTCAAAGCTGCTAATTTTCTTGCTTTTCTGACTTTTTAGGGGTATTTTAAGATTTTCACGTTTTTAAATTGACCATTGTTATTTTTTTAATTCTACGAGAAGATTGATATTCAGCTTTTCAAGTGATGTATCTATTTTTTCAGATGCTTTCCCGACTCGGCGTGTCACCCTCATTTCGATCGCTTTTATCGCCGATTCAATCAAGGTAAATTTTTTTGAGATAATTTTAGGTTTAAGACTAGAGTAATATCGATAATTTTTGGTTTAAATTTTTAAGTTTGAAAGCTTGCCTATTTCTTAAAAGCTTGTTCTTTAGATGCATGTCCGCCTACCCAATCCCGGACGCCGTTTTTGGATTAACCGAAGATGAACAAGCTGTTTGTTATTTGAATATCGTTAATCTAGACTTGGGCAACGAGTCAATTTTTCCATTTTAGCAAACAGCTTTTGTTTTCTGTGGGGAAACTCCTTTCAGACCCATGCTTTAGAAAAAATTTCTTTACCAAAATGCGGAAAGTAACTCTGTTCATCTCCTCATATAATTAACGCTTTTTTAGTTACGCCAATCTGTTCGTGCCATCGCCGACAAAGAACTAGCCCCATTTGCTAACGAAATCGACAGGTAATAATTTAAACATTTATATTAGGTTGTCCAGTTATAAATGCGCGTTTTTAAGATAACAACTCTTTATTTTAAAACCAACAGTTTAACAGCTCAATCAACAATATATTCACCATTTGTTAACATTATTTGTTTCCATCTTCCATGCAAAGAATGAATTCCCTCCGCGTAAAAATTGGCTTGTTTTGAGGCAAAGAAGTCGGCTATCCATTTTTCGACCTCTTGAACTTCTTTGAACTTGTTTCCGGCCAAATGGCTTCGCATTGAGCGAAATAAATGGTAATCCGAAGGCGAAATATCCGGAGAATATGGCGGATGCGGGAGAGTTTCCCAGCCCAACTCTTCGAGTTTTTCCGAACAATCTTTGCAACGTGTGGACGGGCGTTATCTTGAATGAACTTTATGTTTGAAGGATCAAGGCCTTTTTGTAGCAATACATTGTTCACTCGTTCCAATTGTTGTGCATACGTTTCACCCGTGTTTGTTTGCCCAGGTTTTAGCAGCTCAAAATATCCAATGCCTTGGGAATTCCACCAGACAGTAAGCATTACTTTCTTGTCAAGGAAGTCGGGTTTTGGTGTTGGTATTGGCTCCACACCAGGTTCTAGCCATTGCCGTTTTCGTGTAGAATTATCATATTGAATCCATTTTTCATCGCAAGTAAGTATTTCATCGTAAAACCCAGGATTTTTTGCCAAACGAAGAAGAATACCCGCCATAGTGACACGAGTAACTTTATTGGCATTGCTGAGAAGATGAGGAACCCATTTCCCTTGTCGGCTTGTTTTCCCCAATTGGACACAACCACCTACCCCCACCCCAAAATAGGGGAAAAAAAAAGAATTTTCTGAAATTTTTAGCCTAAACCAGAACTAACGAAATATAAGGTTTCAAAGTCAAAATAAACTAAATTTTTGGACTTGCACGGCACTCTTTAAACCCACCCCCAAAGTTTTTTGCAAAAATATGTCGCTCTTTCCCTTTGTTTATTCTCTAGGTGAGGATAAAAAACTTTATTTAAAACTAATAAAAATCGGGGGGGAGGGGGAAAAAATCCACAAAACACAACAACACCACTTTTTCCCCATTTTTCCCTTTTCCCACCCCCAACCAATCCCCCTGGCAAAAAAAAATCTGGTGTCATTTAGGAAGTCATCATCAATTTCAGCCGAGCATCATGGGACAAAAGTGGCCCGGACTGTTGGTAGATCTTGTCAGTTTGTCACGGAGTCGTCCATCCGGATCGGGGCATCATGGTAAACGAGTGAGAATGCTGCCGAAACGGTTTGAACGCGCGGATTACTTTCCTTTTTTTTTTTTTTTTTTTTTATTTTTCTTTTCGGGGGGGGTTGTTTCCCCCTTTGGTTTGGGGGCTTTCTCTAAATATTTCTGCAAGTTCACGCGTCGTTTGTCGAGGATCCATTTCTATCGCCTGCTTCAGTACTGCATTATCGATCGCAGGAGGTCGTCGTTGGTGGTCTTCGTCTTCCAAAGATTCATTTCCTTCTCGAAATCGTTGAAACCATCGGCGACCGAAATAGCATCTTCGCCAAATACTCTGCAGAGATCTCGATGGGATTCAACGGCATTTTTGCCCAATTTGAAGTCATAACAAAGACTGGCACGATGACGAAACTTCGTCTCGGTCATTTAAACACGGAAATTAAATCAAAAATGAATTAGTTTAACGTCAAAAACACGAAAAGTTGTAATAAATAAGAAATCTTGAACAACATATAGAGAATAGGGTTTGATAAAATTGTATAGCCCTAAGGTACGCTGTTCAAGAGCAGGCGCGCATTCATAACTGGACAACCTAATAGTTAGCAAAGTTTGATGAATTCAGCTTTATAGATGTACATCATTTATTATTTTAGAGACAACAACTTCAAGAATTTACGCCAGTTTTGGAAGACTCTTGGCACAAATGGACTGCTTGGAGTCACCGCTCCAGGTAATTTTTTATCAAAAATTTTATGGGAAATCTCTGCTCAAACTTCCTACTTGCCTATTTTTTATTTTCAGAAAAATACGGTGGCTCGGGGATGAACTACTTTTCGCACGTGTTGGCAATGGAGGAGTTGTCGAGAGCCTCGGGATCCATTGCTCTCTCATATGGTTAGTTTGCATATTTTGATCAAGATAAAAATATGGTGCTAGTCGGTTATATCCCACAAGAGTTTGATTCATCCATCATGTCGGTTATATCCCCACAAGTTAGTTCATTTTGTAGGGATATAACCGACTTGATGTAAAGGTCTTTTTTATAAGAATACCAGCAGTTTTCAGCTGCTAACGCAGCTGAAAACTGCTGCGGGTTGAGGTCTTACGTAAATTTATAATCCTTGTTGTCGTGTCAATCGAAAATCATATTGTCTTCGTAAGCAGGAATCTTTTCGGCTAACGCCGCCTTTCCTGCGGGATAGTTGGGGCTGAACGTAGTTGGCGATTCATATATTTCATTTATCCAAGTTATTTTAAACCTATTCCTATAGTTGGCTCATCCCAAATATGGGAATCTCCAGGGAGAACCGCACGGAGGTCTAGGAACACTTTCCCCCCATGACCCAGATCAAAGGGAAATTAGACAACATTGGGCTCGGCTAATTTTGCAGTTTTTGGACTTTTTAAAAAATGGTTTTGATCGATATAATTTGAGCTGAGCGTCGAGAAAAGTGACTGTGACAGACAGACAGACGTCTCTTCTGCTTTATAGTAGATAACCGATAAGTACGAAAAATATACCTAGATCCTAAATTTTTGCAAAATGAAAGTTAAGTGTTGTCTATTTCTTAAAAAACTATAGACATTGCTGAATCTTGATTTTCAGGTGCGCACTCAAATCTCTGTGTCAATCAAATTGTCCGCCACGGCACCGAGGATCAAAAGCAAAAGTACCTACCAAAGGTTTGTATTATTGTTTGAAATTAGGTATATGAAATAATTCGATTCTAATTAAACGATTTAAATATCAATTCAATTTTAGTTAATCTCCGGTGATCACATTGGTGCATTGGCGATGTCCGAGGCGGGAGCTGGAAGTGATGTGGTCAGTATGAAACTTCGAGCCGAAAAGAAAGGCGATTAGTGAGTTTTCCTATCCAGTAACAAGTCAAACTTTTGATATATGAGTTTAGCTACGTGTTGAATGGAACAAAGTTTTGGATCACTAACGGCCCGGATGCAGATGTGCTCATCGTTTACGCGAAAACCGATCCCTCAAAACATCAACATGGAATCACGACTTTTCTAGTAGAGAAAGTAAGAAAATATAGAAATATCTAACCGTTCCCATATTTAGGATTTCAAAGGCTTCACCACATCACCCAAATTGGACAAACTCGGCATGCGCGGGTCAAACACTTGTGAATTGGTATTTGATAATTGTGAAGTGCCAGGTCAATTTTTGCTTTAGATATTTCATGGCGAGTTATATTTTAGTGGAGAACGTGATGGGAGCAATGAATAAGGGCGTTTACGTGTTGATGACAGGTTTGGACTACGAGCGACTCGTGCTGTCTGGTGGACCTTTGGGGTGGCTTTTTGGTCTATTATGTTATCTTTTTAGATATAACAGCTGTCTCCGTAGTTCATAGCCATTTTCTATAGCTTTTTAGCGCATCATTCAACCGTTTTAGAATCATGCAAGCCGCTTGTGATGTCGCTTTCGACTATGCGCATCAGAGGAAAGCTTTCGGACAACGAATTGGAGAGTATCAGGTAATATACTTGTTTGTTCTACTAAAAATTTGAGTAAAAAGCAAAATTTGCAATGGCTTTATGAATTATTTTAGCTCTTGCAAGGCAAAATGGCGGATATGTACACGACGTTGAACGCTTGTCGATCGTATCTCTACATGATCGCGAAAGGAGCCGATAAGGGACATGTCAGCAATAAAGTGGGTTTATCCAGCGTGATAATTTAAATTAAATATGTAAATTTATCAATCATCTTTAGGATTGTGCGGGTGTGATTCTCTATTTAGCTGAAAAAGCCACACAAGTCGCCCTTGATGCCATTCAAATACTAGGTGAGCTGTTTTTATATGCGCGAACAGATATCTAAAAGCATTATTTACATTTATCTGCTAAAGTTCATTTTTAAGGTGGAAATGGTTACATCAACGACTATCCGGCTGGACGTTTGCTTAGAGACGCGAAATTGTACGAGATTGGTGCTGGAACGAGCGAGGTTGCTTAGTTTTACTTTTAAACATGAAAATTACCGCAACCCATCTTTAAGTAGAATTTTTCAATATCAATGTTCAAACACTTTTGCATTACCAGGTTCGTCGTTTGATCATCGGACGAGCGTTGAACAAAGAATACTCTTCGTAAATCAAAAGATTACATTATTTTTCGGTTAGTGATTTTTTTACCCTTATTTGTGCAATCATGAGCTCTATTCTTTTGATTATAATTTGTCAGGTTTTTGCTTTACGATTCTAGTTATCCAATGTTTCTTTACCCGATATCGATTGTGTGATTAATCTTTTTTTTAAAAGTTTGGTAGTTGTATCATATTTTTTTCTTTGTACATGTTATTTCATAGGGATTTTGAATTGGAGCAATAAATAGTATTTTCAAGGGGAATTCGTTAAGATCGTCAGTGCGATACGCTAATTTTGATTGAAAAAGTGCTGAAGCGTGAGGAATTGGAAATTTTTTTTGCGGGGTATCGCAAAAATATGGTTATTGGCATGTTTATATGTAGTGAGATTGTAGTGGTTTAAGCGTGTTTTGGACGTGTTGTTTTTCTTTGTGCAAAAAGCTTGATAAACGCCGACAAAATGTTCATTTCTCTCTCTTTTTTTCATCAACGAGTCGGACAACACACGGAGAAAATGGGAAACAAAAGAGATATTTAAGCAAAAAGAATTAAAGTTGGATAGACCAGCTATAGATAAGACAATATTCTCAAAACCTCAACATTTAGCGAACAATTTGGTCTTCTTTTTAGGTTTTGTGAAAGATAGAAAATTTTGGGAGAGATCTTTTTTCTGATTTTGGATTTGGATGAGAGGTTGACCTATTCCTCGTCCTCATTGCTAAAATTTGCATTTAGTAATTGGGACGATATGTGTACTCTGTGCTCGCATGTAAACACAGCTCTCCTGGCGCACTGAACTCTCTTTGTTTTTAATTTTGTCATGAGAAAGAGAAGATTTTGGTATGCCAGAAAGTATGCGTTTACATTCTGGAGCAAGGTACACGGCGAGAATCAATTTTACTTGAAAAATGGAATGATTCACCTGTTGATCTCATCACCGGCTGATCGTTTCCCGAATCGGATCAACGGCGATGCCTCAGGAGCGCGGCCGAATCGAATCAATGGACCGGCTGGGGAACGCTTGCCGAATCTAAAATGACGTTTTTTTAAAATTAAACCTCAAACAATCTTTAGAGAACTAAAATTAAGTCAAGCCTAAAGTTGGGATTGAATTGAATCGGGTTTTCAACGGACTCTTTCATCATTTGAACTGAACTGACCGAGTTCTTGTAAAAGAATAACTTTCCATTCTTTAGTCAATAGTTTACTTAGTTTTTTGTTTTTTCAACTTCCACTCAAATTTATTAAGCTTTGAATGCAATCCTTTGAATCAACCTGATTAACGGGGCGCTGTTTGGTGATCGTCCGAAACGGATTAACGGACCCTCCATTGGCATTGATCGGCCGAATCTAAAATAGATAATTGAAGGCAATTCTGGGCTCTATACTCATTGTGATATTTTCAGATTGTCGTAGTCGTTTCTCGGATTTTTTTTTCGGGAGTAGCCCAATAGCAAAATCACGGCTCAATGAGAGTCACTTATTGAACCACGATTCCCATAATGATTTCTATTCTAGAGAACTGTGCGATGATTTGGTCATTTGACAACAATTTCAAGATAGAAACGAACATTTTTGTGCTGTTAACCCTTCTTCAAGTCCATATATCCAAACGGGAAATAATCCGTGAAACGATCCCATTATCAGAGCCAAGTTCTATTCTTTAGAAAATCAATTTCAGTGTTCCTTACCGAATCAACGGAGCCGCATCGGGTGAGCGTCCAAATCGGATCAACGGCGCGCCTGGCGATCTTTTCCCGAAACGTATCAATGGGCTTGAGTTGAATTCCTGGAAATAAAAGCAAATTGAATGTGAATTTGTTGTCAAGTTAACGATTTGAATTGGTTACTGTAGTTTTCTAAAATGGATACAAAAGGCATAGAGACTTTATTCTGTGGATTATCTCAATTTTCTTCATAAATCTTTGCCCACTCACCCGTTTCCCGAAGCGTATCAATGGCGAGGCGGCTCTCTTCATAAATGTGTCAGCTAAACGAAAATATTAGTCAATAAATCATTCGAAATTCCACACGGCACTCTTTTATCTCTTTTTTTTTGTTGCACAAAGTTTTAGCACTTTTTGAGGGATTTTTGTTAAACGAATTAAAAACGAATGTAAAAAGGGACAGGGAAAATTTAGAATTCTTCGAAATTACCATAGGAAAATGGTTGTCGAGCACGGTTTTCTGAAAAAAAAGAGATGATAAGGGGTGAAGAAAAGATTGCCGAGAGTTTAATATGTTTTCTTTCTAGACTTTCTCGACTTTCTCGACCCTAATCTACATAGCTTTAATTCAATCAACTTTTGATTCTGTAAGATTTTGAAAAAGAATTTCAAATGAAAAAAAACAAAATAGATAGATTAGATAGAACATAATTTCGTTTTTAAAAGCTTTAACGCTATTTAAATAAATTCAAACACATTTTCTTTTGAAAGCTCGATTTCAAATAAAGTTTTATGAAAATTCTCGATATTCTCGCTCACTTTTGTATAATCAAAATCGTCTAGAATTCAAATAAATTTCAATTTTGAATGTCTCAATAAATTCTCAGCTTTATAAAAACTCCTGGGTAGGCTAATTTCCGCAAAAATGCCATAACTTTTTACTAAATGGGCTAATCTTTATGATTTTCGTGTCATTTTGTTGCACTTATTAAGATCTACAAAACGACACGAAAATCATAAAGATTGGTTCACTTAGAAGAAAGTTATGGTGAGTTGCGCAAAAAATTTGGCGCAAAGTAGTCACCAAGAACTACATGAACTGAAGAGCTACAGTTTTCAAAAGAAATATAGCAATAAATGTTCTAAATCGTTTCGTTTTAAATCGATAATCTAAATCTATAAGCTAAATCTATTATTTTTGAAGCTAACAGTTCAGCGATAGTGATCGATTCGACAGTGAGTCACCCCCCTATTCCTAATTAACCTACCGTAAATACTGTGATAGTACCCCACCCCCCTCGTACAGTCGCGTAGTCGCAAAAGTTTTTTAGTATTTCATTTTTTTCAAAGCGCCCGTACCTTCAAAAAATGCATCTTTGGTATCAAAAAATAGCTGAAATTCAGGGCTATTTTTTGATACCTAAACGCGCATTGTAGCATAAACCAGTGTCGAGAAAAGCGCGTCCAAAGCTAGACTACGCAACGCTCCGCACCGTCATTATGGGGGTGGGGTACTATTACAGTATTTACGGTAATCGAAATCTGCGACTCACGTTCTTCTTCAAGCATTCGAATTTCGGTCGAATCAAACGCAGAAACGATTTGGATGAGAAGAGCCGACAAAGCGATGATTCCATACAATGACAAGTTGTGCATTTTGATCGACTCTCGTTCAATCACAGAGGACAAATTTGGGATCAACGACGGATAACCCAGTGAGGTGAGCCTGGAAAAGAAAATGTTTTTGCTTTGTTTTGAAAAGAGAAAAAAAGAGAAACGAAAAAAAAAACATAAGAAAGCAAATCAATTTCATTCAAAAAAAAGTTTACAAAAAAAATAGCCTTTATCCCCTTCCGAATCTTCTTTGTTTTTCGTGTTTTGCTCGTTTATCTCATTTCTTTTCAAAGAGTGAACACAATTTCTTTTTTGGATAGATTCGAGTGAATTATTCAGAAGTGGCAAAGCCCTCAAGGGGGAAATTGAGACAAAAAAGATCAAGTGATACCGATTTTTCTCTAAAATTCGAAGGACAAAAGAATTTGTTGAGACAAAAGAAACGCGAATTACACACAAAAGCAATAAGGCAGAGGGTTTATAAACTAAAAACAAAGCTTTTTTCGATATAGCTTTAAAGTTGTAGCTATTTATTTCAAAGTTTATTCGAAAAACTTTAGCAAAATTTTGCTTTTTCCTTATTTTCGAGAAAGCAGTAGAAAAAGTAATGCCTCTAATAGTAGCGCTTCCCGTAATGTCTCTAATAGTAGGGCTTCCCGTAATGCCTCTAATAGTAGCGCTTCCCGTAATGCCTCTAATAGTAGCGCTTCCCGTAATGCCTCTAATAGTAGGGCTTCCCGTACAGTCTCGAGTTGGAGACTAGGGCAGATCGAAAACTCGTGCTCGAGGACTCGAGTGTGTTCCTCTCGACTAATGCGTTTTCTAAAATGCACCTATTTGAGAAAAGTATCGTAGTCAAACCGTAGTAAGTCAAATTAATTTTCATCCGATCAATCCAATTTTTAAATCATTGGCTGAGCCTTGTGATTCCTCATCAAATGACACCAAAATTGAGCTGATCGGATGGAAATCCGACTACGGTGCTTTTCTCAAATAGGTGCATTTTAGAAAACGTGTTAGTCGAAAGGAACACACTCTACTCGAGCCATCGACCTTTCGCTTACCGATTTAGAAAACGCATTCAACGCCAAGTCAAGAGTACGGTAGTTTTCGGAAGTCGAAAAAATGAATTATTTAAGCCTTAAAAATCTTTTCCGGTTTTCTTGAGTCTAGGGCAGATCGGAAACTCGTCGGCTCCCGGGACTCGAGCCCTCGACCTCTCGCTTACCGGGCAAATGTACTGACCATTACACCACAACCCACCTGATCTCCTTTACTCCAGATGGAGTTAACTCTAGCTTTCCATTCAAAAATTGAGACACACAAACGTCGAAAAAATTCAGTCGCAAAAAATTTTTATTAAATCATTTTTTTTCTAAGCGACCATAATTTCTAAAAATACATTTTTGATATCAAAAAATAGCCCTGAATTTCAGCTTTCATTTGATACTTAAGCGCACACTGTAGCATAAATGAGTGGCGAGAAAAATATGTTTAAAGTTAGACTACGCGACGCTCCGACCGTCATTATAGGGGGGCGCTACTATTAGAGGTATTAGGGTAGGAAAAAAAAGAAAAAGAAAGTTAAATTTAACTAGGGAAGGACACAACTCAAGCTTTCATTTGACCAAATGAAAGAATGAAATGAAATATGAATTGTTTGATCAAAAAGGTTGAGGAAGTGGCTTATAATTTGGTTTTTGTTACTCAAATCAAATTTTTTTGCCCTTTTTTTCCAAAAATGATTCTATTCAATTGATTCTGATGCTTTTTATTGAAAAAAAATTTCATTTAAAAGTTATTTAAAAGAAAAGGAAATCATTTTCTTCTCTCTCTCTCTCTCAAATTTCACCGATTCGTGGCCGAGAAATGAGATTTCTGAAGCTGAACTCCGAACTCTTTTCTCGAGTCTTTCATTTTTCAAATTATTCCCGATTTTCGGGGAATTCTTTTTTATGAATATGATGTTACTGAAATGATTAGTGGATCATTTTTTAAAATAAATGGATTTACGAGGGAAAAAAGACGAGATAAACGTTTGTCTGCCTCAATTTTTGAATGGAAAACTAGAGCTAGAAAGCTGAATGGAAAGCTGAATGGAAAGCTGAATGAAAAGCTAGAGTTAACCCCCTCTGGAGTGTGTTGGATGGGGTGCGTTGTGGTGTAATGGTTAGTACAAAGGTCGTGGGTTCGAGTCCCGGGAGCGCTGAGTAGCAAATAGCAAAATCACGGGTCAATGAGAGTCACTTATTGAACCACGATTCCCATAATGATTTCTATTCTCGATAATTTGCTCATTTGACAACAATTTCAAGATAGATCTGCCCTAGACTCAAGAAAATCGGAAAAGATTTTTAAGGCTTAAATAATTCATTTTTTCAACTTCCGAAA
The DNA here is from genome assembly GCA_958450365.1 of Mesorhabditis belari. Lineage (NCBI taxonomy): Eukaryota > Metazoa > Nematoda > Chromadorea > Rhabditida > Rhabditidae > Mesorhabditis > Mesorhabditis belari. The sequence goes on along the minus strand of CAUEEP010000737.1, from coordinate 2,718,994 downwards.
ACTACCGTACTCTTGACTTGGTGTTGAATGCGTTTTCTAAAACGTGTCAACGTCGAATTGATTAATGGCTAATCGATTTTGATTTCAATTGATCAATTTCAATTCGATTTCAATTCGATTTCAATTGATCAATTCGACGAATTGATCTAGCTATCCAATCTATCTTTTGAATTACTCTTTGAACCAGAAAAAAGAAACCTATAAACCTATAAACCTATAAAATGATTAAAATCTTAGAGCTAGATTACGGTAGTTTTTCGAAAACTGATATGAAATTCCTTCAAAAAGCGTCTACATTTAGTAAAAACAAAAGCGGTAGATTTCTTCTAAGCTGAAAATATTCAGTAGATCTTTTTGTGAGAGTAATGTCTATAAAATCTGATCCGTTTCCCCGTTTCCTGGCGGGGGTAAATTCGGCGAATAATTAGCATATTTGAGGAAAAAAAAGGATCGAATTTCGAGCACCCCGGAAATTGGAAAACCCTCGAGAAATTCAAGGGGAAACGGTAGTCGATTGAGATGAATGAAAACGGGTGATATTTGATGATATTTGAGTGAGATTTGATGAAAAATGATCGAGTGAACATCTAGTGTTTTCAATAGAAAATCGATTCTGGAAGAAAATAGCCAAAGCAAAATAATTAGATATGAAATTTGGACAACTAAATCTCTGATAGTGCTTTTTCTTGTCGTGTACTTTGTGCTTGAAAAACACTCCCTTTCTGGTGCACTGAATTTGAGGAATTTTTGCTAAATGATGTACTAGAAAGATTGCGTTAACATCAAGAGCACGAAGTGCAGCGATCGGATTATAGTGAACAAGGGTTGAGCTGTGGACTGTACTTGGGATGATAATCATCATATCATCATATCATCATATCATCATATCATCATATCATCATATCATGATTATCATATACCGTATTCTCTAGAGAGTGCACTACTATAATAGTAGTGCACTCTCTAATAGTAGTACTATTAAAGTGTGCACCTCTAGTAGCGCGCACTATTATTTTTTGAACCCCCTGGACCGCAATACTATTAGTACTATTAAAGAGTTTTATCATTTACCAAAGTAAGACAGATATAAGATTTGTTCCAAAAATTCTTGCAATTCTTTCACGTACTCCTTTGGCTCCTTTTAACATACAGTTGTGGGCCGGCGAGTTGACAATTTGTGTCTTGACAAAAAACAAAAAGATTTTTTTCCACTTTGCACAACAATTTTAGATTTTTTAGATTTTTTGCTAACTTTTTCATGTGAAGAATAGTAAATAAATGAATAAAAAAAGCCTCACTTTTGCTTGCTTGAATAGCTTTAGAATGTCACATAAACATAAAATCAAAAAGGTTTAGATGAAAAAGAAGCAAACAGAAATTCAAATTTTCGGGGGTGCACTACTATTTTTTGAAGTCCCTCCTGGACCGCAATACTATTAGAGTAATACAATACTATTACTATAATAGTAGTGCACTCTCTAATAGTAGTACTATTAAAGTGTGCACCTCTATTAGAGAGATATGGTGATTATGATATCATGAGATCATGAGATCATGATATCATCATTTATACTTTATTCAGCGCATGAAATAAAGTGCGTAAGATTTAAGATCAATACACAGAATGAATGAAGAGCTTAGTGTGCTAGAAGGCCTGCTAGGGTGCCTTTTGAACACAACAAGAAACAAAGCGTTATGTTAGGTTTCTAGATTTAAAAAATGTCATTAAATGAAGTTATAGTTTGAAAACAAAGCTCTCGGATTTATTGTTTAATCTGACAAAAGGTATTAATTGAAAACAAAAGACTTCTTTTTTGATTACGCATAATCCCTCCTACAATTCCCAAACATAACAGCTCACTTGTTTTTTTGCAGATCTCAACATAATTGAGTGTTCAGAATATGAGAAAATGAAAATAAAAATTGAAGTTTTGACGAAAATCTTGAATTTTGAATGAGTAGCGATCCTTTGAAAGTCAATAAATATTTTTGGCTGAGTGGAACTTTCCAGGGAACTTTCCTGGGAACTTTCTAGGGAACTTTCCAGGGAACTTTCCAGGGAACTTTCTAGGGAACTTTCCAGGGAACTTTCCAGGGAACATTCACTGTTTCTAGGTCAATTTCTAAGCTCTGGCTTGGCTTGAAAGTCAGAGTTCGATTTTGCAGCCAAGCCAAGCCAAGCTAACTAGGAAATGTTGTCAAATCAAAATCGAGTTTTCTAAAGAGCCATCTCAGTCAATAAAAGATAAGATTATTCTCAACTTTTTCTAGATTTGAATTGAGGAGGCTTTCGAATGAGATTCAATCTTTTCAGGAGATTAATAGGGACACTAACATAAGGGAGCTGATCGTTGACACCAATCAGTGTCCAGTAACAGATTTGGTCTTTCAATTAGCCTTTTCCTGGTCAGGACTCCGGCCAATCCATAGTTTAGTCTTAATATTAAACGAGGTAGTAAAGTAAGGAATGGGAAAGGAAGATTTTCGCCGGATTTTCGGAGAAGGGATTGAACCTCGACTTATTTTTCCTTTCGGGCAATTGCTCTAACGACTGAGCTAACCAGTACCTTAGCTTGTCAAGAGAAAAAAAGAAGAAGAAAGAAAGGAAGGAAGAAGAAAGGAAGAAAGAAAGAAAGAAAGAAAGAAAGAAAGAAGGAAATACCCGATTCTTCAGAACTAAAATCAGAGATAGGTAAGAAAGGTGTTCATTGAGATTCAGCAACGATTAGGCAAAAGCTGAATGCGCTGAAGTACCAGGCACAGGCTAAACCCAGTTGCCCAGTCTCAAGCTCACTATTAGCTCCGTAATGTTACTAATGACACATGCTAGTGTCCGCTGTTAATCCCTAACAGGAAAGATCATTAATACCAAATAGTTTGATTATTCAATCCATGAAAATCAACCAGCAAACAAAACCGTTTCAACTCATGAAATTTAAAAAAATAATCTTGCTCTTTTTAGTATCATTCGAAAGCCTAAAGTCTTCTCTATAATTTTATATAAAAATTTAAGAATAATATAATCTCTATTCAAAGTTATGGACCTTTAAAGCATGGCCAACTTTAAAGCATGGCTAACACTCAAAAGAACGAAATTCTCGTACAAAAAATTTCATTTCAATCATTTTGCTAATCTGAATTTTAACAAAATGCAGAAATTTCAATTCTCTGCGAAAAAAAGGAATTGATGATCCAAGCAATGATCCCTCCAAGCAATGATCCCTCCAAGCAATGATCCCTCCAAGCAATGATCCCTCCAAGCAATGATCCCTCCAAGCAATGATCCCTCCAAGCAATGATCCCTCCAAGCAATGATCCCTCCAAGCAATGATCCCTCCAAGCAATGATCCCTCCAAGCAATGATCCCTCCAAGCAATGATCCCTCCAAGCAATGATCCCTCCAAGCAATGATCCCTCCAAGCAATGATCCCTCCAAGCAATGATCCTTCCAAGCAATGATAAATCATCCAATCCAATAGTTTACAGTTCAAAAACTCTTAAACCTTAAACTCAAAATTTTCGGGTACACTGAAAAAAGCTTTTTTTTAAGGTAAAATAATCTGGATGTGGATTTTCGAAAAAATAGGGAAGTGACGGGAAATTGAGAACAAATTTCACCCTTTTGACCTCAGAAAAGAGAAAATTTCAAATTTTGAAAGGATTTTTACTTTGGGAAGTGAAGGAGAAACAAGGAGAACACAATTCACACCTACACATCACAAACAATGGAAAGGAGTTTCGGTTGGAAATTCAGAAGAATTTCTTTCTCCCTCCATTGTCTCTTTCCTTTTCAACTCTTAAGGCTAAAGTTTTGACGCTGACGAAACGAATGGCGGAACACCTCGAAGACAAAAGTTTTTGAGTTAAAAAGTATCATTCTTAGGTTATCGATGATAGTGTACTTTGGGCTCAAAAGTAAACATACCCCTCCTAGTGTAGGGAATTCTTTGAATTTTGGAGGAGAACTTTTTCCTTCTTTTTTTTTCCTTTCTGACAAAAAGATACCGGATAGCTGAGTGGGTAGAGTTGAGACTGAGAGCTGAGAACTGAGAGCTGAGAACTGAGAGCTGAGAACTGAGAGCTGAGACTGAGAGCTGAGAACTGAGAGCTGAGACTGAGAGCTGAGAACTGAGAGCTGAGAACTGAGAGCTGAGAACTGAGAGCTGAGACTGAGAGCTGAGAACTGAGAGCTGAGACTGAGAGCTGAGAACTGAGAGCTGAGAACTGAGAGCTGAGAACTGAGAGCTGAGAAAATCTATCCGGAAGGGGAAAAGATCTGCCAGCTGCCCCTCTCCAGAAATATTTCTTTCCTATTCCTTACTTTACTTTGTTGCTAATTTCTCGAGCATTACTAGAAATTCACTTACCAAAATCGACAATATGATTGCGGTAGCTTTTTGTAAAAGAAATCTTTTAGAAAAAATCGCAAGAACGAAGCTTATGAAGGTTGAAAAGTTTTAGGGAACATTAAAATCATAGATGCTTCGTTGATTCAAGATACGGATAAAGTTCGAGCTTTACTTTGTACTTAAAAATAGAAAATCTTGATTGAGGCTATTTTCTCTCAATCTGATCAACGATCACTCAAAAAAAAGCTTATGTAAATGAATGAGTGAGGAAAATGAATGAATTGAAGAGGGTAAAAAAGAAAGATTTCCGAAAAACGGCTGAAATCTGATCACCGTTTTTTTTTGGTTTATTCGGTCATTGTTGGCCTTCAGAAATGACGATTTCCGTTCCCTTTTTCCGTCAAAAAAAAAGGGAAATCCATGAATTTTGAGCAATCCTTGAATATTCTGTCATCGAATTCCCTCGATCATTTAAAGAGCCCGAACTTTTCGTGAGCAGAGAAAAATTTGGAATTTGGAATATAGATTTTAGATCTACTTTAGAATATCATGCTATTGTCATTGTTAGAATGCTATTGTCATTGTTGTGTCTGTCATTCTTGTGTCTGTCATTCTTGTTTCTTTTGTGTTTTTCTTTGTTGTGTCTGCTTCTTGTTGTCCTTTGTTCATTTTTCTGTGTCTCTTTTTCTCTCTTTTTCTTTTTCTTTCTTGTGTCTGCTTTTTTTTTCTTGCTTGTGTCTGTCATTCTTGTGTCTGTCAAAGCTACAGTCTAGAAATACCATAGTATAATATAGATATGAGAAAATTGCAATCCTAATCTAATTCCACCTTGATTTTCTTAGCCGATTACTCTGAAAGCTTGTCTACAGATAGCTACAGCTTGTAGAAAAAATTTCAGAGGAATCAGCAAAGAAACGGACGAGAAAACAAAGGTGGAATTAGGTTTAGATTGGAATTCTCCTATGTCTAGTATACGGTAGAGCTAATGTCTTCCAATGAACTCATTCTCTAAACTACTGTACCTATTCGAGTCTCTAGTTTTAGTCTGATATTATGAAGATTTAGAAATTATATAAAAGAATAGAGAAAACTATGGTAAAAGCAAGAAAAGCAGTAAAAGCACTATGTTTGCAATTGAAACGTTTTAGAAAAAGAAAACCAAAACCCTAATTTTTGAAGTGGCCTACTAGGAAGGTGAAAAAGTTTTTGGGAACATTGAAAGCAGAGATGCTTCGTTGATTCAAGATATGGATAAAGTTCGAGCTTTACTTTGTGCTTAAAAATAGAAAATCTTTGTTTGAAAAGGAAAAGCAAGTGAAAGCAAATTGATTACGGCATCTCCTTCGAGCATCTCCTTCGAGCATCTCCTTCGAGCATCTCCTTCGAGCATCTCCTTCGAGCATCTCCTTCGAGCATCTCCTTCGAGCATCTCCTTCGAGCATCTCCTTCGAGCATCTCCTTCGAGCATCTCCTTCGAGCATCTCCTTCGGCATCTCCTTCGAGCATCCCTTCGAGCATCTCCTTCGAGCATCTCCTTCGAGCATCTCCTTCGAGCATCTCCTTCGAGCATCTCCTTCGAGCATCTCCTTCGAGCATCTCCTTCGATTACGGCATTTCCTTCGAGATCTAGTTATTAATCCAAAAAAAGTTCAAAAATAAAAATCTAAGCATGCTATAATTGTGATAATTAAATTTACAAGAGAAATCTCACAGTTGAAAAGCTAAAAATCATATTCAGGCAATAAAGTGCTGTCGAGAAGCCAAAAACTAAGGCTAACTAAGGCTAACAAAGCCAGCTTTGCCTGGGGAATTTGTTTTTTTTTTTTGCTAATCCTGATCCAGACTACCGTAAGAGCACAAATTCGCACAAGATTTTTGGGTAAAAGACAATGATAATAGTCGTTAATGCTTTGCGAAAAGGACAATGAAATTGGGAGATGGAATGGAATCGGATGAGAATTGGATGAGAATTCACTCATAGAGATTGCTTTTTCTGTAGAGAATAGCGGGGAAGTGAAGGTGGCCTTTGTATTTCATAGAGTTTCAATTCGATTCCGAATCCGCTTTTAATGACTTTTCACTAATGTTAGACGCTACAGTAGTAGCTAAAAATCTATTTTGATTACGATTTTATGAGTTTAGTTGAATTTATTAATCTTTAAACACTTTAAAAATGTCTAAAAATGATGAGTAATTTAATAAAAAAAGCAAAAAAAGTGTAGCGAAGGGATTTGAATTTAAAAATGTTGAGGTCACTACGTCACTAATCATTACGGCATCAAAAAAAAATGGAAAATGAATTGAAATTGAATTGGAGAATTGAAAAAGCTAGATAAACACTTAAGAAAATTGATCTAAACTTTAATTGTTTGTTTGTAATTGAAAATTGATCTAAACTTTAATTTAGCTTGTATATCGCAAAAGATTTATAAAAATATTGAAAAACTAGAAGCTTCGCTCATGCTCTGCAGCAAAAAGCAAAAGAATTGGCGGCAAGAGGAGGCGAACCCGCGACCTCTCTCTTCCGTTCGTTTGAAAGACGTGCGCGTTACTACCTACTTGGAAGAGTCGATTCACTTAAATGGTCTATAACTCAAGATGTAAAAACTGAATCAACTCATGGTTACCTTTATTAGAATCTACATTAAATTTGATTAAAGAAATATAGAATTTGTTTTGTAGACTTACCAATAAAAACATAGAGAAAATTAGGGTCAAAGTCGAGATAAGTCGAGATAAGTGTCTACCCCCCTCCCCTAGAGATTTGTCTAGCCCCCTAGACAAATCTCTAGGGGGGGTAGACACTTATCTCGACTTTGACTCTAATTTTCTCTATGTTTTTATTGGTAGAGAGTCAGAGTTTGACGACTCTTCTCTTTTCCTCCATATCTCGACTTCTAAGCGTCAAATCGACTTGTGGTTGCTTTTAAAATGTTCCTTATGAAATTTGGTTATAGAAAACCACAACTTACTTACTACACTTTAATATAAAAACATAGAGAAAATTTCACTCAAAACAACAAGACAAGACAACCTACCCGAAGGGGTCGATTCACTTAAATGGCCTATAACTCAAGATGTAAAAACTGAATCAACTCATGGTTACTTTTATTAGAATCTACATTAAATTTGACTGAAGAAAGATAGAATCTTTTTTGTAGACTTACTGATAAAAACATAGAGAAATAGTACCCCATCAGATTTGTACCCCATCAGATGGTGCAGTGCGAACGCACTTGTCTTTAGCCCACACGATCCGAGTTCGACTCCCGCACTCGTCGACACTTTTGGTTTTTTAAAAATTTTAAAACATGTTGCATAACTACATGGAATTCTAAGCCAAACTAACTATAAGTTATTTGAAACGGTCTACTAGAAGCGGATGAGTAGTGCACACAGACAAACATACAAACAGACAGACAAACAGACAGACAAACAGTCAGACAAACAGACAGACAGACAGACAGACAGACAGACAAACAGATAGACAGACAGACAGACAGACAGACAGACAGACAGACAGACAGACAGACAGACAGACAGACAAACAGACAGACAGACAGACAAACAGACGTCTTAGTCTCTTTATATATAGTAGATTTATAGAGTAGATGGTCTGGTTTTGAAAAAAAGATATCCAATTGCTAGAATCTTGTCTTTTAAACAACAACTCCAGCTTTGAACAAACTTTGTTGCTTTCAACTCAACCAAAATTAGTGATTAAACTTGAGTGAGTCCTAGTTAATCTTTTAGAAATAAAAAAAAAACTTTCTGTAGCATTTAATCATTAAACAGCTTATTGCAATACGATAAAACTCTAAGCGGAAGCTATTTCAGTGACTTGAAATCCTTTTTTTGCCCATTACGTGACCATCAATCTCCCCAATTCATTCATATTTTTGCAGAAAAATTTATCAAGGCTTCTAGAATCTACAAAATCTCAAAGATTAAAGCTTTTAGACAAGAGTAAATAAAAATTTGTTCAAAAAGGGGCTAAAGGTAAAGGCTAAAGGTATCCTTGAGCCAATGCTTTACTTACGCTCTGTATACAGACGCTCAAACCGATTGAGCCATATAGACCTTTGCTACTTGAGAGAAATATCGAATAGATAGAGAGAAAAACTAAAAACTTCTCGAAACGTCATCTATGTCATCTTTGTCATCAAAGTTTTCTATTTTAACCCCAGTAAACACCCACGGCGAGCCAGGGAAATGATGTAAAGAGGCCAAAAAAGTGGTTACCTTAAAAAGTGCGAAATTTGAGCTAAAGTAATAAAGGAAAGATTTGAAAATTTGAAATTTTTTTGCCTAAATCTACTATTTACTCAAATAACAAATATCTCCTCACCAACGGGAAGTTCATTTTGAAATGGGAAATGGGGAAAAAAAAGCAGAAATTTCAAATTTCATCCCCGAAATTACTCGTCGTAAAATCGTAGGGTCTTCTCTTTTCTTTTTCGCCTCTTCTGCAAGAGCTTCGAAAGCTTTTTAGGGTTGAATATGTAAAGATTTTGAATTAAACTTTCATTTTAAAAGCTCAGCTGAGCATAAACAGCTTAAAAGCTCAGCTCAACATATAGCCAAACTAACTATAAGTTATTTGAAACGGTCTACTAGAAGCGGATGAGTAGTGCACACAGACAAACATACAAACAGACAGACAAACAGACAGAAATACAGACAAATGGTAGAGATTATGGTAGAGAAAAGGCTTAATTATGACAGAAAGAATATGTTTCAATTTTGAAAGAACAAATCTAGAACAAACTAGAACTAACAAATCTAAAACTTTCAAAGCCAGATATGAGTAATTAAAAATTGTATCTTCATTTAGAAGAAGTAAGTTTTTCTCTTTTTTTTCCTGATATTATAGTCGAAGAGGTCTAACGAAAGAACGTGTCATTCATAAGAATGGAATTTGTCTTTTCCTATGTTTTTTTGATCTAAAAATGATGCGAGTGCACGGGGAAATATGCATGAAAAACGCAAAACAAAAGTTTTGTACTCGAGGCAAAGATTAAAGCACTGGTTTTGTATGCCGGCTTTTGATCCACTAGAACATCGATCAATCTCAGTCACGATCGAGACCCGTGATAGAATCGTTATAAAGGCATTTCAGCCTTTATAACCATTTCATTTCAGCCTTTATAACCCCTATTATTCTCTAAATTTTCGCATTTTTATCCAAAAACTTAAAACACTTATAACTTTTAGAAAGCTATTTTGCAAAAACAGAAAGCAGATTCGGAATTAGCGCGAAATAGTGCATCGAATGGTTTGGCGAACGTCGAATTGGCGTATCTCATTTCGCTACATTCTACTCTTGCTTTTCTCTGTTACAATGATTTTCAATAAAAAGATGATTATTTCATCACAAGTAGAGTGTATTTCTTTCGAATAATCCATCTAAAAGCACTTAATTGAGAAAACTATCGTTTTAAACCATTAGTTTTCATCCGATCAGCCTAATTTTGGTATCATTCGAGCCAATGATTCCAAAATTAGACTGATCGGATGAAAACTGGCGGTAGTTTTCGCGGCAATTGCGGTAGTTTTCGAGAATAATTCGAGAATTGGTGCCTTTTAGAAAAAGCATTAATTGAGTGGAGCACACTTCCTAGATACGAGATATACACAAACTTTAGTCTCCGGCCAATTGAAGTGCAATGATTGTAATCGGATGAAGTGTCCCCTTCCATTTTCTCTTTTTTCCCCATTTCTCTCATCATTTCCCCCCTTGAAAATCCTCGACTTTTTCCCTCATTTACCCTGGGATTTCCACTCAAAGAATAACGGGAATTTCCTCAGTTTTATGTGTGTTTTTCCACTAGAGAGAACAATTTGCGAAATGAACAAAATGAAACATTCAATTGATGTCACTGTTTTGAAATAGCATGGAGTTTTTGAAAAGAAACACAAGATAGAGCTGAAGAAGCTGCAAGAAAACTTCAATTATTGATGTTTCAAATAACTCAGTTGCTCAGTCAAAAGGAACAAATCGCAAAATTTCCTGGAAAGCATGTCTAGAATGTTTTTTGATAATGGTATTTATTTCTCTTATTGTATTTGTTTTTGTTTTTGGATTTAACTCCTGATTGGCAAGAGATGGAGCTCTTACATCTTGCAATTCAAAAAAGGCAAGAGATGGAGCTCTTGTATTTCCTAAAACTTGGCAACTTTTTGAAAACTATCGTAATATTGATTTAACAGATTACGATATATTTTTGAAGGCAAAACACAAATCAAAAGAGTAAAACACAAAAATTTCCGAGCCTTTCAATTTATAAGCAAAAAAAAAATAAAAGAATTAGAGAAATTCTATGCTTTGACAAACACGAAATATGAAATGTGTTTTCTTTCTGAGTCAAGATTGGGGTAAGGAAAGGATTGAGGTGCCCAAAAATAAGGAAAAGGTAAACCAGAAAGGTAGTTTACCAGAAAGGTAGTTTACAAGAAAGGTAGTTTACAAGAAAGGTAGTTTACTAGAAAGGTAGTTTATCAGAAAGGTAGTTTACCAGAAAGGTAGTTTACCAGAAAGGTAGTTTACAAGAAAGGTAGTTTACTAGAAAGGTAGTTTATCAGAAAGGTAGTTTACCAGAAAGGTAGTTTACCAGAAAGGTAGTTTACAAGAAAGGTAGTTTACTAGAAAGGTAGTTTACTAGAAAGGTTAACTTTTTGAATCAGTTCGATTTCTAGAAATGGCTTTTTTAAAAGTTATCTGGCACATGTAGTTTTAGTTTTTTTTGTTCTCGACAAATCAAAGACCACTGAGTGAATCAACGAGGAAAACATGGAAAGAGAAGAAATTCCTAACGATTCAATTGAGTTTCCCCTTGTGAAGTGGCTCCAGTGCCTCGACGTAATATTTTTGGCCACCTCAATCCTTTCCTTACCCCAATCTTGACTCAGAAAGAAAACACATTTCATATTTCGTGTTTGTCAACAATAAGATATCAAAAATGTTGAAATTTGAAGAAATTGAGCAAAATGATGCAAGAAAAGCAAGACTTGAATGTAGCAATAAGCTAATAACTTGTGAGTTATAAGCTTAAAACTGATTTTGGTAACCTAAACCTATAACTGGTTGACTTTACGTATAACTAGTTGAAAATTCAGACTCAGGGAAGCCTTGAGTTGTTGTTCTAAATCGGTTCATTTACCCAGGCGCTCTAGAATCATAAAGTGATTGACAGCAAAGAAAGAGTGGCTTTAGAGTGAGTTTAGAATCGACTTGCTACTCAAAGATCGAAATAAATCCCTTCTGATGCACTCAATTCTCCATTTTTCTTGCTGAAACGAGAGACGTAATGAGGAAAAGTGAAGAATTGAGTGTGTCTGCAAGTAAACGTACTCTTTCTGGTGTACTCATTACGTACTCATTACGTACATTTCTTTGTCTGCCAAAATGGATGTGTTTACCCATTTTTGAAACTAAAACAGTTTGTGCATGTACTCAAAAGTTTACTACACATTAACCGAGTTTGCTACACATTAAGTTGTCCTCAACATTTTGTTGACTCAACACATTTTTGTCAATTACCAAAAGTAACCCAAACATTTTCTCAACTTTTATTTCTTGCAAATCTTGCCATTTTCTTATCATTTATTACCCAGCAAAAGACTTTTCTCACTGAATTCTCCACTTTTTCAATTCTCATATTGCCAATGGTGAAACGAGTCGTGAGAAATCGAAAGAAAAATACGGTAGATAATGTAGGAAATTAACTGATAGCAAAACAATTATCCCACAATTGATTGACAATTGATCGTGCAGGGAATTACGCGTAGTGATGATCGATTTGCATTCAAACATTAACGTTTATCTTCTCTAGAATCTTCTAGAATTCTTCAAATCTTTTAAAATCTATTTTCATTTCATTTGATCTATTTTCAAACTTCTCCTTCATTCCTCATCTCTTCTTTCTGAAAAGGCTTTAATTTGAAATGAATAGATTGAATAGACATTTATATTGTAATGTCTGATAACTGATGTCTGATAGTCTGATAACTGTAACTGATGCCGGAATGAGGAAGACTGAATCTCATTTCAATCACTGCAATATCAATTCAAATGAGATTCAGTTCTTGACCAAAATATTTTCTTATTTTGGTTAGTGAAATAGAAAACTGGACTTTAATGGCATCTTCCAAGAAATCTGATTTTCGGGAGAACTGATCAGAACTGGTCAAAAATATCAGAAGGATCAGAAAACTGATCAGAACTGATCAAAAATAAATCACCAATCTTTAAACCTTTTTGAGACTTGAGAGACTTCTTGCCCTCTCCGAAATTTACTTCAGAGTACGGCCTTTTGATCTCTAATGAAGCTGTTAAGTCGAGAAAACACATGAACACAAAATTTACTGTAACCTACCACATCATTGTGTACTTTTCCTCGTTACCACCTTTTTTTACACCTTTAATGGATTCTAACAGAGCAATTGAATCCCATAGTAAGGTCTAAGTCTTATAGAATAATCTCTGTTGGTCTTTAAATAATTACTTTAAACTTGATAATGATATTCAGCCTAATAATTGAATAGCTTATTTTAGAAAGGCTTATAACCGAGTTTCTTACCTTTCACGTCTTTTGTCATTCTGTCATTTCTTCTTCGTTTTTCTTTTTCTTTTGATTAACCTTTCTTGCTAACTTGTTAAATTTCAGTAATATTCCCTCACTGCTAATAAGATGGGTCGCATAAAGGCAGGTACTTTTGTGGAGCCACGCCGAGCCAAGAGAAATGAACGTGAAAGGAACAGGGTGAATCAGGTTTGTTTTGTTGCTTATGTTTAAGAGTTGGGCCATTGTAGTGGATTAAATTAAATAAATTAAATGCCGTTACTAAATTGAAATCTAGTTATTCATTGCTACTTGTTCTTTCTTAGTGCCTAACTAGTTTTGTTAAAGGATTGGGCTTTTGCATGGTTCTTTTGCTATCCTCGTTAATTGTCAATTGCAAAAGCATAGCAATGCTATTGGATAACGAGATTGCATAAGAATAACACTCATAACAATTCCGGTTCTATAGTAGTTGGGGGGGGGGGTTCTAAACATCGGTTTTTCGGACTTGCCACTAGTTTTAAAAACTTTCTGGGGTAATTAATTGTACTAAATCTATTGGAAGCATTTAGCCATTCTAAACAACTTTTATGTCAGTTTGAGCAACAATTCCGAGCCTCCAATAGTGACTCTATTTCCACTGGGTTTAGAGGTGCGCGACCGAATTAAGAGGCTTAAAACCTAAGTAACTGCCTGAAATAGCTAGAAAACAGTCACTGAATCTTAAATAAATACCAAACTATGAATCTACGCCGTTAAAAATCCTAGAACCAAAATTAGTGCGCTCTGGCTCAATAGAGATGAATGTACATTGCGTCCCCCCAACTACTATAGCACCACAATTCTTTTTTAGATCAACGATCAATATGAAGTGCTTCGTGAAGTGATCGATCGAGCCGAATCTTACCCATCACGACGGAGAAAGCTTACTAGGGTTTGTTCCATATAACATTTACTGCACCCAATTGAATAAATATCAACTTAATCTTTATTTTCAGACTGAAATTGTTTACGAAGCTATCGCAACGATTCGCAATCTTGAGCGGATGCTCGGCATTGAGGGAAGTAGCGAGTACAAGTTTGTACAAGTTTCAGTGAAGATTTGATTGGTTTGTTTTAGTTTACCCGACTTGCATGATCATCAGTCAAAAATGGAGACTTCATCTTCTCCTCATTGGTGAGTGATAACAAAGAAGGAGCCAATGTTTGTTTAAGCTCTTCGCTTGAGGACTGGATGTGCTCTTCTGAATCATCGCTTAGCTCTCCTCCGCATGTGAATGAAATGATGCCGAGCTCTCTCCAACCCCAACAAACTTCACGGAAGATTGGAAAGAAGAGAGTTGGTTTCGGGTTCTTTTTATTTTATGTCATTTTTTAGAAGTTCAAGGCGCAGCAACAAGAAGTGGCAATGGAAACGGCGTTTGCGGCAACATCGGTGATCACGGGCTGGCCCGTTTTTGACTACACAACTGGATATTATGGAAGCTCTCTACTACCTTCGGGAATTCCCGCGGAAGTAAGCAGCATTAGGTGTCACACATTAGTGCTTTAGAACCGAAATAAACTGCGAACGACTAGGTAGTTTATTTTGTTTTCTTAGTCGATGCTTGTGGGATCTCAGTCAGAAGTCCCAGCGAAAATGGCCCGGATGATTAGCCCACCGGCTCCCGAATTTCCAACGAGGTATTATGAGGTTACTCCATCGCCAAGCAACATATTTGATAGTCCGGAAATGGTAAACTTTAAATTGTATTAGCTTTTAATCCTAGTTTTTAGATGCCACAGCCGGAGATGACAAACGTTTGCAGGGTTGCGTCGCCCGTTTCCGACTTCATCAAATATCCAGAAGTTGCTTCATCGCCGCCAAGTGATGCGGTAACATTTGTGGAAATGGTAAAGAATGGTGTTTGTTCTAAATAATATGTTAAACTTTAGAAGCCGGCGCCTCAAACAGAGACATCGTTAGAAATGGCTCGGATGGTGACACCGCCCGCTTCTCAGTTCAAAACCACGTATTATGCGGCTGCTTCATCTCCAAGAAGCAAAACGGGCAACTCGGAAATGGTAATGAAATATGCTTTCAAAGTTGTGGTAGATCAAAAATTTGTAAATCTTCTCTTTAGCGTCGTCCGGCAATGTTCAAAATTGAGCCCACTGTAGGCTATGATGGTAAAACTAATGTTGGACTGTTTGATGATGGTTGGTTTTCGTCTTTTCTGCACTGCTAACCTAAAGCTTTAGGCTATTCATTCAGCGAGCAACATATGGAAATGATGTCCTACTTCCTGTGAGTGACATCGGAAAATTACTGTAACATTTTGTAAAGTGCTTGTTTTGTTGGGAGTTGTACATCCGTTTTTTGTAACTCTCTTAATAATTTGTAAACTTGTTGTATATTTTAAATGTCCACGTCTAGTCAACTGCCCCATATCCCCAAAATTGTAAAATTTTCTAATTAATTATATTGTTTCCTTCTAATTGTGTAAATTCTATTTGGAAACTGAAATTATTTTTTGACTGAATAGAAAAGGTCGCACCAACTTCAGTTTTCAAATAGATTTAACCCCCTTTAAATGTTAGCAAGTCCTCTTCGGGGCTAGAGTATTTGGGGAGGGGGCCAGTCTGGAACTTGACCTAAAATCAATATTTTTGCACGAAAACTTGTCAGAGAGCACACAGAGGTTTTGACTGTGCTGAATCGATTAGTAATACTTTTGGAACTTTTGTTAATTTTCTTAATTAATCACATTTCTAGCAAAAACTCGAATACAGGCAATTTGGCGAAAAGCAGGCTCCCAACTTGTCAGATAGTTCTTTTATACGCAACATCAAGCAACAGTTTTCTTATTCGATGTTGTTAAAATAAAACCTGAGATTCATAAAAAAAAAAAAGTAGGTTGGGACCCGTTTTTCGGCAAGTTGCCTGTATTCGAGTTTTTACTAAAAAATGTTATTAATTAATTGAAAAAGTTCTAAAAGTATTACTAATCGATTCAGCATAGTGTGTGTGCAAGTTTTCGTGAAAAAAAATTGATTTTGCATCAAGTTCCAGACTGCCTCCCCCCCAACTACTCTAGCGCCTTATCTCCTCGTCAAATACGCTCTTCTAATATGTGATAATTAATCGTATTCGGGTAATGCTTGTATTTGTTTCATTGACAATAAATAATATTGGAAATTTTGCTGAAAAAACAAAAAATCGGCCCCACTTTAAAGTTTTAGATGACTTTTGATCACAGGATAAAAGCCATCGGAATGATCGAACTTTCCCGGCCATAAAATTCGCAGATACGAGCGAATCATAAAGGGGAATGGTAAGAATGAGAGAAATATATGAAACATTTTGTTCATCGAGAAGGGATTAACTGACATCAAAAAAAGATGTTGAAGTGTTCGGTTTTGGTGCTTCTCTTCACCGGATCGCGGTACGCAAGCCGCAACCGACATCCCGACTTACTCGGCGAATGTGAGTGTTTTTCTTTCTGGTATTTGAATCGACCTAATCTAGAGGCACCTACCGCAATATTCTAATGGGAGCAGCGCTGCTTCTATTTTTCAATATCAATTCCAATGTCACAGTAGCGCTTACTACTATAGACAAAAGAATGCTAGTACCTATTAGTTTAAATATAAGAAACAAAGAACACTTTATAAATAATCGAAATGTAAGAAAAGTAGTTACCGTTTACCGTAATGAGGACACCCTAAATAAAGTCGAAAAATAGACGGTCCTCTCTAATACGATCACCTTTTAATTTCAGCTCCCAATGTAGCTAGAAAGTCTTTTCAAAGTTGTATGATAATATCACGTCTGCCTTTTGCTGTAAATTTTTGCTTGTTGAAACGGTAGACACTCTCAGGTAAACGGGGGCATTGTAAACTGAAAGCCATGAGCCATCATCTATTTGATTAACTACGGTATATTTGTTAAAAAGAAGCTACAGGAAGTATGCTTCTATTAGAATAATTACCGTAATCTAGATGGTTAATACAATATTTGGGAATACTATAATTCCAAGTAGAAATGAAATCTTGAAACCGGCAGAAATATTCTAAAGCCACGGATCAATTGCAAATCCTTCCCTACACGCAATTGTTTTCAGCAAAAAGGTGATCCTGAAATGGTTGAAAGCGTTGTCGCACGAGAGCATCGAACAAGTGACCGTCATCGCCACCACCGATCAGAAATTGACCAAATTGGAGAAACTCTCCCAGACTGACGCATCGAAGCTTAGCCAGAGATATAATTTTGAGCTTAGTTTTTGATGAGCTTCATTTTCAAATTTTGTCCCATACCCCTAATTCCAGAAGAGTTCTTCGAGGCCAAGCCAGCCCTTATCAACAAGATGACTGAGGCGTACAAAGTGGCGAGTGGAGAGAAAACACTAATGCATGAATAATCTAAAAATTGCTCCTATCCGTTACGCTATCTTTTCCTATTCATCCCGACATCAATAAGCAAACTTAGGAGCAAAGTTTCCGGTTTCGATTCGGCCAAGAAGTGCCTCGCTTCTTACCGTTCTTCGGCCTCTCCGACCCTACCGCTTTTGCTGACGCCAGTGACACTGACATTTTAGATCCGCGCCATTGTCCGTCCGTTTGACCAAACATTCGTTCCTTAATTTTCGCTTTAGTGCTTACCTTATAGATAGCACTTGTAACTTTACACTTTAGAATGGCAAATACGTGTTATTGAAGGCTAGACTCGCTGCCTAAGAGGTGGCCAAGAAAGTCGCTTCCACCAAGGATCCATAATCATCCCGTAAATAAAATTATTTTTTGTAATGCAATTGAAAAAGCTACCTTTATTCATCAACAATTATCTAAAACTACTTATCGTACTATAGTAAAATCAACATATAACAAGAGAAAATCACAAGATATCACATGCTTACATGATAACAATGGAATTGATCTTTCTAGTGGAAATTCTTGACGGCTGTGACGATGTGACGCGCAGAGATTCCGAAGAGATCAACGAGATCATCTGGTGGACCCGATCGAGGAACTGTAGCCACACAGAGAGAACGCACACGAATGCTTCCCGCATCAGCCACCGCGGCAGAGACCTAAAAAGATTATATTAAAAATTTAAGATTCAAGTACCTAAAGTTATAGCTTTGCGATACTAGTTGAAGATAATTTTTTAAATTAACAAATACCGCCTCTCCAATTCCACCGGCAGCATAGTGATCTTCGACGGTGATTACTTTATTGCCGACTCGTTTCGCCTGAACAAATATTACTGAAGAATCTTTTGGCAAAACATACGTGCTTAATGATAGTCTCCGCATCAATTGGTTTGATAGTGAATAGATCGATCACACAGGCCGATACTCCTTCTTTGGCCAACTCATCAGCTGCCTAAAATAATAAGGATAAACAATCGGTTAAAATGGACCTTCAAGCACTCATAGAGCGTAACTCCTGCGCCAATCAGAAGCACCGAATCCTTTTCGTTTTCACGAAGCACTTTTGCTTTTCCAACCTAAAGCAAAGAATCTATTATAAAGATGTTGCCAAATACCTCAAATTTCTCCTCATTCTCATATAGCACTCCAAGCGCTGGGCGACCGGTGCGAAGGAAAACAATTCCTAAAATAAATTATTTTTGACCACCATAATCATTTACCGTTGATATTTGCAGCAAGTTCGGTGGCTCGTTCAGCACTCACAGCATCACTCGGATAGAAGACGGTTGATCCAGGAATCGCGCGGAACATCGCAAGATCCTGAAAGTAAATCATTTAGACTTTACCACGAAAACAACCTCAAGAGCCATTTGGGAAGGTCCATCTTCTCCAATCGAAACGCCCACATGAGACCCGGCGCACTTCAAATTAGCGAACGAAACGGCTCCCATACGAAGTTGATCGTAAGCGCGCGAGAAGAAAGCGGCAAAAGTGCTAAATTACAAAGAACTATACGGTGTTTACCATAAAATACCTGGCAAAAGGAATGGTTCTTCCACGACATTGAGCTCCAACCGCAACTCCAACAAGATTCTAAATTAATTAATTAATTTCGAATATGATTTAGTTTTCCTTTACCTGCTCAGCAATGAAGCACTCGATGAATTGAGATGGGCGCTCCTTCAGCAGCTTTTCCGAATAAGTCGAATTCTTTGTGTCACCATCAAGCCCGATCACCTTGAAATACTTTTAAATATTTTTCGCATAAAAAATTTACCCTTGGATTTGCTTTTCCAAGCTTAGCGAGGGCTGTTCCGTAGGCTGCCCGAGTTGCCACTTTGTCGCCTTTTTTGTAAGCCGGTGGATCACTCATCTTGATCGATCCAATGTGAAGATCAACCTAAACTTTGTAGTTTCCAGGTAAACTGTTCAAATTTACCAGTGGAGCATCCTGCGTCGGCTTTTGAGCAGTCAACTTTCCCTTTGATGAACCATGAAAGCGGGCCTTGATAGCATCAATCTAAATAATAACATTTAAACAAACTATTATTCCAATTACCTTATCGTTCGGTACGGGCTTTCCATGCCAATTATCCTCGTTGGCAACGCCTTCAATTCCTTGTCCCTTGAAAGTGCGAGCAATCACGGCGGTGGGTTTTCCCTAAATGAAAAGTATATCAATACTTTCTTTTAAGTTGCACCTTTGTGTTACGAGCGACCTCCCAAGCATTGAGAAGCTCTTCCACATTGTGCCCATCGACGATCAGAGTGTTGAAACCAAAAGCAGCGAACCTAAAGACGCAACTTATCGTCCAGGACGGCTAAACATTCAGTATTTTTCAAAAACAAACCTATCGCGATAAACTTCAACGTGATGCCCGAGTTGAGTTTCTTGAGATTGTCCAAGTCGGTTCACGTCCACAATCGCAACGAGGTTGTCGAGTTGATAATGAGAAGCAAAAGCTAAAAAGAAAGTTAGCTATTCTTGTTAAGCATTCAATTCTTACAGGCTGCTTCCCAAACGGCACCTTCAGCTGACTCTCCATCACCCATCAAGCAGAAAACTCTAAACAAAAATTTAGTCATTAAACAAATGCAAATGTGCCACCTGTACGAAGCCTTGTCGATATTTTTGCCGACGTAGGCCATCCCAGCAGCACACGATAACCCTTGACCCAACGACCCAGTGGCAACATCGATAAAGTTGAGTCGCTAAAATTGAGACATTTAGAATAAACTATCTACGCATAAGTTTTTGATAGGTTATCAAATAAATACCGGTGTAGGATGTCCCTCAATGTCGGAATCGATGCGTCGCAGAGAGAGAACGTCTTGGTGGCTGAGGAGACCCGCCTCTTCCCAAGCAGCATACAAGATCGGACAAGCATGTCCCTGAAACGCCAAATAAAATAAACTTAGTTGAAGTGTCACCCACCTTCGAAAGAATAAATCGATCCGCATGTGGACTCTTTGGCTCGGCCACGTCGTATTTCATCTCGTTGAAGAAAAGTGTCGCCATGATTTCCGCAGCGGATGTTGAAGAAGTTGGGTGTCCAGACTAAAGCGTAACTTTAATAAGTGTTTTCAAAGAAAAGTTTTAGCTGACTAATTGGTATATGCTTTGTTTAAACTTTTAATAGAAAAAAAGAAACCTTTGCGGCTGAAGTCATCTCGATGGCTGAAACGCGCATTCGATTAGCGGCATCCTCGAGATCATTGCGAAGGTCGGCGGAGATTGGAGCCATTTTTATCGTTGATTGCCCAAAGTCTAAATCAGAGGATAACATGATCATATGTATAAAAATTCAATGCAATAAATTGAAAGGAGAGATGTGAGAAGAAAGTTCCTTAACGCCCAAACCTTCTCAATCTACTAATCAATATATCGGAAACAATTGTGAAAAAACATTGCTTTTTGCAAATGAGGTGACTGGTGGTTAGAGATTCGTTGCCACAAATTGACCAATCATTCGCTTTCCCCTTTCTCTTATCTCGTCGAATCTAGGAATCGCGCAAACGAACAGTGTAAACATAAACTGTGAATTGTGCGCGCGCGTAGTTCTGAACCCCTTTCACGGCAAAAATGAACTGATACAAAGACTAAAATCTTTTTTTAAAGAAGATAAATGAGTGGTTTCAAGTCTTTTTGCTCGAGGTTCGGGTTGTGTTGGAAGAGGCTAAAATGGCCTTTTACTTGGCGAAAATGAAGAAAAAATTGAATGACGACTACGCGTCACAACAAATGGCGAAAGACCAAACGGAGTTCGTGCAAAATAGAAAACGGAGTTTGTGGAGAATATAGTTCCATGATGGGACTCCCATCTTTGTTGTAGCAGTACCCATTGATCATTGATCGCAAAATCTTCAAACAAAAATAAAAAGCCCAACTAGATACATCCCAGTGTCCAACAGTTCAAGGTTCCCAAAAATTATTTTATTTTCCAGTTTATTTTTCAATCTTCTTACGCAGAATCTTTATTAGCTAAACGAAAGTAATCACAAACCAAGCATACCAGAACACAAAACAAACGAGAACAATCACAGCTATAACAGTAAAAAGCGACATTTCCTAACAAGTATCATAGAAATTGACAAATTGGCGTTAATTGAAAAGTTATTAGGGAAGGGGAAAGTAGGCAAGTAAGATTTTTAAGATTTAACACTAAATTTAACTATACCCGGAATTAAATAGAAATTTGATTCTTATTATGAGCAATAGAAATTGAAAAGTCGAACCTAAAAGCATAAAACATAGATGCCGATTAAATTCTTTCGTATTTTGACAAATAAGAGACTGGCAGATGCAACTGAAGAGGATCACGAATACATCCAAGCAATCTTTGAACCTCTTCTCTCTGAAAATTTATACAGTACATAAAAATTTTAAAAACTAAAACCAACTTCAGTAATCAATTCATTATAGCGGATAATATTGAAATTGTGCTTCATAGCTCGTTTGTAAAATTGCCTCGTGAAGATCCGATCTCGGCATTGATGGTATTCAAAAGGCTAAAACAATGAGCAATTTTTTAGAACTAATGATTGTGGCAAGTTCTAGTCAAGATTTACAGGAAACTTTTATTATTAAGTGCTACCTGTTTGGTGTACAAGTAATATCCACAAGAAGCAATCACAGTAGAGAAGGTGGCAAAATACGTGATAGGCTCCATGATGTCCCATGAGAAATCCCACCAAGTCAACCTAAAAACTTGTTGAAAATACTTTAATTAGCTATTTAGTTTAAGCTCAAATATTTACCTGGCAAAGATTCCTGTTTGAATGCCCATTGCGGCAAATCCAGCAATCATCACACGTTCCGAATGGGCTTCGCATTCGCGTTCAATAAGCGTTTTTTGCTAAATTTTAAATGTTGCAGAAGAAAGTGCATTTCTCACATCTTGCAATGGCTTCAGCTCCTCTTCAGCTTTTTCCAGACGTTCTTGCAGGCGTCGTTCTCTTTCGGCTTTGTATTCATTAACATTTAGAACTCCGTGCAGTTGAGCTACAACGGCTCGCAGGTCATCAACGCTACGAACTCTGGAATGAACAATAATAGTAGTTAAATTTTAAAATACAAGTGCATTCAAAGCGTTTTGCTTAAAAACTGCATGATTCTGCCACATCAAAATTTTCAACTTAATTTAACCATAAAGTTCACCTATCACTGATCGGGTCCAGCTCCAATTTCGCCACTTCAACATTAAAATGGCGATCGTTGATGCGTAAACGAAACGTTTGGAACTGTAACAGATGTTCGATCGCGGTGGAAGAGGCAATTCTAGCGCCATCTAAACCAACTTTTGTTAATTATGTATCAAAACAATTTGAATTAACCTGTTACTAAGCAGAAAGCTTTATTCTATTGTAAAAAATGAACCTGACATATAAAGTCCAACGTGATCGATTCCGCGATCCTCTATCTTTAACTGCTCGCAAAAACTACCGACCTAACAAAAATTTTTAGATAAATTAGTTGAAGCGTACTGTGTCTGAAATGGGTCGTAGAGAAAACTGGCATGGCTCCGTTCGGGACGGAAGAGGGACCTATAGTAAGTTTCTTGTAAATAGTTTTTGCCTAAAACATACCACTAAAATTGGAAGACCGTGTTGGAAAGAAATTGTCAAGTGTCCATGTGATGCGGAAAGATCAGAAATTTTTTTTGTAGAAACACTGCAAAAATTGATAACACAAAATTGTAAAGCCAAGCCAAACCTGTATAGTTGTGTGAGTCTATTTCTAGATAATGTGTGATTTTTTGATGATGAGGGTCGAATTGAAGCATAGCACTAAAATAATTTTAAATAAGCTATTTACTAAAATTTTGCGGGGCTAGTCTTAAAAACCTCACGTCGGGAAAAGGGATAATCGTTCTTAAGAGCTTCGGCTGTCCATTTGATAACAATCTAAACAAAAAGTTTTTATTTAAAATTTTTTGAAAATCCATGCCTAGAAAATTCACGAAATAATGCAGTTGCCCTTTGCTCCAGCCGCATCCGAGTCTAAAATTGAAACATTTAGGAACTAAAAAAGTTAGTTAAAGATGAAATCACCACTTTTTTTGCAATTGAGAGAATGGATACCAGGGAGCACCGCTTGTTTATAATTGAAAATTTTGTTCTAATTTCAGTTTTATTTAAAGCCGGATTTTGAAGCGCTATAAAATAAAAAGAATTTTGCGATTTTTTCATAGATCAATGGATGACTTGAGAGGGGGAACACAGCTGGGCTCAAACAACAAAAGAAAAGCCTTCAAGTCGGAGATTGATATGTAAAAGAGTAAGAGAGGGAAAGAAAATGGACATGGGGAGAGAAGAAAAATCTTTCGCTTTACAGCTCGTTCTCGCCTCTTTGCTACTAAAAAATTTTTCTGGGCTTTCTTTTCGATCTCATGAAGATAGACATAATCCCTGGGAGAATAGGCAAAAAAAAGCATGAAACAATCGGCAAATGAGATTATTGGTAATTTGATCGATTTTCGGAATCCAACCAAGCAAAGTGATCTTTCTCTCTCAAGAAAAATCCACTAAAAGAGACCTAACAAATATCTAGGTGTGCTATTTTTCTAATACAAATAAAAGTGTTAGGAGGTTGCCGAGAATTCGATTTTGAGGAAAAGAGAGAGGGGACGATTGAAAAGAACTCTCTCTCCGTCCAGAAATTATATCTAATTACTACAGGAAAAAGAGAAAAAGGCCCAACAACCCCCTTATTATGAGGGTTTCATTACTTGAGATGAAGCGTTAGAGGTTGAAATTGCCAGCTATTAAACTTGTAAAGTGGAAATTAGAATGAGGTTTATCCGTATTGTACTACTCAATCTCCCAAGCCATAGAAAAGCTTCTTTGAGAACCTGTCCACAAATGTAGCTGCGAACAATGCGTAAAACTAACGCTCGCCGGACTGACAAAAAATTCTGCGATTTGGGAAACTAAGCAGTATACCTAAGAACCAGAACTGGGATCACCGCAATTTAAAGGGATACTCAAATGAAAAGAACCAGTCATTTCAATGAATCCCAAGCTAGCTCAAGCAGAAATGCTCGAAAACAACTACTGCAACGAGCCCATGGCAGAAAAAACGAATAGTCATTACGGCAAATGTCGCCGCTTGCAAGTCATAAAATCGATGAAATTTGACACCCTTTCAAGTGGGAAAATTTTGCCAAAAAGCTGAACAGCTTCGAATTCGCTGAACAATTCGAACCAATGAAAGAAAAACAGGGAGAAGAATGAAAATTACCCAAAAAGAAAAGTCACCTGTCGGTTGGTTTGGTCGATGGGATAAGAGATGAGTGTGAACCAAGAGAGAGAAAACCCGCTTTAAAATCGCCGCGAAATGACGTTGAGTGAAAAAAGGACAAAACAGACCGAAAGACCGCCTCCCATCTACTCCACCCCTTTCACCCATTTTTGCAAAAAAGGAAGTGGCACCTTATAAAGTCGTGAGTATCCCAATATATTTTTTCTGGAAAGCCAGTAAGTTTTTGCATTTTAAAGAAAACAATTTATTAACAGAAAAGTAACAACGTAACAAATCAATGTAACAACTGGAAAACAAAACAAAACTCAGCACCGTAACATTATCTCGACGTTCGTGTAAATCTGGGAATTTGCTCCAAACGTCTTGCCAAAAATCTAAATTTGAATAAGCCAACTACAATATTTTAACGTTTACCTCTCGCACCGGTCCCAATAAACTTTTACAAGCAGCGTGTCGATTCTGTTTTTTCAATACCTGAGCATATCCATATCTAAAAAACAGATTAAATATATTAATGATGTGGAAATAATCTCGTACTCACTTAAAATGGCATAAAGAGAGATCGTCTGGTCCTTGAAAGGCACTGTAAATGGCCAGCAACTTGGCTCCATAAGTTTCCGCTTCGTCAAGCCTTAAAAAAGAATACATAGATAAACTTGTCTATTCAGTGTAATATTACCTCTCCTCATCAATTGCTGTTTCGTAAAGAACCCGCAACGCTGGTAACCGTTGAATATTCAGCTCGTGCAGACTATTCTGGTATACGGTTAGCAACTAAACAAAAATAATGAGGCTTTATTTTTTGACACAGTTATAACAGCTCATAAATTTCCGCTAGCTGAAAGCCAAAGCTCCCAGAAAAAAAAATCGATGTCCAAAACACGGAGGATAACAAATTGGCCCGTTGAGACCCGCGTTAGTTTCTTTTTCGGGTGCCATTCCGCAAAACATCGATAAAAAATTTATCCTTTTCCATAACTTACTCAGCAGGTAGCTCTAGTTGGTCAGAAATTTTTTTAGATGATTACCTTTTCCGCTAATCCCTTTTTAACATCGTTTTTGAGGTCTTTTCGTTTAAGAGAAGAATTTCCAGCTTTTGCCTAAAAAAACTTTTTATTGAAGTAACGCTATGTCTACCGTTTCCAAAGCAAGCGTACAAATCTCCAAATGATCGGCAGCTAATCGATACGCACAATTATCACTAAAATCAGAAATTTACAAATGAAAAAGAGTTTATACTTCAAGCAAGATGCTCCTTCAGTATGCGCGATAGGAGATGCACACTCAGGACATGCAAAACTAAAGATAACATCTAATCTTTTAGTTTAAAGATAAATCACCCTTCCATTTGTAAAAAGCGTTGCTCATCAATGCATCCGGGACATTCACACGTAAAGTTGTACATCTCCTAAATTTGTCAAAAAGTATTAGAGGATGATTATAGAGTTCGCGTGTCATTGTACATGAAAAAAATTGTTTTCAAATTTTAACTCAGTTATGTCGAAATAGCATTCGCTACCTTTAGCTGCTTTTGTCGTTCTGCCCTTGGTTGCAGCTCATCGATGTAGGAATGATTCAACGACAACAGATTTGTGATACACGAGGCGAATGGAAAAGATGGGACCAATAAACAAGTGCGGCCTCTAAACGCAAAACCTTGAAATTTAAAAATGAAACTAACTTGAAAGCAAGTCTTGCAGTCGGTTTGCATGAATGATCAACAGCACTCAGTCGCAGGCACAAGCAAATCTAAATGGGAAAAAACTTTTGCTTAGAAAGAATGAAAACTCACCCCAATCGTAGTGCCAAATTGATTAGTCAAAGAAAACGAGTTGACGGAGCATATACAAAAAAGCCTAAATTCATAAGGAGGGGTGCTGAAAAAGAACAAAACCTCACCTTTTCACAATTTCCTCGTCAACAATTGGTTTAAGGCAAAACTCCTTGTAAACGGAAAGCCATTGACTAAATAGGCAAATACGATTATATAGGAACAAAAATGTTTCTAGAACCTACCCATATTCTCCGAATACTCCAAGCCATTTGTTCGCACGTTCTTGAAAAGAGTCATAATGTGACTAAACTATTTGCTTTTTGATTGCAGAGACAGGAGTTACTTCGAGTGTGTCGAGACGTCTACCACTGAAAGGATCATCTAAAGTCTCGTTTGCTGTTGTTCCCATCTCTTTACGTGCCCACAAAGAGCCCAACCGCATCACAAGCCGAGTTCCTTCATCCGAAACGCCATCGTGCTTCTAAACAAAAGAAAATTAATTGATATTTTTCTCTCGGTCTTCCTATAAAACTTTCTATAACTAAAGCAGCCCAAATCCTATTGCCTTTCAAAATTTCCTTACCTGAATGGCCGAACACTCTGGTTTATGCAATTTCCAGTCAGATTTCTGACATTCAGCACTACAATAGACGATCATTCGACAAGCCGAGCATCTTAACAAAACAAAAAGTGTGAATTAAATCAAAAAAATAATCTTACTTCTTCAATTTGTCATTCTTTATCAAACAATTATGGCAATATGACGCAATATGATCAACCGATAGAGCTAATGCTATCGGTGATTCATCCAATTTTGCGGCCATAAACTGAAAACTTGTTTACGAGGGATTCTTTTGTCGAATTCAATACATGCTGGCGGAAACCGCAACTTTTGTTTGTGTACGTTTGAAGCTTTTTATTGAAGACAACAAAAACAAATAACAACAATAGTAAACAATTTTTTATAACTAACGCTTTTTGTACAAACATGGCTTGAGCTTGATTCCAAACGGCTTCTTGTTCTCGACCTTCTCAATCTTACGGAACTCGAAGAGTGAAAAGTAGTCTGTCAATCGCTTCTAAAGTATTGCTTGAGACTGCAAAATTTGCTAACTAACCTTTTCGGTGTTTTCAAATCCCAACTTGCAGACAGCTTTGCAAAAGAGATTCACGTTGTGAAACCGTGAAGAAACCTCAGCTATCTTCAAAGTTCCCCTAAAGTTTCATAATAAGATGTAGATTTATTTGAAAACAAACCCAATTTTTAAGCATCTCCACGCTTCTCTCAAGTAATCCACCAAATTTGTGCCCATCAATGATAGGCAAAATACGGCAACATCAGCAAATTCGTCCTAAATACACAAAATGGATTTGTTTAAATTTTGCTAATCTACCTCCACCGGCAACTTGGCCATATCACACGCAGTTACTCGATCATTTACAGCCACTAAATCAAAAGAATGGACCTATAATTAAATACCTTAACACGTATTCAGCGTAAAAAAACCTCATGCTTATCGGTAAGAGCTTCGGCAAGTTTTGCTTCACCACATCCAAGATCTAGAACAACCTAAAATATTTTTGGTTGAAGATTTCAAAAATAAACCTTGTGTTTCTTTGATGAAAGCCATGTTGTTAAATATTTTAGTGGATGATTTGGCCATTTCTTCGTCTAAATTCTAAAATGATAAAATCTTCACAAAAATAAAACTTGTTCAGCAAATCCATTGTGGTAAACTGAAAACAGTTCTGGTTCCTTTTCGAAGAGTTCCAAAGCGTCCTTGCCCGTCATGGTATAGAGTTGTTCGTTGAGAAACCCAAATTTGTTATATAATGCTTTGTTATAACACAAGATTTACCTGAAACGTCCCGATTCCAACTTTTTCAAGACGTCGTCTTTTTCATCGCGAGTTTCTTCTTTAACCTCTTGGAGTTGCTTCCTCTTCTTCTTTTTCGACTTTTTCCTAAAACCTCTATTTTATACATAAAATAGAGGTTTACTTCCTACCCTGTCTTGTCATTTTGTCCCTCATTTGAAGCCACTGTTGTCGGTTTTTCAAGTCGTTCTTTTTGTTTTGCCTCCTTCATTGCTTGTTTCCGCACTTTATTTCTCCAAGGTCTCTTCTAAAACAAAACAATGTAGGTAAAGCCAAAAGTTTTAAAATAACTTTTTTGATCAAACTCCCATGCGTTTTTGGTATCTCTTTGAGCGACTGATCTTTTTCTTCCCCTTCCTTTTTTGATTTCACTTTGACCATTTCAGATCTCTGGAAATGGTTTGGTTTAGTTAAATTTGCAAGACATAAAATGTTTTTACAAATATAAAAAATAAACATGTAAAGAGCTTTTTACAAACAACAAGAATACCGTAAGCGTTCCAGTATTTTTTGCGTTTATAAAAAGGTCCTCATAAAAAATTAACACGGTTTGATGACAAAATCAAAAAAATAAGCAAGCAAAATCGACAGCAGACCCGCTCAACGGTAATAAAACAACCCAATTTCATGGTCAAAAAAAAGAAAGATTAGGTCTTTGTGGTTTTCATCATTCGTAGAAATGCGACCTATCACCAGGGCGATTTGACTTGTTGAACATATTCGGACGTTTCCATTTTGGCACCGAGTTGGGAGTTTTCATATTTGCTTGCCTATTGTTATTGACCTTTGGTTCCCGCATTCCTATGTCACGCTGTTCGTTGCGAGCAGGTGGTTTTTGCCACGAGTAGTTAGATGATTGATAACTACGAGACGAGTTGCTATCGTGAGATCTTCGAGTATCGCGATCATTCCGGTTATACGTGTATTGTGAAGAATCCTGTGGACGGCCTGGACGAGAGCCACTTTGTGATCCAGGTGTATTCCATTGCTGTCCTGGACTATTGTAGTTGTTAGTTGAACGTTGTCGATGCTGTATGCGTTGTCTCGCTTCTTCATGTTGGTCGTCACGCTTCTGTTTCCATTCTTTGTACTTCTGTAAAGTTCAAAATTAGACTCAATTTTTAAATTGCTAGTTTAGAAAAAAAACTTGGATTCAATTACTTTAAAGCCTAGGTTTCATAAGCATATAATTTAAGCTCTTTTGAGATTTGAATACGTTGCCCAAAAATGATCACCTCAAATTGAAGTGACTCGTTTTTAGGTTTGACGCTGATCGGCTTTCCAAACAGCATTGTATTATCGAGCACTTCAACGGCAAACATCACAGATTCCTCATCTTGAAAAACGATGAGCGCATATCCACTATCGCCTTTCCAAACAACTTTCTTCAGAGGGCCCGCTTGAGTGAACAATTCCTCGATTATCTCAGCTGTCACCTCTTCATCAAGATTGTTCACATAACAAGTCAATTCCTGATCGCCCATCTGAATTAGAGCAAAAATAAAGCTGAACAAAGAGTTTAAAATTTTCCAAAAAATGATTTGCGTTTACCCAACTAAAATAAATTTGCTTGCTAAAACAAAAACTTGCCACACTGTTCCCACAAATAAACTATTTATTTAACAAATCAATGTAACAAGCAAACAATTCCCGCTACAAAAAATCAACAATGAAAACAAAAATAACAAAAGTTAACAACAAAAAACATTTAAGCGACGATCCTTTGCCGCTCTTACCGGCGATCCTGTAAAAGAAACAATTTAAATACCAAATAATAAAATGAGATACCGTCTTGCCCATCTTCCTCTTTCCTGCGAAGAGATGCTTTGGCATTTTTGTTCCAATGTGCCTAGAAATGAGTAATACTTTAGAAAAAAAATTCGCTTACCTATCAGCTTCTCCCTTTCGTGCATCCTGATTCATTTCACGTTGAGCCTTCTTGGCCAATTTGCGAACCTTCTCACGTTTCTAAATCAGAATGATATAATTTTCAATGACATTTATCGTATTTGTCTGAATGATTTTTAAATTAAAACGCTACCTCCTTCTGCGGAAGTCCTTGCTCAGGTCGAGGCACAGAACGGTTGGCAGACAATGAACGAGAAGGACCAACCTAAAAGATCATATAAACATAATCGTTAGAAAAACTATACTCTGATCTTCTTCACACTTGGTGTACGCGCTGATTCCGTTACCAAGTGTTTCATTCGTTTGGCTTTCACCTAAAAACTTCAAGTAGATGAAATTAAAACTCAATCCATACCTCCATTCCAAGACCACCAAGTTCTTCCTCCAATTTATCCATTGTTCGCTCTCGTTTACGAGCGACTGAACGAGAAATGTGATGATGTTGATTGCTCTTTTTCTCTCTCGACTCCAATCTAAACAAAATTTTAATTTAAACAGATTAAACAAATCAATGATTTTACTTGAGCATCTCCTCTTTTTCTTTAATCTTTTCAGCTGTTTTCAGAAGGTCTTTCGTTTCTTCATCATCTGAATCAAGATCATCATCATATTCTCCAGCCTCAATTCGTAAACGTTCTTCCTCAAGCAAAGCCGCTAACTTCTAAAATAAAATAAATAGGAAATTTAAACCAGACTAACGTTGCTAATCTCTGGATCAATGAAATCCGCCAAATTGTGTCCCTCCCAGATCTCAGGAACGATGTCATACTTCTCATCCGGGTTCTTTAGCAAATAATTCTTCTTCAAATCAAGAACATAACTAAATTTGAAAGGTAAAATGTGCAAGTAGTGAGCAATCACTCGTCATCCATCTCAAGTTCAATCTCGCGCTCCAACTTCCGCGTACGTTCATCACGGAATTCGGCCATAAGATCTCGATTTGTACCACTTCGTGTTTGAACCCGCTTCTTCAAAGCTGCATTCGGGATAAAAGGAGCACGAACCTGAAATTATTATGTTTGAATAGGATGCCTATTTTATCAAAGAAATATTTGCAAGAGCTTTACACACTTTCTCATCTCTAGGTGTTGGGTAGGCGACAAAAATCTTTGATAGCACTCCCTCGCCGAGAACAGTCTTCTTGGCTTGGAGCTTTTGCTCAACTCGTTGCACTAGCAAGCGATCACAAGCCTAAAACAGCAATGATTTGTGATCGGTAAAGAAATCTACATTATCCCGAAGTCCCAGAACTCCCTCCTCAGTCATTGTGCTCATCTCAACAATTGGTACTCCATCAGCTTCCAAGCGCTTAATGCACGCCTCCTGAAACCGTCAAATAACAAATAAATAAAAATTCAAAACCTTGTCAGCAGGAAGATCAGCTCGACGACGAACATCCACTTTATTGAGACCGATAAGCACTGGTTTGTTGGCAAAAAGTGGCTTGATTGATTCAAAAAGATGCACCTGAAATAGAAAGAATATAAACTTGAACTAATTATTACCTGTTCTTCAATGCTTCGATCACATTGCTCGCTCACGTCCATAATAAAAAGCACAGCCGCTTTCAAGTGAGCCAAAGCAGTGACGGCCTAAAAGTATTTCGTTGAATTATAAGCAAATGAGACTAGATCTACCTGCATCTCAATTGTGTTCCGATCTTCTAGTGGATGGTCCAAAATACCAGGAGTATCAATAACCTAAAATCAGATAAATTCTGGAAGCCTTCCAAAAAGTTTTACCTGCCAGCGCAAGAACTTGTAGTCAAGATGTCCGACATAGAGGGCTTTCGTGGTGAAAGCGTATGGCTGTACTTCAACATCAGCTCGTGTAACCTAAAGTAGATAGATGTCGTTCTGTTAAGAATTTTCTAGCTGCGAGTGCTCTCTCCTTTCAAACCTACCTTATTGATGAAAGAAGACTTTCCAACGTTTGGGAACCCGCAAAGGATCAACGTCCTAGTGTTTGGATCAATGCTCGGTAGACGCGAAAGATGTTGTCGAACCTTAAAGAAAAAATATTAACGATTCAACGAACTTTCACACCTGTTCCAAGTATTCGAAGGAGCTTTTCTGTCGTCGCAACAATTTCACCATTCGACCGAGCGCCGCTCGCTTGAGCATTTTGCATCGATAGAGCGAGTCACCATATTTCATCAAACGAACATATTCACGGGCGATTCTGGATAAAGTGACCAATTAACTGCATTTTAGGGACAGCTTACCCATCAATCAGATGTCTTGCTGTGTTCATTTGCCCAAGCGCAATCTTGTAGTGATCCCGATCGTAGAGAATATTCATCAAGTCGGCATAGAATGGGTGAATTTCCTTAAGAGTTTGATTCAAATAATAAAAAAACATTGATACCTCCAACTTTGGGAATTGGTTGATGATTTCTGTGAGCTTGTCATGAAGAGTTTGTTGAAGAAACTTGATTTTTCTAAACACAAAACAATTAGCTCTTTTGACTCCCGTTAACACATTCTCGACAAAGCCATTTTTCACTCCGTTGCTGTTTCGGACGACGGCGAACTCAGCCAGAAAGTTCAAAACTTGTATACTAAGACTTTCGAGTGTATTGATTTTAGATTCTGCATAAACTTTTCTATTTTATGTGTTCGGACCGCTGCAATTGAGTATTTTAGTGTCAAAACAAGAACCCTTTTCTTTAGCATCAATCTGCAGCAGCATTTGAGCGCTTTTGGTTCTGGGGGTTGTTTGATACGACAAACATTATTCCGTACAGAAAAATTATGAGTTCCCTATTAAAAACTGATTTTTGGGCCGGTTTAATTACCCAATTCCACATCCGGGCAGTGTGCCAGATGCCGCTTTTTCCTACGAGCGACATGAAAAGAACGCACAGCTTTACTTTTATTCATCAACTTTTTGCTCAAAAAAAATTAATAACTTTCTTAAAATTCAATATTTTTTCAATCTCTCTTATCTACAGATGTTTCCAACATTTTATATAAAAATGAGGCCAATTAATCAATTAGGAGATTCTTATAGGGACTTCTAAAGGTCGGTAACTTTCAAAAACCAAAAGTGATTATCTTCAAAAATCGAATTAAGAGTCAAACAGCAACTTTCTTAAGTTCTAAACTCATTTTTTCCAGAAAATAGCCTTGATTTTATTACGGAACGTTTTCCAGGCTGATCTAAAGTTTTCTAGAAAAACTTGTTATTAGAAGGATATAATTTTCTTTCCAAAAAAAGTAAAAACCTTTGGGGATTCTTAGAAAATTTTCTACTGAGCGCACCAAAATCGAGCTGATTTTGGTGCCAAAATGTTGAGAAACATTCAGAGATCAATTAAATTAGAAGAGATTGAAAAAAAATATTATGAATGGGCAAAGTTATAGGTTCTGGCGTGGCCATGGCCCACCGGTAGGTCATGCCGTCGTGAACGTGTTTTATTTAAAACAATTTACCTAGCATAAAAAGCTCGAATTCGTCCAATGGAATATTGTCGATGCACAACTGTCGGCGTTTTTCGTTGGGTCTTCGACAGTACCACTTCTTTGAGTTCCTAAATCCAAGAAATCATACATACATATAACCTGAAATCTCTTATCCAATTCAAAACATTAAAATTCACTCACCGAAGCGGTCGGCACGACCGTGATCCTCTTGAAGTTGTATTGAGAGGTCATTCTCTCGACGACTTCTAAAATAAAAATGAAACCTTTGCTTTTAGAGAAAACAACAAAAGATAAGCAAATAAAAATTCCAAAAAATTTTTCAATAGCAAAAAGATGAAAAGAAGACAAGACATTTTCTGGGCGTAAAGAGTAGTGAGATGTTGCTGCAAAAGGAGAGAAATAGTTGCGTTGAACTTCGAAAAGAATCGACACGGTAAATGATAGTACAAAACGGCAAAAGAGACCGTTGCTACTTTTTATGTTGGCCGAATTAAAAGCTGAAGGGTTCTACAAAAATTGTTGCACTTTTGGTCTACAGCTTGGTTTGCATTAATCTCATTAGCAGAAGTGCTTTGTTTTCTGCTTTCAACTTCTCCGATACGTTCACGTTCCAACAATCATGTTTTCTCAATCCAAAGAAATCTGGAAAGCTTGCATAACTCCCCAAAGAAAATCTATGGTTGGGGGGGATAAAAAAAACAAAAAAAAAAAAAATTTAAAAAAAATTTAAAAAACCATATATATTTTTTTATTTTATTTAAAAAAAAAAACCCTCTATATATATAAAATATTTATAAAATATAATAAAAAATTTTTTCTTTTTTTTTTTTTTTTAAATTAAAAAACAAAAAAAAAAAAAAAAAAAAAAAAAAAAACAATCATTTATTTATTTTTTATATTTAATTAACTTTTTTTTTTTTTTTAAAAAAAAAAAAAAAAAAATTTAATTTATTTAAAAATTTAAAAAAAAAAAAAAAAAACCTTTTTTTTTTTTTAAATTTTATTTTTTTTTTTTTTATTAAAATTTTTTTTTTGGGGAGGATTTTTTTTTTTTTTTTTTTTTTTTTTTTTTTTTAAAAATAAAAATAAACTATCATATTAAAAAAAAAAAATTTTTTTAAAAAAAAAAAAAAAAAATTTTAAAATTTTTTTTTTTTTTCCATCTTCTCCCCAACCCAATATGTAAGAGTCAGTTACATGTTATGCGGGTATTCAAGCAAAAAATTGGCTATTTCCGTCGACGAATTGGAATCGCTCACCGAGATCTTGAAAAACAAAGAACGGAAGCTGTTTGTTTTTCATGGAAAGACGGATCCCAATATTGCAGTTTACAGTGGTTTGTGTTCGGTACATTTCTTCAGTCTTTGTAGATCTTTATTGTGACATTTGCACCAAAATGACTCAAATAAGAAAAGGCTTGGTGGATTTGAAAGAGGAAAATGAAGGGAGTGGCTACTTTTCGCCA
Organism: Mesorhabditis belari; assembly: GCA_958450365.1. Taxonomy (NCBI): domain Eukaryota; kingdom Metazoa; phylum Nematoda; class Chromadorea; order Rhabditida; family Rhabditidae; genus Mesorhabditis; species Mesorhabditis belari. Next base: position 2,683,962 of record CAUEEP010000737.1, on the reverse strand, counting down.
AATTTTTTGCGCAACTCGTCATAATTTTCTTCGAAGTGGGCCAATCTTTATGATTTTGGTGTTATTTTGTAGATCTCAACAAGTGCAACAAAATGATACCAAAATCATAAAGATGAAAAAATTATGGCGATTTGTGGAAAAAATTTGGCGCAAAGTAGCCACCTCAGAAAATGAATAAAATCGAAAGAGATCTTTTGGCTAAATAGACGTCGATACAGACGTTTCTTTCGGTGTACAAAGTGGTAGTTACCTAGGGTGCAAAGTACACTTTAGGAAATACAGACATTTGTTTTTTAGACGAAAAAAAAGTTAAATAATGTGTGTTTTGTTTCCCACTCACCTCTTACAAACTATATAAAAAATCTCAGCTTTTATAAGCGAACCCTGGCGACCTTTGACCACTTCACCCTCTTTTTCATTCATCACACAAATTGAATCCCCTTCTCAATTCAAGAGGATCAATGGCTGAGGTTTTCCTTGCGAAAAATCTTTTTTTAAAGCTCTCTTTTTGCGAATTTCAAAGTGCTTCACTTCACCCGAGCACAAATATTTCAAACGTCAGTTATTTTTGGGGGAAAAGCTCACTCTTGCCTCATCCACGAATAAATCATCGCAAATGAGACTGGGAAAGATTATTCGAAAGCTTTTTTTCAACTCGTTTCTCTGGAGGAAATTTTGGACAAGGAACAAGTGAGTTTAAAATACCGTATTTCTTCGAATAGAAGACCGGGTAAAGAGTATCATCGCGTACTCCTGCGTAACAGCCCTTTTTAAAATTTCTTTTCTGCATAAAAGCTTTCAATCAAGTGCTATAGAGCTGGAAAATGGCTCAAAAATCTGTTAGCTCATGTCGTATTTTTGAGTCATTTTCCAGTTCTATAGCACTTGATTGAAAGCTTTTATGCAGAAAAGAAATTTTAAAAAGGGCTGTTACGCAGGAGTACGCGATGATACTCTTTACCCGGTCTTCTATTCGAAGAAATACGGTATATGTAGCACTTGCAGTGGATAATGTTTAGTACAAAATGAAAAATGGTTACTGTAGGGTCAACCAGAGGCAGATTTTATATTAATTGCATCCAATTAACCCATAAACCACGTGGTTTCTTTAATCACTCGAAAGTTACAGTAGTTTAGAATAAAGTAGTGCTAGCAATCTAACTACCGTACTATTCTAAAATTACGGGAACTTTAGTGCAAAATAAAAACCGCTACTTTAGATCTTCTGGCTTAATCTTGGCTTTGTGAAATTTCACACTTTCGAAACTTTTACATCTCAAAAATCTCGTAGAAGTTAATTTCGCTTCAAGCAACAATTTTCCTCACTGAAAGAACTTATAATCAAGGGTTCGTCTCGCAAAATTCCCAAGTTTTACACAAATAGCTTTGATTCAATCCAGTCAGGAGTTTCCATTTTGCAGCAAAAAAGGTTCAAAGTCATCGTTTCACTCAAAGAAAGCGGAGATTTTTCAAAAGTTTCTTTTTTAATTGACCCATTTGCCAATTAAAGGGCGTCAAAAGTTCTTATCCTTTTAACTGAATACTTTTATTTAATTTTTCAAGCTACAGTATGCCGTTGTATATAGAAAATATAGAAAATATAGAATATAGTATATAGGAAAAACATACCTAGAGTGCGTTTCCTAAAAGGTTTCGTTTCCTAAAACTTCAGAAAGCTACCTTTATCCCCTTCAGTTATATTTTTCTAAATTGCCAGAGTTTTAGAAAACACCTTGTTAAACCATTTTCAGTGTAATACTTTGCATCAACTACAGTACACCATTTTATGTCCCAATCCGCTTGGCTGAATACTTTTATCAATCTCGCCAAACTACAGTACCCTTTGACTGAATATTTTCATTTTCAACTCTTCTACGGTAGACTTTTCTCTGACCCAATCCTTCTCTGAAAGGTAGACTTTTCTCTGACCCAATCTTTCCCTGAAACATTTTGCTCTCAACCAACTTTTCACCTCATGAACCCATTGAATTGATGGCCTTCAAAAGAAAATCCATTACAAAAGAAAATCCAATACTCAGTGATCCTTCAAAAAATGATTAAAAATCGGGGCAACCCCAAAATTCATACTCTGATCGTTGAAAGTTGAACATTTTCCCGATGCCACCATTTACTAGGAAAGTGCGCAAATTCGCGAAAAAGATCGGCTTCAGCCCAATTCGACCGACATATCTTTACGCGTGAGTTTTAAGAAAATATTCAATCAATTTGTTAATGAATCAAATTGAATTGAATGAATTGAATCAAATGAACAAAAAATCAAATGAATTGAATCAAATTCAATTCAACAAATTCAATCAATTTCTTAATGTCAATTTTACCGTAATATTCCAATAAATAATTCGTTTTCCCCGGATTTTTAAATAGCAAAATAGCAAAACCTAAATCTTTAAAGGATTATCGAATGCTTTAAATATAAATAAAACTTAATGTCATCAAGAATCTCTAGAATTTAATCTTTAAAAATTTTTCCCATCGGTCAAAATCTTTGTTTATAACTGATCAGCAAAAATGACGACAAAATCCTCTAGGCAAATTATTTGATTTTTGAAAAATCGCCTTTTCTTCAAATGTGAACGATTAACGCAGATAAATTTTGAGATTTGAGATTTCATTTTTTCATGAGTCCAAAGTTTCAAAGACACTAAAAACAATCCCCCCCCCCCCCCCCCCTTCTAATCACGGATCTTTGTTTGAAATTTTCGTCCCCTTTTCCATTATCTCATTGCTTTGATCTTTTGGAATTTGAATTCGAGAAATATGCATGATTTTTTGATTTCAAATAAATTTTCTCAAACATTCTTTTCCCTTTACTTAAGCAAAAGCTTATAATCAAAAAGAAATGAAAATATGTTTTAATTATTTTTATAAAAGATTACTTGGCCAGCAATTGGTTCAATCTATTGCTATTAGCTAATGCTTTTTCAATCAACCAAGTACTAAAAAGCTTTCAACCGAGTAAGCCATGTTAACTCCGCACCTTTTTCGGTGGTTTCCGTTAAAAATCTACCGTAAATACTGTAATAGTACCCCACCCCCCTCGTACAATCGCGTAGTCGCAAAAGTTTCTTAGTATTTCATTTTTTTCAAAGCGCCCGTACTTTCAAAAAATGCGTTTTTGGTATCAATAAATAGCTGAAATTCAGAGCTATTTTTTGATACCTAAGCCCGCATTGTAGCATAAACCAGTGTCGAGAAAAACTCGTTCAAAGCTAGACTACACAACACTCCGCACCGTCATTATGGGGGTGGGGTACTATTACAGTATTTAGGGTATGTGTTTTGCTTGTATCTTAGCCGGGTTTCTTTGAAAAACGTTGAATTTGCTTTCATTCGACACGAAATCGAATTTTCTATCGAAGAAAAGCAAATTCAACGTTTTACAAAAAAACTCAATCAAGGTACGAGCAAAGAAAAAGGATCGGACGGACAATCGGTCGGATCGGACGGACGATCGTTCCCCACCTTTTTGTCATTGGCAAACTAACTTTAATCTCAAATTTCTTGACGCGTAATTATCTAATTGAAACAATTTTGGTCTTAATCGATAGAAGAAAATGCGGCGAATTTAATGTTATCAAAATTGTTTCACTCAGATATTTCTGTGGACAGGCTAGGCTGAACTGGCAAGACTCAGAAAAATCTGATTTTGAAACAGGCAGCTAAAAGCAGATCGAGTTAGCACTATCAGAATAGACCTTGTACCTAGAAAAAGTTCTGAATTCATGAAGTATGCGTGACTGTAATTCGTACTAGCTAGATAAAGATTGGTCCCTATGTGAAAATCTGTACCCTACCAAAAATCTATTAGTTTCTGTAAATATGATTGGCTCTTTCTCGAGACTCCGCCCTTCTCTGCACCCATCAAGTACCCCTCCTCTCAATAAACTCCGTTTTCTTTCATTTCTTTCATTTCCCCAATCTTATTTCCAATATTTCCAAAGTGATCATTTCCTCAGATAACGAAAAATTCTCTTTCAAACTTTTGCTTTAAATCTTGAAAGCTCAATTCCTAAAAATCGTTGAATTTTTGATTTAACGGATCAAAAATTCAACGATTTTTTAGAATTAAGATGCATTTTGAAGAATCTAAACCCCAAAACTCTTCCGTCACTCCATTAAACTTTGATCAAAAAAAAAGGAAATGTAAACAAAAACTTGTTTTCATTCATTTTTTTTGCTTGCCCCGGTCAATGAGTTCTTTTTGAGGAGTGCACGAGTTGAATGGGGAAATGAAAGAAATGAAAGAAATAAAAGAAATGATCACTCTTCCCTTTTCTTTTCCTTTTGCACACTTTTTTCACCCCTTTCCATTTCCCCGTTTTCTCAATCGATTCCATGTGCTCACTGACAATTTTTTCTTCGTACAAGACATAAGATTTTTGACCAGCTAGGGTCCATTTCCGATTGGCTGGGTCAAACAACATCAGCAACATTTCAGCCAATTGAAAATTTTTCTTGTAGACATTTCCCTAGTCACTTTCGTAAACACAAACTTTCTGGTGCACTGAATTCTTCATTTTTTTCTCCCAGGCTTGAAATATATATGTCATAGCCGATTATGAATGAAATTTTTTGGTAAATCTTTCTAGTAGAGCAACCCTTTAGTGTATGAGGACAATATTATATCATCCTGTAGCGAATTAAATTCTGCGTCGATTGGTACCAAATTTGTGAGTATAGGTTAGAAATTACCGGCGCTACAACGCTTCATTCAAAATCGGCGGGACCCCCGTAGCCGATGATGAATTTCAGCCGATTATGAATGAGTGGGTCTAGGAGCGTCCAACCATCAAGTATTTGGTATCATTCAACGCAGAATCATTAATAATTATGTTAAATTTTTGAAATTAGAAAGATTGGATAAAAGAAAAAAAATTAGAGCAAAAAAACTGTTTGTTCAAGAGGAAACTTTGAGGCCCCATAATTTTTTTTCTCTTTATCCAATCTTTCTAATTTTAAAAATTTAACATAATTATTAATGATTCTGCGTTGAATGATACCAAATACTTGATGGTTGGACGCTCCTAGACCAACTCATTCATAATCGGCTACGACATATATATTCAGTTATTCAGTTCCCAGATTTTCGGCACAACTTCTTGATTTCAAAAAGAATTTACTTCAAATTACGTTTTTATGTTCTTGTTCCACTTTTTTGCTATTTATGAATATTTATGAGAGCTTACGATAAGCTTTAAGAGAAATAAATTCTTTTGAATGAATTCTTTTTGACCCCTTCAATTCCCTTTCCATTTTCCCCATTTCCCTGCAACGCTTGATCTGATTTCTCCCAAATAAATTCCCCGTTTTTTGAATTTCTTCCATTTCAACAAGTTCATTTCCGTTACTTATTTGAAATCAGAAATTTTTTTGTTTGGTGGTTCCATTTTGAGCGTTCTGGAAGTGAAATTTTCTTCCTGAACCTTTAAAGCTGTTGAACTGTTGCATTTGATCAAATAAACTTGATCAAATAAACTTTTCATGGTGTACTTTGTGCTCAAAAGTGGGTAAAATCCTTTTTAGTGCACTGAATTCATCTTTTTTCTTTTCTTGCAACAGCAAAAAATGGAGAATCAAGGTGCATCAGAAAGGGTGCGTTTACCAACACAAAGTATACAGGAAAAGTCATTGGGAAACTAGCTGGGTGCAGTTAGTGATACAAGAAATACATACAGTCGAAGCTCGTTGGTGAACACCTCGATAGTGAACTAATCTCGATAGTAACCGGATTTTTTATGATCCCTCTGAGTTGATTTAGTGCTAATCAAACCTCGATAGTGAACGGTTTTCTAGGATCGCTTCCATAGTTCACTAACGAGGTTCGACTGTATCAAGAAATTGTATTACATTTGTATTACATTCTTTGTATTACAGATTCTTGTTATCAGCATTCATAGCCTTAAAATCTAAGTTTTCCATTGGAATTTCGATATTTTTAAAAAAAATCTTTCACTTATCCGTTTTCAAGTGACATTTTTCCTAATTCAAACCGATTTTTCCATTCCATAAACAGAAAGATTTTATCGTTTAGACTGTAAAAAACAATTTCTTGTAGCTAGGTACTGCGGAAAAGCGTTAAGTTGCGTAGTTTTTGCCTTTTAGCCCAAATTTGACGTGTCAGCGAGGTCTGATTTGTCAAAATTCTGAATCTACGCATACGATTCCCTTCTATGAAAACATTTTTGAAGCTCTATGACCTTTCCTAAGGCCTTTTCCAGCAAAAAAAAAGGTACGCAAATGTTCAGGTGCGCAACAAAAAGGTCGCATTTGTCCCACCCCCCTAAATTTTTAATCAAATTCCATTAGTCGAACTGAATGAAATCAAACATTAAGCAAATCAGAAATCTAAAAGAAAGATTACGATAGTTTAGCTCAAAATTTTGCCTTTTAGAAAACACGTTTACAGTTAACATTTTTCAAAACGTTCTTTGATCAAGCTTTTGTATGTAATTTGAGCACGTGAAAGGGGCAAGAGTCATTTTTTTTTCATTTCTTTTTACCTTTCTTTCCCCAATCATTTTTTGTGCCCCTTTCCCCTCCAAATGATCATTTATCACCCCTCTTCACTCTTTATTTCAAATAAAAAAAGCTTATCTTTTATCTCTCTTTTTAAACGCTTCTCACACAAACAAGATCCTTTTTGTCATTTCTTTCCTTAGATTTGAGATCAAAATGTTCAAATCGATACATTTTCACGTTTTTAAATCCCAAATTTGAAAATAAACTTGTTTAGCTTAGCTTAGCTTTAATACACTTTAAAGCTTAGCTTAGCTTAGATTTAATAAACTTTAAAGCTTAGCTTAGCTTAGCTTTAATAAACTTGTTTAGCTTAGCTTAGCTTAGCTTTAATAAACATGTTTAGCTTAGCTTAGCTTAGCTTTAATACACTTAGCCATTGTTTAAGTGATGAATAAAGTAAATGAAGAATTCATTGCGCGTCAGAAAGGATTTTGTTTACCCATTTTGTTTCGCTCACAAAGAACATTTTGAAGTCGATTTTTGATAATAGATCTTAAATATTATTCTGTCTACTTTTTTTTCTTAAAAGATCTTTCCAATTTTCTTTCAAATCAATAACTTATTCAATACTAATCAATTACTCACTTTTAAACGCGTTTTTCCCTTTCTCAAATCTGAAATAGTCAAAAAATGACTGTTTACGGAAAAGCTTTTACACTTTTTTCAAAAAAAACGTCAAACTTCTCGGTTTTTCCATCACAATTCATACTTTTCTTTTGTCAGTTACGTTTTTATAACTAAATTTAGAAATTTATTAGTCATGATTCATTCAGAATTAATGCTTTCAATCTTTATATATATTTTCTGATTTTAGAATGTCTCCCGATTTGTTGGATATCTACGATATTCGCTCCTCAGCCACCGATGAACAATGGGCCGATTTTGTAAATATGATTGCCAATGAGGTGACAATTAAATCATTTTTTTGCTTTTTAAGTCAAAGGCTTGCATAGAAAACTTCAAACTAGCCTTTACAACTATTTGAATTTACACTTGTAAGCCAAGTTAAGCCAGCCAGAGCCAAACTGACCCTGACTCGAGGATTTTTGTAGATAAAGTCAAGAAAGCCAGACTAGGCCAGGATTCTGTTGCTTATGTCTTGTAGTCAAGACCTAACTTGATCCATTCTATGTCTTGTGAGCTAGATTTGCAGAAAAACCAGGCTAGGTTAGTTTAGGCTAGGTTAGGTTAGGTTAGGTTAGGTTAGGCTAGGCTAGGTTAGGTTAGGTTAGGCTAGGTTAGGTTAGGTTAGGCTAGGTTAGGCTAGGTTAGGTTAGGTTAGGCTAGGTTAGGCTAGGTTAGGCTAGGTTAGGCTTCGGTTCTGACAGGCCTTCTTGTGGGCCAGATCAGCAAAAGCAGTCTGACTAATCCGATTCCGAGATTCCAATCATTTTCAGGAATGGAAAAGCAACGATGTTTCAACGACTCTTCTCCTTCAACATCTACCCTCGACACGGATTGTGATCGCTGTCCGAAAAGATGGTATTTTATTGAAAATTGATCGTATTTCTCAATCTTTCCCATCCCAAATGATTTTGAATGGTATTGAATGGGCAATAACTAGCAATGTAGTTTGCAATCACAGTCTATTTCAAAATAATCACTTCTCTGCTAGCTACGTTTCTTTCTTGCGATTAAAATGGGATGGGATTGATTGAAATAATTAAAATTTGCATAATTTTGGTGGAAAGATTGAAAAACACCCGTAAAACATATAACTTTTACAACTTTTTTCATTTCTTTTTCAATTCCAGATGATACTTTGGTGTCGGGTGTCGCGTGGAATGAAGTGGACAATGTGGCGATGATCGGATTTTATTTGACAAAGGAAAAAGAAAGACACAAGGGTAAAAAAGAGAGAGAGAGAGATTTAAGAGGATTATGCTAATTTGTTAGTTTAACGAAATAAAAAAAATGATTTGTTTTAGGGATCGGTTCACTTGTTTGGCGTCAAGCGATGGAATGCATTGATCGAGAAAGGAGGATTGTTGTCGTGAGAACGGGTTTGTGAGCGGGAAGCTTTTAAAAAGTTTTAAGCATCCTAAAATATTGGGTTGTCCAGTTATGAATGCGCGTTTTTTACTATTCTGTAAATTTCTCAAGATACCGAAATCAAGAAAAAGATATATATGAGTATTATTCGAAAGCTGAAGATCTCCTCTACATTTTGATATAAAAAGCTTTTGAATTTGTCGAGCTTTTGGGCAAATTGACTGCACAGAAGAAGAGGTGGCCAAAAAATGGAAGGGTGCCTTTGGATCAAGTTTTGGCTCCGCTCAAATTGAGTTAACCGTTTGATGTTTGGCCAATAGATATATCAATACAAGTTTTTTTTTAAAATATAACAATTTCAGAGCATCTTTACTTTTCTGCGCGGTTATTTTCCACCATAAAACTTGAGGAATAGCTAAGCTGGAATGAGTTTTTTTCGAAAACGACCTCTCCCCTTGTGCAATCAATTTGCCCAAAAGCTGAACAAATTCCAAAGCTTTTTATATCAAAATTTAGAGGAGATCTTCAGCTTTCGAATGATATATCACACTCATATACATCTGTTCGATATCTTGAGAAATTTACAAAATAGTAAAAGCGCGCATTCATAACTGGACAACCCAATAGTACTTCACTTGTCTCAATGTCCGTAAAATGCAATTGCTCTTTCATTTTACAAATCTTAAAGAAACATAAAACAGTACAGTGTGTAAAGAAATATTGTTCGCGTGCTTGGTACTTTTCACTCAAGACACTTTATTTCTTGTTCCGAGATATCTGATCTCACTTGAACTTAAAACACTTTATTCAATAGCCGACTGACTCGGAATCTTTGGGCTCTCACTTGAGCAATTTTCACACAAGATCGACAATTGAATTAAAAGCGACGATAAAAAAACAGAAACAATTTCATCCTAATTAGGACACAACTTTCACACAATGAGAGGAAAGCAGAAAGAAAAAGAAAGATAACAACAAACAAAATGAACAACAGTTGCCTTATATAGGCTTTAACACAAGATGCCTTATATAGGCTTTAACACAAGATACTCAGCTAACAAGCTACAAAACAATAATGATTTGGGGCGCGAAATAGAATGAAGGCGCACCGATTTCCTCAATATTTTTCCAATTTTTAAGCTGCCAGAGTTAGGTAACTTTTTAGTGGCTATTCGCCACACAGTGTGTAATTTTGATACGATGGGATCAGAGCCAAGCCAAAGTCAAGGTTTTGAGCCAAATTTAACAATAAGATTAGAATTTCAGGTTGATTGAAAGATTGTCTTGGACTTGCCATAGCTTTTGACCTTTTTTAACAGCCCTGTATTGAATTTTTTCTAGACCATTACAAAAACAAGTATTACTTGTTATTTTCTATATAATAAGTTAGTAATAAGTCTGTGTAATAAATAATAAAAGTAGTAATAAGTAAGCAATAAATAATAAAAGTAGTAACAAGTAAGTAATAAGTAATAAATAGAGTAAGAATAAGCTATGCTTAGGCTAGAGTTTTCAGCGTAAACCGTGATAAAGTATTAGAGTATATTTTAGATCAGCGGACCTGTTTTTTTTATGTAAATTTCAAACTTGATATATAACCCTAGCTTTTCATGAGTAAATTCTTCTATTTCCTAGATTGAACTTCTCGATCAATCATTCCCAAAATCGATGTCAAAATTATCAAATTTCTTTCCGCTCCAAATCACGTGACTTCATCACTTTTTGCACAAATTTCCGAGAAAAATTTTCCCCGCGAATCAGTCGATATCACTCATTTTTCGATTTCTTCCAATTTCCGTGGAAATTCACGTGATTTCCAGAATTCACATGGTTTCCAGACAAGAAGAATTTAGATTTTTTTTTTGGCGGGAGAAGGGGATTATTGTGCGGAGAAGGGAGGGAAAGGTTGATTGCAAGTGCAGTGTACACAGCTTCGTCTTTCATCCACTAATTTCCGATAGACTCAATGACTAGATCATCGGGTTTCTTGGTAATTTTTGAGATCATTGCGAAGAAATGTTAGCAGGGAAATGGTTGAAAGAGATTTGTATCTCAGTCAAGACTACGGTAGTTTCGGTAATGGTTCTTCTTATAAAAACCCAAAGCCAATGGCTTTCAATTGGTTTTTTCTTTGAATTTCAATCTGATTTAGCCTTGGCTTGGCCTGGAAATTACGGGAAATCAAGGAAAAATAAGTGGTTTGACTTCAGGAAATTCGGTTTTTTTCGCCAACTTTGTTCCAGAAGCCAGAACCTGGATCCTAATCTAGCTTTAGGACTAAAGTATCCTATAGAACTATTGGAGGCTATTCTACAGAATCCTTAGACTGAGCCTGGACCCTGGCTTCGGCCGAGCTCTAGGCCAAGCTCTAGACCGAGCTCTAGGCCGAGCTCCAGGCCGAGCTCTAGGCCGAGCCAAGCCTGGTCTGATCTGACCCGGCTACCCGATCGAAACATTCCTGGATCCTAACCTGGCTTTAGAACTAGTCTCCTATAGAACTACATTAGGCTTACAGTAGTCAACCGTTAAAAGTAGCTCTTTTCAATTGAATAGCTTATTTTCTCAAGTTACTAGCCACGTTCTTGATGTACTTTGTGCTCAGAATTGTAAACGCACCCTTTCTGGTGCACTATCTTCAATTTCTTTCGGAAAAGAACGAAAAATGAAGAATTCGGGCCACTAGAAGGGGTGTGTTTACATTTTTCGAGCACAAAATACTACAAAATGAACCACAACGTACAATGATTTCACCCAAACATTTGCAGTTTTATTTTTCACAAATATCTATTTTCTATTTTGATATCTTTTGCTTTCAAAACATCCAAAATATTTTTGGGAATTTTATATCGAAATCTTGCTATTTTTGGGGGGAAACCATTAGCACTTTTCTAAAAAAAAAAATATTTTTTCTTTTTTTTTGTGAGAGAAACTTTTTGATCTCCTTAGTTGAAAAGGGAACTTTCTGGAAAAATATCGTTTTCCTCACTTTAAACTAAACATTTCCCCTTTTCTTCTTTTCTCCTTTCAAAAAAGGGGTCAATAAACTCAAAATGTGAACCGAAAACCACTTTTCACATCAAATTTTGTGATTTGAACTTTCAAAAATTGTTTGAAGGGATTGGAAAAAACGATTCGCGGATTAACAAAAGAGTTTTGCAAGAAGAGTGACGTCCCGGGAATCGAACTAGAGTAATAAGATTGAGGAAAAAAGATTTTAAACCACTAGACCACTTGACGCACTTATAACAGGTTTCTCATTACAGTAGCTGATGAAAGAAGGACACGTTTTAGGAGAGCAATTACCGAATACAGAACAGGCGACAGTACCCTTAGACTACAGTACTCTTAGACTACAGTACTCTTAGACTACAGTACTCCTAGGATACAGTACCCCTAGGCTACGATATTCTGGAGACAACGAAAGGAAAGGTTACGGAAAGCAAGATCAATCTCAACGAGAATAATTGGCTATTTATTGAGCGAATGCTTACTGTATGCAAAGTGCATATAACCATTTGCGAATCAGCAATAAGTGGCCTGCTGTACTTTGTGCTTGAAAATGTAAACACACCCCTTCTGGCACATCCAGCCTTCTCGTTTTCTATGATCGGTGTGTCAAAAGGGCTTTGTTTACACGCTTGAGCACAGATTTGCATTGTAACAGTGAAAAAATAGAGAATAAATCCTGAGATATGGCAAGAGTACTGTAATTGGATTGTAGACTTGGACATGGCTACAGTACTGTACTATAGTAAACTGTACTATAGTACGCTAGGCTATCCGTTTATCCGTTTGGATACTGTAGTTTTAGTGTTTTATAGAATTTGTACAAATAAAAGTTAAGAATTATTAAAAAAATACAATAATTTTTCCAATTTTAGGTTCGGAGATGGCGCCAAAGTATCAAAAAAGTGATTTGCCGATTTGCGGAAAGAAATGGTATCGTTTTGTTGTGAAAGCTCCACAGTTGATTGATGGTTTCTCAAGGATTTTAGACAAGAATGGTGTACGGTAAGTCACTTTATATAAAGTACCGTACTAAAGCGAAACCTTTTTTTAGAAATGACAAGAACAATAATCCGGGTTTATCGACGAAATGCGTGAACGAGTTGTCGATTCCCGAGTTTGACTCGTTGCTTGATTATGATCAAAAGGTTTAAAATATTAAATAGATACCGTAAATACTGTAATAGTACGCCACCCCCATAAGGACGGTGCGGAGTGTTGTGTAGTCTAGCTTTGAACGAGTTTTTCTCGACACTGGTTTATGCTACAATGATCGTTTAGGTATAAAAAAATAGCTGAAATTCAGGGCTATTTTTTGATACCAAAGACGCATTTTTTGAAAATACGGGCGCTTTGAAAAAAATGAAATACGAAAAAACTTTTGAGGCTACGCGACTGTACGAGGGGGTGGGGTACTATTACAGTATTTACGGTATATGTAAATTTGTAAAACAAGACCTATCGTAATCTGCCGCCTTTTCAGGTGACTTCAAAGGATCGCAGTGATTTCCTCGACTCGTTTTTCTCGTTGGACTGCGTTCGGTGAGTGGGAGATAGAAAGATCATATTGTTAACCTATAAAGGGGAAAAGTGATTGCCATTTTCGTAAAATAAAAACGATTTCCAAAGAAAACGGACTGGAATTTTCACTTTAGACGGCCTAGTGGATAGTGTGACGGCGTTCGAACCAGTCTATCCAGGCCTGGTTCGAATCCAGACCTGGTTTTACTTTTTTTTGTGAAATGTCCATTTCAAACTCTATCAAAAGCCATTTTATAGAGTAAATTCCGGAATAGAATAGAATTATAGAATTGCTTAAAAGTCATTTTATAGAGTAAAAATAGATCTTTCGAATAACAATTCGAAAGATCTATTTTTACTCTAATTGTTATCTAATTGCTATTCGAAAGATCGGTATTATTTCCTTTCCGTATTCTTTAGAAATCGATTTTTTACAAAGACGGCTATAACTTTTTCCTTAACCTAATATTTATTTTCCCTTTCAGTTCCTCATTTTGATATTTTAGTGCCTGTGTGACACAAGATGCTGGCTCTGATGGAGAAGTGAATGGCTTTGGGGCAATCGTTCCCTCGGTGAAGGTAAAGTTTCAACAAGTTGCCGTAATTATAAAGCCAGGTTTCTGAAAAACACTTCTTACAGTAGTGTAGCAGTGAAATCAATGATGTAAAGCGTTGTAGATGGGTGAATATTTTAAGAGGAGACTAGAGTACGGTACCTATTGAAGAGTTAAAGAGCATAAAATAGAATAGACTAACAACTCAATAGACTTTAAATATTCAGCGATTTCCAGGAGGAGTCTCATCGTTATCGCTTGGCGCCGATTTATGCCGGAGATCTGAATGTGGCCATTTCGATTGCGTTGAGTCTCATCAAAAGGGTGAGTTCAGGGGAGTGCAATCCACTCTACCGTAATCTATATTCTTAATCTATATTTGTAATCCACTCTACTGTAATCTATATTCTTATAAAAAACAAGATAAGAAAGAAATATTTGTAAGAAATACTCATAAGATGCCCTACAGTAAGACCGAAATCTAATTTCAGGTTTACAAACGTGACGCCGATGCCGAGATCGTCATTCAAACGGTTGATGGAAGTGCGGGGAGTATGCAGTTGCACAAGGTAATCAAAAAGATTAAAATTAAAAGAAAAAAGAACCTCGTAACAAGTTGTTAGTTGTTTTCTAGCCTGACTAAAGCTGACCTGACCTGTCTGACCTTCCTGACCCAGTTTCCTATAGTACAGTATTTTACAAGCCACACCCAGACTACGGTAACAGCTGTACGGGTTACGATAGTCAGGTGCAGGCTATACGGATGAGGGTAGGGGGTACACAGGTTACGGTATGTCTACTGTTACGGTAACGGACATACCGTAATTCGTATCGGACATACCGTAACGTAGACCTACCGTAACATAGACCTACCGTAACGTAGACCTATCGTAACGTAGACCTACCGTAACCTGTGTATCCGCTACCCTCATCCGTATAGCCTGTACCTGACTATCGTAACCCGTACAGCTGTTACCGTAGCCTGGGTAAATATTGTACTATACATGGGATTGACTACGGTAGAGGAGGTTCTGACCTGACTAACCCGTGTTGTTACCGTAATTATATAGTACTTTTTTATTCATGATAAAGACCGCTCTAACAGCTAATCGAGGCAAATGTATCGCAAAAGTCATAAACAGAAAACATACATATTATGAAGGTCTAGGCTGGGTTACGGTAGTTCTAGTGGATTATAGAATTGATTAAGTTCATCTAAAGATCAACGAGACATTTCGAAATTTCCAGGTTCTCCACGATTTCGTTGGTGTGGATCCGATGGAGGACTCGGTGGCACTTTCATCGCGAAAACTCCCGCTCACCACTCGTCTCCATATGTGTTACATACCGCACAATAATGGGGGACATTTCGACGTCTAACTTCTGTACTTGTTTTAAAAAAATAGATTAATCCTTTCAAAAAGTTGAGCTTTTTTTATTTGCATTGTACTGGAAAGAATCCATTTTTATTTTCTTCTTTTTCTTTTTTTTTGAAAAATTCGTCGTCCCGGGTCTGCTTCTTGTCGAAGAATTTTCCGAAGTTTTAACAATTCTTTTCAATTTGTACATACAACTTTTCTATAAAACATTTTCTGTGTTTTGCTTTAAAAAAACCTATGATCTTTCTGGTATCGATGCAAGCTTATCAAATCAAAAACAAATTACATCAAAACAAAACATGGGACTAGATGGGTTTTATTCAAAAGATATAAGAAAATAAACCACACCAATCGATTGCCCGGCCCTGAAAATCCTTGGATATCAATATACAGCTGAGTATCTGCAACTACAAAGCATAAGAGAACTATCAACAGAATTCTGGCAATGACTGGCAATGACTAAATGACTGGCAAAGTGTTCTTTGTACGGCCGAGTAATCGCTTGCTTTCTGGCACACGCTCTCGATAGATAGGGGTTCTCTTTTAGGATCCTTGAAGGAAAAGATAGGTGAGTCGCTTGTCGAGCTTGAGCTTGAGCGCCATGCGCCGATTTTTGGGCTACCGTAAATACTTTAATAGTACCCCACCCCCTCGTACAGTCGCGTAGTCGCAAAATCTTTTAGTATTTCTTTTTTCAAATCTCCCGTACTTTCAAAAAATAGCCCTGAATTTCAGCTATTTTTTGATACCTAAGCGCGCATTGTAGCATAAACCAGTGTCGAGAAAAACTCGTTCAAAGCTAGACTACGCCACACTCCGCACCGACATTATGGGGCTGGGGTACTATTACAGTATTTACGGTAGATTAACTGTATTTGTCTACAAGCTCTATATCGTACCAAACCAAAACTAGCTGAGATATTCAAGTCACTTATTCTTGATAAAGTTTTATGTAGATCAAGAATATTCGTTGACTGACTATGAGTAAGGTTTAAATGTAAATACCGTAAATACTGTAATTGGACCCCACCCCCCATAATGACGGTGCGGAGTGTTGCGTAGTCTAGCTTTGAACGAGTTTTTCTCGACACTGCTTTATGCTACAATGCGCGCTTAGGTATCAAAAAAATAGCTGAAATTCAGGGCTATTTTTTGATACCAAAGACGCATTTTTTGAAAGTACGAGCGCTTTGAAACAAAATGAAATACTAAAAAACTTTTGCGACTACGCGACTGTACGAGGGCGGTGGGGTACTATTACAGTATTTACGGTACGTAAATGTTGAATGGTTCAGTGCATTTTCTAAAGCCCCATTTAAAATCATTTCATCATAGACAAAACAAAAAGAAAACCATGGAATTTGATGGTCAAATAGACTTTTTGAATGCGCAAATGAGATGTGCTGAAAAATTCATCGCCGAAATTCGATTCCAAAATGGCTATGAACGCAGAAATTCCCCTATTATATCAGTCTATCGATTCAAACTACCAAACATGTCACTCATCAACCATTCGAATGATTCAACCATTCAATCACATCGACATCGTCCACCAATTCGAGTTGTCTACATGAAAAATCCCCCGGATGCATATGATACGTGCCGATATTTCCCAACGCTGGCCCCATCGGTGAATTGCCCGTTTCCCGGATGGACTCTTGAGGTTTTTTTTCCTAAAAGATGGGTAAACCATTGTAATCTGTTCTTTAGTTCTTGTCCGTTTCTTCTTATTTTTGCTCCCATTCACTTTAAATTAAACAAATCAGACAAAATCAAATCACATTAAACAAATCAGACAAAATCTAAAAGAAAGACGATAGTTTCAAGTTAGCCACCTTTTAAAAAACGCATAAACCAAAGGACTTGACGGGTTCAATTATTCAATTATAGCCTTGGTCTTTTATCGGCTAGGGTTTTTCCATTGAAATCATTTCTCAAAGTTTAGTCTGATCAAGTGAATTCAGATCCTTTCCTCAATCCTCGACGGTTTAGGACTTCAATCGAGATATTTGGTGGGAAATGTGAAATACCCAGTGAATACGGTAGAAGGTGTCTCTTTGAAATCTAAATGTTCTCAATTCTCAGTCAAATCCGTGGCCAGGTGCCACCGGTTATCTCTACAATGACACGGCTGATGTCATCGGTGTTTTCTATCAACGGACACCGCCAAGAGAGGCCGCTTTCTCGTTCTCCTATCCATTGACTTACGTATGTAACAATAGTTACAGTACTTCAAGTACAAAGCTACTACAATAATAGCTACAGTACTCTAGGTTCAACCACTCTTCGCCACAAAAGCGATTCGCCGAAAGAAAACAGGCGGACTCTACGATAATTTCTCGCCATTTGAGTGAGATTTTTATGTTAAATAGTTTATAGTAAAGCGAAAAGTAGCAAGTAATTAAATCTCGTTTTTCCGTTCTACACCTATTAACAATCAGCTCTAATTTATGGTTAAACTAGTCAGGAGTTCTGTATAAAAGATTTTCTTGTACTCGGATCATAGAATATCTCTTGGATCATAGACAATCTCTTAGAAGTTTCGACAAACTACCGTAATCTAGAGCTGCTTTAGACTACTATAAATACAAGATTAGAACCCTGAGTAACCAAACTACCGTAATCTAGAGCTGCTTAGGGTTTTGCTCTTGTATTTATAGATAATTTCTAAAGAATTTGTCAGGTGGTCGGTTTGGGGTTGCCTTTTAGCGTCACTCCTCTCATTAACCCTTGTTTTCTCATTGATTGTCAAATTGGAGTGGATCATGAAGAAGCGAGAGATCGATATGGGAATCTTTCAGGTAATATCACTGAATATCTAATAAGATTAAGTCTTCTTTTTGAATTTTCACATATTTCACTAATTTCCAGATTTTCTGGGGCACCGTTTCGACTCAATTGGGTGAAGCCGACGAGTTTTTCCTTTTCCCCTCAATATCCGGTGGTTTTAGAGAAAAAAATTCTATAGATTTAAGGATCCAATTTTCACCAACCACTATTTAAGAGTTATTGTAGCCAAAAACTCATGACGGATTCGGATTCTCCGACCCAGAAAACCCT
This sequence comes from Mesorhabditis belari, assembly GCA_958450365.1. Taxonomy (NCBI): domain Eukaryota; kingdom Metazoa; phylum Nematoda; class Chromadorea; order Rhabditida; family Rhabditidae; genus Mesorhabditis; species Mesorhabditis belari. Next base: position 2,665,910 of record CAUEEP010000737.1, on the reverse strand, counting down.
AGAATAGAAATCTTAGCCTAGTCAATCTCTAAAATTATTGGCTATTGAATAGATTTTGAGTGTCATAGCCTGATTTGAGTGTCATTAGCCTATTTTGAGTGTCATTAGCCTTTCGGAGAACTTACGGCTAGCAGTCGGACAGCAGACTTTGCCTAGTCAATCTCAAAAAGTACTGAAAAGTGGCCAGAAATATTTACGTACCATTGTTCAATATATCTAAAATTTTGAATAATCGAATTCAGGACACATGTTGTTTGCTTTTTTGACCGTTTTCTTGTCCGGAGTTGTCATGTGGGCGTATGAAGGGTGAGTTGAGTGAGGGTACTGTAATCCTAGAGCTTTAACCAAATAGTTTTCCCTAGTTACGGAAGAAAAATCTGAAAGAAAGACTACAGTATCTTTCAAAAATGATTTACCCTTTAGAAAGCGCAGACGTTGTTCTTTAAAATTATGTTTCTTTTTGCAGATATGTGATCTATTCATTGCTTAAACCAGCTGCTTTATTCCCCTTCACTCAAGAGGTTCAAAAGCATAAAAACAAAATAAAAACAAAATAAAAACAAAATAAAAACAAAATAAAAACAAAATAAAATCAAAATAAAATCAAAATAAAATCAAAATATTCTCAAAAGAAATTTAGGAAATGTTTAAATATCTTGCTACAAAGAAGTATACATTGATTGTACCGTCAGCACAGCATTGGTAAGAGAAAGAAATAAGATGTAAATATTTTAAAACAAAAGAATTCAAGGTAAGGAATGTTAAATCGATTTTTTTTTTGTCAGCCAGGCTTACAAGCTTTTCCTTTGCTGGAGAAGAGTCTAAATTATGTTTTTCTCTTCTTTTTTTCTAGAAGGCACATATTTTAGACAAACTATTGCAATCAGATCGTTGATTTACATTCGATTAGCTCAATTTTTGTATGATTGACTGATTCCTTATCGAATGATGATCCAAAATAGATGATCGAATGGAAATTGACTGATTAACTGATTGATTGATTGATTGATTGGTTGATTGGTTGACTGATTGATTGATTGATTGATTGATTGATTGAATGATTGATTGATTGAATGATTGATTGATTGAATGATTGATTGAATGATTGATTGATTGAATGATTGATTGATTGAATGATTGATTGAATGATTGATTGATTGACTGATCTATTCATTACTTATTGACTGATCTATTCATTACTTAAACCAGCTGCTTTATTCCCGTTCACTCAAGAGGTTTACGGCTTTTTAGAAAACTAGTCTAGATTGGGTTTATTTCTCACTTTTTACAGGTTAACTGAATTCATCAACAACTCTGATTCGGAATTTTATCGTAAACTGCGAACATCGCTCAAGAATAACCCATGGATTGAAGGGAAAAGTCATGATGTTTTAACCTTATTGGCAACAGGTTTTTTTAAAAAATTTAATTCTTAAAAACAAATTTTGTTCTAGGTAATCACATCTATTTCAGTCAAGAGGATGATGAGATGATGATTGAAGTACAACAATTGTGTGGGATAACAACGAATTCGATGGGTAAAGCGAATAAAAACTAGACACAAGTGCTACGATAGCTTTTCAAAAGTTGAAAAGTTTTAGTAAAAGCCTGTATTTCTTTCATGAATTTCATCACCTTTTCATAAGATTTGCCTCAAAAATTAACTTTTAGGACTCGGGCAAGCATCCGCTCATTTCATCTTGCAGAAGAAAAGCCGCTTCTTGACCTCGTTCAACACGGAGATCATTCGACAACAAAGTTTCATCCACCGCACGCAAACGAAATATTTCGAGTCAGGATTCAAAGTGAGCTAAATGAACTTTGTGCTGACCAATCGCCTTCTGGCGCACTGAAAAGCTCTCGGTTCATTTACCCAAGTCTCTCAATGAAATTCCTGAATTACAAAATCGATCTTTTCTTGAATAATATGCTTGGATTCAGCTAACGAAAAAAGTCAAACGCTGCCCACCAATCGATCCACTCGCCGAGGAAACGCTGGGTAAGCGATTTGCAAAAAGTTTCAGCCAGATTTCACCCTAACTGGTCAAGCTTTAGGATACAGTATTCCTTTATATACTTTTAATATCTTGATAATCTACTTAGGTCTGAGCGATATGCTGGGCGTGTTCTACCTTGTCGCCATCGGACTCGCCGCGGCAGTTCTCGCGTTTTTTGTCGAATTTGTCGTGTTCAGGTAGGCCGACTAATCGTTTTCTGAAATGTGTTTTTCGAAAATTCTCGTAAACTTGACTCTAATTTTGTCCACTTTTGATATCCTTCGTGAACAAGAACCAAGCGTAAGATTACGATAGTTTTCGGAATTTGCCACTGTTTAGAGGAAACATTAATTAAAAGAAAGAAAAGTCTCTAATAGATCGTGCTGCTCTTGATTAAAGTTAATCAAGAGCAGCACTATAAGTCAATAGTTTCCTAAAACCTTTAGAAGTTATAACACCTCTCATTTACTATTAGTTGATGATGGATGACGGTAGCTTTTCTGAAAAGCACGTTTTAGAATCAAGAGTAGTTTTGGTTTTGATTCAAAAACAATTTTACAGATACTACAATCCAAAGCTGTGGGCGTTGTGGAAGTTCAAGAAAAAACTCAGCGCTGCTTATTGAATGAGGCTTTTGTTGATAAATTTTTTGATTTATATTATAAAAATATATGCACAGAAAGTTAGTGCCAAATAGAAAATCCTAGGTACAGCCATTTTCTATTCTGCACTAATTTTGGCAGACAAGCAAGAGGGAAAAGGAAATTGGGGGTAGGCTAATTTCCGCCATTTTATTTGCGCAACTCACCATAACTTTCTTCTAAGTCAGCCAATCTTTATGATTTTGGTTTCATTTTGTAGATCTCAATACGTGTAACAAAATGACACCAAAATCATAAAGATTCGCTTACTTAGAAGAAAATTATGGCGAGTTGCGCAAAAAAAATTTGGCGCAAAGTAGCCTATCCCGAAAATTGAAAAATAAACAAAAGAAAAGTTGCTTTAAATAAGAAAATTTCTCAATGGGCTATAAATATTAAAACATCAAATCAGCTTTCCCACAAAACTTTGAATATTAAATCAAGTCGCTGAAAATCTAGCAAAAACAGTGAAAAAGAAAATTTGTAACACTTGCCATTATTTTCCCCAGTTCTCCTCGCCTCTTCTACTCGAAATTTTCCCGCGCGATTTCGGAAAAAGTTCTTTTTTTGCTTTTCCTTTTGATAGTCAAACTCCAACAAGTTCTTGCTATTATCTATTTCATTTAGCGTTTGCAAAGTCTCTCGTTGATCCAAATTGTGAGATGTCCTGTGAAACCTCCCTTTGAAAACCCACCAATGGGAATTTGCAGCTTTTCAGTTTTTTTCTCCAAGTTTTACACCAGTTTTATCATTTTGATTTAGAAAAACCTTCGCCCTATGGACTAGAAAAAATGGAAAGCGAAAATAATAAAATCACGGTTTTAGTTCGACGTAAGTTTTTCAACAGTGACTGTAGAAAGTAGTGTAGATCGTCTAGATCGGTCCAAACCAACTTACAGCCTATAATCAGGCGTACAGGTGGAGTTGAAGCTTGGTGTGCTACTTACTACCCCTCCGCGTTTTATCCATTACCCAACGTTAAAATCGTCTGGCCCAAAAGTTGCGTTGATCGTGAGCTAGGGCTGAAATTTATCCCTTTAGTAGTTAGGTAGCCGAGTAGTGGCTGACCAGCAAAGCTGGTTTCATTATCATTCGTTGTTATGGTTTAATTTTAGAGAATCTTGGAAAAATTGAAAAATTGGGAAGAGTTGTCCTCGATTACAACAACGAGAAGCCATGTATTGAAGTTCTGCTCCATGGTGCCAAACCAAAGAAGATACCCGGCCTGTCGACGATTCAATGGAGTTTCCCCAACAAATTGATAATAAAATTCAGCACCAGAGAAGAAAAGGTTGTTTGTAATTTTTAAGCACTCAATTTCTTCACTTTAGTTTGAAACGATTCCCCCGTCTAACTTAGACAATTTTTTGATGAAAGCAGAAGAAGTCGGATTTGTTGTTAAGAGGGACAGCAAAAAGAAACCTGAGAGTAAGCCGAGCACTGTGATGGCCAAAGACGATATCCTTAATGCAAGCTCTGGTTGGTATTTACTCGTTATGACTTGTAGCACAGCACCAAGAATGCAAAACCGTTTTTGCAGATAGGTAAACTAGATTCATATTGGGACTTTAAGCGGCTCGAGTAAACTGTAAATTAAGTTAGTATGTTTTATGTTTTGTTAAAACTGTTTTGTTTAGACTTTTCTGCAATCAGGCATGCGCCAAAACCATCATATCCATCCGTTCAATGTGATCCTCTTGTGCCATCAAAAGAAACAGGTGGTGAGTGTTAGGCTCGAAAATTGTTTCCGTCTTTGGTAACACTTTGTACACTCCAAGAAGGAGGGAAATTCAATCTCGCGAACCTATTTAAATACTCTAATACAAAATTAGGTTTAATTTCTTGTCAAAGTTTTATCTAGCATTTTTAGACCACGCGAGATACGATCATCGGATTGATTCAAGAGTAGCACGAATTGGCACTTCAAACACTATGGGCTTGGCAAGCACTGTAAAAAAAGCCACACCCAAAAGTATTTTTTCGAATTCAAATTAACAATACCATAATTTAGTTGGACGTCCGACAACTCAAAGACCATCTTTCAAAATAGATATCAAGAGGGAAGATTCAATCGAAACGCATATCGGGTACTTTTTTTTATGTTGCTACAATGGAGAAAATGTTTAGAGGTAGATGCGATGATGGGAGTAGAAATAGAAAGCATGTTGACGAATTTTCTGGGATGTTATCGAATGTATCATCGAATGGATTGGCAAAGAATTCGTAGTTTTAATTTGGCTACTTTCATAATATGTGTTCAGACAACCTATGGATGCAATCTTTGCCGTTATGAACACACCTACAAGAGCGTCTTCGAAAACTGATACGAGCGACTATTGGGCCTGTATTTTCAAAATCACTAAAAAAAACAAATTGATTTAGCTTTGCCAAATGATGCTTCTCCTCATCCTTCTTCCAATGCAAACATCAGGAGAGTTAGTCAATTATTAATTTACAAGAAATATTGTTGCTTTTAGCCACAACAGGCAGCAATGCCTGCAAAGCCTGCAGCAACAAATGTCAAAACGGATTTTGGAAAACAGACCACTCCGACACAAGCACTTTCCACATCCAAAAGTTATGAAAACAGGCAAAATGTAAGTTCGCGAATGAAACAGCAAAACATTTTTTAGCAAATTGATGTGCAACAAATTGGTCCTTACAAGAAGCCAGAACAGGTCTATCGTCCTAAAGTTTGCCTCTCGACCTTCATTGAGGTAGTTCATTTAAAAAAATGATAATTGTGATCTTTTAGATGTTTTCTTTGAAAAGCGCGGTAACTGAATTGCAATCGGAAGATAAGTTGGAAGAGCCATTTAAGGAATTGGAAAGATATAACAGGGTAGACTGTTAGCTTGTGCTACAACTTTATTCAATTTCAACAATTTTAGTGGGACATGTATCGCCATAAAGAGCTGGAAAATCCGCGAAACCATTGTTATATGAACAGCGTACTTCAGGTTTTTCCCTTTGCCAACCTCTTATTTTTAGTGTAGGTGATTTGCTCGCGTCCGATCTTTGCTGAGCACACGTTACTAGCGTACAATGCAATCACTGGGTACTCAAAGTTAACTTTGACGGAAATTTTTAGGTGAGAATTCGAGTTGAAGATCTTTTGTCATCTTTTTTAGTGTTTTGGTGGATGTATGTAAACGGCTTCCTCTCTCGCCCTCTCAAGCGAGAAAACTTGGCTTGCAAGAACACTATGACGTTAAATCGGTATCTTCATTTTTGCGGCTTTTTCAAGATGGATATTTAGCTCAATAATTTGCTACGATACCTTGGGGAGCATTACTGCCAGCAATTCTTGGAGAACGATTGTCAAAATCAGCAGGTCTTATTCAAAATTTTCGGTTTCAATTGTATCTTGTAGGATGCTCAAGAGTTTTTCGGATGCCTTATTGATTCATTGGATGATCAATGTGAGGGAAAACGACCAGAGAGACGTTCCATTGCTACGCCGCTTGACTTGGTAATTGCCAACTTCCAAATAAAATAACAAAAAATTTGTTCAGATTGCTTTACAAAAAGGCAATGAACACTATGTAACTCCACATCGAACCCAAAATTCCGTAGACCCAAACGTTGAAGTTACGAAGGCAAGTGTTAGAAAACCATTAAACATATATTTCTTTTAGATTGAAACGACATTGGCGGGCCAAGAAAATGAAACCATTGACGAGGAAATCTATGAGCAAAACGAAAAGCAAGACCACATAGAGAATTTTGGCCACATAGAGAATTGTGGTAACAAGGTTGGGCTGCACAAGGAAATATAAATATTTCGAGGGCTTTGTTTATGGTGATTTTTAAGGAAAACAAGAAACCATCTGCTTTGAGTCACGGCGCATCGAGGATTAGGCTGGAAAAAAGGCAAAGCACGGTACGTTTTTAGCATTGAATCTAACGGCAAAACTAACTAAAGCTTTTATTTAGGGTGCATTGGTGCTTCCATCGACTCACAATCCTGCACGTCTATTTCGAGTTCCAGTGTTTTATGAGTAAGCTATCATTTCTTCAGATAAAGCTACATTTAGAAGAACCGTAAAAGCTACATTTAGAAGAACTTGTGACGTGTGCAAGAATCTATCAAGACGTGAGGACAAGAGTAATTTGATTCAAGTGTCATTGGATTCGAGCTCAAAGTAAAGGCTTATGCCTAATTTTCTAAATGTTTTTTTTTTCAGCGAAGCAAATCGGCAAATCAAGTTTGTGATTGACGAAGAGGTGCCGACAATTCAATTCTTGTTGGATCTCACCTTTACGGATGAACAACTTGAAGTTACTTGCGAGAAGTGCTCAGGGAAAACGGCGACAAACCATTTACGTCTTGAAGGAAAAACTTTGCCTCCATACTTAATGATCATGGTTATCTTTATTAATCGTTGTTAGCTTATTTTTTGTTGTTTAGGTGATGCGCTACTCTCATACTACTGGAAGGCCAACCCGCTTGTCACATCAAATACATATTGACGAGGAGATTACTGTGGCGTCGTACTTGCTCGACGGTTTCAAGTTTGTAAATTGACGTCTTTTAAAGCCGAAAGTTTTAGGTCAAAATCTAAAGTGGCCATATATGAGCAAAATCTTGAGAATTCGTCGGAGATTGTACTATCTTCCCCAATCACTAAAGTGTTACGCTCAAGAAACAAGGTTTGGCAAAGCGGGCTATGAGCTTAAATTGCTTTAGAAGGATCGTTTTCCAAACATTCCTGAAACTCAAAAAAGCGAAGACCTTTTCGAAACAAGCGAAGATCTTTTCGAAACAACGAGTGGTGACGAAATATCTCAACAAAGAGGGGGGTATGCTCTATAAAATACATAAACCAGTATCGTTTGGTTTTTAGTGGTCAACGCGCGGCGAGTAAAGCTCTGAACGATTTCCCAATCGAGTAAGCTTTTGATTATCTATGATATTCTGCAGTTTGCTATAGCACATTATATTTGGAGGTTCTTTTGTTTTCTGTTTTAGAGAAGAAGATCAAGAAACGTACGAGCCTTTGGTTGTTGAGGTACCATTTTTCCTTTCGCTTTATTCTATGTAAAGAATTACTTCTAGGAAGTTGATCAGGAAGATTCCAAGGAAGACACATTGAAAAAACAAAAACTGAACTTGAACGAAGATGATTTTGGAAGGTGTTTATTGGCTTTATCTTTTTGTAACATTTGGCTATAGTGAACCTGGCACGAAACGACGGCGAAACGAAAGAAAAGTGATTAGTGATTTTTGCCAACCGAACACCGATTGGTTGCGCGAAGAGTGGCGGCTTCGCACATATCCAGTGAGTCGAAACTTATGATGGTTAAGCTATATTTTTTTCTAGGAAAGCGACAAAGTAAAACAGCTACATGCGAGCTTCGGACCGTACGTGTATCGTACACCCCCTCCGAGTTACTTCACGACGATGAGAAAAGTGTTTAATCTCAGAGAGTTGAGTTCTTTTTTATTATCAAAAAATCTATCTTTAGTCGAACTTTACTTCAACCAACTTCCTTTGGCGGGGTCAGAAACTTCGGAAAGAACGATACGCTAACAAGAGATAAATCAATCGGAGGTGACGGGAATTGCTTATTCAGGTTTGTACTCAACCCACATTAACTTTAAGAAGACATTTAGGTGTTTTTCTTGGTGGCTCACTGGGAGCGAAAATGAGCACCTTAAAATTCGTGAATTGGTTTGTTGATTTATTTTAATAGGCATATTTATGTTCTTTAGATTTGCACTTTTATGTGGACCTATCGAGAAAAATTTGAGCAGCATTTGAAGGACGAAGAAGATATCGACTCACACATTAGGTATCTAGCCAAGTATTTTAGTTTATTTACTTTATTTAGTACGATGTCTCGGGAAGGCGAATGGGGGACTGATGTGGAATTATGCGCGGCAGCAACTCTCTTCACTGTCACCATCTATACTCTTCTTGAAGCAAAGTGTGTTATTCTTTTTTCTAACAACCATAGAAACATCAGAGTGATTTTCATGCTGTTAGTAATAACATACCTATTTAGATGGCAACTTTTCCGCCCGCTATTTCGCTGGTCCCAAGAAAGTGCTTTCACGGAGGCAATTTCAATCCACGAGAAACCACTTCATGCGCTCTACCTCAAGAATCGAGATTACCACTACGATGTCGTTTTAGAAGTTCTGGTATGTTTTAGTAAATAACCCTATTTATTATTTTTAGCCTAAATACCACCGCAAAGTTTCGTATAACCTTGCCGGCGTCGTTAATCATTCGGGCCAATCACTGCATGGAGGTTAATATTGACTAATATAAACATTTTGGTTACTTCATACGTATTAATCAATGTTTTCAGGGCACTACACCGCACTCGTGAAACAACTTCTCGATCAGGAAGATGGTTCACTGAAAGAAGGATGGCTGAACTGTGATGACGCGTTAATAACTGAACGAAGGGATATCAACGAGGTTAGTTTTGGGTTTTATCTAATATTTGATATGTTCGATTTTTCGAATACCAATACACTTCTTTGTAGGCTCTCGAGAGATCCGATGCGTGCAAGAAAGCCTACTTGTTACTGTATCGACGAAACGATATTTCTGAAACCGAAGCGAACCATCTCGCCCGACATCTTCAAGAAAAGGACTACGTCAAATCTTAGACGATACAACATACGATTGTGATGTTTTTCAAATGTTTGTAACTTATCCATTATCAGCAGTTAGTTTTCAGCATTCATTTGTCCCTAGTTTTTTGTGCTTTATTCATGTTTTGATTGAGTTACGGGCCATACTTTTAGTCATATTATTTGGACTTGCTTAACGAACGAACGGTTTGTGTATAAAAGCGGAATAAGATTAAGTTTTTTTGGGGTTATGCAAACACATTTTCCCTTGCACTACCGGTTTCGATGAGTTGGTCTAGTATTTCCAAGTGTTATTGTATACTCATTTTTAGTCAGAATTCTGTTGATAGTTCTTTCAGTTTTTTATATAATCCGGTTGCCAATGTTGGTAAATACATACCTATGTTCTTTCGCTAAAGCACAAAACTTCAATCGAATGCGATGAAGAGTCATAAAGAGAGAGAGAGAGAGATGTGACTTGGGAAGGATCGAATGAACGTAAAAACAAAAAGAAACGCGCCTAAACGTTCTGTGAAAAGAAATGGACTTGAAGTGATCAATGGATTCAAAAGATGGCGCGTTTTGGCAAAATCGAACAAAAAAGCATCTAGCGCTAGTTCGGTTGGTGTCGCTAATGAAGTTCACATTCAAAAGAAAATTGGGCACGTCTTTTGCATGAAAAAGAAACCAAAAAAATCTCGGCAGAATGTTGAATCGAAAAGGAAAACGAACACAAAAACCCCCAAGATATTTGATTAACAAGGGTGCATGCATCGAACTAGTGATTAGGGTAAAGAATCGAAACGAAACTTTTTTGGCACACTGAATTTTTGCTTGCCATGCAGCAATAAGCTGATGTCGTACGAAAATTGAATAATCGAGGGCACTAGATAGAGTGTGTTTACAAGAGTGAGCTCAAAGTTTTAAAAAGACGATTGCGTGAGCAGAGAGTGTATTCCAGTTGACGTTTTCTAAAATGTGGGAACTTTCGAAAACTACCGTAACCCGATCTATCAGTTTTTTTTTACCGATATTGCATAGGAATGCTTCTGAGAAACAAAAAGCTATCTTTTAAATCCGGACTGGTCGATGGAGTTGTGGAGGGGATGAGTGCAGACGAGGGCGAGTGTTTCTCTGTTTCGTTGCTCGATCTCCCCTTCTTCCCTTCTTCCCTTCTTCCTATTCTCTCCTTTGCACTCAATTCACACATAATTCCCACTCTCGTTCAAATCCTTTTTCCAACAAATCACTCTTTAGTCATCTTCTAGCCATCTTCTAGTCATCTCAAGTTTCCTCCCATTCTCCCCCGCCAGAATCCTTCCCTTTTCTTGTCCATTTCCAAAGATCGACCCCAAAAAAACCCCCTTTACACTCTTGAACAGAGTCAAGTGTGTGCTGTGCTGAGTTCTTTAGTTTTAAGTACAAGGTTGAAACAAAAATCGACTACTTTTAAGAGTTAAATCTAGCCTAATCACCCTAACTTTCGTTAGACACTAGCGAATTTTCAAAGCAAAGCTTTTGTAACTCTCAATCAGGGAATTTCCGAAGCAAAGTTTTCCAAACTGTGCCCAGAACCCAGGTCCTGCTCACAAAATTGAGTCTGGGCCTAGACTAAACCCATCCTGGAGCAAGGCTGACTACTAGCAAGGCTTTCAAACCCGGCTAGAACATCCTTGAAAATCCTTCAATTGGCTAAAGTCAAGTATTTCGATGCAAAGCTTGAATATCCTTTATTCGAGCGTTTTAAAACAATTCAGTACACTAAAGCTTGAACAATTTTTGATTTTGATTTATTAACGTGAGATAACAAGTGGAAATTCGACACAATTTTATATTCATTCCAAAAAATTAAATCAAAACTTTCCAACTAAAACTAAAAAGCATTTTCCCAAAAATACAGATTTCCTCTCAAATTTGCACAGCTTTTCCTGCAATTCCTGCTTTTCCTTTTCCTGAAAGAGTTTCCAAAAATCAATTAGATCGTGAAAAAGTAAATCACGTGCAGTCACCAGAATTGACGAGCGAAAGCCAGAGCTCGAGCCAGGCCAGAAGCAGAAGCAGCCCAGATTTGGTTCTGGCTGGCTCGAAACCCTAACTTATAAGCATCGAGTCAATCCAGGCATAGAAAGATCAGCCAAAGCATTAGGGCTAAGCTTCTTTCTTCACTGAGGCTAGAGTTCGCTTGATCTGGTTCACAAAAAGTATCTAAATCTGCACAAAAGTTCAAGCTAGTTATCAATAAAAGATGAACTCTAGTATCGTTTATCGATACTCAAGCAGACAACTCGATCAGCTTACTGTACAAAAAAGCTTACTGTACAGCTTACTGTACAGCTTACTGTAAACTTTTATTTCGTTTATTCAAGAGCTCCCCTCAATGAAAACGTTTGCTGTGACACCAGCTCGCTAAATGAACTCGTTTTGCACAAGTTTTTCTCTCGTTTCATTGATCATTCATCGATTCTTTTTTGATCTCAATCTATCCCTTTAACAAAACGATTTCTTTGTTCCTTTCTTTGTTCTTCAGGGGATTTAAGAATTTCTTCGACTTCAAGAGCTATCGTAAAAATATCGTAATCTCAGCGTCGTCAACGTCGTCGTCAACGTCGTCATCAACGTCGTCGTCAACGTCGTCATCAACGTCGTCGTCAACGTCGTCGTCAACGTCGTCATCAACGTCGTGATCAACGTCGTCGTCAACATCGTCGTCAACATCGTCGTCAGCGAAGCCTATTTCTGATTCAATCTTTCTTTTAATATCAAGCAATTCTAACTATCAACTATCCGCCTACCGTAACCTTGTCTCTATTTTTATCCAATCTATTCACTTTTCGATACTTTAAGGATTCACAAAGGATTGCAAAGGATAGAAAAAGACAAATATTTCAAAAACAACCGAATTTTAGACTTAAAACATTGTCTAGAAAGTCTCGATTTTGATATATTAAGTAAAATTCCATGCATAGTACCAAAACCTTATTACAAAGCTGTTTACAATGATTCCAGTCAATCAGTGTTTCATTCAACTCTTTCCCAACAAGCTCTTTCTCTTTTTTTCGTTCAAATTTACAAACTTTACCTATCCGCAATTTAGCGAGTTTGTCGAATGACCTCAAAAACAGAGTTTGATCAAAGAAACAACCATGTTTTTATTGAATTCATAAAAACAGACACCACACGATCACCAGAGATATCAAAAATTTGAGCAAAGATCGGAAAAACATCCATACTGGAGATGGGGCGTAGTATAAGGGTACTGTTGATGGAGAGGGATCGGCAGAGCTGCCAGAACTAGGGCTGAGACTCCGCCCCGTTTCTTTTCTCAACTCTTTCTCTTGTTTTCGTGTTTATCCCCATATCTAGGTACATTTCTAAACTTTATAAATAACTTTTCAATTGTCGCCTTTCACCTTTTTACCTTAGACTACTTAACTCTTTCAGGAAATCTTGATGAAAACGGAAAGTCAATTAGTAGATGTTACAATTAGCCACTAGCAACTAGTGACTTTTCGTTTCCACCATCGTTTCCACCATCGTTTCCACCATCGTTTCCATCATCATTTCCACCATCGTTTCCACTATCGTTTCCACCATCGTTTCCACCATCGTTTCCATCATCGTTTCCAGTCAGTTATCTACATTTACCATCTACTGTACTCAAATATCAATAGATCAATAGATAATTGAGTACAGTATATGCTAGGATATCGCACATTACATTCTTTCTTTCATTCTTTCATTTTCTTTCATCTCCATTCTACGCATTCTACATTCTACATTCTACGCATTCTACGCACATTCTTTCATCTACATTCTACTCGTTCTTGTAAAACCTTCGAATTTTTGACCTACAGGGTGAGCCAAAATTACCGTTACATAGAAAAAAGTCTCTGTATAAAAAACAACTCAAAAGGTCAAAGATTTTTCTTAAAAATAACTTTTCTTGTCTCATAACAATTCATAAAAGCTATTTCTTTTCAAACAGATCTCCATTAGCTTTTACACAGCCATCCAAACGTCGTGGAAAAGCGTCGACCGTGGCGAGGAGGTATGCAGGATCCAGCTTTTCCCAAGCCTTTTCGAGCGCTTTTTTCAAACTATCAACAGTTTTTCTGTGGTTTTGAACATGCTTTAGCTTCAAGGACACTCCAAACAGAAAAATCCATTGGATTAAGATTCAGACTACTTGGCGGCCACGCATTGAATGAGAGATCTGCGCATTTGCGCGCGAGTAGGCATCGTAACGGTAATTTTGACCCACCCTGTATACTGGAAACTAATAATCCCCGAGTCCACCTGGACTGGACTTGGCTGGTCTGGATTACTTGATCCGGTTGGGCAAGGTAAAGCCAGAACCTGATCAGAAGCCAGTTACAGACCCAGAAAATGAGCCAGATTCGCAGTAAATCCAGGTGAGATCAAGCCAGAAGTCATGCCAGCACCTTGCCTTGTCCGGCCCAAAGCAGGCCAGGAAAATGAGAATGAAAATTCTAGAAGAACTCGGCTCTGTTTCCCTTCTGTTTGATCACTTTCCTCTTTTTTTTCAATATCAATATTTCAACGGATATCGAAATTCAATTAAAAAAACTCTTGAATTTCTCTTTTTCGATTTCGATTGTAAACGGACAGTTTTGTTGATTCCTGCTTGAAAAAACTCATCAAAATTCGGCGGGGAACCTGCAAAATAACTGGCTATTGACTGACTGTTGAAAAAAAGCGTCGACCGTAGCGAGGATCCAGCTCTTCCCAGTCAGTCAATAGCCAGTTATTTTGCAGGTTTCCCGCAGGTTCTGTTTATCTTATCAACATTAATCTAATGCAGGTTCTGTTTATCTAAAATTATTCAATCTAAAGCTAATCTTTAATCGAAAAATCGATTCTCTATCGGAGAAAGGATTCCACTCAATCGAAACAAATTTTCTCTCAAAAAATTTGCATTTAAAAAAATAACTAGAGAATAAGCAAATTGATTTTAGTATAAAGCTATTTTATTAGGTTGATGCAAAAGTCTTTTTCATTTTTTTCGTACTTCCGTTAAAAAGTAACAAATGCAGCAATTGAACAACGACAGTCCATCACTCTCTCCTTTGATGGGAAAAATTCGCTAAAGAAAACGCTAACACTTTTTTTTGACGTCTGATATGATTCTTCGTTAGCTTGAGTATTTTTTAAATAATAGAATAATTCATGCAGTATTTTTGTAATTATCTTATCTAGATAAAGTACTTTTAAAGCTTGCACTTAGTTCAGTTTCAGCTACCACTTTGAAATTTTGTAAGTATCGTACATAGCTATCGTAAAGTACACAAATAACTTTGAAAGTATCGTACATAGCTATCTTTGCGGTTTTCTTAAATGGTTTTTTTGAAGCTTCAACAATTGGAAATCGTTTACCTTAATCGATAACAGAAATTTAGTATTCATTGTCTATTAGGTTGATGCAAAAGTCTTTTTCATTTTTTTTCGTACTTCCGTTAAAAAGTAACAAATGCACCAATTGAACAACGGTTTATTGCATTCGAAAGGCCAATTATTTTTCTGCAAAATGACATTAAAACGAGTTTAAAATGTCTTATGTCTAGATTTTTTTTTGAGAGCCTGAAGTCGGGTAGTCAAAAAAGGCGACGGCTCGATGATGCATTTTGGACGCTTTAGCTAAGGAAACCAATCTTGATGTTAATAAAGAAAAGATAGAGCACAAAAAGTTCGATATTTTTTCAGATTTTCAGAGAAATTGATTCAGCCAATTTCTTTATAGAGGTTTTTATAGATTTTTATGAAAAACCCGTTTTCACTCTCGAATTTGCTTGAAAGTGAACCCAAATTGACTTAAAAAGATGGGAAATTGAACAATAAACACTTTTCATTTAGAGCAAACCATAGGTTAATTGATGACTTTGTTTGTTATTTTTCAAAAGAAGTACGAAAAAAATGAAAAAGACTTTTGCATCAACCTAATAGTATAAAGCTTTTATCTTTTCTAAAATTAAAAACAGTTTACAGCTGATGTTTCAGCGAATTTTCAGCGGTAAAAATCCATATTTGATTGAGAGAAAGCGGGGGAAAAAGGGAGACTGTTTTGATGCTCAGCTCAGCCTTTCGTCCATCCATCCATCCATCCATCCCATTCACTCACTCACACACCCAACTCCACCCCCAAATCAAATCCTCCCCCCCCATCCCATCCTTTTTGCTCACCATTTTCCTTTTCCTTTTTCTCTATTAGAACATTTTTACATGTCATTCTTGATCATTTTCTTCATAAAGAAAAGCTTTACCCTTTCTTTTAACACTCTTAAATTACTGTTCGATTACTATTCAACTACTATTCAATTACTATTCAATTACTATTCAACTACTATTCAATTACTATTCAATTACTATTCAACTACTATTCAATTACTATTCAACTACTATTCAACTACTATTCAACTACTATTCAACTACTATTCATTTACTTCAACACCATTCAATGACTTCTTGCCTCTAAAGTTTTCAAACATTACCTTTTAAAATGAATAAATTTATGTAAATTTTGGTAAACCTGATTTACCAAAATTAGCTAATAACTTTCTTGATCTTGACCTGAAAATTTGAATTTAATCGTTGAATTTGCCTAACTTGATTTAAAACCTTGATCTTGATGAGGACCTAGATCGATCCTCATCAAGATGAGGACCTAGATCGATCCTCATCAAGATGAGGACCGATCTAGGTCCTCATCAAGATTTAACAGATGCCTAGTTAGCCTTGAATTTAAGCAAAAATTTTCAAATTTACAATCACTAACAACTTTTTTCAATCATATTTTCTCTCTCAAAGTTCACCCAAAAGCACTTTCATTTTCATTTATTTCATTTTCTTGCAAATTCTTTTTTTTGTTCATTGAACCCGTGAAAAGGGCAGAAGAAGAAGTTGGAACATTCTACTTTCCATTTTCCATTTTCTACAAATTTGGCACAATATTTCTTGACTCTTGTTTCTGCTTTTCCGATAGAAAATTCGAGTAACGAGGTGAAGAAAAAAAAAATGGGGATTTTGTATCCATTTGAGTACACCGCGAACTTTTCCCCTCGTCTGAACATTAAGTAGGAAACAATTTGACGTCGATTACGATCCCTTTTCTCTCTCTTCAATTCTCTCTTTGAATATCAGTGAAATTTCCTCAAATACTCGTAAACGCATCACTTCTAGTGCACCAGAAAAGGTATGTTTTTGAATTTTGAAGTATTTGAGGAAATATTGGGTTGGGGAGAATGAGTCGGCGCCGAAAATCAAAGAAAATTCTAAAACTTATAGCAGACTTTGTCAAATATGTTTGATATCAGTAGAATGTTAACTCTCTACAAAAACCAACACCCTCAGCTCAAGAAAAGACCATTTTTACTAAAACCTCCAAATTATTTAATTTTTAATCCTTTTCATCCACTTCAAAGAGAATTCAAGAGAGAGAGAGAGAGAGAGAAAAGGGATATTTTGTGCTTCGCTTCGAAAGCTTCATTTCATTACGCTATTTCTACGCTCATCGCACAAAATCGTATTTTTATACTCCTATTTATACAAAATAGTATTTTATACTCAAAATAGTATTTTATACTATACATCGCACAAAATAGTAAATTTGAGGGTGATGGTTTATCGAATGAGCTTATACTAAAACTAAAAACTCTGCTAACGATTGAAACAGAATGAAAATTTTTGCTAAATTTTCTCCCTTTTATACACTTTCCCCAAGCCTACGGTACTTCATCCACCAGTAGTTCATCCAGTTAATCCAAACACTCCAGCTGAATACTTTTTGTTACAGAACAAAAATGGTGCATCATAGTAAAATCATAGTAATCGACGTTAAATAAAGCTTTTGTCTTTTTGAGACACTGATAAATAATAATAATGATTTGATCTGTCTTCGCACTTAGCGCAGATCACAACCCGCTTCCACATTTACTGAGGCAGAAGTGTAGTTGTCGTAGCCGATGATACTCCGATGGCCGGGCTGGGGCGCTCGGAGGGGAACCCATGGGAGTCGAACCCACGACTAACCCGCGCCGGCGTTGCTCAACTTGGCAGATCGGACGGGGTCGACCACAGACCCTTCCCTTTCTGGGCCCCTTGAGACACTGATTACTCTCTGATATCACAAAAAGCTAGAATTAAAGCTTATACTCTTAACCAATAAGGCTCAATTTTTCAATTTGAATCTGAATTTAAATTTGGATTGGATTTGGATCTGGATTTGGATTTGAATTAGAATCAGAATTTGAATTCGATTTCATTTTCAATTCTTCTATTAAACTAAACTAAACCGTATTGAAAGTGATAACTTTGTGGTTGACAAAAAAAAAACAAAAAACAAAAAACCAAAAAAGATTCCCTTTCTAGTACATTAAATTCCGATTTTCTTCAAGAAATCTAAGAACTGAGTGCACTAGAAGAGGTGCTTTGAACAAGTTTAAGTAAAGTTCATTGTGCTTTAAGAAATTGATTCCAGTAAAATAGAGTTTTTTTTTCTTCAAAAAAACCCTCAAACCTCAATCAGTCATCAGGCAAAAAAAAAATTTCACCTAGAATCTTTTCGAATTTTGATAAAAAAAACGAAATCACGCGTGAAATTAAAAGTACGAATGGATATATCATTTTGAGGAAAAGAGAGGGAAATTATCGCTTTTCCCTTTGTGCCCGCCCCTTTTTTGTGCTCTCATTTTTGGGAACATTCGCTCCTTTCCCCATTTTCCTCTTTTCTTTTCTTCTTTTCTTCTTTTCTTCTTTTCTTCTCTTCTAAACACTTGTCCAAACTGTGATTCCATTTCGTTTCAATGTCAACATTTTATCTTTTTATCTCTTATTTCTTTACTTTTCTCTGAACAATCTTGAATTCTAACTTCTAAATCCTTCCTTTTCTATCTACCTTCTAGCTTTTGCTTCTAGCTTTTGTTTTCCAGTGCTTTTGGGAAAAACACTGTAATCAAAGATAAGCTATGACCCGGTCATAGACCCGGGATTATGGTAACTTCTTTCTATTACTTAATCCAAGACCATGAACAGACTGTAACCCATTACGATAATTTCTTTCTAATTTTTCTTGAGAAAACGATTTGATCTTACAAATTAGTCTTTTTCTTTATTCTTTCCTTAAGTTCAATCTTCAAAATGACATTCAGATGATCGCGCAGGATAAAATCTCGATTTTTGCCTCACTTCCATCGAATTCTCTGCTCTCACAAATCGCAAATGTAAGTGCAGTTTGATTTCATTTGATTTTAGTTGATTTTAGTTGATTTTAGTTGATTTTATTTCATTTCATTTCATTTGATTCAATCTTTATAATTTATATGTCTAATATTGTACTCGACTTTCTAAAAACACCCTTCCTGGCTCACTGAAATCCTTAATTTTCTTTTTCGGAATACCAAGGAATGAAGTGCTCTTCTGAATGCTTTTCCAAAGCTCGATTCCTTCGCAGATCCTCATCTAATCCCCCATTGTACAATGTTCTCTCATTCATTTCCTCAACTCAAAATCTTCCCATTTTCTTTCAACATCTCCCCTTTTCCCCCCAAAAAACCCCGTACTTTTCAAGCCGGTTTATAAGTTTTTTTTCGGAACCTTTTTTTGCTCTATTGAAAGGACAAATTTTAAACCAAAAGATTAAACTCTTTAGCTTGCTTTAATTACTCAAATCAGTGCACTAGATGCTGCTTTCCTTTGCGTACAAGTGACAAAAAAAGAACACACTTCTTTTAACTCTTCCTTTAACTCTTCCTTTAACTGTTCTTTTAACTCTTCCTTTAACTGTTCTTTTAACTCTTCCTTTAACTCTTCCTTTAACTCTTCCTTTAACTCTTCCTTTAACTCTTCCTTTAACTCTTCCTTTAACTTTTCTTTTAACTTCACTTCTTTTAACTAACTCCAAATCAAAAAAGTTGCAAAAACCATTTTCTTTTAATCTATAAAAAGAAATAGTTATTTAAAGATGTTTAAAGATTGTTTTTTTTAATGAATTTTTAATGAATAGCTTTTGAGGGTTAAAATAATGCAATTTTTTTATGAAAATAGAAAAAAAAGAATTTTTGTAAGTTTTCAAAATAATTTTGTCGTTTTTACCCTATTCTAAAATCCTATTTGATCTATTTTTAGAAAAAAAAACACTATATTCGTTTCTTATTTTAAATGAAAGCCTTCAAAAATCTATTTGTAACTTCTTTTTGTGCTCATTTCTACCGGTTTACTCTCTGTTTACTGCACTTGACTTTGAAGTTTTTGATTCATTATAAAGTTTGTATTACTCCCAAAAAAGTACTGTAGCTTTTTTGTAGCTTTTTTGTAGCTTTTTTTGTAGCTTTTTTGTAGCTTTTCCTCTACTCCAGCTGGGTACAGTAGCCTTTTAAAGTACAATAGGTTAAATGAAAAAAAAGAAAGGAAACCACTCGAGTACTTTATACTCGAATTTCTACCTCATAATCGTCTTCAAAGAAAATTTTATACAACTTTCCTACATAAATGAGCACATTATAGTCCATTTATGTCTTTCCGGTCACCAGTTTTTCTATTTTTTTTTTCTGGAAAAAAAAGGATTACAGTAAAAAAAGCAAATAGCTTTTGAAATCTCTAGAATCAATTTATTATTTTTTTTTCGATTTTCAGATAATTAAACTCTTTTGCGGCTAATCTCCATCAAAATTTCCTCATTTTGCAAAAAATTTATATTGAACTTTTGAGTGGAAAGTAAAAGTTCCTTTTGAATAAGGAACTAATCTTTGAGAGATTTAATGCAAAAAAAAAAAGGAAAAGGATACAGTAGAAAATAGTATACTTTTGCTATTTGATACGAAATCTTAGCAAGAATAAGGCTAAATTGTACTGAAAGCTAGAGAAATCTGAGTTTAAAGGCCACCTTAATAGGTGACTCCCGTAAAGACATCGCTACAGTAATCCTGAGCCTGAAAGTTACAAAAAAGAAAAGCTTTCCTGAGAGATATTCTATAAAGGATTACTGTAAAAAGGCTAAATACTATAATTTCTAGGAATAAAGCTACAAATCTGCAAGATTACTGTAGCTATAAAAGCTATAAGCTATAAGCTATAAACTATAAGCTATAAGCTATAAGCTACAAGCTATAAGCTCTAAGCTCTAAGCTATAAGCTATAAGCTATAAGTTATAAGCTCTAAGCTCTGAGCCATAAGCTATAAGCCATAAGTTATAAGCCATAAGTTATAAGCTATAAGTTATAAACTATAAACTATAAACTATAAGCTCTAAAAGCTACAGTAATCTTGTAGATTTGTTAGTAATTTTCATATTATATAACATTATATTTAACAAATAAAAATCCGAAAATTTCCTCAAATGTACCCAAAAACACTTCGATCTTTTGATTCATTTCATCGAAATTCTTTTCTCTTTTCTTTTCTCTTTTCTTTTCTTTCTTTTCGAACTTATCAGCTTTCTTTTCAGTGAAAAGGAAGTAGAACTAGAGAAAAATAGAAATGATTCGTGCAAACGATTTCTACGTCAGAAATTCTTCAATTTCTAGATATCAAAAAACAAATTTTAATAGAAAAAAGCAAAATAAACTAGCGATTACTGAGCTTGAACTCTTTAAATTCAACTAACAACTCTTCAACAGTTCAACTTACTTCAATTCAGCTTTAGCTCTTTTTTCTTTCTCCCCCCCTTTGTATACGTTCTTTTTTCTCTGTCAACTGGATACCGCATAGCTCAGTGGTTAGAGCATCTCCCGTCGAAGACAAAAAGGTCAGCCAGGTCGAGTGTTCAAAAGTCCCGGCTCTCGAAATTTTGCTTTGCTTACTAAAGTAGAGTTTAGTCTCGTTCAGTAACCGGAATTGTATTTTTCTGCAGGCTCATTTCTGCAAGAAAGCGAAGAGTTAAGTGCATCAGATATCGTTTACCGAATTTTCGAGTTAGAAAGTACGAAGTAACAAAAGTTTCCCCTAATTACAGTAGTTTTTCTTTCTTTGCTTATCATTTTGAAAAGTGATTTGTAGTAAATAAATTCTTATTTATCATCAATATTCTCAAAAGTACATTTGTTAATTTTAGAAGAAAAAGAAAAAGAAAAAGAAAGAGAAAAAAGAAAAAGAAAAAGAGAAATCTCTTGGGGGGAAACTCTATGGAAACGGATTGAAAAGCATTTTACACCAAAAAAGAAACACAAATAATTCTCGTGCTCTTTGATTCCAAAATTTTCTACATCAAGCATTTTTCGTTTTGGCTTTAAGTTGAGCCAGCAAGCTTTTGAACGAGAGCCTCTCATGCTCCGCCAGACGATGTACTTTGAGCTCTTTATACACTCTTTCTGACGCACTCAATTCTTTACTTTTCTCGTGACTTCTAAGTGCATAAAATGAAGATTTCAGTGCACTAGGAAGGGTGCTTGTAAAGTTGAGCACAAAGTACATACAGTACACACAGTACATACAGTACACACAGTACACACAGTACATACAGTAATAATAACACAGTACACAAGTAAACAGTAACAGTAACACAGTACACACAGTACACACAGTACATACAGTACAGACAGTACATACAGTACAGACAGTACATACAGTACATACAGTACATACAGTACACACAGTACACACAGTACATACAGTACACACAGTACACACAGTACACACAGTACACACAGTACACACAGTACACAGTACACACAGTCATAAGTACACACAGTACACACAGTACATACAGTACATACAGTACACACAGTACACACAGTACACACAGTACACACAGTACACACAGTACACACAGTACACACAGTACACACAGTACACACAGTACACACAGTACACACAGTACACACAGTACACACAGTACACAAAGTACATACAGTACACACAGTACATACAGTACACACAGTACACACAGTACATACAGTACATACAGTACACACAGTACACACAGTACACACAGTACATACAGTACACACAGTACACACATTACATACAGTACACACAGTACATACAGTACACACAGTACACACAGTACATACAGTACATACAGGCTTTAGTTAATGTCAAAGTCTAACCCAGTACACAGCCAGATATCTTTCATCTCTGCAAGAAATACAAGAATTCTGTACACCAGAAGATGCGTGTTTAAAAATTTGAGCTCAAAGTACATCGCCCACAACTTTCAAGCCAGCATTTCTCTCCAGAACTAACTGTGTCCACTTATCTTTCTTGTACTAAATGATTGGAAAAGAAAAATGAATCGGAAACACAAATTGCACTTTTCTCCAAGGCGCCAATTTCACCTGGAGAGGGGAAAAATGAAGGAAAAATGAGCACCAAAGGTCGACCAAAAGTATCTTCTTTTCAAAAAAAAAACAATTTAGTCGAGCTGAGAGTAGAAAACACGTGAAAATTTTAATTAAAATGAAAATATATCTGTGTTTTCTTTGTTGAAACCAAAAAAACTACTGCAGAATTGGACTAATAAGTGAAAGGGAAAGTGCTTGTCGAGCTGGGAATACGATCGCTTCATTTGTAGTTTACTGTTGTCTATTGTCTATTGGATTTGTAGTGTACTGTTGTTGTACTGCTATCTATTGGGCTCACACATTTATAGCTACCATAGAAACATAGATAGAAGCTATCATAGTAGAATTTAAGAGCAATAGTAGAGTTGATAAACAGTTGAAATGATTTTACAGTTAGCTGTGGCTTAAGCTAGCAAGGATAAGCATGTTAATGGATCTAGCTGGATTGAACCCGCTAGACCTCTCGACTAAGATCCAAGACTTTTAGCCAGTTGACCATGGTGGCATCAAGAGGTCATGCCTAGGGCTATTTCTAGCCAGATCAAGCCAAGCTAAAGCTAAGGTTTTAGTCAGATTTGGCCATCTTCATTAGAGATACCCCTATTTTCTCTAATAGTAGTGCACCATCGCCTAAATTGCTTGAAATCTCGAGAACTGTTTATCAGAACCTATCGATGTGGGGTTGGAAAATGTAGCTGACGATGAGATCTAGTGGGGGATTAGAGTGTTGAGCTTCTGGGAAAACTTTGGAAGCCGTAAATAGTCATCAACTCGGCTCGGTGGGATGCAAAGAATACGGCATTAGCTATCTATTCTAATTATCTCAAAACTGAGATTCAACTCTTTATTATATAAATTCCCTAATTCCCTGAGCGTTGCCTAAATTCCTCGAAATCTCGAGAACCGTTTATCAGAACCTATCGATGTGGGGTTGGAAAATGTAGCTGATGATAAGATCTAGTCGAAGAATAGAGTGTTAAGCTTCTACAAAAGCTTGGAAACTGTAAAACCGTCATCAAACTCGGCTCTGTCGGGGTGCTACTATTAGAGAAGATTACTACTATTAGAGGTCTCATTTACTTGATCATCAAGAACTATCTAGCTTTTCTTTAGGCTACGATGAAGTTGAATGAATCGAAATGATAACTAAGCTATTTTGCTTGTTATTATAGCTTACTTAAAACAAACGAAAGCCATTTCCAAATATTCCCATTGTTCTGCCTACGTGCGAAACGGGAAAATGATCACCATCTCTTGCGCCAGTTCCCCCCTCAGGGTTTCCCCCAATTCCTTTCTCCCTTTTCCATTCGATCTTCAATTGTTCAAACAGTGACTCGTATGCAAATATGACAGCCGATCTGTCCATTCCAAATCCTTTCTCATTTTGTTGCTCATTCCTCTCACTTTTTCGGGCTTCATGGCCTTTTTGGCATTCAATCTAAGCCAATAAACCTTTGTTTTTATATTGAATGGATTGAAAATGATTTTAAAATCATAGCGATAGTAAAACCAAACCGAACTCTGCTATTGGTTTTCTTACTATTTGAACGTTGATCTCCTAGCAGTACCCAATAAAAATCTATTACCTACCAGAAAATTGGATTCTGGATTCTTTTCAATCTTTTCAATCTTTCCATCATTCTCATCCGTTTATTCCTCGATCCTTCAATCCTCTACTTCTCTTTTGCACAAAGTACATGTAAATATACAAATTTTCTCCGTTTCTCCATATCATTTCCTCGGAGATTTGAACTTTTAAAATTATTGAATGGAAGTTATCGATGAGATTTGATTTGATTGATTTGATTTGATTGATTTGATTTGATTGTTTAGATTGATTAGATTAGATTGATTAGATTTGATTTGATTGATTGATTTGATTTGATTGATTAGATTTGATCGATTAGATTAGATCGATTAGATTTGATTGATTAGATTGATTAGATTCGATTTGATTGATTAGATTTGATTGATTAGACGACATTGATTAGATTTGATTGATTAGATCCAATCAATTAGATCCAATCGATTAGATTCCATCGACTAGATTCCATCGATTAGATCCAATCGACTAGATTCCATCGACTAGATCCAATCAATTAGATTCCATCGATTAGATTCCATCGACTAGATTCCATCGACTAGATTCCATCGATTAGATCCAATCAATTAGATCCGATCGATTAGCTCAGATTGAAATCGAAAACGAAAGAAAACGAAAGCGAAGACTAATTTCTGTATGCTATCAAGCATTCTTTTGAGAAAAAGAAACGAGAAGTTAGAGAATTGAAATTGGAAAAGAGAATCTTCTTTTTAGAAAACTAATCTAAAATATGAAAACTATAGTATATTCTGGAGGCAGGAACTGGGCCAAAAGAAGGCCTTCTTTCCGCATTGTGGGTGGGCCAGTCTATTCATTCAAATATTTGCGACCAAAGGTTTCTTTTCTACATTCGGAATGGTTCCCCTAGGAAAGGAAAGGATCGGGTACCCATGGATGAAAAGAATTCAATTCCTTCAAAAACCTCAAAAGACCTAGGCCACCCCGGGTTGAAATGTGTGAGAAAACGCAACACTCGGACAGTTTAAGGGTTTTTCTTTCGACACAATGGGAATACGGTGTGGCTATTTTCAGGGAATTCTCTCTTTCAACACTTTCCTGAGTGTTGCGACTTGTCGACTTGTGTCTTCTTTTTTACAGAAATTCTTTGTTTCATCTTTCTTCTGTTTTCCTGGTCTGTCTTTTGGCCTTTTTGCTTTGAAAACACTTCTTTTTACTCTTCTTACTTCTTACTAATTGTTTATCGTAAAACTTTGTCATATTTTTCGAGATCGATCTTCTTAACTACAGGATTACAACAAGATTTTGGATCAGTTAGGATTACAACTGTTGAACTGAGCCCAGGAAAACAATAAACAGATCTAAGAATGGCTAATCTAAGCCGAGTTAAGAATGGTTTTTAATAAGATGACGGTATGACGGTCGAGCGACAGAGCGACTTAGAAAGACTCTGGTATGACGGTCGAGCGATTGAGCGACTTAGAAAGACTCTGGTATGATGGTCGAGCGACAGAACGACTTAGAAAGACTCTGGTATGATGGTCGAGCGACAGAACGACTTAGAAAGACTCTGGTATGATGGTCGAGCGACAGAGCGACTTAGAAAGACTCTGGTATGACGGTCGAGCGACTGAGCGACTTAGAAAGACTCTGGTATGATGGTCGAGCGACTGAGCTACTTAGAAACCGAGCTACTTAGAAACCAAGCGACTCTGCAACCTGAACTCTTTGTCTGCTAGCTTAGTCCTTGAGTCTACATCTAGTATAATATTTAATGCCATATACAATAGATTGTATAGATATTTTTAGAGAAAGGAAAAGAATGGAAAAGGAGAAAGGAAATGGGAGGAAACTGTGAGGGGAGAACATGGTGCAATCTATTGTATATGACATTAAATATTATACTAGATGTAGTATTGAATTCTCAAAAGCTCTTCATTCCAATGAAAAGCTTTATCCAATCTAATCGTTTGTAATGTAAAAGAAAAAAAAAACGATAAAATGGGCGGTCCATTCTCTCTAGGATTCCCAAATCGGCTTTTGTTTTTTAATTTTTTTTTTCCCTTGAATTTATAGTTGTCCATTCGTTCGACTCAATGAAGCAAATATTCTTTGAATTTTTCAAAATTTATGTGCAAAAAGCTAATCCTAGCTTGAAAGCTTTTCAAAAATGAACTCAAAACTTCAGGTGTGTGTTTGTTTGTTTTTTTTTTCAATACGATTTTTCTTGAAGTACATTTAGAATTAAAGCCGAATTAAAGCCGAATTAAAGCCGAATTAAAGCCGAATTAAAGCCTCAAAATTGTGTTGGGATTAATCTATTTCCTAAAATGCACTTATTTTAGACAAATTATTATAGTTAGATCATTATTTTCCCTTTAAAAATAGATTGTTTTCTAAAATTCACCCTTTCCATCGTCGTTCTTGTTTTTTTTTTTTTCATTTTAATCTATCTTTCTATAAAGGCGATTAAGCTGATAATCTTTTGTCTTACTGTAAAAATAAAACAAATCTAAATTAATAGATTAATCCCAACATAGCACGTGTGGCTGACTGGTTAAGTGTCTTTTATCTTAATCGGAAGGTCGAGGGTTCGAACCCCACATGCGACATGGTCACCCCCTTCGGATTTCCTTTCCCTTCGGGTTGAGAGGTTTTCTGGAGGGCAGTCTGGTGGTTGTGGCCCCAGTTCTTTAAAGTGACAAGCCACTCCTTCATCGTCATCTTCCCTTCACCACCAAAAAAGCTATTTAGTTCCCCATTGAGCTTAGGGTTAGGGAGCCGTCTGTCATGACGTGGGTTAAGTTAAGATATAGCCTAGTATTGTGTGTGTCGTTGTATTGTGATTGATATATTTCGTGTATGCGATAAATTCACCACTGGTAGCCCCAGTCGGTATTTTTTTAAATCTAGAAAACTCTCTCTCTCTCTCTCTCTCTCTTTCAAAACTTTACATAAAGGCTCTCTTTAAAGGCCCCAATATACTTTGTGCTCAAAACGCATCCCTTCTAGAGCACTTGATTCTTTCATTTCTTGTAGAAATTTTCGAGAAAAACAAGAATTTCAGTGCGCTAGAAAGAAGAAGCATTGGTGTATTTTGTGCTCGCGGTGCACGAAATACACCAATCTTTCCTCTTTCGACTAATCTTTACAAAAAGCTTTTCTAAGAAAGCTTAACCAATTTTCTTTTCATTATTTAATGCAACAATCCTTTCTCTTTTCCTTTTCATTACCTCAATTTGTCCTTTCTTAAAATTGCCCCCAATTTTCTGCTAGATTTCCCCCTATTCATAAATCAATTATCATTACCCTTCATTCAAAGACTAATCTCAATGTTTTGTACATAAAAGGCACGGTACATTTGGATGATAGCTTTGTACTTTTTGATTAATCTTTTCAGTCATCTTCATACGGATTATATACCGAGAAATGTTAAAATGATTATAATTGGAGGTAGTATTGTTTAAGCCTAAGTCTAAGCCTTCGCACTAAGTCCAAGCCTAAGCCTAAGCCTAAGCCTAAGCCAAGCCCAAAAAGCACCCGGATGACTAGCCCACAAAAGCACCCGGATGACGAGGCTAAGCCTGCCTGTCCTTGCCACCTTTACGGTCCTAGAGTCAAATGATCATTCTCATGAATAGCTGTGATTCTGTGTTGTTTCAAATCTTAATTTTAATTCAAAAATGTAGATAATATTACCAAATTAAGCCAGAACCTGGCCAAAACAGCTGCAGGTTACAAGCTTAATCTAAACTATTAGCCTAACTCTGGTTTCTCCGACTTACAGATCTTAGCACTCGTTTAACTAGCTGTTTACTGGTCTGGCTTCTGACTTGCAGATCCTAGGACCCCGTTGATCAGGTTTTGTCTGATCTAACTTCGCTACTGGTTACAGATCTTAGCGCACATCTGGCTTCTGGCCCTTGCCAGGCCCTAGAGCTCGATGATGAGGCTCTACAAACCCTAGAACCCAAGCGATTGAATCTTATCCAGCTTGACTTCATTACAGGCTATTGACCTGATTGGCTCTGGTCTGGCTTTGTCTGGCTGACTACAGGTTACAAACTTTCAGACCTGATTGAAACACCCTTGATTCGATCTTTTGTATCTTTATCATTCCTTTTCTTTAATCTTCTCGACAATGTGTGTGATCGGAAAACGTGAGAGATCGCAAGACTGTTCATTGCTTTCTTTCTTTCTTTTTCTTGCACTTGAAAGAGCAAAGACAAAACTTCTTATGTTTCCTCGTCTTTCCTTCACTTCCCTTCTCTCCCCTTCTCTTTCCTCATCTTCTCCTTCTTGTCTATATTTGGTGGATGTGTGTTGAATGTTTGTGTATGTCTTCTGTTTATTCTGGCCTATACTTTGAGCACAAACCTTGCAAAGCTAAAATATCAAAAATTTTGTTATAACGGCTAACAAAGGCTTGAGGAGATTACATTGAAAAGATTATCGGACATACTTATACTTACAAGGGAAAGTCACGAAATCAAGGTGGCCAATTGAAACTAGACCTAGACCTAGACCAGATCTAGACCTAGACCTAGACCTAGACCATCCAATCCGAATCTGCCGTCGGTTTTTGCTAAATAAGTCGGAATCGCAAGGAATTTGACAAAAAAGTGAATGAGAGGCCAAAAAGCTGCCGAATTCCTTTCAATTCTGATCTATTTGAGCAAAAACGGACAGCAGACTCGGAATCAGCGTAAAATTCTGTATTGGATGGTCTAGGTCTCATTTCGATTGGCTACTGATTTCGTAACTTTTCCTTATTAGTCTAGGTACTGTACGTTTCGAAACAAATTCCCGAGTTTTCTTGGTCATTTGATTTATTTTTATTTTCCTGAAATTATCGTACATATCAATGACCAAGAAATAAAAGTGGAATTTTTTTTCATAGCGTACTATTATGGATCTATATCTATTTTTTTTAAATTTCCTCAAATTTAGGCCCACATGGCCGGCTCGGGGGGTCCGCCCCCGCCACGGGCTTTCCTTCCGTCATTTTCTTCGCTAGCCGCTTCGCTTTCCGCGTCCACATCGGCGAGTGCAGGTATATTTAGCTGATTATAACTGATTATTTAGATATCTAGATAGATATTCTAGATATTTATCTAAATATTTCCGCGTCCACATCGGCGAGTGGCAGGTACAGTACTGGACAATGAAATATGATATTTGAAAAACGATCGTCACTTTCGCGCGTCTGTAACTCCCCTTGTCTTTGAGTTTAAACTATTAGTGTTAAACATTTTCTGAAAGCTCTTTTCAAGGGCTACACAATGGTAATATTAATATTTAGAAATACGGTAAATACAAGGGAGTTACAGACGCACGAAAGTGACGATCGTTTTTCAAATATCATATTTCATTGTCCAGTAGTGTATATTTAGCTGATTATAACTGATTATTTAGATATCTAGATAGATATTTCTAGATATTTATCTAGATAGATATTCTAGATAGATATCTAAATAGATATCTAGATAGATATTTCTAGATAGATATCTAGATAGATATCTAGATAGATATCTAGATAGATATTCTAGATAGATATTCTAGATAGATATCTAGATAGATATCTAGATAGATATCTAGATAGATATCTAGATAGATATCTAGATAGATATTCTAGATAGATATTCTAGATAGATATCTAGATAGATATTCTAGATAGATATCTAGATAGATATTCTAGACAGATATCTAGATAGATATCTAGATAGATATTCTAGATAGATATCTAGATAGATATTCTAGATAGATATCTAGATAGATATTCTAGATAGATATCTAGATAGATATTCTAGATATTTATCTAGATAGATATTTCTAGATATTTATCTAAATATTTATATCTATATTCTTGCAATTTCTTGCAACTTCTAGGCGCTCCACCACTCCCAATTTTCCTCCCCTCAACTTCTCCATTGCAAACCCCGCCCACTCCAACCAGTACCACGAGTTTCCCTGAATTTAGGGTAAGGTCTAAAAGCTTTAAAAAAATAAAATAACTTGCACAATCCATTTAGAAATACAGAAATACAATTTACATTTATATTTAAACTATAAAGAACCGTGTACAGAAGCTTGCAAGCCTTGATGTACAATAGTACA
Source organism: Mesorhabditis belari (assembly GCA_958450365.1). NCBI lineage: Eukaryota > Metazoa > Nematoda > Chromadorea > Rhabditida > Rhabditidae > Mesorhabditis > Mesorhabditis belari. The sequence continues at coordinate 2,635,715 of CAUEEP010000737.1, read as the reverse complement.
AAGATTACTGGATAAACGAGAACAGTACGATAGCTGTTGAATATGGTATTTGTTTAGGAATCGCTCGGCACCCGTGCCCCTCCCGTACTCGCCCCTCCACTCCCCATCCTCCTCCAATCAACCTCTCCATCTCACTCATCACTCCTTTCCTCATCTCTTCTCCAATCTTCCCATTCCACTCATTCAATCGATCTTCCATCGACATCAAGAATCTCTTCAGCTTCCACGTTGTCCACATCTCCATCAACGCCAGTAAAGGTTTGTTCAGTACAATCAGGAGCAAGAGAGAACTCGAGCCTGATTCTGATCTGGCTTGACTCACAAAAAGTTCTTGGGCTGTCTGGCTGGCTTTACTAAACCAGCAAAAGTCCTTGGGCTTGCAAGAACCCACGGCTTATGGTTTTAAGATTTGTTTGGATTGGTTATTTGGATCATCTCAAGCCAACCTAATCTTCATACAACCAATAAGCTTTTTGAACTTAAATTTCGTCGCTAAACTTTTCTGGAAGCCAGAAGCTAGTCCTGGGTACGGCTTACAAGTTCTAGAAGCCGGTTGGGAGGTTAGAAGCTTAAGCCTAAGCCCAAACCCAAATAGACTTAGTGCTAGGCGAGTGGTGGAGTCTAATCTTCATAAAACCAATAAGAATCTCTTCAGCTTCCACGTTGTCTACATCTCCATCAACGCCTTCGTACTAAGCCTAAGCACTATCGTAAATCTAGATTAGTATTAGAGCTAGACACAAGCATTAGACTACTTCAAACTACTTAAAACTACTTCTGACTTGATCTTTGGCTCTATACTAGTTAGACTAGTTAGACTAGTTAGTCTTTTAGTTGTAAATGTAACCTCTTGGAAAGTATAGCCCAGGAATAGCCTTGTACTTATCCTATCTCAAAAAGGTTACTGTATGATTTGTCTGACATTCCAAGCACGTGTCCATTCTCATCATTGCCAAGAAAAATCCCCCAATAATGAATTCACTCTAGATAGAAAAATTAGCTGTTTTGATGAGAAGAACATTGCTGAATTTTGTCGACTTTTCAACAAATCCCCTCCAAATCTTTTCACTAATTAGTTTTTGTTGGCTTATCCATCTTTTTTTCTTTATAAAGCTTATTCAGGTCACGTAAAGATTAGCCAAAAAAAAAAAAGAAATCTTCTTCTCAGCTTTTCGAATGAGATCTGAAATCCTTTTCTTTCTCCAGACCAACTATCTTGGGATGTTTGAAGTCAAAATGTGGATAAGCAGATAAAGCAAATAATATTTTCAATGCCACCGATACATTTCCAAGTTTCATTTGTATTTTGCAGATATTTGAAGATATTTGAAGATATTTGAATTTTAGCTTTTCAAGAAATGTTCTAAAATTTTAATCGAACAGTTTTATAAACAAAAATCTAGAGAGATCAAAAAAAAATACAAAAAAGCGGCTTATCGAAAAACCAGACAAGACTACGGTAGCTTGTTCACTTGAATACCTTTTTCGTGACAGTCTTTATAGTATCCGATTTCAGGGTGAGCGCTGTGTCGGCTGTGGATCAGAGAGCGCGATCCGTGTCCACTACGGAGCCCCATCGTGCCATGGATGCAAGGCTTTTTTTAGGTAAAATCGATTGGATAAGAAAGATCAAGTACACTAGAAGAAATGCGTTTACAAATTCTAAGCACAAAGTACAAAGTAGAAAGTCTATTCAAAAAAAACCTCTTTTTTTGATCGTCCGTCCGTTCGTATCGTCTTTTTTTATGATTTGTCCGTTCGATTCTTTCGAAATTCGAATTATCTCTTAGAAAAAGAGTAGACAAAGCTGCTTAAATAGAAACTTTTCGATATTGAATCTCTGAATTTGTCTTTTTTTTGTTCAAAACGCAACCCTCATTTCTCTGAAATCTCTCCTCTACATTGTTCTCATTCTTGTGCTCTTGATGAGAGTTTGGAAATTCAAAACGCATCAAATGATTCGTTCAAAAAAAGCTGAACAAATGTAGAGAGAAGATCACGTGAAGGAAATGCTTTTGAAAAAGAGATTTCTCTGTAAAAGAATGAGGAATGAATGATTAGGGATGTTGGAGGAATAGAAAATTCATCATTTTTGTTCAAATTTCATCTTTACTTTTAAGCGTTTACTTGTAGGAATCGTTGTAGGAATCGAGAAAAAGCATTGTGCAATGGGGACTATTCAAAAAGCTATTCAACCACACCAAAAAGCTATTCAAATGGGGAATTGAATGAGAATCTGCGTAGGAATGGAGCTTTTAAAAAAGCATTCTTTAGAAGAGCACTTCATTCCTTTTTTTTTCAAGTGATCCCTTGGTATTCCGGTGAAAAAAAAATTTAATCAAGGTTTGATAAGAATCTAAATCAAAAACCTAAAGTCAATGAGTTTCAATTGAATATTTTAGCGCAAACGACCCAGTTGCGCAAAAAAAGTTGCTGAAACCAGCCTGCCCCCCTAATTTCACCAAAAATAGCCTATTTAACTTTAGATTTGACCAAATTAAAAACCAAAATTTTAAAAATAGACCAAAATCAAATCAAATTAAATTCAGCGCAAGTAACTCAGTACTCAAATTTTATCTAATATTATAATTAAATACAAATAATCAAAATCCACTGAATACTGTAACCAATTTGTGAATAATAAGCTGAATGTTTTGATCTAAAACTAGACTCGATTTCATAGCAATGTTTCCATTTTGCAGCGAAAAATCGCCCGAAAACCCAAATCGATTCTAATCTTTTGGTTTTCCGTTGATTTTCTTTTGAAATTTCTCTTTTGGAGAAGAGCACGAAAGCATACCTCAAGGCCGTTTTGGAGGAGAATCCAAGAGATGAGAAAAGAAAGAAAAAGAGATGCGAATTTCTTTTGAAAAGAGTTTTCTTCAAACTTGAAATCAACTAGAAATCTTTTTCTTTTCTTTCTTTTCCTTCTCTTTTCCACCTCTTTTCCACCTCTTTTCCTCCTCTTTTCCTGCTCTTTACCTCATCTTCTCCTCCTCTTCTCCTCCTTTCTCCTTCTCCATTCCGATTTCTCGATCCTTCCGATCTTTTGGATTTTGAGCCTTTCAAACCAAGCGAATAGTGGGGATTGGTTGGAAATGAATTGTTGCTTAACTTAACTTAACTTAACTTAACTTAACAAAAGCCAGCACTTGAAGCAATTCAATTACTCAATTATCTGAGTAAATGATTGCAAAAATTGGCCTGAGAGGTAAAAACTTTTAAAGTGTACCTTTGTAAACCAAATTGCAAACTAGAGTTAACCAGTTTGTGGATGAATTTGTAAAAAAAAATACAGCTAATACAATAAATATCTAGTAGTAAGCGGTTATACGATCAAGCTAAAGCATTGAATGCTTCAAGTTTACGGTAAACAATGGAAAATGGATTATGGTAGGAAATGAGTCTTTTTTTAGCCTTCTTTTCATTTCTACTATGGTAGTAAATTTAGCTCATAAGCAAGCTTAAAAATCTAAAAGTCAAAGAAATACAGTAATCATATGCAAATCAACATTTTCGATTCTAGACGAAGCGTTTTTGAGGGTCGTCACTACGCATGCTCGGCCGAGAATCACTGTGAAATCACGAATGGTTTGTTTTCGATTGCAATTTCAATATTAATAATAATCACTGTGAAATCACGAATCGTTCGTTTTCTATTTCATTTCAATTGCAAATTTCAATATTAATAATATAATTAAAGATCGAAATCTCTTGTCATTTATCTAAGTACTTTTTTTTTGTCTAAGCTACTGTAACTGGGTGAAACTTATTGTCAAAAAATGCAAGCATTTTCGATTTTCTTCTTCTTCTTCAATACATCACGAAAATGAGTCCGATCTTGGGAAAAGAAGAGATCTTTGTGGAAATTGAAAGGAAAAGAAAAGATTTGGGGTTTATGTCATCATGAATGATGAGATGATGCACTTTTGCATTACTCTGACATCATGAAGTTCTTGCTCAGTGAAAAAATGCACACTTTTTGAAGCAACGAAATAGCTTTCCTTGTTGCAGACTGTCTACTCAATGAAAGACTTGATAGACTCAATGAAATGAACTCAATCAGTTCTCTGATAAACAAGTTTACAGCTGAATATCTAAAAGAAATCCCAATGTAAATGACTGACGAGGTGATCTTTGAGCGGTCGCACAATCGCTCGCCTTCTGGCACAGCCTCCCGCTAGATAGGTGTTCGTAAAAAGGTAGCCGATTCCCTTTTTTCACTATGCCCAAATCTCTGAGAATCAACTTTTGCCTTAATTCAGCTATATTATTTGCGAGAATAATATAGCTTTCTACATCCTGTAAACAATTTTGTTACTTAAACAGTAGCTAAATTGATAGACAAATATACGTGAAAGTTTTATCGCTTGTTTGTCTTTTTTTCTCAAGATTGACTAGCCCAATCAACCTCTATTTAGTATCATTTAAAAGCCTGTTCTCTTTAAAATCATATTTAAACAATATGTAATAAACAATAACAATTAAAAATCATTTAAAGCTCTTTAAAACCATCTTTAAACAATATCAATCCAAAGTGAGTCTCCAAAATGCTTTCTCTACACGGTTCTCAAATGCTTTCTCTACACGCTTCTCTCAATGCTTTCTCTACCCGACAAACTTTCTAAAGTATTTTTTTGTTTCGATGATTCCATAAAATGAGTGAAACGACTCGAAAACGACATCTTTCGATCTTCTTTCTTTTGTTTTTTTCCCCAAAAAACGAGTCTCACTCAAAAAAATACTTGCTGAAACTTTTTCTTCTTTTCTCTCCTCTCAGAAAACAAAATTCTTGTGTCAAAAGAGGAAAAGAGCCAAAGCACAGAGTGTAAAAGTCCATTTTGGAAAGAGAAAATGAGACTGTTAATAAATGGTTGGGGATTGGCTAGAAATTCAATCCTAGATCGATACAATTATACAATTTTAGGATATTTTAAGCCTATGAATCTTGATTTATACTATGATTCTTTCTCTGAAATGTTTTCTAGAAATTGCTCTTCAAAAACTACCATAACTTCTATATTTATCTCTCTACTTTTGATCTGATTCTCTGAGAGTTCAAAAAAAGATCATAAAAGATATCGAAAGATAGATTGGCTAAAGCTAGAAGAAGAATTACGGTTGTCGAGAAAGTAGGAAACGCAAAAGTTGAGAAGAGCTTTCTAATTGGGCAAGAAATGGGATTATGATCAATCTAATTGAGCAAGAAATAAGATTATGATCAATCTAATTAACCAAAATACAAATGTAATAGAATACGAGTGTTTTAGCTAACTTTATCACTAAGTTTTCTATTCTAAATCTGATATCTGACATCGATTCACTGTTGATGTCGATGTCGATGTCGATGCTTCAATCCTCTCCTCTCTCCATTTACCATTTTCATTTCGATCCACTCAAATCATGGAATAGTTAGGATTTTACGGCAGTTTTATAGAAATTGATCGAACTCCCGTGTGTCAAATAGAGTGTATTTACGTGAGCACAAAGTACATTCACAAGAGAAAGTACATTTACAAGTGCACAAAGTACATTCACAAGTAGCCATCGGAGAACCGAATTCTTCATTTCTTTGAAGAAAAAGTCTTCATTTCTTTTAAAAGAGGTGAATCTTTGTGAAAGATTAGAATAGAATAGAATAAATTGATAAATAAATCTTTTGTCGGTAGAGATTTAAAGCCACAGTTGAGAATCAATATCAATTCCAGAATCCCGAAATCGTTGCCGGGCATGCCGCTTCCGGAATTGTCTCGATGGTGGAATGAACCCGAAACACGTGCGAGAAGAAAGAAGCAAAAGTGATCGATTGCATCAAGAAAGACAAACAAATGAGCAACAAACGATTGCACAACAACAACAACAGCAACAACATCGGACACCCACGTCGACTCCTGGTGAGACTTTAGGCATTTTAAAGAAATGATCAACAAGAGAATTCAATCAAATGAATAACTCAAATCGATTCACCGACCCTGAAAACCCCCGGGTACAAATTTCCAGCAAAAATCCGGCTATTACCTTGCTCTTAGAACAGGAAATTTTATTTAAATATATTAGGTTGGCAACTTAATAATGACGCGTTTATGTAACAAATCATTTATTCCAAAAAAACACAAAAGAAGAGCTTTCAATTCAAAAGGTATTCTCCATTAGTATCTATGACTTCTTCCCATCTTCTGCGCAAATCCCGGATCCCATCCTCGAAGAACTTGGGAGTTTTTGAGGCGAAGTAGTCATTCACTGCTTTTATGACCTGAGCATGATCATCGAACTTTTCTCCCTCCAAAAAGTGCTTCAGCGACCGAAACAAAAAGTAATCTGAAGGAGCCAAGTCGGGAGAGTAAGGTGCGTGGGGCAGTACTTTCCAGCCAAGTTCCTCGATTTTCTTATAAGTGATCTTTGCAGTGTAAGGTTTTGAATTGTCGTGTAAAAATCTGAATCTCTCGGTTTGAGCCCCAATTTCTTCAAAGAATCGTTAACTCTCATTAATTGAATCGAATAGAAAGATCAGCATCGACGGTTTGACCAGGTTTCAGCACTTCATAATGCACCAATCCTTGAAGTTCCCCCAGCAACAGAGCAGTATCTTCTTCCCATGGATATCAGGTTTGGGAATGGTTTGACGGGGTCTGCCCAGTAGATAGCCATTGATTTTTGCGTTTAACGTTCTCGTAGTTGATCCACGTTTCGTCAGAAGTCAAAACCCTGTGAAAAAACTCGTTTGTCGGTAGAGATTTAAAGCCACAGTTGAGTAGCAATACAATTCCGAGGCCCGACATTGTTGCTTTGGGTCAGTTCGTGAGGAACCCATTTTCCGGACTCGATTCTTTTCCCAAGTTTGTGGAAATGGTTTTCGAAACACGTATGGGATACTTCAAATATTTCGCCAACTCACGAATGGTGAGTGTTGGGCAATCTTCAATTAAGGCGAGCAAGTCATCGTCGACCACTTCTGGAGGATGTCCTTGGTGTGGCACGTCTACGAGGCTTTCATCGCCGCCTTGGAATCTTTGAAACCATCGTTGACATTGCCGAATGTGTATACTTTCCTCTCCAAAAACAGTGATGATCGTGCGATGAGATTCAGCTGGTGATTTTCCTTGTTTAAAATCGTAGAACAATGCAACTCGAATACGGGTTTTTTTGTCCTTCCATTTTTGCCCAAAAGAGAATTCAATGAAATTTGAATAACTCAAATGCGATTTATCCAGACCTCTTTAAACCCTGGGTACAAATTTCCAAAGAAGGAAAAACCGGCTTGAATTACAAAAAACTTGCTATTAGAGACAGGAAATTATTAAGTTTCAACCTAATAGTTTGTGATGTACCTAACACTACCGAAATCAGCCTGTTTTCCTCTCACTTAACTTTACCCCAATCGAAATCTAGAAGCAAAACATGTGTACATTTAAATGATCACATGAAATTCGAGAATATTTTGAGAGGCAAGTCACAAACATTTCCCTCTTTCCCTTTCACTTTGCCGAACTTGATTTTGTCGCCAATTTTTGTTGTTTGTGTTCATCGTTTCGATGCTCTTGCGAACGATGCGAAAATGGATTTACCGATTTGTTTTCTAGGGGACCTTTTTTGGATGATCAAATGGTCTCTCGATGCTCTCGTTGCGTCAGTTGAGAGAGATCTCAATCAAAGAAGGGATAGGGAAAAACTTTCGCGTAACAAAAGTGCAAATACGCGGGGATTGACGAATAAAGTCTGGAATATCTTGTTGAAGGCATAAGCAAAGAATTGTCGATAGAATGTCGATAGAATTGTCGATAGAATTGTCGATAGAATGTCGATAGAATTATCGATAGAATGCCGATAGAATGTCGATAGAATTGTCGATAGAATGTCGATAGAATTATCGATAGAATGCCGATAGAATGTCGATAGAATTGTCGATAGAATGTCGATAGATTGTCAATAGAATGTCGATAGAATTGTCGATAGAATGTCGATAGAATGAGCAGTTGAATGCGAAGAGATGCATTCCTCTTGATCTCTTGTTCCCGGTAATTTTCCCGGACAAGGCTGGGCCACACCTGGACCCGGTATTACCACTATTATTACACTGTCATAAGTGGTGCTGATCCAGGTCTATGGTAGTTCCGAAAGTTGGGAAACTCGTTATACATTTAGATATCTGAGGCTTATTGTAGATCTTGTTTTAGTTTTTCCCCTTTTCCAATTTCTATCAGCTCCTCCAATAAAGCAAACGAATTCAAAGTCATCTTTGAACCTTCCCAAAAAGAATAACGAATACCTTTCCAAAAAGACTAGCCTGTCCCCTTAAGTTAAAACAAAAATACACTCAATCTCTTGTCATTAACAATTCCAACAAATTTATCGTTTTCTAAAGTGCACCTTCGACTTCCCTGTCTAGATTGTCACCAGGAACAGCCCGTCTGTGCCAGAGTATTTTTCTTTTACCTTCCTCCTATTTGTTCTACCTTTTGTTCTTCGGATTAATTCTTTATTCCATCAACGTTATTATGGATAAACCTACCGTAAATACTGTAATAGTACCCCACCCCCTCGTATAGTCGCGTAGTCGCAAAAGCCTTTTAGTATTTCATTTTTTTCGAAGCGCCCGTACTTTCAAAAAATGCATCTTTGGTATCAAAAAATAGCTGAAATTCAGGGCTATTTTTTGATACCTAAGCGCGCATTGTAGCATAAACAAGTGTCGAGAAAAACTCGTTCAAAGCTAGACTACGCAACACTCCGCACCGTCATTATGGGGGTGCGGTACTATTACAGTATTTACGGTAACTTTTATTCCGCAATCAAGCTAATCACGAGGATATACCATCAACCATAAAACTTTTTCTGAAAAAGCAAATCGCTTATTCGATTCGATTTGATGAAGAGGCAACTTTTTTGGTTTCAAATGAGGCAATGATGTTTTTTAGGTGCTTAGGTGAAGATCAACAAGCCAAATTTTGTTTTGATACCGTATCCAGCTGTTTTGCTACCGTAAATGCTACATAAAAAGTACTAGACCTCAGCTGGAAATTAGTACACTTATTGGCACAACTTTTTCAACAGATTGCTGTATATTTTGCCACAAGTTGGCAATTGTACCTTAGTATAGCCGGCAGATTACCGTATCCATTTTACATCGAATTCACAATTGGGCAAATCTGTTGAAGAGACTACTGTCTGTTGTTGATCCACTGAATACCCTGTCTAAAGCCCCATTTGCCGCTGATCTCGCATCTCTCTTTCCATAAAAAAAATTCGATTACGACCCACTTTCGCGAATCAATCGACGCTTGCAAAATCCGACACAAATCTCGTTGTTTCGTTGGGTTTGGAGAAAAGATAAAAGAGAGAAAGAAGAGAAATCTCTCCAATTTTGGCATCAGAGTTCAAGAGTTCGATCTCCCGCAAATTCTCTCCTATTTTGAAAACAGTTTTACCCCACAAAATCACGAGAGAAACCCCGGAATTGTGAGTGTTTCGATGCTTTTGTGAGAGAGAAAGCTTTCGATGTCGATTTCTCTCCGAATTTTTTTCAACTATCGGGGACTGGCAAACATTTGGAATATATAGGGTTTTGAGGCAGTTTTGTAGAAACCGATCGGAATCCTGTGTGCCAGATAGAGTGTGTTTACGTGATCACACTGTGCACTGATAAAGTCGTCGATCGATAAAGCTCAACAAACGAAACATTTCGAAATTTCAGTCGAAGAGCAACAAATCACAATCTTTTTGATAGCTTTGGAGCGACAATGTGAGCAATTGACAGACGAGGACGCTACGGTAAAGATAAATGAAGATTTTCTTTTAAAAGTTGATAAACTCATAAAGCCAAAAAGCAATTCCTCTCACTCAGACGGAACAATCACAACTTCACGAGATCGCTCGTCAAGTCACCGACAATCTCAGTTTGCAGAATATCGCGAGAGTTAGACGGCGTCCGGTGAGTGATTAGAAAAGGATATTGAGGCAATGAGTATTATAGAAGTGTTGAAAATTGTTAAAAGACTGGAGATTTGATCTTTTAGAAGTGAGATGAGCTATCTAGTTAGCTCTAAAGTAGACAAAGATCCCCGAGAAATAGACAAAGATCCCCAAGAAATAGACAAAGATCCCCGAGAAATACACTTCAAATTTCACATTCTCATCAGATCTATTCAATTAACCCTTTCAGATGGTGTGGACCTGTGAGAGAATAATGAGCGACGAGGATATCTCGAGTACCTGGTACAGAGCCTTTGTCCTCCTTGCCGATTGGGCAATGAGCATCCCAGAGTTCCGAATTTTACCTCAAAGTGATCAGGTACTAAAATCATCAAATGATTTTCAGAAAATCCCATTTTCAGACAATTCTCTTCCGACAAAACTTCATGACGTTCGGCTGGCTGCACTACACCTACAAATGGTAAAATTTGATGGAGAGAAGTCTTTCAGAACAAAAAAGCTTTCAGCTATGCGAATGGTCATTCACCGATTGGAATGCCGATCGGTAACGGTTCCTTCATTCCATATCGAGACAGCGATCTGGCAAAAATGGATCCCAAGTAGCATAGCAATTCCTAAATTCTTACTGTAATTTCTAATAAAGATGGATCTCGACGTATGGTTTGTTGGGTCGGAAAGCGATCGACACCGTCGTTAAACCAATGGCTGAACTTGAAATCGATGAGGAAGAGTATTGCCTTCTTAAAACGATCGCTCTATTTCAACCAGGTAATACGAAAACATTGGCAAATCTAAAATGATTCTCAGATAACACCCTTTCCGAAACGGGAGCTTGTATTGCGGCTCGACAACGCGACAAACTATTAGAAGCTTTCGCCACTCATTCAATTGAACGACGATTCCCCCATCTTTCAACTACCCAAAAAGCTGCTCGTGCTTTAAAAGCAACTCTCCTATTCCCAGCTTTAATTGTAAGTTTCAAAATTGAAAAAATTACTGAAAATATTTCAGTCGATTTCCCAATTCGAAGCCAGCTTCATGCAAAACCTGAGCGCAATCGAAGTATCTTCTCTTTGCGGGATTTCTGGAGATGTTCTACGATCATTGGATCCAAGATAAATCCATTCCTAGTTGTTTTCTTGCAGAAATTTTCACCCAATGCATTCACTTTAATTCCTTATTAAAAATTTTTCCATGATACGGGTTCAACATTGTGATTTTTAAGCGGTTAATCTTTTTTGCTGGCCATTTTTTAATACCTAAATAATATCACCTCAGAATAAGCCTTCATGCGTATCTTTCCATATCGCACCATGTATTCTTTGTCTTATTCCTCTCAGGGCACAATAAATTGTTTCGCAATTTCGAAGAGTCAACATAGCTTATTCACAAAAGCTTACCTAAGGAAATCAAGCTTCCCATTTTCAAATGTACGAGGTTTCTTTATGAAATGTGGTTTATTGCGAAAATTTACTGTAACATTTATAATAACAAAAATAACAAAACAGGAATTTATTTTTTGCCAGCAGTCGCAGCCGTGGCCTTTTTGGTTCCACGCACCTTCTTCATCCTGTTCTTTCGTTCCTTGCGTTGTTTACGTCCACCCTTCTCGACCTTCTTGATGATTCCGTACTGAAAAAAGTTATTGAATATTGCAATTCAGCAGTTAGCGCTAGAAGCTTATAATAGATGAATGGAAAACAAAACAACAAGGCCATACGTAATTTAAAAGTGACGTTGTCAATACTAATCTCTAATTCAACCAAGAGCGTTTTAAAAACAAAAAAACAGCAAAGTTTAATGCTGAATCTAACATAATAAAATGACAAACCTTGATCAATCGATATTTGGGCTCGAACTTTTTGCAAAGGTCCATGGTGTCATAAACAAGAGCAAATCCAGCGCTTCTTCCTCCTCCGTATTGGCATTGGAAACCATAAGCAATGACGAGGTCGCTGGTCGTCTTGTAGATGTGGGCGATCTTGTCTCGGATCTCGTTCTTGGATACTGAAGCTCGTCCTGGGTGGATCACTTCGACGACCTAGAATTGAAAAATTAATATGATACATGTTTCTAAAATGCGGATTGCGAGTTCCTGGTTGGGTTGAGACTAAAAGTTTTGACTCTTCTCTTTTGCAAACAGAATTGACCGAGTTTTCCCCAATTTTTACATGAATCTTTTAAACTTTCTGCAGTTAAAAACTAACGTAGAACAATCTACTTTTTGTCTCAAAAGTTGCAGTACTTTAAAAAAAAGTCATTTAGTAAACCCATTAACAAGGAAACCACAGAAGTTTTCTTAGAAAAACTACAGACTTTTTACATAATAACCATCAATATGTTTCTATAAGGGGAAAGAGCCAATTAAGAGTACAACTTTTCACAAAAATAAAACAACTTTGCCCCTTTTCCCTCTTGCCCAACTCTCTTGTTCTTTTGCTTACTGCCAACACAAAACACCTTTCTTAATTTGGTTAGGTAAGCCTTACAATTTCCCAAAAAAAGTATCTTCAAAACAAACATACCATCTGTTTGCGGGCAAGGAGAGGATTGGAAAGCACCTTTCGTGTGCGAATCGTAACGACGTCACCCATGTTTGCAGGATCTGCTTGTTACCTGGAAAAACAAAGCATTAATTCAAGCCCGAAAACTAAATACCACAAAAGAAAGATTGAATCGAAAGCATCAAAGAAAGTCTAACAGTTTTGGGATGTGCAAAATAGTTGAGTTAAATACGTTTCAGAAGCTTGATGTATAGATTGATTCTAGCTCGAGCAGTATCTGGAAAAAAATCTTCAATGTTAACACAATAGAGCTCATAGATTCGCTGCATCAAGCCAAGCGCATATTAGATTTGGAAATGTAAGTGCAAAGAATGGGAAATCAGCAAAGATTTTCACTACTTTAACTAATAAAAGTACAAGCACACCACAACAACCGTGCATTGAGATTTGAAACTTTGAAAAAAGAATTTTTCGGCAGGAAATTTCCAAAGGTGTACGGCTGACGCGCCACAAGACGCATTTTGTGGCGGGATTACGGTAACTATCCACCGTTTAGCCGCAGTGCACGCGGAAACTTGTGATTTTTCGTCATTTTCTATTTTAGTTGCTTTTTGCGCAACTTTTTTAATTTCGTTTATCCCCGCACCGACAAATTACGTTTTATCGTGATAGCAATAAAATTTTGATGCCAATTATCAAAAAGTTAAACTTCTTGGTGCTTTAGTCGCGAAAACCACGCACTTTTAGCAACGACGCGCTTTAGGTAACTTATCGATCGATTTATTGCATCTCCCTTTGTGGCATTGACTCCACCTTTTATCTTTCGTGTATATGTTTTCTTTTCTCTAACAAGCTAAAGAACTTAATTTTTTTGTTTAGAAGATGCAAATCTTCGTGAAAACGCTCACGGGAAAAACTATCACCCTCGAGGTTGAGGCGTCGGACACAATCGAGAATGTGAAGGCGAAAATTCAGGACAAAGAGGGAATCCCTCCAGATCAGCAACGTCTTATTTTCGCCGGTATGGTTTTCTTTCAAGTTTGATAAGTACTTAGTACCTTTAATAACTCCATTAAAGGAAACTCATTTTAGTATATTAACGTGGATGCTTCTAACTTTTTAATTTCAGGAAAGCAATTGGAGGACGGTCGAACCCTTGCGGACTACAACATTCAAAAGGAGAGCACCCTTCATCTTGTGCTTCGTCTTCGAGGAGGTATAAAGCTTGCTCCTTTTCCATCAATATTTCTTTTTTAGGTATCATCGAGCCATCGCTTCGTCAACTCGCGCAAAAATACAACTGCGAAAAGCAAATTTGCCGTCGCTGCTATGTTAGTTTCTTAAAGACTCGTAAATAATATTTTTTATTGTGGGCGCGTCTGCTTTTTATTCCGCTTACTAATTCGATAAATTTCAGGCTCGTCTTCCCCCACGTGCTACCAACTGTCGCAAGAAGAAGTGCGGACACTCGAACGATCTCCGCATCAAGAAGAAACTGAAGTAAAAAGTATTTTGTTGGAATAAATTGTTTTTTTTTATTTTAGGTAGCTTATTAAAAAATGCAAACAGTTCGAAGATTTATTGAAAAGTAAACACAGGTTTTTATAATTGAATGCATCTGCAAAAAAGCGTTGTGCTTGGAAACGATACTGTCCATTCTAACAAAGCCTCGCTAGTGATGCCTTTAACTGGCATCCATATTTTGAAGTAGACATCTGTATGTTGTGGTTGTTTGTTTGATTGTTTGAAATTTATGTTTTATCTTCAGTATTATTTGAAGTATGTTGTGGACATCCGGCGGAAATCGTTGCATGCGCACGAATTCCGAGTGGTGCTAACGCATCCCCTGCTGACTCGCCGAACCGAATTTGAAGCGCCCGAGTGCACAATGAATAGCGAGTTGATTGCGTACCACACATGTGTGTCCTCTGCCTCCGAGATAGCGCTCCCTACTAGGGACTCAAGAGACCCTCTACTCACCCCCACATGACCCCATGTCAACCCAACATTTCAGTGATTGCCTTTGCTTTTGGGTCTAGACGCCATTCTGAGAATTCATGGCTAGGTTATTTCTTAAAATAAGGCACAGTCATAAATTCTCTTTTCTCGCAAGAAATTTTCCGTTTCTAAATCCAAATGGGGTCTTTAGGGACTAGTTTGCTTCACATGGGGGCCGGTTTTTGAGTAAATCTAGGCCGCATTTTTCTCGAGGGCTCTCAGCTTTACACTTTCTAGTGAGAGGTGTTCGTAATATGATAGCCATTGGTTTAAAACACAAGCCGTTGAAGGTGTGACGTTTGAGTTGTTTTCGAAGGTTTAGTTCTGTAATAGCTCAAATTTTTTGTTAAAAAAACCCAAACCTAAATTCTGAGATTTGTTGACGGTTTTTTCAGATTCAACAGAGACAGCGGAATTTTTCGTTTGGCGTTGAATTCAATTCGCATTGTAACTTGATCTAGAAACTGGTTAGATATATGAATCAAAGAGTGTTTATAGGTCATGTTTTCTTGTGGCAGCTGGGCCCCACTCTTTTCCTTCTTTCATTCCGACTCTTAACGGGAATATCCAATTTGTTAGTTGTCGGACACCCCTTTTCCCCCATTGCGTTCCATTTCATCAAAATTTCCTTGTCACTTTTGGATTAGAATTTGACCTGGTAAGCTTACTGAAGTTTGGTTATTGTTCTTTTTCATTGGGTCAAGTGCATCAAAGTTATCAAATGTTAGTCTCAGTTATCAAATGAAATTTAAAGAAACCACTCGTTGTCATTTTCAAAAACAATCACAGAGATTTGCGTAAGCTTGTTTTTTTCTGTTTGTTTACCCCACAACTTTCCCTTCGAGGAAACTCCCTTCCGAATTGAAAACCGAATTATGCTGATGTGCTTGAAATTCTCCAGTCGTTTTGCTCGAAGGAAAGAAAAAACTCTTCAGAATACTCGATTTTCTCTTTTCGTGAACTTATCTAGATTGGTTTTTCTGCGTTTTTTTTTTCAATGATTTAGATTACGCTACTCAAAAAAAGTTTTTAGAAAGACTTTTGAAGAATAGCATCGTTTGAGTTTCATTTTAATTTGAAGTTTTCTTCAATATGTAATTTTACCAAAGTTTTCGTTTGCTCAATTTAACGCAACCGTTAAGCTAATCTGACCAAAGCATTGAAATCAGTCCCGTTTCTTGATTCTTTTTCAAAAAGCAAGTTGTAGATCGAATCCACGCAAGCCCCACACATCATATCGACACATCTTTTGGTCCCTTAGGGGATCGTTATCGTTTCTGCTTCACACAAGAACATGAGTGAGTGAGTGAGGGGAAACGTTTCCCCATCATTCTCCCCTACTCCCCTTCAGCTCATCGCTTTTTCGAGGGAATAAGCGGGGAATTCGCTCCTTCGATGATACTCCCACGGGTCGAATTATCATCTCCCTACTTCTTTCTCTTTTTTCCCTTCTCGACTGAGTAGAACCCAATTTTATCCCCTTTGAAAACCGAGAAAACCAAGAAAACTTACCCCTCAAAAAGTCTGAGTGGCTGCTTTAGCTCGTATTTCGGTTTTTTTTTCTAGAGGAAAACAAGCTTTAAAACACTAAGTGGATGATCAGTAATACCGTAATCTTACTATTTAGAATATCTAAGTACCTGTTGTTCATCTCAAAATCTAGCGGCACTTTGATTTGATCTCAGTCATCAGCAGAGCTGTTTCTAACTTAAAGTTTTCTCGCCTGATTCTTATAAATTATTATTATTATGAATTCTGACATGAGATGACAATTATTATGAATTCTAATAACTTATCACAATGCAACGAGATTTTACGTTATTATGAAATGTACTGGATGTAACTGGAAATCTAATGTTACAGGATTAAATGGTCATCATTTTTTCAATCTTTCTGCTTTCTGAGCTCCTATAACTATTTCTATTTCTTAGATTACCCAACGAAGCTCTGCAACTTTTATGGCCTTCTCAAAACAAAATTTCTATCATAATACAACAATTTTTTTGCTTCCCGCAGATGCTAAATTTTCGAATTTATCTATCTTAACTCCCTCTGGAGTAAGGGAAATTGTCTGCATTGTGGTGTAATGGTTAGCACAATTGCCTGGTGAGTGAAAGGTCGCGGGTTCGAGTCCCGGCGGGGCAAAAATTTTTGATCTGCCCTAGTTCCAACTTCTATGTAGATGATGACTTTATAACTCTATTTCTTAGATTACCCAACGAAGCTCTACAACCTTTATGGCCTTTCTATCTGACTAAAACTTAACTCGAATTTCTAATCTTTCGATGCTCTTGACTTCTGATTGTTTATCGAAAAGCTCTCCCCGTCTCAAATCTTATCTTTCCTATCTATGTCCCATTACTCATTTGTTGGGGACATCTGTCCCACTCTTTTCAAGTGAACGGGATGAATGTTTCCTCTTTTCTTCCCAAAGGATCTCTTGTATGCATTTGAGCTTCTCTTCTTTTCTTTTGCCCCTTGCGTGAACTCTTGGCCTTTCCGAGAAAAGAAGTGAGAATCCTCTTGTAATCGCTGGCCCTCCACTTTCAAATCCGATTTCCCCACTCTGCCAAAACACTTATTTAATCCTAAGGCATTAAGTGATGTTGGATTAAATTTTGGAACAAATTTTTTCTCAATAACCAATTCAGAAAGCAATGTAATGATGAAATGGCCATGTGGCCGAGTGGTTTTTTCTCGTCTTTGTTGCGAGAATTTTTTGTATCGAGGAGATGGTGGCATGTCCCGAGGAATGCGAGTGTCCAGGTGATTGGGTGTAAGCTGAAGATTCATTGATCAATATAAAGTAGGATGTACAGTAGGGCTGACATTGAGGCTGTAGACTAAGGACTACAGCCCCAAGGTCAGCCCTAGACTAAGCCAAGCCAGAAGTCAGACCAGGCTAGGATTGGCTCCTGTCTTGAGTCGGGTAAATCGTTTTTAGAAATCCTATAGATTCTAAAAAGATTTAACTGGACGAATTTCCAGATGAGCTCTCTTTGCACTGTCACAATGTGAGCACTTTCGATTGGAATATTTTGAGCACTGCCCGTTTTGAGTCCCTTCAATCTCTATCGATCACTCACTCATCAATGGATGATGTGTCGGCTTTGCCTGGGCTTCAACTCCTTGAGTTTGTCTTGGATAGCAGCGCTTTTAGAGAACTATAATCGAAAGTTTTCATTGTTTTCAGAAAACTCGATCTCACTGGGAATAAGCTGAAGACTTTGAATGTGGTGGCTCCCTTATAAAATGCCTTCATTACGCGTTTTGGATTTAAGCAATAACGAGTTAGAGGTAAGAGTTTGAATTCTAAACAATAAACTCCTTGGAATCAATTCAAAAATCAAAAAAAGCAGATGCTGACTCGAGATTCCTTTTCGGCTTTCCCAAATCTTCTCTCGCTTGAATTGGCTGGGAATCGAATCCGTCGAATTGAATGGTAGACGTTACAGAAACTCTTTTAAAAACCTCATTTCTTTTAGGGATTCTTTTCGACTTTTTCGATTGAAACACATTTCATTGAAAGAAAATGGGATTACGGTAGGGATTTGTTTGAATAAAGATAAAGAATAAAAAAGATTGATTCTTATAGTTAAGTCTTTTAAATTACATTAAATTATGGTAGGGATTTGTTTGAATAAAGGTTTCCTTTTTTTTTTTTTTGGGATTTTTTTTTTTTTTTTTTTTTTTTTTTTTTTTTTTTTTTTTTTTTTATTTTAGGGGGGGGTTTTTTTTGGTGATCCGGGGTTGGGACAAATGCGACCTTTTTTTGCGCACCTGGACATTTGCGCACCTTTTTTTGCTGGAAAAGGCCTTAGGAAAGGTCGTAGAGCTTCAAAAATGTTTTCATAGAAGGGAATCGTATGCGTAGATTCCGAATTTCGGCAAATCAGACCTCGCTGACACGTCAAATTTGGGCTAAAAGGCAAAAACTACGCAACTTAACGCTTTTCCGCAGTTTTTGCCTTTTAGCCCAAATTTGACGTGTCAGCGAGGTCTGATTTGTCGAAATTCGGAATCTACGCATACGATTCCCTTATATGGAGATATTTTCGAAGCTCTACGGCCTTGCCTAAAGCCTTTTCCAGCAAAAATCATATCACTGTTTCAAAGTCGCGGTCTTGCAACCGGATGCTTTAAGCTCGGATCAACCAAATATGAAAACGCATGATAACTCCGTATAGCTCAATGATCCTTCCAGATTGCTAGCTCGGGTTAAAGACTAAGCCATGCTTATCTTATAGTTCAGATATCTGGTTGATCCTATCGGTCACTTAAGGCTGAAAGACTATGCCATGCATATCTTAGTTCAGATATCTGGTTGATCCTATCGCATTTGTCCCCCCCGATTGATCTTTATAATTAAATCTTTTCACAATCTCTTTACGGTTTTCTTTTCTTTTCTTTACAAATTTCCAAATATTTAATTATAAGGCTAGAGAAAATTATCAAAGTTTAATTTAATTATAAGCTAAAGAAGGTGAGAATTTGGAAAGAATTTCGAAAGGATTTCTATTCTAAACTTGTTTATTTTTGTTTAGACCCTCAGCGAGAACATTTTTCGTTTAACGCCGAGTTTAGAGGAGATCGATTTGAGCGGGAATAAGGTAATTTTCGATTTTTTTGATCTCAATAAGACTATCGGCTTGATGTTGATGAGGGTCAAATTTCAGCTTTGGCGTGTTCAAACGTCGGACTTTTCGTCAGCTCAACGGCTCAAAGTTAGTCTAAATGTTTAGTTTCAAAGAAATACGACAAGGCACTGGATACTAAGCTATTATTATTAACTAAACTATTAACTAAACTATTAACTAACGATACAGGGCTCACTATATTCTGACCTGGCTTTACCGTAGTTTCTAGAGCTACCAGAAGCCAGTCTGGACTTGGCTGGACTCTAGCCAAGCCTAACTTGACTGGACTCTTGCCTAACTGCTCTTACAAGTCCTAGAATCCGATTAGAACTACTGTACTCTGTTTTTCTATAATATTATAGTACTGTACGCTGTAGTACTCTATTTTACTGACCAGAAATCGATTCAGGTTCTAAACTTCTCCCAAAACTCGATCCGTCAATTCGACTTCGACTCTTTTGCTCCATTTTATCAGGTCTTCTTTATTCTTGTTTACCATTGTGCCAGTCAAGTAGTCATAGTGAATATTTTCAGTTAGAGACTCTCGATCTATCGTACAACAAATTCTATACGCTCCCCAGCCGCGAGTTAATGCCGTTGCTTGGATTGCGGACGTTGATTCTCAAGGGGAATCCCGTTGTCGCACTTAAAGCCAATCAACTTGTACTGCCCGCGTTACAGGTTGGCCATTTTGATTTTAAACCATAAACTTTAAACGGTTCTTTTCCAATATCGGGGGAGCGAAAGGAAAAAATCGGGGGGAGCAAATTTTGGCAGCGCTACATATGTCCTATTTAAAATTGTGACGAACGGGAGCTTGCTTTGTTGCAAAAAGTTATCGACTCGAATTCCTCTTGAATGCTTGGGGACCTTTCGCCGTTGCGCAAGTGTCACACATCCAGCGAAATAGATCTTTTCCCTTTGAGCGAACTTTCATCGATTCGCCACAGTTGCAAATCCACGACTGGATGACTCCTTTGGTGACGAAATAATCGAGATTGTCGTCGATTCCTTGAACGCACAAATATCGGAGAAGCCGAAGCGTCGGAGAAGCGTCGTTAAAGTTTTAAAAAACGTTGGAGTTAAAATACAGTCCCGGAAATGCATTTTTCGAGGAGGCAAAATTTGCTCCCCCCGATTTTCCTTTCGCTCCCCCGATATTGGAAAAGTACCCTTTAAACCATAAACTTTAAACTATAAACTTTAAAACAAATGAATGATTGTCCTTTGTCAGACCCTCGACATCTCCTCATCCTCCTTTACGAGTTCTAACCGCTCATTCACTCTCGAGTCTTCCATCAATTCACACGATTATCCTCGCGAATAACCCAAATTTGACGATTATCTCACCAAAAGCGCTCGAGAATAGCTCACTCGTTTTCAGGTAGATTTTTGAGATCAATCTCTGTACAATTTCAAATTGCTTTTCTTTTCAGCTTAGACATCTCGAATTGCTCTCTAAAATCAATCTCGATGAATCTATTGCAGAGTGTTGCACAAGCACAGGTTTATAAATAAATCAATCTGTACTTTTGAGAAATATTCTACTAAATATTAGCTTTGTTTTTTTTCTTTTGTTTTCAGATTTCGGGAAACCCGTTGGATTGCGGCTGTGAGGGGAGCTCGTTGGATCGGATCTCGACAACGATTGTCGATTATCCAGATGTTGAATGCTTAGATCGAAAAGGAGAACTTTATAAGTACGGTGATAACAAGAGTAGGGATAAAAGTACGCGTGGATTAGCTGAAGTGTAGCTATCAAAAAGCTATCAAAAAGCGAAACATCTAGATCAAGTCAAGCCAAATCTAGACTCAAATTGAAGCTAAAAGCCACGTCTACCGAAACCAACCCAAAGCCAGACTCGATTTGACTTTGTTTTGTGTTTGAAGTTTTGATCTAAGAACAGCACTGCAAAGTACGGTTGAAGTACAGGAGTGAAAAGGAAAGCTTTCAGCAAAGCAAAGCTATAGTCATTCCCTAAAGCATCTTCAGCAGACAGCAATTATATCTCTTACGAGCAAAATATTCGACCCAGGCCGATTCGAACCCTCGACCTCCCGCACTGAGCCTTCGCACTAAGTCCAAGCCTAAGCCTAAGCCTAAGCCTAAGCCTCAAGCGCGCTAACCACTCGGCCATTCACTCCCTTGCCGTGTGGGCAAGGGGATTTTGAACTTATACCTAGATAGCCGCGAATTTGCAGACTCTCCTCCGTCGCCTCGCCCCTATTTTCCCTGTCCGATCCTTGTCCACCCGAAGTGATCCTACCATTTGATGAAAATCTCTATGCAAGTGTTGGATCGACTTTTTCCATCTATTGTGCACCAAAGAAAGGTTTGCATTCGGATATAATCTACAGTCGAACTTCG
Source organism: Mesorhabditis belari (assembly GCA_958450365.1). NCBI lineage: Eukaryota > Metazoa > Nematoda > Chromadorea > Rhabditida > Rhabditidae > Mesorhabditis > Mesorhabditis belari. Next base: position 2,614,278 of record CAUEEP010000737.1, on the reverse strand, counting down.
ATATAACGAATCGCTCGGGACCAAAAACTTCCATATAACAAACCTAAAACGCGCCTCAAATTTTCTGCGTAGCGGCCCTGGACGGCGACTGATTGCATTTGGCTGGGGCAGCGACGCAGAAATTTTGGGCACGTTTTAGAATTTCAAATTCGTTTTATCGAACTCGTTATGTCGAACTTCGACTGTAAATATAAAAGACAAGTGTCTGTCTGTCTGTCTTTCTGTCTGTATGTCTGTCTTTCTGTCTGTATGTCTGTCTGTCTGCCTGTCTGTCTGTCTGTCTGTCTGTCTGTCTGTCTGCCTGTCTGTCTGTCTGTCTGTCTGTCTGTCTGTCTGTCTGTCTGTCTGTCTGCCTACCTGCCAGTCTATCTGTCTGTCTGTCTGTCTGTCGGAAAATTTGATCGTCTACTTTTTTAAAAGTTAAAAACGCGCTAAACCAGACTCCTTTTGTGCCTCGGCGGTTTACGGGAGACCGTGCCCGAGATGTTAACGTCTAAAACGACCGCTTTAACTAAAGGAATCAAGCTATGCGTTAACCACAAAACACCCAGCTGATGTTTTAGTGTAAAATATAATCAGAAAGTATCAAAAATTTCAGAAACTGATCACCTCGAGTGGACATTTCCAAATGGAAGTGTCGTTGGTGGAGAAGAGAATACGGTAGGAAAACTCTCATTTGAATAACTTTTCATTTCCTAGAATCACGTCGATTTCGAAGGCGTTGACTTTTTCTCTTCAACTCTTTACTCGCCGAACAAACAAAAGCCGATTCGACCCAGGTTCGAACTTTAAAATTTATGTGTTTCTAGACAAAGGTAAAAATTTCTTTTTTTTTGGCAGCCTTTTTTGGTTTTTTGGTTTGGCAGCCTTTTTTGGCAGGTAAAAATGTCTTTTTTTTACTTCAAGATTAGCAGAGATTTGTGTCAAATTTTCAAATAAACTTTACAGCTAAATTCGAATGCTTCATTCATATTTTTAAAAAAAGAAAATATCTGCCAAAAAGTTACAAGTTTCTAGAGAAATTTTGACTGATTACGAGTAGTTCTGATCACTTTAAAATGATCTGACTTTTCTGATGATTGTCTAAAACGAAAGAATTCACTTGAGAACAACAATGATATTGCTTTCTGAAGATTACTGTCTCTTTGAAATCTCTATGACTGAATTTTGTTTTTCTCAGAGTCTCTGTGACGAAAGAGTCCCTTCGTTTGGACGTTGTTCTACCCGTCGATGCTGGTGTTTACGAATGTTCAGTGTTCAGAGGGAAACAGAGAGCGACGAAAAGAGTCAAAATGATCGTTCGAACGCCGAAAATCGAGCTCTTTTTGCATGAAGTGGATGAAAAGTTACCGTAATCTTTTTAATAAAAGCTCATCTTAGATTGGTGCTCATTATGCATCGGTCTCTTGGAATGACTCACTTCGGATCGATGCGGCTGATCGAGTGGCTTTGCATCTGACAGTCACTGATGAAACGGGTGAGTTAGTAAGCTAATCCAGTAATTTACAGTAAGCTAATCCACTTTATGCTTCTGAAATTTTGGTTATACGGTAGCTAGGTCAAAAAATGATCAGTACAGATACCAAATTTCCTCTAATAAACGCCCCCCTCGACTAACTTTAGACGCTTCGTTCTCAGCCTCTTTTTGATATATTTTTATGTTTAATATACCAAAAGATAGCCCTTAATGTCTTCTATCTTTTGGTATATTAAACATAAAAATATCTCAAACAGAGGCTGAGAACGAGGCGTCTAAAGTTGGTCGAGGAGGAGAAGGAAATACGGTAGTATACAATGATTTCAACTACAGTAATCTTCCATAATTTGATCTTTTCCATTGCCAGGTGCCCGTCAACGTGCCGTCCAATTATCTCTCCTTTCCCCGTGGCTTTCCTACAGTATTCTCCGGCTACGTCCCAATCACAATTACACGTTTTGTCTAAAATATTCGCTCGTCGAACGACAACCGACGTTTGGATCGAGCATTTTGAGCAGTGATGTTGAGGTGTGTTTAGAGAAAAAGAACTTGAAACCGAATCCTTTTCCAGGCAGCTTCTCCCCTCCTCGAGTCTTGTCTACTCGTTCGCACTCTTCCCTCATTACCCTTCTGGGAGCAACTCTCCACCTCAACCCTTGTCCTCTTCTTGGCCATCGCCTCGGCTCTTCTCGGTCTTTTCTGTTTTCACACACTCTTTGCTCGACTCCACGTATGGCAGCAAGCAAAACACAGGTAAAGATAGACATTATCGAAGCTGAACCTAAAACGATTCGTAGTTAGTTTTGCTTTTCTCTTGTGCATTACTTTGATTGATGCATTTATATCCAAATTTCTCATGAAATTTCCCCAGGTCTCGTCTCAACCAATCAATCTCCGGCCAATCATTTCTCTCTCACTCATCCTCTGCTCACAGCGCTCACCCGCACACCTACGAAAATGGAGTACCGGTGAGGGGAAAGTTTGGAGTTTTTGTTTTTGTTTTTGACGATGACGACGATGACGATGACGATGACGATGACGATGACGATGATGACGACGATGATGACGATGACGATGGCGACGATGACGAACAGAGAACCTGAAAATTGATAATACTTTGTGAATTTCATTAATTTTCATTAATTTCATTAATCAAAGAAAGAAACCACTAAAACCTAAAGAATTCAGAACTCTTCCTCTTCCCACTGCCATCTTTCCTCATTCCCCTCGAATCGTCTCACCAATCGACCGACAACTCTACGAATAGTACAACAAGATATCGCTTTGTGAATTGGCTAGAGTTGTTTTATTCTGTAAAATCAAAGAAGCTTTTCTATATTGATCTCAAGCTACACAATTTGCTCATCTTTTCAAGTGCAATAAAACATATTTTTGCCAACTTCTTTGAGATACAATTTATGATTGGAAACAGACAGCTTAACTGTTCATAAAAGCCTTTACAATTCAAGAGCAAGCACAAAACAAAAACTAAGTAATGATAAGAAACATGGGAAATCACATCTTTTCACGTATGATTGGACTTTATATGCAATCACTTGCGCTTTTAAGAAAATTTTACCGTTTCTACTTGTGGAAGAGATTTCATTGATTGAGATCAAGTTTCAAAAAAAAATGCTTAAAAGTCGGCCATTCTTTTATCCACTTTTATTCTTTCACAGATTTAGTGGCAGAGCTTCAATTGAACTTCTTTTTCCATAAAAGCTTTTGTCAAATAGGTTTAGTGATGGATGTTAGTTGAGAGATACGAGATTTGCAAAATCAGGACACTCGAAGACAATAAAAGAACAAACGAGATACACAACAGAAAAGCCCAGCATTGAACTCTAGCATTTATGGACAAGCATAAACAAGTACTACAGTCTGTAATCAATACTAAAAAAATTTCAAATCTCGTACACGCTGAGTGTTCAATTTTTGGCAGTCTTTGCAATTTCTTTGCTCATTTTTTCCTTTGAATTTGACTATGCAACATTTATTAGTAAAAATAAAACCAGACTAAAACACAAACATTCACACAAAAAAAAACAAATAAACATTTACCATAAAATCGCACAGATTTCTACACAAAAACGAAGCGATCGATCGATCGATTTAGCCGATTCCATCCATATAGTCGTCCGAGTTTTGTCCACGCGAGCCATTTTGTTTCCTGAATCAGTAAATTAAGAAATACCTTTTGATGGTCTTGTTACTTTTATAAAAGGAAAATCTTACTTGGATTTCGGACGACGATCGGTGAGCACTCTTCTTTCTTCAACGATTCGCATTCCACTCGAGAGTCCGACCTTCTCATAGGGCACTGCTGATCGTGGAGTGACAAGTTCGCGCCTAAAATATTTACATTAACAAACACGATTGTCACTAACGCGTGGAATGCGTGTGGAGTCTTTGAGAGGCCAAGCATTGCCGGTGTCGTTAAAAGCCGATTTGCGGAGCATATTGGCGATGGCACAGATCCACTGCTAGTCTAAATATAAAGTATTTGAATAGGCAGCCGACTTGAAGTAAACCCACTTGAAAGGCGGCTGCAAGATGTCGACGTGTATTTGGACCTTGTTCCTAAACACAAAATGTTATGTCGAAGAAATGAAGCCCACTATAATTGGAGTGCTTGTCACCGTCTCAATAAATGACAATGAGAGGGAGTCGTTCGTTCCAAGGCCCGAATCTGGTGTTTTTCCTAATATAAATTAAATACCACGAAACAATTTGATACCTGGCGCGGCAGACATGTAATCTGGTTGCGGTAAAGGCTGGTGGCGCAAACGTTCCATTTGATTTTTCAGCTGCTCATTCTCTTTGCGCAATCTTTCCACGTGTTTCAGCAACTCTGTCCGCTCTTTGACAAACTGCCTAAAGAAACTTTTATAAGAAAGTGTAAGTTTATTTTTTGTAGCTTACTATTTATCTTTGTAAAAGCTTACTGTTCTCTTCCTTTTTGCTTTTCGAGTTCACAGCGCACCGATTTTGCAAAAGTGACGGCTTTCTGGTTCTTGTCGGAGAAGTGTCGCACGAGACCATTCTTGTGGCGCTGTTGGAACTCGATCACACGTTGCATCTCTGTCATACATTCTTGTGCGACATCCTTCAAAGGTCGGAAGAGGTTCTAAAAGAGACACAACTTTACCAATAAGCCTAACAAACTCGAAATTTCGTTTGAATATTTCGATTGATGTCCATATATTGAACCTGCGTCTTCTTACAGAGCAAACAAGTGGCGGCCTTTGCAAGTTCAGCGCCTGAATGAAAACATGAATAATATACGGACTAAAGTCGCAAACCTTTTGCGCAGCAATTTCTACAGAAGATGTGTCCACAAGAGACGAAGTAGTAATGGTTGCCGCCTCCTGCATCCGGTACTGTGTAGCAGGCGTTGCAATGGAGCCAACGATCAACGGCTGCCGTAGGTTTAGCGCTCCCATCTCCGCTATTCATCGCCAGCTCTCCAGTGTAACTAAAGTAGAAAATGCATCAAACCGCAAACATTGGCTAAAAAAGGGGAAAAGAAGATCAAAATGGTTTGATTCGGTTGGGCTTGGATGCTATTATAGTTGAGGGGAAAACAGGTTTTACAGAACAAGAAATCATGGAACTATGACGATTGCGCCGCAAGCCAAAAACAAAAATTGAGCATACGAAATTTACGCACGCAAATTTTGTATGAAATTTGCGTACGCAAATCTTCAACTCTTTACTCGCCGAATAAACAAAAGCCGTTTCGACCCAGGTTCGAACTTTAAAATTTATGTGTTTCTAGACAAAAGTACGCACGCAAATTTTGTGTTGAAAGACCAGAAGCGAAAATTGTGCCGAGCATATTTTCCGCCGACAAACATTGCGCCGCGCACAAAACGAAAATTGCACCGAAAAAACTAGCGCTAACCCACTGCTAGAAACAACATTTTTTATGTTTCTGCGCTTTTTCTCTTACTTTGGCTCCCCTCCCCCACTTTTTGCACGCATTCCGCCAACAATTTGACAACCCGACACTTATTCTTCATTCTTTTGACTTTGCTGCCTTGTTTTTATCTTGTTTTATTTTATTTCACTATAAATTTGTTATTTTTAGTGTTAACCCTCGGTCAAAAGCGTCTTTTTCGGATGTCCCTTTGCACATTCGATGAGTTGAACGGGCAGGTTGGCGTTTATAGAATTTTTAATTAGAATAACTCAAATGCGTGCTAGTTCAATGATAAAATTTCATTACTGGTCACTTTGCAACCGTCTGTTTTATCTATTAACTTTTTCTAATTTCAGAAGGGAAATCTGTCAACAAGTGAACGTCTCTTCATAGTTTTGGCGAAGAACCAAGTAAGAACGTTTGTTTTTATGCTCTACAGGGTGTTCCAAAAAAAGTAAGTTCAGCGCGATTTTTCTCAGAACTTCTAGTGGCTCCTCCTGGTGGTTGTTGTGGTGCCAAAGTGAATATTTTGGGCGGGCAAATTTTTGACATTTTCACTTTTTCCCGATTTCATGACTTTCTACTTCCTATAAATGAAATTTCTAAGCCACCATGGTTACCACCACCGTATGTGCTACCACCATGAGATTTTTGCCATAAAATTGAAACTTTCTGCTGGCATCGTGGTGTCATATTAGAGTTAACATGTAAACTAAGATTTATAACCAAATACTTTATCCATACTAGAACATCCAGTAATCTCTTGTACATAAAACTCTTTTAAATCGCAATGTTCAAAGAGGCAGCCATGTTCTACTCATGAGCTACTAACCAATAAAGTCTTTGGCTAAAAATCTTAGTTTGTATATTTGTTGTGTCCGATTTAGATTCAATCTAAATCGGACGTCCGATTTAGATTGAACTTATCGCGGACGTCCGATTTAGATTACAGTCTATATCGGACGTCCGATTTAGATTCAATCTAAATCTTATATGGATTGAACAATAATATAAACATGCTTAATATATGTTCTTAAGCGTTTTCTGTAGTTTTCTGCATTTTTCAAAGGTCTTTTATTGATTACAGTCTATATCGGACGTCCGATACAGATCGAACAATAATAAACGTGCTTAACATATGTTCTTTGAAAAGCGCAGAAAATTGCAAAAAAACGCATAAGAACATATATTAAGCACGTTTATTATTGTTCTATCTGTATCGGACGTCCGATATAGACTGTAATCTAAATCGGACGTCCGCGATAGGTTCAATCTAAATCGGACGGAAATCTAAATCGGACACAACATATTAACTTTAATATGATACCACGATGCCAGTAGAAAGTTTCAATTTTATGGCAAAAATCTCATGGTGGTGGCAACCATAGTGGCTCAGAAATTTCATTTATAGGAAGTAGAAAGTCATGAAATCGGGAAAAAGTGATAAAATGTCAAAAATTTGCCCGCCCAAAATATTCACTTTGGCACCACAACAACCACCAGGAGCCACTAGAAGTTCTGAGAAAAATCGCGCTGAACGGACTTTTTTTTGGAACACCCTGTATATGTAATATTTAATTTACAATTGAAGCATTAGGTTGGGGAGTATGAAATGGCAGCGTCTTTGGACGAACTTTTGAAAAAACTAAACCATAACTTTTTCTCAAATTTTTTTCTAATAACAATAAAAGTTTTGTTGAGTATACACCAAAATTTCATTCCGATCTGATGCACAGTTTTTGAGAAATGAGGGAGGATGTCTTAAAAAGTCGATCTTGGGGGGGGGGACAAATGCGACTTTTTCGCCCTGGACATTTGCGCACCTTTTTTTTGCTGGAAAAGGCCTTAGGAAAGGCCGTAGAGCTTCGAAAATATTTCGAAAATTTTTCCATATAAGGGAATCGTATGCGTAGATTCCGAATTTCGACAAATCAGACCTCGCTGACACGTCAAATTTGGGCTAAAAGGCAAAAACTGCGGAAAAGCGTTAAGTTGCGTAGTTTTTGCCTTTTAACCCAAATTTGACGTGTCAGCGAGGTCTGATTTGTCGAAATTCGGAATCTACGCATACGATTCCCTTATATGGAAAAATTTTCGAAATATTTTCGAAGCTCTACGGCCTTTCCTGGCCTTTCCGCAAAAAGGAAGGATGTCCAGGTGCCAAAAAAGGTCGCATTTGTCCCACCCCCGATCTTGGTCTATTTTTCCTTAAAATCCAATCCGCTAAAAATTTGCAACAACTTGCTAGATTCAAAAAACGTTTGAGCCAATATGTTTGTACAAACTTTTTAACCAAAATAAACACAAAATTCAAATTTTCCTTAACCAAAAATTTTCGAATAGGAACTTGTCACCTTTTGAGAATACATGAGATATTTTTGAGAATACTATTCCCAGGACTCAGACACGTCATTTTTTAATCTTCAATTTTTATTATCAGCCTTGATTTATTATCTTATAAAATAGCCGTTTTAACTGAATGCTACGAGTATTTTTGTTACAAACATCGTCACGTAGGTAGTTAAAAATCGATCTTTGGCATATTCATCGCCATTTCTCAAAAACTGCATCAGAGCGGGATGAAATTTTGGCGTATAATCAAAAAAAAATTAAATTGTTATTAGAAAAAGTTATGGTTTAATTTTTTTCACAAGTTCGTCCGAAGACGCCGCCATTTCATACTCCCCAACCCAATACTATTGAATTTAGGTACGACGGAGATTCTCACTAATCGAGACAAAGAATTAGTCGAAGACGATGGAGTTTAAGGATGCCTGAAGTTAAGAATTGATCAACTTGCTTTTTCAATTTTAACCTTAGGGTATCATAAAACAACCATCCACTCAACTAGTGGTCGTCCGGTGTTTCATCATCAAGAGGTGTTTGAAGTTCGCTACAACGATGCACAAAGTTGCTTTCACCATTCCTCAGATGTTCCCTCAAAATCGACAAGCAAGAAAATTTCAAAGAGCGACACTTGGCCGTCACTAACCCTATTCGTCTACCACTTTCTCTTGACTAACTTTTTGGTTTATCCATTTATATATCGTAAATACTGTAATAGTACCCCACCACCCTCGTACAGTCGCGTAGTCGCGAAAGTTTTTTAGTTTATCTCATTTTTTCAAAGCGCCCGTACTTCCAAAAAAATAGCCCTGAATTTCAGCTATTTTTGATACCTAAGCGCGCATTGTCGCATAAGCCAGTGTCAAGAAAAACGCGTTCAAAGCGAGACTACGCAACACGCCGCACCGTCATTATGGGGGTAGGGTACTATTACAGTATTTACGGTAGGTTTCTTACGCTATTACTACTTTTAACGCTGTAAAAAGTTGTTGTTGTGCTCTTTTCACTTACGGTTATACAGGTTTTGTTTGTTAATACAATTTTAAAATCTCATTTTTAAAACGCACCTATAATTTTTAAAGGTCTTACGAAATGCATTTGCTACAAAGAAACACCGACAAACAACCATGTGCTGAGCACTCAAGCAACAATGTTTGCATTTAAAACATTGTGATTGAACTTAAATTCGATTCTGCTTCATCAAAAAACAAGTTTCAATGAAATAACTCAAATCCTTCGGCGTAAATTTCGCAGCTTAAAAAAATTGCGCAAATTTCGTATGCTCAAGTTTCGTTTTTGGCTTACGGCGCAATTTTCGCGGCGTCATGTCATTTCCCGAAATTATGTTTGCAACCAAGTTTTTAGTTCACGCAGGCTTCTAACAAGCCTTAATACTCAACAGTAAAACTTACTTTCTGGGAAAACGAAAAGCGGCAACGATTTCCTTTAATCTTTCTGGACTTTTATCCTACAACCCCTTTCAAGCTGAATATTTTCTAATTCCCCAATGCTTTGCATGAAATGGGGCAGCCGCGAAGACAGTGACAATGTTTTGTGCAGTTAAAAACATACGTAAAGAAGAATTTATTGACAACTAATGCCAAGTTTCAACGCGTTAAACCGAGACACACAGGAAAGTTTCTCCAAATGCATAAATGAGGGAATAAAGACTTTTGATAATGAAGAGAATAAATAAATAAGTTTCATGGTCCGTTACAAATGTACACATATGCGGGTCATTATGGCAAGACGAGCTCTCCACGATAGCTGCCAGCGGGAAGAACGCTCACGTCGATTCCATTGAAGTATGCGTGATGCAAGGCCTTTTTGGATGAGATACGACAAGCCGGATCAAAAACCACCATCATCTAAAAGAACAAATTAGGCTACTCATAGACTATGATTTCCTTGTAATTTATAGTTTGGTTAATGTTACCCTCAACAAATCGACAGCCGCGGCAGACATGTAGTCGCTCAACTTGTCATCCATCATGCCAGTGTTTTTCCATTTTGGGAAGCTCGGCTTGTAGTCTTCTAGGTTTGATACCCCAGCCCAATCCTCTTCCGTAGGTGTTCCCAACAACCTAAAGTTAACCAATATCAAAAGGTATGCAAAAACTCACTTGAAAATGCGAAAGAGCTGATCAATTTCGGAGTCCCCTTGGAATAGAGGCTTTTTAGTAGCCATCTGAATTGTTTGAGATCAACTTATTGTCAGAAGCTAAATTAACCTCCGCGAAAATGCAAGCAATGCTCCACATATCTACACCCATTGAATAACGTTTTGCGCCGAGAAGCACTTCAGGAGCACGATACCAAAGCGTCACAACCTAAAATATTTCTGTTTAAGCTCGTTAAATCGTAAAAACCTCGTGTGTATAAGCTCGAACAGGAATTCCAATTGCGCGTGCCAGACCAAAATCAGCCAACTTGATAGCACCCTTTGCATCAACGAGCAAGTTTTGCGGCTTCAAGTCTCGATGGATAACCCTTCGCTAAAAACATTGTAAAATTGCATTGTTTCAATAACCAACCTGGTGACAGTAACAGATTGCTTGCAAGATTTGGAATAAGTAGCTCTGAGTTGTCACATTGTCGAGTTGTGTATTTGGTGGCAATTGATCCAGGTACTTTTTCAGATCCATCGAAAGAAACTCGAAAATCAAATAGAGCCGATTTTCCTAAAATAAAAATTAGCACAAATCATTACAATTTTACCGACCTGCATGATCACATCGATGAGTGAGACGACATTAGGGTGCTTCAGTTCTTTCAGAAGCGAGATCTCACGGATTGCTGTTGATGGAACCCCTTCGTCTTCAGCCTAAAATATGCTTGCAAAGTAGAAATTCAAACAACAACCTCCAAACGAATCTTCTTCAGTGCTACCATTTGGTTAGTCTTTCTGTTTCGACCTTTGTAGACGACTCCATAAGTTCCCTCTCCGATCTTTTCTAGTTTGACGAAGTCATCAAGCGAAAAGCGTTGTGTCATCTAAAAAACTACAATCAAATAAGTAAGTGACAGGTGGCACACGCTAAAACAGAAGATGTTTATCATGAAGACACAAAGTGCCAAGCAAAGTTTAAGAAAGTTTATTAAACGTTATCTAAAGGAATGAATTCTGGATGCTAAGGAGATTGAGCCCAGGTTCAAAATCAAGACTTTAGCGTGCATAATTTTCCTTACGCCCATCTGATTCATAGATAAATCAACAAGTCCGTACTAGTTATAACTTATGATACCCAAAGATTCAAATTCAAAATCAAATCTTTTGAACAAGCGCCGTGACTTGCCGCTTTGGGACCACTCAAAGCATATAACCACACCAGAAAAAATAACATGAGTAATCAATTCAGCGTTAAGAGCGCTTCATTTGCATTTAGAACTAGATAAATAAATACTTTATTCGGCTAAAAATAAAACAACAAAAAAATACAACCCTAGAGTTAAATGCATTTTTCTTTTTTTTTGCGGTGGTGGTTTACGGTGGCATACGAAGACATCCATCGATTCGAATGATTTCTCCATTAAGATATCTAAAAATCATATGATGATTTCATTTAAATATTAAAACTTACTGATTTTCGATGATATGACAGACAAGAGCACCATATTCTTCCGGATTGCCAAGGCGCGATGGATTTGGGACGAGTTGAGATAAGAACTTCTGCACTTTCTCGGGTAGATTTGAAAGCAGCGGTGTGTTGAAAAGGCCAGGCGCAATCGTCATGAAACGGATTCCATCTTCAGCAAAGTCACGAGCTAACGGGAGCGTCATTGACACAATCGCTCCTTTCGAGGCAGCATAGGCTGACTAAAAATATAATACATTTTTGAAACAAGGCTCGGAACACCTGCCCAATTTGACCATCAAAAGCCGCAATTGAAGCTGTGTTGATGATGACTCCTCGTTGGTTCGATGTGTCCTAAAAACAGTTTAAATCAAGGTTTTCATTACAAGCTTACCTTTTGATTTTCTCCAATTAGCACAACTCCGTGGCGTATTACGTTAAACGAGCCGAGAACGTTGACCTGAATTTATTCGTTATATTACGTTAAGAAAAGAAATACGTCGATAGTTTTCTTGATTTTATCCATGGGTATCAGGCTCTTCTTGTTGATGGAATAAAGTTTGAAGGCCATCGCAACACCAGCACAGTTGACTACAGCGTCACATCTAAATTTGGGGTTTCGATTATCACAAAACTAAAAATTACCTCCCGAATTTGTCCTTAACTTGTGCGAATGCGTTTTGAACTTGCTCCTCATTTGAGATATCCGCCGGCGCGAAGAGAACTTTTGAGCCAAGCTCTTTCGCCACTTCTTCTCCTTTTGATGACGGTAAGTCGACGATCGCAACATTGGCTCCTAAAGTAGTAAAGATTAGAAGTGCAAAACAATCTACACTGTAACATCCGTTATTTGTAAGTATTTTTATTTTACAAATAACGGGTGTTACTTTAGCTAACAAAAAGTTGATTACCCTCGTTGCTTTTGATGTCATTATCTTCTCATATCAACCCATTATCCGTAAAGCCCAAACAACTAGCAAACACAATAAAACAAAACTCACCCCTCTGCACAAGTTTATTTACTGCTCCTCGGCCCAATCCTGAAGCGCCTCCGGTGACAACGGTAGTTATTCCTTTGATCCCACGGAGCACGGACATCTGAAAAAGCACAGATAGAACCAGAAAAATAGCAGATGATAAAAAAAAAGGTCAAACTCAAAAGTGAATTCGGGGAGAAGCTCTGAAAAAAATCGAAAGCCCTTAGCTTGACTTTGCTACCTATTAAACTCTATTTTAAAGTAGCTAGAGGATCAACTAGGATTGAGCCAGTAGGTAAACGCTACAACTAAGCTTTACAAATAATCCCAAACGCGAATTATAAAAGTACGGAAAAGAATGAAATTTGCGTGTCCATCAAGCTCTAAATGTGTTTCAAAAGGTCCACAAAACTTTAGATATTCAGCTATTCACCCAGATTCTTTTACAAATCGCCGTCTGTCGCGACTACAAACGTCATTTGGCATTCTGCCGGCAACTTCTTTATTTCTTTTCTACTGTGCCATTTTTTCTTTCCCCTTTCCTAATTCGCTATTTCTTCAAGCGTAATGCTTTTCAAAAATTATTCTTTTTGAGAATAAAGTGTCGCAAGAACACTTTAATTTGAGGGAAAATGATCCCGATGACGAGAACGCGAAAAAGATGCGTAGAGAATGTTTCTTTCTCATTTTGCATCTAATAATGAATTTTTTTATGATTCAGGGTTAAATGGCAGAAGTGCCACATTTTGTCTTGTACGAACACGCCGTCGGATATGCGCTCTTCAAGGTGAAGGAATTTGAGGACGCTGGGCTCATCGTTCCTGAGGCAAGTTTCCTTTATGAATTAGGTATGAAATTTTTGTTGGATTGTTTTGATGGTTGAAAGCCATTGGAAAGTTGTGAACAAAAATGCTCAATCTAATTACCTGACAAATAAAACCATTTGTTTGTATAGTTAGTGAAATTTTTTCATTAAATGTCTATTCAATTTAAATGTTTGCAGGTTGACGAAGCACTTTCAAATGTCGCGAAGTTCTCCACGATCGTCAACTTGGTTGCCTTCGATCCGTTCAAAAACACCGAAGCGGCTCTGGAAAACTGCAACGCGATTTCGGAAGGAATGGCTCATCATGATCTAGTGCGGTTCTTGGAGGAGAATTTGCCAAAGAAGAAGAAGGTTCTTTTGTGTTTTCGGCTATAAATTTTTGACTTTAGAAGACGATTGTTGGATTGAACGACGGAAAACTTGCCAGTGCTCTCGTTGAAGCGATTCCCGATCTGAAGCCAACGTTTGGAGGTGTTATCACCGAAATTCTCCGCGGCATTCGAGTGCACTTCGAAGCTTTGGCTAAGAATCTGCCTCATCACTCGCTCTCCAAGGCACAGCTATCACTTGGACATTCTTATTCGCGCGGCAAGGTAACGTTGTTGATTTTACACTTAAATGCCGCTTCTTTTCATTTAAAATTAGATGATTGATAAACCACGTTTGATAGCACATTTAAAAATCTCAATTGTGTTTCTTTAGGTCAAATTTGATGTACATCGCGTCGACAACATGGTGATTCAATCGATTGCACTTCTTGATCAGCTTGACAAGGACATCAACTTGTTTGGAATGCGCATCCGTGAATGGTATTCTTACCATTACCCCGAGCTCTACAAGATTGTTGGTGATCAATACAAATATGTGAAATGCGCAGTTGCAATTCTTGACCGAAACAAGTCGTCCGAGGACCCGGAGCTTGCAGCAAAGTTGATGGGTTGGTTTTAGGGCTTTTCTTATTGCTTGTTATAAACTTTATCAGGTTAATTTTCATCTTCTAGAAATTGTCGAAGACGAAGACAAAGTGAATGAAATTATTGAAGCCTCAAGAACGAGCATGGGTATGGACATCTCTGAGCTCGATTTGATGAACATTGAAAAGTATGCTTTGTTTTTTCTTTTGTTAGTTTAACATTTTTTCTAGATTTGCTTCACGAGTGGCATCTTTAACTGAGTACCGTCAGCGACTTCACGGGTATATCAAGGACCGGATGAACAGCTGCGCTCCATCACTTTCTGCTCTTATTGGAGAGCAGGTTTAAAGAATACATAGAAAATTGCTTTATAATACTGTTTTAGGTTGGTGCTCGATTGATCTCTCACGCTGGATCACTTACTAAGTAAATACTGACGTTTATTATTGCTATAATCAAGTTTTTTAGTTTGGCGAAATATCCGGCTTCCACTGTACAAATTCTTGGTGCTGAGAAGGCGTTGTTCCGTGCCCTCAAGACACGAAGTAAGTTTTTGTTTCATTGTTTCATTGTTTCATTTTAGCCAATACTCCAAAGTACGGTCTACTTTTCCACTCTGCTTTCATCGGCCGCGCATCTGCAAAGAATAAAGGACGTATTTCCCGCTTCTTGGCCAACAAATGTACAATTGCTTCCCGAATAGATTGTTTCTCTGATGTGGGTGTAATTTCATGTATACAATCAAGAATAATTTAGGTACCAGTGTCTACTTTCGGTGAACATTTGAAGGCTCAAGTTGAAGAGCGTTTGCGCTACTTCGACACAGGTTTGGCAAAAATGTCTTTTGTTGTATTATTAAGTTTTTAGGAGAAGTGCCAACCAAAAATGTTGAAGCAATGAAAGCAGCTGAAGGTGAGGCTGTTGAAGCACGTGAGAAGGTTCTGAAGAAGAGAAAGAAGGCCGCCAAGAAAGCAAAAAAGAGTGTTGGAGAAGTGGAGGCAATGGTAGCTTTTATCAAAATTTTCTTGTAGTTTTTGCATTTAGGAAGCTGATGAAGAGCCACCAAAGAAGAAGGGAAAGAAGATTGAGGAAGAATTAGTTAGTTTTCACTCAATTGTGTGTTTAACCCAAATTTTAGGCCGAAGTTGCGGTCGAAGCATCGGGCAAGAAAAAGAAGTCCAAGAAAGGCAAAGCTGAGGCAATGGATGAGGACTAATTTATAGTTGACTTGATTGTTGCATTCGTTGTTATGATTAAGATTTGTTATTGTTACACCTTGTTACTTTTTGTTATGTTAAAACTTTTTTAGTATAAATGTTAATTCAATAAAAACTGAGCACATAAAATGAAGAAAATCTGCAACAAACGAAAGCCTGAAAAAATTTGTTTCACGCTTGAGAAGTTTTTGCAGATCTCGATCCTGTCACAGGTTGATGGTAGAACGTCAGTACTAGTGGCAATTTCTGGCTACCCGCTGCCTGGGTATCTTGTCTTCTTTTGGCCTCTCTTTTTCTAAGCGATTATTTACATAAGCTTTGCGCACAGAGCTCCGTGTGTGCCACGCATCTATCGCTAAGAGGAGAGAGAGGGACAGATTGGGGAAGAAGAGGGGGCTGCTCTGAACTTTTGGCTGACACATATGCCCCATCTCATCCGCTCGTCGCTTTTGTAGGGTTTGCCTCCTCCTGTCTTTGAGATCAAGTTTTATTGACTGGTTTTGGAGGGGTTTTTGTTTGATTTGTTAGACACACCGGTGTCAATTGTTAAGTCGTTATTGTTAGAAATGCTACACTAAAATAAACCAAACTTACATTTCCACTTTGATTTTATTTGTGCTTTAAGGCCTAAAAATCTTTTAACCTTTTTTTACCGAAGTCTTCAATGCTTTTGTGTTGATGAAAGGGAGAGCAAAGTATCGTATTTCTTTTTTTCCCTCGTCTCTTTTCGATCCAAAGTCACACTTTTCGACAGTCCATCACTCTCTCCTTTGATGGGAAAAATTCGCTAAAGAAAACGCTAACACTTTTTTTGACGTCTGATATGATTCTTCGTTAGCTTGAGTATTTTTTAAATAATAGAATAATTCATGCAGTATTTTTGTAATTATCTTATCTAGATAAAGTACTTTTAAAGCTTGCACTTAGTTCAGTTTCAGCTACCACTTTGAAATTTTGTAAGTATCGTACATAGCTATCGTAAAGTACACAAATAACTTTGAAAGTATCGTACATAGCTATCTTTGCGGTTTTCTTAAGTGGTTTCTTTGAAGCTTCAACAATTGGAAATCGTTTACCTTAATCGATAACAGAAATTTAGTATTCATTGTCTTTTTTTAACACTCAAACATATCGAGTTTCAAATTACCTAATTTCTAATTATTCTAATTAATTAACGTCTAACAATTGTGCCCATTGTTTATGTGTGTTCGATGAGCGTTTCCATGGAAGAGCGGTGAAGCCTTGTCTTTGGGAAAAAAAGAAGAGAAAGGTGACCAATTGAGCGCCGTTTCTTTGCACCTGTCTTCTTTTTGACGCATTATTATCCATCTATGTTCATTGTCAACGTTTTTATATAAAAAAAATTGAATACTTTCCCTTTTGTATCACCAAGTTGACACTTAGGGCTTATGGCTTCTCATTTCTGCTTTATCCTCAAATGTTAATGATCATTTGAACGAATTAAATGGAAATGAGAAAGGAAGTTAATGAATGTGTTAATTGGGAAGTTGTTAATGCTTCGTTATTATAGTTCGATCAGTTCCAACTTTGCAGTTTTGTAATTAAAATTTGCTTTCTCAAAGTTGAAACTGTCAAGAAGCTGTCAGTTTTTTTAAAAATTTTGAGTCTTTTTCGGATATTTTCCTGTTATACCGCGCAAAATTTGTATTTTAAAAGCATCAAAACTGATTCCCGTTTAATCAAAACTGATTAAAAGCATCAAATTCCCGTGTTTGATTGGACTTTTGGAGATATGCGAATTTTAATAATGCTAATTTTAATAATGCTAATTTTAATAATGCTATTTTAATAATGCTATTTTAATAATGCTATTTTAATAATGCTATTTTAACTTAATAATACTATTTTAATAATGCTAATTTGTGATTAGAGAACTCTCAATAATCAACGATTCTTTAAATGACTGATTTGAACATTTTAAAGATTAATTAAATGAATGAAAATGAAGATCTTGGGGATGACCTCGTCACATAAAATCTTAATTTGCCTCATTTTTGCCTATGACGACTGTTTTAGAGATGTTATCTCATCAAATCGAGTGCCTTCTATTCTTCTATTTGGGACAAATCAGACAAAAATCAGGCTGTACATGGCTGAAGGGCATTCCCTTTTACCCCCATCCATTCCCCTTTCAAATCAGCCCATCCGATCACTCATAAAATGAGAAATACCTTCTCGGCCCTCATCTTTTTTTTTGGCTAAAATTCTGACCTTTGTCTTTTGCATGAAGATTTGCTTGTTTTTGAGAGTTTTATTTTCTTTATTAATTGGGAGTCTTATATTCTTTTTTATTTCTGGCCTTAGAAATGAAAAATGGCATTTCTGGTCTACATCTACGAAATTGTTAACTCAAACGATTAAAACTCAATTGTTAACAACATCAAATTGTTAACTAAAAATGATGATTGAAGTTTTTCTAATAGCTTACAGTTGAAGCTTACAGTTAGCTCTATCTCTTGTTTCTAGCTTGTTTTCCGTGACAGTCACTGTTAACAAGATGTTTCAGGATCAAAAACTAAGACCCTCCCAGGTCAAGTATCGATTTTAATCTAATATTTGAATTTTACACTTAAAGCAGTTTAAATTTACAATTTGTAACATTTAAATGATTAAAATTTGAAAAAATTTCAATTTAACCAATCAAAACCTTTGAATATTTGAAAGAATCGTTGAAAACTTGAATGGAACGGTGATCTGAAGACTAAAACAGTCTTCAGATCAGTTAAAACAACCACGATCTATTTCAGGACTACTAGATTTGACTACGAGTACTTGTTAAGAGACTGATATTAGTGATAATGACGGACACAGTCAAAGTCCTGAAATAAATCGTGGTTAAAACAGTCTGAAGACTAAAAAAGTCTGCTAGATTGTTTTAGCCACGATCTATTTCAGGACTTTGACTGTGTCCGTCATTATCGTTAATATCAGTCTCTTGACAAGTACTCGTAGTCAAATCTAGTAGTCAAAAGTGTCAATCAGTTACCCAATCATTCACTCATCTCTGATTCGAGCGAGAATGCTGTGTTAATGTCTCCCCTTCCCTCTTTGCCCCAAGGATTGTCCCTTCTCTTTCCCCATTCCTTTTCCCTTTTCCCTTTTCTCTACCAAATCTCATCTCGCGTGTATTACAGTTTGTGCAAACACTTTCCTCATATTTGGGAGACACATTTGCATACTATTTGCCGACATTCTCTTCTCTTTTTCCTTTTCTATCGACGACCCCCATATGATCCGTTCACAGGATTTTTCGCTCTTTTTGTCTCAGCTTTTCTTGTCTCTCAAGTTCTCAAAGTTTGCAAAATGATTTCATTTTTTTGTTTTAAATCAATTTCATCAATTTGTTCAATTCTCAACCCTAACCTTTAATGACATTCCAAAAAAAGCCTAACCTTTTTTTTGAGGAAATTCGAGAGTTCAAACAGATGCTTGTAGCTCGTAGCTCGTAAGCTCGTAAGCTCAGAAGCTCGTAAGCTCGTAGCTCGTAAGCTCGTAGCTCGTAAGCTCAGAAGCTCGTAGATCAATTCTTGAATTCATTCAAATCAATTCAAATCAATTAATTTCAATTTTTTTTAATCTAACAACTCCAACATCAATCAAGAGCAATATTTTAATATTTTGATGTCATTTTGCAATCCTCTAGCTTCAGAAATCCGAATCCTAATGCCAATAATCGCGGGTCTATTTGAGCAGTGGTTGCCTTTTGCCTTTCCATTCCACTCTTCTCTTTCATTTCATGGATTTGAGTGTGTCCCCTCTTCTCTATCGATGAATGATCGATAAGACGATCGGATCGTTTGAGAGAAAGAAATGAAAGAATATGAATCACTCCATTCATCGTCATTCTTCACTCGATGAATACGAACGAGTTAGTAAGCGTACCCTTCACCACTTCTATTCGGCACAAATCTTCTCTCACTGAACTTTTTCTTTTTCAATTTCTTTGTTTACCCCATTTCTCTCAAACAAAATTTTATGCTAAATCTTGCCGGTTTTTTTTTGAAATTTTACCATAAATAATCAGTCTAAAATACTAGGCACTTTTTTTCAGTACTAGGGATTACTAGGAACTATTTACTAGAGTACTAGGGAATACTAGAGACTATCGAGCTTCAGCGATCGAGCGATTTAACCTATTTTGTGACAAATTTTTCGATTCCGAATATCTAGATCATGTGCAATCGATTCAAATTTCCCCATTTAAATCCATTTGAAGTTTGTGAGCGAAAAAAGCTCACTTTTTAAGTGTTGCGCTAGTTGTCTGACCGCGCGAGTATCAAACGATCTTGCATTCTTCGAAGTTGTGTCATTGTGACCAAGTGATAAGTGCGCTAGGGCTTTCAACTTTTAGGTGCCGGTTTAAATAGATGTCTGAAAGGAGGGTTGACAGCATTTTCGGTTCTATTCTTAAATTCAATGACTAATCTGATAATTCAATGACTGATCATGGCACAGTCAATTCCATAATGCTTTCATTTTCTTCTGCGCCCGCTAACACTGCGGAGTTGTGGTCGAAGCAGTATTAAGCTTGTGCCTGACAGTACTCAAGCAAATGTAGAGTCAGCTAAAGCCCTAGCTAAAGCCCTAGCTAAAGCCCTAGCTAAAGCCCTAGCTAAAGCCCTAGCTAAAGCCCTAGCTAAAGCCCTAGCTAAAGCCCTAGCTAAAGCCCTAGCTAAAGCCCTAGCTAAAGCCCTAGCTAAAGCCCTAGCTAAAGCCTACTCCAATGCTAAGAAAGTGTCATCTATTCTGTAGAAATCATCCAGAGAATCGCGGTCCATTGAACGATTTTCCATTGTTCCAGGTTCCAGGATTCAAAAAAAACGGGAAACGGCTACTATAATTTGTAAAGACCCAGTTATCAGTTGCCCATTCATTGCTTCATCGATACACATTTTCTGATAGAAATTCCCTTTAAACATTGCTCATTTTGTATACATTTCCCTCCGCATTTCCCCCCTACTTTGCTCACTTTTTGTGTCCCTAATCGGCTTTCCCCTTTCCTCTCTTCTCATTTTCCCTTTCTCCCAATCTCCAATCAATCAATTGAATATTCATACTTTCCCAGAAATTCCCCCTTTTTTCAAATCTCTTTTCTGATATCACTCAGCTAATTTCCTAAACCCTTTTTTCCCCTCTTTTCTTCTTTTTCTGAATACAACCGCGTTCTAAACTAGAAAAATTGTGTTTTCTCAGTGGATTAGTTTAATGCTATTTGTGTCTTTTTTGCAAAAACTCCAAAGTGGAACAGTTTCAAATTGAATTGATTGATTGAATATTCATACTTTCCCAGAAATTCCCCTTTTTCAAATCTCTTTTCAAATTAAATCTTGAAATTGAATTGAATGTCAGTAAAAACAAAATTCTGAATCGTTTTTGGCTCTGACAAATTCAGTATAACCAAATTCTGAATCGTTTCATAGTTAAACCTTAACGTATTTCATTAAATAAACAATAACAAAAGAATAAGAATAAGAAGCTATTGGCTAATGCGATATCTGAGATTCCATCGTAATACGCAGTTTTCTCATAAATTGTGCGTTTTCTACCACCTTTCAAAAGCTATCGTATTGATGAAAGTTTTGATCTGACAGAAACATCAAAAGTACAGAGACAAGATTACGGTAGATTTTAAAAGGTGACACGTCTTTGTGACAACAGCTAGGACAACAGTTATGCATCTACCGCTTCTTCGTCTACCGCTTTGTGACAACAGTTAGGCGTCTACCGCTTCTTCGTGCATCAGCAATTGTTCCCGTAGCTTTGTAATCTTGTCTCTGTACTTTTGGTGTTTCTGTCAGATCAAAACTTTCATCAATACGATAGCTTTTGAAAGGTGGTAGAAAACGCACAATTTATGAGGAAACTGCGTATTACGATGGAATCTCAGATGTCGCATTAGCCAATAGCTTCTTGCTTATTCTTTTGTTATTGTTCATTGCATTTAACAGGAACATTACGGTAAATAAAGGAAATTATTGTAGCTTTCGAAAATTGGATTTTTTTAGAAAACGTGTTGAGACGGAGAATTCTATTGAGACTTTTGCAACAATCCAATTCCAACAATCCATAGATCTTTCTCTTAAGAATTACCCCTATTCCTTTTTCCCTTTTCCATTCAATCGTTTCCACACTACAACTAAAAGCTTTCTGGAAAAAGTAGAAAGAATTTTCTGTAGACTGTAAGAAAGAGACTGGTTTGTGTCTTTCTTCTTCTTCTTTTCTTTTCCACTCCATAATCGAATCGAATTCTAAGACGGATATGGATTTGATGATTTCTTTCTTTTCTTTTTAAATCAACAATTCTTACTGCTATTTCTACTGTACTTGTTTGTTTGTTTTTGTTTTATTCGTTTGTTTGTTTTGTTTGTTTGTTAATTTATTGAAAATCTTGGAATTGGAATTTATTGAAAAGAACTAGGAATTAAAAAAAAGAAAAATTTCCGGGGAGGGGATTGAACCCTCAGCCTAACAGACCTCTTTGCTTTCTGGCCAGATGCTCTAACCACTGAGCCATCGGGTACCTACTTGCCAGAGAAGAAAAAGGGAATACAAAGGGAAGAGAAAGAAAAAAGATAATCTGTTGTATAGTATTTGCTACTTGTAACAATTTTTGAAATCCAATTACTATGTTAATCTCTTTTTCTCAATCGATCTCTTTGAAATGAAGAGATTCAGTTCACTAGAAAAGGTCTGTTTATGTTTTTGAGCACAAAGTACATTCCAATGAAACTCGACAAGTTTTCTGTGAGGGAATTGATCATTTTAAGTGTTTCCAATCACGATTTCATCCTTATTCAAATCTTTCTTACCTAAAGTATTTTATTTAGAAAATCTTTTGAATTTAAAAGAATGTTTTATCTTGCTTGCTTGCTTGCTATTCCTGCTTTGCTATTAGCTGTGCACTTTGTAGTCAAATATAAACACATCCTTTCTAGCGTCTGATCTTTCCTTTCCTCGTCCTTTCAGTCCTTTCAGCATTTTTCTTGCGAAAACATTTCCATTTCGCAAGAAAATGGAGAATCCAGTGCACTAGAAAGGATGCGTTTACAACTTTCGAGCATAAAGTACAAAATTTTGGATAGCTTTTGGTTGCATTCAATTTCATAAGTAATTAGACAATTAGACAATTAGACTTTTAGATATGCTTGCTTGCTATTCCTGCTAAATCCTGCTAAACGGCTACGACATATATATGTTGTGTCCGATTTAGATTTCCGTCCGATTTAGATTCAATCTAAATCTTATATAGATTGAACAATAATACGTCTTATATAGATGGAACAATAATATAAACATGCTTAATATATGTTCTTAAGCGTTTTCTGTAGTTTTCTGCATTTTTCAACGGTCTGTTACTGTCTTTTTCTGAAAAGAAAACCCAACTATGAAATAATATATTAAGCATGTTTATATTATTGTTCAATCTATATAAGATTTAGATTGAATCTAAATCGGACGTCCGATATAGACTGTAATCTAAATCGGACGTCCGCGATAAGTTCAATCTAAATCGGACACAACATATATATGTCGTAGCCGTTTACGAAATTCAGCCGCTAACGAATGATTCGTTAACGACTAGCCATTAACGAATCATTCGAATCTAGCCATTTTCGCAGAAGCCGATTACAAAGATTTCGTACACATCTAGTGAAAAAATTTCATTCATTGGAAATACATAGGCTTAATTTCAAATAATTCAAATCAGATAAATTTCTAAGACAAGATTTTGTTTGAGAGCTTTAAAGATCATAGTTTAAAGTAGGATATTTCTTTTCTTTTGTTTTCTTTTGTTTTATTTAATCGTCTTTTTTTTCCATTCTAAATCCCTTCTATTTTCCCCGCCATTTTGGCGCTGTTTTCTCTCTTTTTCTGCATTCCAAACCTCTCGATCGTAAAATTTACAGCCTCTCTTTTCCATATCCAAATATTGATATTCGAATTTGTTTTTTCGAACATAAGACTTTGTACTATTTAGAAAAAGATCAACATTTGACTTTTGCAAAAATTTGAAATTTGAAAATTCAAAAGGTTTTATAAAAACACTATAACTTTCCTATAACTATAATTGAATAAGAAATGATCTTTTGACTTTTAAGAGATTCAGTTAATAAGCTTTACATCAAAAAACTGGGATGTAGTTAACAGCCGTACATAAAACAGCGCCATAATAGAAAACATTCAAAACAGCGCCGTCAAATTTCTAACAATCCAAAAAACCAAGCCGGTTCAAGTCTTATATCAAAAAAAATTTCTTGCATTCTTGGCTACATGATGGATAAACAGTTTTTTTTAAAGAAGTTAATATTTAATGGGGTAGGCTAGTTTCCGAAACTCTTTTTGCGCAACAGGGTCATTTGCGCAACTGGGTCGTTTTGCGCAACTCACCATAACTTTCTTCTAAGTGGGCTAATCTTATGATTTTGGTCTCATTTTGTAGATCTCAATAAGTGCAACAAAATGAAATCAAAATCATAAAGATTAGCCCACTTAGAAGAAAGTTATGCCGAGTTGCGCAAAAAAAAATTGCGGAAACTAGCCTACCCCTATTTAATAGATAAAAAAGGGCTCAAAATAAGCCTCTAAAGATATTCAGTTAACCAACTAAGTATCACCTGACACACATTTTGCTCTTTTTATCTATGAAAGATTAACTTTTTTTGAAAAAACTGCTTCACCCATCATGTAGCCAAGAAGGCAAGGAATTTTTTTCGTATAAAACTTGACTGGCTTGTTCTTTTGGATTGTGAGAAATTTGACGGCGCTGTTTTGAACGTTTTCTATGCTGGCGATGTTTTGAAAAATTGAAAAAATGGCCCAAAAATTGAAATTTTGTTGAAATATCTTTCTTTTTCCAGTTTACCCAGTTCTTTTATAAAAGAAATCAAAAAAAATAACGGTAATGAAAGCAGTTTCCATTTAATCCGCACAATTTTTGTCTTTTCCTTGTCGAAGAATACCAAAAATTTGTCTAATCAAATGAAAATTTAATCGAACTAGCAGTTTGATTAAGTTTTATAGAAAATAAGTGCTTTTTAGAAAGCTTGAAATGTTCATTTGAGAAAGGTTACTCTCGTTGAAATATCAAGAAAGTTTGTTTCTTTTAGAATTACTCCTTATTTCCTTCTTCTCATTCACGATTTTTGAATGGTTGACCCCGTTTTCTTTTCTCTTTCTTTTCTCTTTTTTTTCTTACTTTACAATACTTTTTTGGAATTCTCACAATAGTTGAATGCTTCAAATTTTCCCGAGAGCTTTTTACTTTTTACTTTTTACTTTTTACTTTTTACTTTCTACTACTATTAGATGAATCTTTCCTTGTTTCACTTTTTTTGTGACAATGCATGAAAAAAAACCCCGATTTTTATCTAAATTATACCTATAATATACTTTTTTTTTTTGCTGAATTTCTTTAAAAAGGGGAAATGTTTTTTTTTGGCTCTGACTAATCTACGGAAAAGCCGAGAATGTTTTTGGTCAAATGTTGTGGAAATCGGAAGAACGAAAAAGTTAAGGGGAAAGTGATGGAAGAGAAAAGAAAATTTTCTTTCATTTTTTGGATACGATTTTTCAAATAAATATTATACTATATTAAATATTATATTATATTTACCGTAGATACTGTAATAGTACCCCACCCCCCTCGTACAGTCGCGTAGTCGCAAAAGCTTTTTTTAGTATTTCATTTTTTTCAAAGCACCCGTGCTTTCAAAAAAAAGCATTTTGGTATCAAAAAATAGCTGAAATTCAGGGCTATTTTTTGATACTTAAACGAGCATTGTAGCATAAACCAGTGTCGAGAAAAACTAGTTCAAAGCTAGACTACGAAACGCTCCGCACCGTCATCATGGGTGGTGGGGTACTATTACAGTATGTACGGTAGGAAACATTGCTTATATATAACAAGGCTTAATTGTAAGATTTAATCAGAATACTGAGTTATATATAGTTATAGATTTGACTAGAGTAGCTAAGCTAGCTAGACTGATAGCTAAGCTAGCTACGTAATTAGGAAACAATTTTAGAAAGTATTAGAAAACATAACCATTAGAAGAACAAAAACTCACAAAATCGAATCGACTTTCCCTTTTGTTAGCCACTGGATTGAGAAGGAAAAGATCCTCCGGTGGTTCCCAAACAATCGACAATGACTAAAGAATAGAGATAAGAAATACATACTGTAAATACTTTAATAGTACCCCACCCCCTCGTACAGTCGCGTAGTCGCAAAAGTTTTTTTTAGTATTTCATTTTTTTTCAAAGCACTCGTGCTTTCAAAAAATACGGTATCGAAAAATAGCTGAAATTCAGGGCTATTTTTTGATACTTAAACGAGCATTGTAGCATAAACGAGTGCCAAGAAAAACTCGTTCAAAGCTAGACTACGCAACACTCCGCACCGTCATTATGGGGGTGGCGTACTATTACAGTATTTACGGTATATTATATTAAATATTATATCTAGTACGGTAGTTTATGTCTTTTATTGATAATTTTTAATTAAATTTGAGTTTTGATTGATTTTCTTGAAGACAATAGTTTAGATGTTTTCTCTTGTAAACCCACATTTCATGGTGCACTGAATTCTTCATTTTTTTTGCGATAATCTAAGAAAAATAGGGATTTCAGTGCACTAGAAAGGATGCGTTTACACCTTTTACACATTTAAACACCTTTTACTCTCAAAATCATCCAAAAGCGGCCATTCATTGGGTGTACTTTGTAGTCGAGAATTTGCAAACGCATATCTTCTAGCACAGGGAAAACGTTATAAAAGAAAATAAAGGAAAAGATCCGCCAATCTCTTTTCTGATAAGCAGCTAATTCCCAAAAGCAATTCGTTAAATGTAGTGCGCCAGAAGAGATGCGTTCACAATTTCAAGCACAAATTCCACCAAGTAATTAATTACAGTAATTACACAACATTCTGCGTGTACTTTGTGCCCAAATTTTAGAAACACACCCTTTCTGGTGTACTGAATCTAAACATTTTGTCAAAAAATTCTTTGACCTTCAACTTGTGGGCAAAAAAAAACGATTCCCTTTTTCTGAAGTCCGGTTTGAGTTATTGGAAGGGTGAGAAAAAGAAAACAAAAAAGAAAAGCTTCAATGAGACAAAATTTTTCTTTATTTCCTTTCTTTTCCTTTCTTTTCCTTTCTTTTCCTTTCTTTTCTCGATTTTTCAATCATTATCTATCAATTTTCTCATGAGAATTTGCGGAAATGCGCTTTTTTTACACACACAATCACTCCAAAATCGGGTTTCTTTTATCACTATTTTCTTTGCCAATTTCATGATTAGGTCAATGTTTTTCCTTTTTACTTTATGTTGTTATGTTTACTTTATGTTTACTTTATGTTTTCCTTTTTACTTTATCGTTTTTGTCTTGAAATTCTAAAGTTTGAATCTTTTTTTTTGTAAAATTTTAGTCATTTACCTCATCACTTTCTCAAGTGTTCCTTTTTGCTCTAAACACAATCCTTCTGGCGCACTGGGCTCTAAACCCAATCCTTCTGGCGCACTGGGCTCTAAACCCAATCCTTCTGGTGCACTGGGCTCTAAACAAAACCCTTCTGGTGCACTGGGCTCTAAACACAATCCTTCTGGTGCACTGGGCTCTAAACAAAACCCTTCTGGTGCACTGGGCTCTAAACACAATTCTTCGTTTTCTTTCATAGAAATTAGCTATTCAGTCTATTCAAAGTAGCTATTCAAATAAGAATCCAGTGCGCCTGCGTTTAGATTTTTTGAGCAATTAGGCAAAATTAGGCAATGATTAAATGAGATTCTTATTTCTAGATTTGATAGTAGATTTCTTTAGTTGAATTGTAGGAATTGTAGGAAAAGTACTGTTGGAAATGCTTAGTTAAATCTTTATCACGCAATTTACCTTTATCCCTAAGCTCACTAAGCTAGATTTTTTCATTTTCTGAGCTCGAATCGATATTTAGTTATTTACCTCATCACTTTCTCAAGTGTACTTTTCGCTCTAAACAAAACCCTTCTGGCGCACTGAATTCTTCGTTTTCTTTTGTAGAAATTAGCTATTTCAGTGGAGAAAAATGAGAATTCGATGCGCCAGATGAAATGCGTTTAGATTTTTTGAGCAATTAGGCAATGATTAAGTGAGATTCTGATTTCTAGATTTCATGGCAGATTTCTTTAGTTGAATTTACTGTAGGAGATGCCTAATTGAATCTTTATCACGTAATTCCCTAAGCTAATCCCTAAACTAAACTAATCCCTAAGCTCCCTAACCCTCACTAAGCTAGATTTTTTCATTTTCTGAGCTTCAATCGATATTCTTTCAAAAATTTTAAG
Organism: Mesorhabditis belari; assembly: GCA_958450365.1. Lineage (NCBI taxonomy): Eukaryota > Metazoa > Nematoda > Chromadorea > Rhabditida > Rhabditidae > Mesorhabditis > Mesorhabditis belari. Next base: position 2,586,681 of record CAUEEP010000737.1, on the reverse strand, counting down.
TTTTCTTTGTGCTTTCTTGGAATGTTAAGTCGTAAAGCTTACTGGAAAAAGGGTAAACAAAAGAAAGACACGAGGATTTGTTCATCTTCATGTTTTGTCTCATTTCTCCCCGTTTTCTATTCGCATTTGCGATTCTCGAAGCTCCACAATGGTATTCTCTTTTCCGACAGTCAGAGAATTGGGTTCGAAAAGGACAAAATCCGATTATTTTCTTTCCCCTTTGCCTTTGCCTCTTTCCTTTCCACTCCCGAGGGTTTTGAATGGAAAATTTCAAAAACTTTTCATATTTACATTTTCCTAAAATGATATCTAGTTATTGATCTGGTTGTTAAAACAATTCCAATATTTAATTATTCTTTTTCTAATTGACATCTTTATCTCTTTATCTCATTTGGGTAATTGATCGGAAATCTATTGAGATGTTGTTAGAGATTCAGATGTGCTCGCGACTAAATGCTCTCTTTCTCGCGCACACAATTCCTCATTTTTCTGATTTCAATGCACTAAAGAGAGTCTGTTTATGAGTTTTTAGCGCACAAAATACTTTAAATATTGTAATTCTAGTTTCTAGTTGTAATTGTTCTTAAAAGTAAATCGATGAGGGTTTTTTTATTGCTGTAAATGAAAGAGTTCGATTGGTTTAAGTTGGTTGGTTGGGTGGTTGGTTGGTTGGGTGGTTGGTTGGTTGGTTGGGTGGTTGGTTGGGTGGTTGGTTGGTTGGTTGGGTGGTTGGTTGGGTGGTTGATTGGTTGGTTGGTTGGGTGGTTGGTTGGTTGGTTGGGTGGGTGGTTGGTTGGTTGGGTGGTTGGTTGGGTGGTTGGTTGGTTGGGTGGTTGGTTGGTTGGTTGGTTGGTTGGTTGGGTGGTTGGTTGGGTGGTTGGTTGGTTGGTTGGTTGGGTGGTTGGTTGGTTGGTTGGTTGGTTGGGTGGTTGGTTGGTTGGGTGGTTGGTTCGTTCGTTCGTTCGTTCGTTCGTTCGTTCGTTCGTTCGATTGGTTAGAGAACTGTTTTTGGAATGAATGAATGTTGAATTTCGAATTGAAATCGAACAAAACTCTTTGTCTTTTTTTGCTTTAGATGATTCGGGAAAAGAAAGGGGCAATTTTGGCAATTTTGGTGGATCTAATTCCTCCCAAAAGCTTGTTGGAAAGAAGCAATTTTTGAAGTGATTATGGGGGGGGGGGGAAACTGATAACGATTCTTTCACCAAAAATTTCACCAAAAATTTCCCCAAAAAGAATAGAATCCTTTCCACTCCTTTCCACTTCAATCTTTTTTGAGAATACGTGACACGTTGAATTGATAGGCACACTTTTGATAGTGACTTCTTTTTTTTCTTCTTTTCAAGTAGGTTTTATTTTTAAATTTTAACCAAAAGTAGAGATTTTTTAACGTTTTTAAGTCATAAAATGTTTAATTTAAAAAAAAATATTAGACTTTCAAGAACGTTTGTTCTAAATTAGTAAGTTAGCTTTAGTACTCTACTAGTAAGACTAGTAAGTTAGGTTTAGTACTCTAAACTAGTAAGTTAGCTTTAGTACTCAAAGCTAGTAAGTTATCTTTAGTACTCTAAACTAGTAAGTTAGCTTTAGTACTCTACTAGTAAGACTAGTAAGTTAGCTTTAGATTCTGATGAACTCAAGAACTTTTTATGACCCAGGCTCGAAATTTTAGATCAATTAGATCAATTTATCAATCAATTTCAATTAGATCAACATTTAGATCAATTTTTGGACCCTTGTCTGGCTTGGTTTCAGTGCTGGCTTTAACACAAAAGCCTAGTTAAACCAAAGACTAGGCTTAACTTTTCTGCCTTGTTTGCTTTGTTTGCTTGTCTTATTTGTTTTCATATACTGGTACTAGGAAGGTATTCAAATCAATTCCAGTATTAGATTTAAAAGATGCTATTATCACTCATTCAACTCAGATCAAAGACTTTTTTCCAGCTAAATTTCTCCCTCATTTCCAAAACCTCATTTCTAAAGCCTCATTTCTAAAGCCTCATTTCTAAAGCCTCATTTCCAAAGCCTCATTTCTAAAGCCTCATTTCTAACTTTCAATTGAAAATTTAGCATTTACTGAAGAATTTTTGTTTAAACTGAGAGATCAGATTCATTTTCGTATTATATTTATACTATTATCATATCAGGCAAAAAAAATAAACCAAAATGATCTAGAGAAATCCGTTGTTTTTTTCTTTTTTTTTCCTGGTTTTCTTAGGGTTGACCTGGTTTAGAACTGATCGAAAAGAAAAGGCGAATCTTTCACTCAATATCAATACTTTCACTCATAGATTTTGTATTTTTCTTTCTTTTCTTTAAATTCTTATAGATTAATATTGTTTTCAATTTATGTTTGAATATTTGTCTTCAGTATTTATTTGTCTTCTAAATCTCTAAGTCTCTAAATATTTTCAGAAATGGCTGCAGAAGGCCCACCACCGCGTCTTTGCGTTCTCACAAAGGATCGACAAAGTCAGGTGAGAAAAGTAGCAAATCTGAAGAATAAACTAAACATATTTAATCAATATAGTACGCTATGTACAACATAGTACTATTCGTACGCTATGTACATAGTACTATTCGTATTTACGGTTGTTAGAATGTTTTTTATGAATGTTTTTATGAATTATGAATATTTTTTTTACTCATTCATTGTCGAGAAAGAGGGTTTTTACTCCTGAAATTTTCAGATTTACGGAATTTTAGTCTTTCAAGCTTTTCAGATATTTGTAGGGTAGTTTCCGCAATTTTTTTTTTTGCGCAACTGGGTCATTTGCGAAACCTCGCCATAACTTTTTTCTAAGTCGGTCAATCTTTATGATTTTGGTTCACTTAAAAAGAAAGTTATGGCGAGTTGCGCAAAAAAAAAATTGCGGAAACTAGCCTACCTCCATATTTCTACCTTAAAATTGAAAATTTTAAACAATTTATATTATCATACATTAATAGTTGATGTTAATGCTAATGTTGTTAATGTTAATGTTAATTAATGTTTTTTTTTTCCAGGAGTACGGCTACAATTTGCACGCCGAGAAGGGAAAAGGACAGTTTGTTGGTGAGATTTGAAAGATTTAATGCCAAAATGACAAAAAGACAATACCAAAAGATAAATTAATGGAAATTCTACAAAATTTAAATCATGTTTTACGTCATTTAAAAACATTTCAAAACATTTTCAGGAACGGTCGACGCGGGCAGTCTCGCCGAGAAGAGCGGACTGAGAACGGGTGATCGAATTGTGGCCGTGAATGGAGCCAGTATTTTGGAAGAGAATCATAAAAAGGTTAAAGATAAAAGATTTTTGATTCCTTTGTATGCTCTTTTTTTTTCAGGTCGTTGAACGAATCAAATCCGATCCACTTAAATGTGCTTTATTGGTGATCGATCCGAAATCGGCTGAATGGTACACGGACAGGGGTTATCCATTGCCCACCAATCCACCGAGATCGGTTTGTTTTTTAAATTTATGTGTAAATCATGAGAAATTACCCTTCTGAAATGTTCTGAACTATTTTTTTTAACGGGAAGGACATTAAGTAAAGATAGATCAAGCTTAAAAGATATCAAAAGTCAAGACTAGAGTGTGTTCCTCTTAAACAAATCATTATTTAAATAAATTTGCTTAAATAATTCTTTTATTTGAAGAATGCGTTAAATAAACGTTCAAAAAAAAGGTGAAATAACAAAAAACGTCCAAAAACTCTCTAATGTTGAAGCAAAATTTCGAGCTAGCAGTTTGCCTTTTGAAAAAAACTTTGCCCAAATAAGATATTCAGTTAAACGACTGAATATCTTTTATGTCAGCCGGTATATAAATCGTTTGTCGAGTTTTTTTTGTCATTTTTTGTCAAAACTTTGCCAAATTTTTGCCATTTTTATTTCTTATATTTTATCAATATGCAAAAACTATGGTAATTTTAACTTTTTGATGTTATTGTGTTTGAGAATGGCTTATTTGAGAGGAACACACTAGTCAACACCATTCCAACAGCTGGTATGGACCTGGTTTTAAGCTTAACCTAACTTCCAGGCCTGACTTATCCTTATGTTTTTTCTAAGCCTTAAGCAGTGTACCAAACCTGGCGTCTAGTCTAACCCCTACTCCTAGTCCTAGTCAGGGATGTCCGGATCCGGATCTCTACGCTAGCATACAAAGAACAAAAAGATGACTACGCGACACTACTAAACGCCTACGCAACAGTACTATGAACTGTCTATTGGAGTGTCGCGTAGTCGTCTTTTCGTTCTTTGTATGTTTGTGTAGAGGTCCGGATCCGGACATCCCTGGCCCAAGTCCAAGACTCTTGCAATATCCTTGCTTCAGAATCTACATTTCTTTCTAAAGTCAGTAATAAGCTTATCAGTTTCTGTATAACCTCCCTTTATATTGGAAGAAAATTAAAGTTTAACACTTACAAGCTTTCAAAATCAGATTCAAATTTTCTTCCAGGACTCGATCTCTCGTTCTCCTCCACCAGCCGCCACCTGGTACGCCCCGCAATCAAAGGTATAGCTTTAGAAAAATTATATTTTTTTATTTTAAACCCTAAACCCTTTTTATTTTCGCTTACAACCTCTCCATTTTCTGATAGTCCCTTTTTCTTCCTTTTTCTTCCTTTTTTTTGTCATCATTTTCCTTTTCTTATCTCATCTTTTATCCGAAAAAAATTTATTGGTAGTAGTGGAGAAGAAAAATGAATGGTTAGGGGTAAAAAGATCGATAATTAGTCTTTTGTCTTGTCTTTGGATTCAATTATTGAATCTAAAGCAGACAATTGGGTTACTGTATTTTAGAAAACTTTAATCCAATTGTTTTTACGAATTACCGTCAATACCGTAATAGTACCCTATCCCCATAATGACGATGCGGAGTGTTGCGTAGTCTAGCTTTGAACGCGTTTTTCTTGACACTGGTTTATGCTACAATGTGCGTTTAGGCTTCAAAAAATAGCTAAAATTCAGGGCTATTTTTTGACAACAAAGCCGCATTTTTTGAAAGTACGAGCGCTTTGAAAAAAATGAAATACGAAAAAGATTTGCGACTACGCGGCTGTACTATTACAGTATCCTCTCGGGTCCTCTCGAGCTTTCAAAAAAGCACATACTTTATGCAAATCATCGTAATCAAACTGATATTTTTCATTTGATCAGCCCAATTTTAATATCATTGTCTCTACCTTTTCATTTCTCATTAAATAATATAAAAATTAGGGTGATCGAATGAAAAATAATGGCTTTATTATAAAGTTTTCAAAAATAGATGCATTTTAGAAGAGGAAGGGGGAGAGGAAAGAAGCACAGTAGACCTAAAAATAAATAATAATTCGAGGAGGGTTGTAATAAGAGATTCCTTTTATAAGCAAAGCAAATAAGCAAACCCATCTTATTCAATAAGGTTCTCGGAGAGTTTGAAACTTGAAAAAATCCAAGCTAGCTCTTTTTTTGAAAACAAACCCCTGTTTCCATTTTGATAGCTTCAGAAAGCCGCTTCAGAATTTCCCCTCGCAAACCCGGCACAAATCCTTGTTGTAATTCCCCCTCGTCTTATCATCCTTAGATAAAAAATCCTCGTTTTTCCCCCAAAAATTCACTCAAAAATTTCAAGAACTTTCAAAAATGTTAACCATTCGAAAAAACCATTCATTCGAAAAATAGGATCAACAAAATTTCTCTCACTTTTTTTTGTTGTCCCCCGTTTCACCGAATTTGCCAAATCTTGCCACTTCTTTCTCGAAAAACTCGTGAAATTTCAAAGAATTAGATAAAATTATAAACAAACAATCGTTCAATTGAATATCTTTTTAAAATGAAAAAGAGAATCCCTATTTTTTTGGTTTTTTTTGTGTGAATTCGTTTTGAATTTCGACTCTTTGCCAAAAAAGATTCCCGGATTTTTGCAATAAATTTTTTTTATTTCGAATGCCTCCTTCTTTTCATAGAAATCGATTTTATTGCAAAAATTGAATTTTTTTGGCAAAGACTCGAAATTCATAAAATATTTGGATTTCATTCAAAAAAAGCAAAAACTTTTGGCAACCACCGGAATCGAACCCCCAAGGTCTTGACTGATAGGCGAGCGCGCTAACCGCTAGATCAAAGCCGACGATTAACGCTTGGCTCAAATTGTGCCCTAGAAAGGCTATCTAAAAATTTTGCCCTGCTCCTTTTAGTCGATTTTTATTTGCTCACCCTTACAAGTGCCTTTTTGTGTGTATTTTTTTTGTTGAAACCCTTTAAACACAATTTTTTTCAACTCAAAAACCGGTTCTCTTTTCCTAAACGGATAAAAAAAATAGGAGAAATGGGTATGATTCATTCATACAAATATTCCCCCCAAACAAGAATGCGATCTTTTTTTCTCATGTGAAAGATTTTTCTTGATCTTGATCATTTTAAATATTCAAAGATTTTTCTAGAACTTTAATCTAGAATTTTTTGTTGTTTGTCTCTTTTAGATAAAGAAACCGTTGGTTCAAGTGGTTATGTGGTTAGCAGCTTTTTCTTAGCAGTGATTAGCAGCTTTTTCTTAGCAGTGGTTAGCAGCTCAAAAGCAGCTTGGCTTTCAAGTCTTGTAACCCGGGTTCGATCCTGGGTTACTGGCTTTTTGTTATCGCTTTTTGTTATCGTTTTTTTCAGAAATTCATATATATCTAAATTATATTTAAATAGTTAACTTTCATAAGTTTCCTTTAACTTCAGAAAAAAACTATTGTTCAATTGAATTGCTTTGTTTTTTTTCAGTTAGCTGAATACTTTTTATCCAAGTATACTGTAATGATACATAGACTTTCAGTATCTTAAGGAAAACGATGATACGTAGACTTTCAGTATCTTAAAAAAACAAATTTTTCTTTTATTCAATGAATAAATACAATAAGAAATAAGTTTTATACGAATTTTGAGTAAAATTCATTTATTTTTTTTGGAATATTATGATTAATTTTGCGAACCACTTGAGTTACCCAATTCCCAATCAGCCACTTTGGTCTCATTTTACATCAAATTCATTTTTAATTCATTTTACACCATTTCAACATCTTTAACCACATTTCTTTTTTCCCTTTTCCCCTTTTTCCCCTTTATCCTTTAAAATCCATAATTCTCTAAGTAAACACTCACAAAATGTGTTCATCAAATCGTTTTTGTCTTTTTTTTTTCTTTGGAATCAAATATTTGTTATCTCCTCCCCCCCCCCCTTCCTTCCCGTTTGTTCTTTTCCCGAAAATCCGCGATTGTGTGTGTTTAGATCCTCAAAGCCATCCATTCCCCGTCAAAACTGAACATCCTATATTTCACTAATTCACTAATTTTAGCTTACCTAAAGCTTTTAGAATAATGATTTTTACTTTTGCAACTTTTTAAAAATTGATCTTTCACATTTCACTTGTACATTGTGCTTGAAAATGTAAACGTACCCTCTATAGCCCACCGGAGTCTTCATTTTCCTTGCAGCAGTGAGAAAATGGGGAATTCGATGCACTAGAAAGAGTGTGTTTATGAATTTATGCACAAAATAAAGCACAAGAACGATCACCATCACCTTTAGATTTAAATTTAATTTTCTGTTTTTAACAATTGATTGATTGATTGAAAATTGATTCTTTACTAGATAATTGAATATTTTTAAAAGATAATATTTAAAAAAGTAAAGCTTACCGTATTTCTTCGAATAGAAGACCGGGTAAAGAGTAGCATCGCGTACTCCTGCGTAACAGCCCTTTTTAAAATTTCTTTTCTGCATAAAAGCTTTCAATCAAGTGCTATAGGGCTGGAAAATGACTCAAAAATCTGTTAGCTCATGTCGTATTTTTGAGTCATTTTCCAGCCCTATAGCACTTGATTGAAAGCTTTTATGCAGAAAAGAAATTTTAAAAAGGGCTGCTACGCAGGAGTACGCGATGATACTCTTTACCCGGTCTTCTATTCGAAGAAATACGGTATTTTGTCTTTTAATATATCTTTTAATATATCTTTTAATATATCTTTCATTTTCCAGGCAACCACTCAATCGGACGGAATGAAGCCGAGACCGCGTCTCTGTGAATTGGTGAGTTTAGATTCGATTCAACTAATTTTAACTAAATTATTGAACTAAAAACTAATAGATTTAGATTATATGTTATATTGTAATTCGATTTTAGAAAAAAATCGGCCCGAATGACGAGTTTGGCTTCAACTTGCACGCTGAGAAGGGAAAAGGGCATTTCATCGGGACGGTCGACGTGGGAGGGATTGGAGATCGGGTAAAATAGTAGAAGAAATTTGAATTTAAAAGCACTTAGTCTTTTGAATGCGAATTTAGAAAGAAAACAAATTTGCCTTATACAAATTTGCCCGTTTTAGGCCGGTCTCCACATGGGACAGCGAATCGTTGGAGTCAATGGAGAGCTCGTCTACCCAAACACTCCGCATAAGGTTTTTAAATCAAAAAAATATATTAAGATCTAAAATATTAAGATCTAGAATATTGATTTTTGGTTAATTTTTCTTTTATCATCGTTTTCTAGGATGTGGTCGCATTGATCAAGCGCTCACCAATGCACACTCAATTGTTGGTGGCTGGAGAGGATGTTGATAAGTGAGTTGAGAGTTGATAAACATTTAAAATCTTATTTTATGAATTGATTTCATTATCTAAATATTCATAGCTTAGCTTTTTAGTCTTAAAGCTTAGCTTAAAAGTCGAATCTAGTAAACCCCCAGGGTTTAACAGATGACTTTCAACGATTGCCGCTCTAAAGTACACCCCAGCTATCGTAAACCCCGGCCGGCTTAGATCTATTGCATTCTAGGTGATAGATCTATTGCATTCTAGGTAAACCCAGCTACGGTAAACTACTGTTCACGGGTCACAGTAGTAAAGTCAAGCTTTTACAGTGCGTTTCAAATTCTTAAGCGCACTATGAAAACATTTATTGAAGGAAATAGCAATAAAAGGTGAAAATCGAAATAGATATAGACGAAATGAATGTACACGCACGATTAATTACTTGAAAAATGCGATTTGGCATCGAAGTGATGAGGTTTTAAAGGAGCAGAGAGCTCGCTTCAGAGCAAACAGATCGTTGCTTTAAAAGCAAAAACTTCTTGAAACTGACAATGTTTTAAAGGAGCAGAGACGTCGAGCTCGCTTCAGAGCAAACAGATCACTGCTTTAAATGCAAAAACGTCTTGAAACTGACGATGATTCTTGTAGACAGCGCGAACAAATATTCCCCATAAATTCTCTATCGGATTGAGGTCAAGAGAGGCCAGTCCAAAGTTGCAATGTTGTTGTTGTTGTTGTTGTTGTTCAGCCAATCTTCCTTTTAAAGGCTATACTTAAGAATTTGAAAAGAACTTTATGAAATTTAACAATCAAATCTCTAGATGGTACTCGGAGCACAAAGAGGAATACTCATTCTCGTTTGTTGAGGAAAGAGAAGAAAGAAGTCATCCACCATCACAAAGTCACCATGAAACACTGACTCCACATGTAAGTTGTAAGAAAAGATATAGCTTTAGGGAGATAATAAATTAACAGAGATTAAAAGATACTCAGTCATCTCTCTTTCTATAGTATGATAAAATAAAATAACTAAAAAGATAGTCAATGAATAGATTTCTTGAATAATTCTTGAAACAAAAGCTATCAGTCTAAACTGATTTCAAGAAACAAGTTAGATTTGTGTACTTTGTACTTAAACGTAAACACACACTCTTTGACGCACTGACGCAATTCTTCAGTTTTCACTATTTTGATGATAAAAAAATGAAGAATTCGATGTTTTACAATTTACAAAAAGTATAGAAAAGATATCGCTTAATAGAGATTTAATAAAGAGACTTAATAACAGGGATTAAAAGATACTCAGTCGTCTCTCTTTCTTATAGTATGATAAAATAAAATATTCAACTAAAAAGATAGACAATGAATAGATTTGGGGGTAGGCTGGTTTCCGCAAATTGTTTTACGCAACAGGGTTATTTGCGCAACTGGGTCGTTTGCGCAACTCGGCATAACTTTCTTCTAAGTGGGCTAATCTTTATGATTTTGGTTTCATTTTGTAGATCTCAATAAATGCAACAAAATGAGACCAAAATCATAAAGATTGGCCCACTTAAAAGAAAGTTATGCCGAGTTGCGCAAATGACCCAGTTGCGCAAATAACCCTGTTTGCGTTTGCAAAAACAATTTGCGGAAACCAGCCTACCCCTAGATTTGAGTAATTCTTGAAACAAAAAATACTCAAAAAAATTATTGAGGATTTAAAGATCAAAAAACTAAATCGAATTTGCATGAGAAATTCTTGTCAAAGCATGGCTTTTTTTTGTGGTTTTTTTTGGTGTTTTTCCTACTATCCAATCATCCAATCCTTATGTTTAAAGCGAATTTTCTTTTAGAGTTTCCTAGTGAACGAAGACTCTGAGAATACATATCAACAATGGCCAAGAGTAAAATATTTTCTTCAGTTTTATCAGCTTTTGTTTGCTTTCGCTTGCTTTCGCTTTTGATTTTGCTTGCTTAGCGCATTGGTTTAAAGGCTTTTTTTTCATAGAAAAACAATCAAAATTCAAGTTCAAGCTAATAAACTAGAGAGTTTGTTTTGCTTAAAACTTTGTTTTAAGTTTTTTTTTAAACTTTCCATCTTTGTTTGTTCTGTTGATGTTTGCTTGTTTTCTTTTCTTCGTTACTTTGTCTTCTACCGTAATCCAAAGCCTAACGCTTTAGTTAAAAGTCACTTAAACTACTGTAATCTGTCTTTGTTTTGAGTTAAAAAGCATCTAAACTACTCGATGCCTATCTACAGTAAGCTAGAAAAGCTATAGTAACACTTAAACTACAGTAACCTGTCTTTGTCTTGAGTTAGAAAGCATCTAAACTACCGTAATCGAAGCTTATCTACAGTAAACTAGGAAAGCTATAGTTTAAGTTAAAGAGGATTAAAGTTGCTGTAATTTGTGGTTAAAGTTAAAGAGGATTAAAGCTACAATCTAAACTAATTCCGTTCCCATACTCATTTTGATTTTAAGTTAAACAATCTACAAACTACAGTAACTTGTAAAGAACTTGTAACTTGAATAACTTGTAAAGAACAGTAACTTGTAACTTGATTTAAATAGCACTCAACTTACCGTAATCCCAGGTGGAAGAAGATGCTGAGGTGGTGACAAGGAGAATGACTCAAGAGGTCATTGCTTCAGTCTATGAGATCACTCCTGAGATCACTGGAGACAATCATGAAGAAGAAGAGGATGAAGAGAAACACTCCGAGATTTCCCACGAGAAACCCGAACCATTGAGTGATGATCTTTTGGATCACGTCTTCGCGAGTGTGCCGATCACGACGACGGCTGTAATGGCGAGTAAACCCGATGAGGAACAACAATTTGCATTGAACCAAGCACATCACGATGTACGTATTTTTCAGTTTCATTACTAATCAATTTCTTTAGTTAATACTGATGAACTAGAGTTAATTTTAAGGGTTTTTGAAATGTTTCAGATGATTACGGTATTTTAGAGACTTTAGAGATTTAGAATAAGTGGCTAAAGCTATAGTAAATAGTATAGTAATGTATAATGAGTGAATTTTAAGAGTTTTTTGAAATGTTTCAGATGATTACGGTAATTTAAACACTAACAATAAGTAGCTAAAGCTATAGTAAGGCTAAAGCTAACTAGTATAGTAATCTATAATCAATTCCTAAATAAGTTTAACCATCTGGTTCATCAGTATTTCTGTTTTAAAGAAGACATTCTCTCAGTTTAAAGAATTCTCTCAGTTTCTGTGTGACTTTTCTCGCATGAAATAACGGCATGAGGATCTTTGTGTACTTACAAATAGAGAACTTTTCAGTAATCAAAAAATTCTCTAACAGAGAAACATTTGTTATAGCTTTAAGCTTCCATAAATGCACATCCTCTAGCATCAGAAGCTGGTTGCCAAGAGCGTGCTTATTGGAGCAGAAAGTACTTTTTACTTTTACTTACTTTTACTTTACTTTTACTTTACTTTTACTTCATTCATCTAACTTTTTTTAATCTAATTTTTATCATCAACTAATAAAGTTTGAGAAGCTTAAAGCTAAAGTCTAGCTAAATAAAACTAGTTTTGTTTTAAAGTATCTCGAATTTTACAGATCTACAGCCCACAACCTGCTGGAAGTCCGGAAAGTCGACACTCGTCTGGATATGGACATTCTGGTTGGTTTGAAAAGTGATTAACACGTTGACGACATTGTCACCTGATGCTGTCTGACACATATTCGTTCGCCTGGGGCATTGTCACCTGATGTCAGGTGACAGTACCAAAATTGATTTTTTTTTTGTGCATATTTATGTTTGCTGATGATGGATATTAAATAAGCAAGTAGGGTAGTATCTATCCGGCTCTAAACTAGCAAAAACCATATTGGAACCATATCTGAACCATATTGGAACCGTATCCGAACCATATTGGAACCATCTTGGAACCTTATTGGAACCATATCTGAACCATCTTGGAACCTTATTGGAACCTTATTGGAACCTTATTGGAACCATATTGGAACCATCTTGGAACCTTATTGGAACCGTATCCGAACCATATTGGAACCATATTGGAACCGTATTCGACTTGGTCCCGGAAAATGGCGATTTAACCGTTGAAAAGGAACTCTGTGGGACATTGTCACCTGATGTCAGGTGACATTTTTTGTCGAAAAAAAACAACGTTGTCCCATGCGATTGTTTGTGCAAAAACGCCATTGTCGTCAACGTGTTAAATAAGATATTTATTCAATTTTTGATGAAAATTAATCGAAATACGAGTTTCATTAAAATTCTAGACTCTTCACTTAACCAGAATGGACACTATCAACCATACGGAGGACAAAATGTAGTCGGAAATGGAGCAGCTCCCGCTAATGATATCTATCGTTTATCGGCTAAGGTAAGTACTGTAGATTATGTAGTTTTATAGAGATTAAAGAATACTACTCAAGAACAAGGTTGTTCTAAAGACTTGGCCAAGCCTAGCCTAAACCAGATCAAAAAAGACATGGGCACTACAAACGTAAACTACAAACCCTTCTAACTTGCTTTAAATCTCCCGAATTGATATGATCTATTACTCAAAAAATAGAGAATATCAAGAGCTTTCGAATGAATCAAAGCACATTCAAAAACATCAATGCTAAAGAAAGTTACAGTGATTTGTAACCTTCGACTACGGTAGTACGGTCCGTCAGGCTACAAATTACTGTAACTTTCTTTAGCATTGATATTTTTGAGTGTTCTTTGATGCATTCAAAAGCTCTTGATATTCTCTATTTTTTGAGCTATAAATCATCTCAATCTGGTAGATTTAAAGCAAGCTAGAAGCGTTTATAGTGTGACACGTCGTCATTTTTTGTAGTTTATAGTGCCCATGTCTAAGCAGAAGCCATATTCTGGTCTGTTTCATTCTTTGAGCTTATTTAAAAGCCAAGCCTTGACCTGGATTGGCTTTTAGATCTTGGAAAATTCATATTTAAGAATACAGTAGCTTTAAATAAGCACTTTTTACCTTTTCATAGCGTAGCTAAGAAAAGAAAGCTATATTTTATGCAATTCTTGATTAAAATCAAAAATGATTCCAATTTCAAGTACATGAATATAGAAAAAGACAGGATTATTGTATTTGAAATTGAAAATGAAATGAAATTTGAATAATTTGTGATTTTAACGCAGAATTGCATGAATTTCTTTTTTCAGGAGGCTCGCGAGCGATTGCGAAACAACAAACGAAACAATCAACGCGGCGCCATCGATATGTCAATCGAGGAGAAACATCGTCTCATCATGAATATGTAAATGTCAAAAAAAAAACGACAGGATTACTTTAGCCTCATTAAGTGTGCCTTTTTAGTGTTTGATTGGTGCAAAATAGAAAGTTGTTTCCTATTTTGCACTCCTTTTTAAACCTTTTTACTCAAAAACCTTCAAAAAAACGTGCCAGCTGATTGCCTTGACGTGACTTTGCTCTCGGGATTTTTCTCATTTTTAAAAATTTTCAAATGCTCTAAGTTACAGTATCCAATGCTCATAGCTAACTGAATACCTTTTCTTTATTTGAAAAACAAAAACGGAATACTGTAGCGGCAGATTAAAATACTTCAAAAATACGGTAGCTTATTCAACTTTTAAAACCAATTCCTCAAAATTTACCATATTTTTCCCATCGTAGCACTTGCCAGAATCGTTATACCGTAAATACTGTAATAGTACCCCACCGCCCATAATGACGGTGCGGAGTGTTGCGTAGCTAGCTAGCGTCTAGCTTTGAACGAGTTTTTCTCGACACTGGTTTATGCTAGAATGCGCGCTTGAATGTCAAAAAATAGCTGGAATTCAGCGCTATTTTTTGATACCAAAATGCTTTTTTTTGAAAGTACGAGCGCTTTGAAAAAAATGAAATACGAAAAAAACTTTTGCGACTTTTGCGACTACGCGACTGTACGGCTCTATTACAGTATTTACGGTATCTAATCCAAAATTCTCTTGAAAAACCCCAAAAAAACTTGAAATCTTTTCAAAAAATGACCCATTTACCGAACGAAATCTGTATTCCCTAGTCCTTTTCTTGTTTTTTTTCTTCACGCCAAATTTGTGATATCATATGTAAATTTATGTAACCCTATATAGTTTTTATTTAAATTTTAATAAAATATTCCTAAGTTAACCGATATTTTTTGCTTTTTATGCTAAAGAAAAGTGTGCAATAAAGAGTTCTTGAAGTTTTGAAAACAAAAACAAAACAGCAACGAAATTTTCATTTACCCTAAAGTCGCGAGTATAAGTTCTGTTTGGTTTTCGCATGCAAATTGACGGCTGTCTCCGGTGCGGTGTGTCGAGGGTTCGAACCCCGCTGCAGCATAACTTTTTTGCTTTTTAAGAACAATAGTAGAAGTAAATTTGTTGAGGGTTATAGCAATTTTATGCTGTTATTTGTTGCTCCGGGCGTGGCTCGGCGCGTCCGCCCTGCTCCTCTCCGGTGCTCAGTCTTATGGATCCCTCCCTGGCCTCTTCATCCGGCCAAAGTCCACGTCGACGGTCGAAAGAGATGCTTTCCAGCGTCTTCTTCAACACTATATATCCATGCACATAACAAATAGCAATGGTGATAGGCTGTCACCCTGTAGTATCCCGCGCTCCAAAAACAATAATAAAAGTTTATATAACAATAAAAATGTATAAAAACCCAACAAAAAGAGATTCAAAGCAATTAAAGCGAATGTAAATTAAGGCAGAACTTATACTCGAGACTTTAGGGTAACAGCCAAATCATGCCTTAAATGAACAAAATTATTTCATTTCTCATTCACACATCGACCCATTTCCCCGATTTTTCATCCAATTCAATCAAAGAATTCGAGGTGATCATTTTATTTCATTTTTTGACTAAAATTCTACTATTTATGCATATTCGTGTCAAATTTAACGTTGAAAAGACTGGCTTTGACTAAAACTTATTTGTTTTTGCATTTTTGAACGTTTAAATGTTATTTTGACGTAGTTAAAGCTTAAATTTTGTATTGAATTTGTTGTTTAAGCAATTGTAAACGTGTAAAGGATCGTTTGGCTTCATTGCTGCTCCAAAATTTTTGCATAATAGTGGAAGATATTTTAATTGTTGGTTGGAATGTTGTTAATGTTTTTTTCGTACTCTTCTATCCTAATTTTCTTCCATTTAGAGATGTTCAAGACGAACAAACAGGAGAAAATGAAGACGGGAACGAGCAAAGCATCGAAAACAACGACGATAACGAATAATTCGTCATTATCTCAACAACCGTCCTCATCGCAAAATCAAACGTCCACTCCACGAGCGTCGTCTGAGAAAATGTTTGTTTCAGTTTTAACTTTATTAGAATTACATTAAGATATTGATAACCTTGACATGAAATTGTTTTCAGTAGTTATTTTGCCTTTTAGTTTTACCAGAATGTTTTCTAGGAGTTGCAAGTTGAAACTACCGTAAATACTGTAATAGTACGCCACCCCCATAATGATGGTGCGGAGTGTTGCGTAGTCTAGCTTTGAACGAGTTTTTCTCGACACTGGTTTATGCTACAATGCTCGTTTAAGTATCAAAAAATAGCCTTGAATTTCAGCTATTTTTTGATACCGAAGACGCATTTTTTGAAAATACGGGTGCTTTGAAAAAATGAAATACTAAAAAACTTTTGCGACTACGCAACTGTACGAGGGGGGTGGGGTACTATTACAGTATTTACGGTATCTATCTAAAATATTGATAGTGACTGATAGTGACTAAAATTTTGTAGAAACCATAGAAATAATTGAGCTTTTTAATCGGGTTTGTTTATAGTTTCTAAAATTTGCTTTTTATATCGGATAACTCCTTGCTTTACTCAATTCTTTTAGCCTCGAACCTCCGTCAATCAATAAGCTCTTCAATTTGGCTAAACAAAAGAAAAGCGGGTTTATTTGGCAATAACTTTACTGAAAGTTTTCTTTAGAGCACTCGGTTCGTTTGTCTTTCTTCGAGATCAACGTCTCTTACCTTATACTAACAATCTACTTATCATTGCGGATGGCCATCTGGATTCGAATTGGAGCTTCGATTTATCCCGGAGAAAGTGGGAATTGTTTTTTTTACATTTTCTATTGTTTACTGTTCTGTTTAGAGCTGAACACTTGGAATCTCTTGATTAAAAATTGCGGAATCATCGACAGTATGATTTCTGCATTTACCGGACTCACAGCTTTCCTTCATTTCTTGCAGGTTACAATTGATCTAAAGCTATACAATGATTTGCGTTTAGTTATGTCTCGTGATGGTAATGATCGTGCGACGGACATTGAATTGTCTAAAATTGTGCAGTGTTTTACAGGTAATCGCTTAGTTTTTTTTTGCGACTTTACTCAATTCAGCTTGTCAACATCTACGTGGATCTTCTGTTCGCGATGTGGGTCCTTTATTACATGCTTCGTTCTTGTTATCGTAAGTTTTATGTGTTGTCTAGTTTAAAGTGAATACCTAAGCAAAATGGTAGTAATGACTCTTGATAATTTTAATGTTCAGAGCTCGGATGGGCGACAGCGATTGTATTCTTGCAGATGCTACCGACGATTCTCTGGCTTTTCTACCTTCATTTCTGGTTCAGCCATGCGGAAATGATCTCATATTTGATTCGGTAAAATATTTTGATCAACATTGTTTTGTGTTCCCTTTTAGAAGCCCACTGATTCCGTTGAAGGAGCTTATTTCCGAACGAGTCTCTGGAAGTGACAGTGACAGGAAGGTAAGATTTATATTTTTCTTGGATACTAGTTCTAACTTACTTGTTAAAATTGATAAGATTTACAAAAGCAACTGGTATCTTTTAGGGTCAAACCTCCGAAAAGCTACTGACGGCAAAAGTGGCTCGATCGTGCTCACCGGGAGATTTGTTGGCGAAACCGTCGACGAAAGAAAATGAGACAAAGAAAACGAATTGAATTTTATGGAAAGGAAAAAACGGATCTCTTAGGTTTTATCCTTTTCGAATTGTCGCCTTTTACTCTAAAGCATTTTTGTGACGATTGCTTGAGCTTCTGATTTTTATTTCGCATTGATCTCATTTAAATGAATGAATTTTTTGGATTTGCGGAAGAAATGGGGAAGGTTCTGCGATCCCTTTATAAAAGTACGCTTGAGCTTAGTTTTTACAAGCAAAGCATGGGATAAAGGTACGGTATTCGAGTTGATTTTTAAAATGCTTGTTAAAATCAGCCATTTATTGTTGGTGTTAGCTGTCCAGAAAGTTCAATTTGCAACTCTAAAAAAAGAAAACACTTTGTTATGTTTCAGTTTTGAGATTAAAATTAAAATAAGTTCTTTAGACTGACAACAAAGTTGTTTATGGTTTTTGATATTGATTTTGATGTTTATAACTGTTTATAACTTATAACTCAAGACCAGAACTGTATTCAACATTAAGTTATAATCAAGAATTAATTAAAGCTTTGCCTGATTGCCCAAAAAATCCTCGTGTGGCTATGTTCTATGTTGTTCAGGCAGTGTGGGGAAAGGGGGCACATCTCTTGACATTTCTATGTCTTTTGGGTGTTCCCTCCCGGGGAATCTCTCTCGATCTCTGCATCTCTTCACTCTAACAGAAAAATGGGAATATGTGGGGTGTTTGTGTTGGCTCACATAGCTGAAGAAAGAGAGAGAGAGAGAGAGAGAGAAAGGGCTGTCTACCCTTCTCTTCGGGTGGGCGTGGCCTCTCCCTTACTCTCCTGCACTTCCCCCAAAACCCCGCCCATTTTTCCCCCATCGATTCCCCTTCTTTTTCTTTTTTCTTTTCCATTTCCCCTTTTCTCTACGCCCACCCCTCATACCCTTTTGTGACACACAAAATTCTCTCACACATTTACCATTTACCATTTACTTCAATTACTTGATTTCTTTGTCTTAAGAAATGATCCTTTATTCATTATCTAGAGCACTAGATCAATCCAAAAACAAAATAATCTCTTTATGTTATATAGAGATGGACTTTTTTTCGATAAAGATCCATTTCAACAACAAGAAGAGAAGATTTTCATACCGTCATATCCATTCCCTCTATCATTCCCTCTTTTGAGCAAAGCCTTACGAAAGCTTGCAATGGGATTTTTTGTTTTCTTTTTCTTTCTTTCACACACCCCTCCTTTTGCATTCTATCCACTAATCGTAATTCAGTGGTTTTAAATGTTTTAAATGCAAAATCACTTCGGACGCATTATGATCAACAAAATAATTAAACCAATTTTGATATGTAATTTTATCCTTTTTTTTGATTTTTGATTTTTTATTTTACACAGTCCTACACACTCCGATAAATATATAACACTTTTCTTTTTCCTCTATCGGTCCCTTTCCACAATTTCCACAATTTCCCAACAACACCATTTTTTTCTGTCATCACGAAATTTGTCAACAGCCCATTAAAAATCTCCCAGATTCTCAAAGATTAAAAAATAAGCAAGAGTGAATAAATCAAAATTGATCGAGTTTTTGCCAATCTTTTTTGAGATTTAGACTATTAGCAGATAGATGAGATAATAAAATCTGATAGCAGAAACTCGGATCTTGACTCAGTTTGAACAAAACTGCTAGTATTCTCTGCTAGTATGACTTCTGATCATTTCTCGACTAAACTTTACTGCAGACCTGGTTCCTGCAGTTATTTTTTATTTGCATATATTGTAGCCTTCACAGAAACTAGGCATAGAGCAGTTGATTGCAGTTTTCGACGAAAATTAACTGAATCGACTGGATCTCAAATTTTTAGACTGTAACGATCGAGTCTGATCGACCAGTCCAGAATTGGCAAAAAAAGTCAATTTTCTAAGCCAAGCCCGTTAAATTGCATTGAAGAAGGCCCCTCCGTCCATTCAATGGCAATATTCCGAAGATAGTTTCAAGTCATTTTTTCAATCCATTTCAATCCATTTCCATTTCTTTTCCCTTTCCCAGGCAACATTCAGGGATGTTCAAATCCAGGACTTGTCAGCCAAAACAGAGTCACGCAAGACCCAAAGCCAGGTCCAAGCCTAGTTTATGGCAGGCTCAAGTAGTTTTTGTGAAAAGTCTGACCTGAAAAATGGTTTCTGGAAACAATTCTGAAAGAAACAAATTCGGAAAAATATTTCAAAACCTAAAAGAAAATTCTTGTTCTTGATCTTGACTGAAATTAACCAATAATTAGTCCAGATCTTTTCTCTCCATTCAATTTGAATTTCTCCCATCGAATGGTAATATTCTGAAGATAGTTCGAATGCGAGAATGCTTTTCTCGATCCTTTTTCCCTTCAATTCGTGTGATTTTCCCAGCTCTTCCCCTCTTCTCTTTCTTTAATTTCTCGATTTTCCCATCGTTTCCCCTTCTCTTTTCTCCATTCTCCCGTTTCCCATTCGATTTTGCCATTTTCCCCAAAAATTTTCTTTAAATTCACTGTCAATTTTTCTTTACCTACCAAAATGCTGATGGATCTCGATTATTTTGATTTATTGTGGGTAATCGATCGATATCGATACTGTTCTACATTTTCAAAATTCAAAAACCAAATCTTTGAATTTAAATTTTTAGAATGGTTCGCCGAAGATCAAGCGGATCGACCACACAGCAAACGCCCGTCGCTGCACAAACGACGAAAACGAATGGAATTGAGGCTACCGTAAAATTTTTCTTAAAATTTTTCAATGCTAACGTAAACTTTTCTTAAAGATTATGGTAGCTTTCCAAATTACTTTAGATATTAATCTAGTTTTCCCATCGACAAATTACCCTTTTTTGATGTCATATTAAGCCAACGCTAATTACTGTTCTTTCGTTGATCAGCTAAGCCAATAATCCCTCTCTTTGCCTCAAAAATATAAACATCTCTTTTCTGGTGCAGCTCATATCGAAAAACATAGTGTTGAGAGAAAATGAGCGCGCCAGAAAGGTGTGATTACAGGTTTGCACAAAGTACACCTCAAAAGTGATCGAAGAACACGAATTCTTAAAACTTATTGCTAAAAGACAACAAAAAGACGGAAAACATAGTAAAAAACATTTGCAGATTTCCCCAATCGGTCCATCGCCGGCGAAACGCTTGCGCACTACGAGAAGCATCGGGAAAGAAGAGAAAAATGAGGAAAACGTGAGGAAAATTTTGTAGTTAACGAATCTTATTGAACTTGTCTTAACTGAATAACTTTAAGCCCAAAATAAACTCTATAAATGACTGTATAATCAAATTTTCCTTTAGATGATGAGAATTGATGAAAAAGACGAGATTGTTGCGGAAGACAACGAGAAAACGGAAGACAAAGAAACGAATGAAGAGATAGCAACAACGTCGATCAATCTAGCTGATGTGGAGATCAAAATGGAGAATAAAGAAGAGAAAAATGAGACACAGGTAAGTGAGCGGACAAATTGATCAATAGGAATAGATTTTAACAACAAATGAGCACCTTAAAATAAAGAAGTGAAGGAATTGGCAAGAAAAAACAGATTTCCGGAGGGGATTTTCTTTTCTTGAAACAAAGCATATTCTCTACCCATGAATACTTATTGCGGTATTGTAGTGAAATAGAGGACCAGTACAGTCCCGTTAGCAAACTGAAGCTTTCAAGCTAGACACAACTGAATAGCTAGATACAACTTACCATGTAGTTAGTAACCATTTAGCCTTACCCAATACCTTTTTACTCACCAATCATTTTTCTAAAATAATTAGACACAATATCGAAGAACCCCAAGGAAATCGCGCTGATTTTATTTGGTAGATTTTGTGCGTTTTAGTTGAAAGAGAATTGGTTAAGCTAAGTTTATACGGCACACAAAAAAAGATCCGAAGACAATAGAGCACAGGGTGGCGCACAATTACCCGCACTCAGTTCAAATTCACACTTTGAACTTTGATCCCCAATCGAAATTCATTGTTGTCTAGTAAAATGAGCTAGATTTTAGAAATAAGAAGTAAAAAGGAGTAAATGAGGCTGGTTTTCTTTGATTTTGAGGCATTGAAACTAGTTACAAAATCCAGGAAATCGCGATTCCGCCATAGGAAACGCGTGTCACAACTTTGCAGTGCTCTAGCAAAAGTTTAGAAACTTTTCTGGTCAAATCCAGAAAACACATTGCAGGAGAAATATTCAATTTGATAATAAAAAAGAATTAGGTCGATTGATTGACTGGAGAAAGCTGGAGAATCTGAACTGAGTGCGGATAATTGTGGGCCACCCTGTAGCAGGGAGCAAAGAGAAACAAAAAAAAACAATTTTAGGAATTTAAACAGGAAACATGGGCGGAAGAATATAAAAAGGAGAGAACGTACGAGGGGGGGGGAGGGAGTACTTTAAAAACGCAAACAAAATAGATTTTACGAAGCGGGGAAGAAAACTTAGCGAGATTGACATAAAAAAATCGTCAACATTCACGATTTCAACATGAAATGAAAAATAAAAATGAAAAGAATGGCAGAAGGGGAATTTTTGCGCGGGGTACGGTAGCGCATCCACTCTTTAGAAAGCGTGCCGCGCCGCTTTCGCACCAGTCCCTTAAAATCGAATAGGAATCTAACTATATACTATGTGAAAATTGTAAACGCACCCTTTCTGGTGCAGCGAATTCTTCATTTTCACACAGCAACATTTAGAAACATAGGAGGAATTAAAGAGCTAAGTGTATCAGAAAGACATCAGAAAGAATGCGTTTGCATGTGCAAACGCAATGTATTCTACATGGGTAAGCCTGTCTACAGTATTCGATTTTGATTTCAGACACTTCCCTCGACAAGCACTTCATCAAATCCAATCCTTTCAATCTCACAATCGCCCGAAGTGACGAATTTTGTGAAACACGCCGCCAGCCACATTTCCACCACTTTTCTTTTGGCGGTTTGTTTTTGAAAGTTGAATTTTAATAAGAATTACTATAAACTAAAGTAGGCATGTCTTTTTAACTACAGTAGGCATGTCTTTTTAACTAACTACAGTAGACATGTCTTTTCTTTATCTTTCAAAACCCTGTTTTGTTTTATTTTAAGTTTTCAAAAGCTTGGCTCACTTCAAAGCGACCGGAAATTTGATTTGGTTCATTTAGAGGCTATTTTTGGAGAAAAGTTTGATGAAAGACTTTTAGATTGTTTTTGATTTTAAAAAGATTAAACAAAAAAGAAGATTGCTTTTAGTCGTCTGAAAACAAAAAAGTTTTATTTTTTCAGAAAAGAATGGCCGCTCAACAAGGCGAGAATCCGTACGCGAAGATACTCGAGAAACCGACTTGGGTGTGTTTTAAGAAACACGAAAGAAAGGCAATTTGAGATTACTGTATCTGATTACTTTACTTGGGATTAAATCATTTGAGATTACTGCATCGTAAGATGTTTTGGATAACTTAAGATGTTTTGGATAGTGTGAATTACTTCCTTAACTCCTTCTGGAGTAAGGGAAACGAAGTGTGTCGTGGTGTAATGGTTAGTACGATTTCCGGGTAAGCGAAAGGTCGCGGGTTCGAGTCCCGGCAGTGCACAATTTTTGGATTTGCGCTAGTTTCAACAACCTTTTCTGAGGAGTTAAGTCTGATGTCTGTTGAATCCGATGAATCTGATGAGTTTGGGGTTTATCTTAAAGTTCCATTTCAAAAATTGATTACTTTACGTTTCTGTGAACTGGCGATGTTTTTATGCTCTTGTATGCTTTATTGGTAAATGATAGGCAAATTTTCATTTAAACTTTCTTTGCGACGCTTCTCTTGAAGATCCAGCGATGAATGACGGGCAATTGATCTTCTTCAGGGGAATATGGCTGTAATTTTAGAATAAGAAGACCTAAGCCGAGAAAGATTCTCTAATTAGAAAAGTTAAAGAGAAATTGTGTTTTTTGTTAAAGACAAAGACCTAAATTAGGTCATAAATTTGTAATTTTTAGCCCATCTTTTCCAGAATTTAATTGAAAAAAATCACTTGAATTCTTTTTAAATTCAATGCATTAGAGAAGTTGCGTTTGTAAGTTTTAGCAAAAGAAAAAAGCCTAGATCTCTCAATTAACGAGTTTTCTAAAATACAACTATTTTTTGAAAGTAACCAAAGCAGTTTCCATTTGATCAGCTCAATTGTGCTACAACTATTTTCGCTACAACTTCAGCTACAACTATTTTCGAAAGTAACCAATTTAATTGATCCATTTGATCAGCTCAATTGTGAGAATTGACTGAGCTTTGTCGAATAGATAATCGAATGGAAAGTTGATTACTTTCAAAGTTCCTTACTTTCAAAGCTCATTACTTTCAAAGTTCCTTACTGTCAAAGTTGATTACTTTCAAAGCTCATTACTTTCAATCCCTTTTACTGTACTATACTGTCTACTAGTTGATAATATTTATTTCATATCTTTTATTCAAATAGATCTCTTTCCCCAGTCAGATCTTTTAACAGTGCAGTTTTTATTTGCCTCTTTGTCTCTTTTCTTCTCATTTTCCCCGATTTTCCCAAGAAATCCCCTGGGAAAAAGACAAATCTATAAAATATTCAATTAAACAAAAAGATATTCCCAATTCTCAAATTTGATTATGAATTGATTACGTTTTTCGTTTTTTGAATTACAATTTACTCAAAAATTTCCCTAAGGACCGCCCCCACTTCTAGAACAAAAAAAAGGCTTTTCTTTTGATTTCTAGAACTAAATTCGCATGTTTAGATTGCTTTAAGTTACAGAATTTTCTCTAAAAAAAACTCACAAAATCGAATCGACTTTCCCTTTTGTTAGCCACTGGATTGAGAAGGAAAAGATCCTCCGGTGGTTCCCAAACAATCGATAGTGACTAAAGAATAGAGATAAGAAATACATCCTGTAAATACTTTAATAGTACCCCACCCCCCTCGTACAGTCGCGTAGTCGCAAAATCTTTTAGTATTTCTTTTTTCAAATCTCCTATACTTTCAAAAAATAGCCCTGAATTTCAGCTATTTTTTGATACCTAAGCGCGCATTGTAGCATAAACCAGTGTCAAGAAAAACTCGTCCAAAGCTAGACTACGCAACACTCCGCACCGTCATTATGGTCGGTGGCGTACTATTACAGTATGTACGGTAGGAAACATTGCTTATATATAACAAGGCTTAATTGTAAGATTTAATCAGAATACTGAGTTATATATATAGTTATAGATTTGACTAGAGTAGCTAAACTAGCTAGACTGATAGCTAAGCTAGCTAGACTGATAGCTAAGCTAGCTAGACAATAGCTAAGCTAGCTAGACTGATAGCTAAGCTAGCTACGTAATTAGGAAACAATTTTAGAAAGTATTAGAAAACATAACCATTAGATTGATGAGAAATACTACTGTATTAATAAAACAAAACCTTTTAGTACAATAACTTTTAAGAAAAACTTTTATAGACTTTCAAAAGAATATTCCATAAAAAACATTGTCTCGTCGGGGGTGGGACAAATGCGACCTTTTTTTTGCGCACCTGGACATTTGCGCACCTTTTTTTTTGCTGGAAAAGGCCTTAGGAAGCTCTACGGCCTTGCCTAAGGCCTTTTCCGGCAAAAAAAGGTGCGCAAATGTCCAGGTGCGCAAAAAAAAGGTCGCATTTGTCCCACCCCCGTCTTGTCAGTCTATTTTTCAACATTTCCCATGCTAAATTTACAGAATATGGTTACAATGAAATACGAAAAAGATCTGATTTTTGTGACGCTAACTTCCCCAATTAGAAATTCTAGAATTCTAAATTCTAAAAAGTCACAAAAAAAAACTTACGAATGCTATAAGGAAAGCAAAGAAAATGAATACTTTGTTGAACATTGTATCGAGGATAATTAGCTTTAAATAATCGTTGCTTTAAATAATCGTTGCTTCAAATAATCGTCAACGAAGAAAACTCTCTAATGAGTCTAAAGAAAAAGATGGACTACGAAATTACTCGTCCTCAAATTCTCTTTTCCATTTTCATTTTTGGGTCTTTATAGGAGAGAAACAGAGGAAATGGGGCGGGGCTTGGATCTCGTTTTCTCGTTTTCTCCTTTTCTATCTCGTCTTCTCCCAAAAACAATGTTTCTAAATTCTTTCAGGAACTAGATGAACTAGATAAAAATAGTACCTAATGGGATTTTTAATGGGATTAGAAATGTGAGAAAGAGTACTACAGAAAGAGTACCACAGAAAGAGTACTACAGAAAGAGTACTACAGAAAGAGTACTACAGAAAGAGTACTACAGAAAGAGTACTACAGAAAGAGTACTACAGAAAGAGTACTACAGAAAGAGTACTACAGAAAGAGTACTACAGAAAGAGTACTACTATGTGAGAAAGAGTACTCGATGAAACTTTTATTGGATTTTTAAATCAACTTTTAGTTCTGTACTAGTTTTAAACGCTGGAGAACGCTCCACACAAAATGTGCGAATGAGATTCAAACCTGTGACCTCTTGCTTACCATTTATATGCTTATCATTTACTAAACGCTTTACCAATCAGCTACGTCTCTCCCAATACCATAGTTTTACCCGATCAAGTTGCTGTTTGTAGAGGTCTGATGTGACTGTTTGGCCGGGTTGTAGAAGCTCGAAATACACAAGACCCTTGTTATTCCACCCTACTGAGAGCATGATCTTTTTCCCATAAATGCCCGGTTTCATGGTTGGATTTGACCGCTCTCCTGGTCCTAACCATTGCCGTTTTCGAATAGTATTATCAAAATAGATCCACTTCTCATCTCCAGTAACGAGAGAATCAAAAAAGTCATGATCTTTAGCGTGGCGGATGGGAATTCCGGCAATAGCGACCCATGAAGCCTTGTTTGCACTGCTTAACTCGTGAGGAAGCCATTTCCCGCATCTGATCGTCTTTCCAATAGCGTGGAAATGCCCATCAATAGTAGAATTGGAACATAGAAACTGTTGAGCAAGTTCACGCGTCGTTTGACATGAATCCGATTCGATTGCAGTCCTTAAAATATCGTTGTCTACCGCTTGAGGTCGACGAGAATGTTGATCATCCTCAAGACTTTCATCATCATTCCGAAAGCGTTGGAACCAGGCTCGGCATCGGCTTTCAAACAATACATCATTCCCAAATGCTTTGATCAAATCTCGATGGGATTCCGCGACTGTTTTGGCCAGTTTGAAGTCGTAAAGTAGGCAGACGTGAACTTGATATATTTGAAGTCGGTTATCTAAAGCAAGAAACCCATTCTTGTGGGCTGTAGACAGGCGCGCTCTCGGCTGCGCCACGGCCACAGCGGGACTTGGCCAGAAAAATCCACCTAAGACCCTAAAGGCGGATTTTTCTAGTGAAGAATTTTTTCCTAATTGTTCACACTTTAGAAAATGGAGTCAACCTAGCTGTTTAGCTTAGCTGTTTCCCAACTAAACTCTACCCTTTCTTTCCCATATTCCACAAATTCTCATTAAAAAACTCTTATCTACCAAAACACACAGACAAAGATCCATTTTTCTATTATTTTTTGAACGAGCTTCAGCTTCTCTTTTCCCTCGTTTCTCTCAATTAAATGAAGTCATTTTGGGTGGGCACACAAGGACGAATTTGCATTAAATGACCACTTCCATTTATAGCCAAAGAACCAAAATAACTCGGAAACTTTGATCCCTTGCAATCTTTACAATTCCAGGTCCATCCACAATGGTCAGAGCCTTTTCGTGGAATTCTCATTACGCTCGTGGATCAAAGAGGGTAAGTGAATAAATGGATATAAAACCTTCATTGTTTTTATGATCTATGTAAGCTAGGCTAGGCTAGAAGCCCAAGTCTGTCCAGGACAAGTCAGGAATGAGTTTTGACTGAGGTTGATAGTGCCTGAGTGGCATTGGATCTAGCCTGGTCTAGGTCCTGTAAACACTCGACCAGAGTAAATCTAGCTCAGCCAGATCAGGTTAGACCTGCTAGGCTAATAGTAAACCCAGGATAAGCCAGGGTTTAGCTTGAAAGATATCAAGTTGGATCGGTTGAATTGGTTGAATCGGTTGAATCGGTTGGATCGGTTGAATCGGCCAAGACTGGACCATAGGTTCTAGCCGGCTCCTAGGGTTAATTCTAGCTCCTAGACTCCTAGTCCTAGGTCCTAGAATTAATCCAAGCTAGACTAGGAGCAAGATTCAAGCATGGCTCAAGTACTTTATGGACTAGGCGAGTACAGGGTCAAACCATTCTAACCCTAATCTCGATCTGACTCAATTTTCAAGCATTCCTAATACTAATAAGCTTCTCTGGCTATGCCGTAGGGTTATCTACAGTCTCCAACAAAAAGAAAGGTTGTTGAATGAAGAAGAGAATTTCTTGATGATTCTCTTCTTGTTCCAGCGTCGCTCAACTCCAACCAACTTCGCCGCAAATTCTCCAAGCGAAAGAAATCGGGAAGAACATGATCAAGTTCAAATCGATAGCCGAATTGCTCGGTGATGGGATGAAATGCTCTGGATTGACAGGTAAGGCTGGGTGGGCTTCAAATTTTTAAATGAAATCTAAAAATATCCCCCATGAATCAAAAATTGACGAATTTTCTTTTGCCATTTCGTGTGTGAGTTTCGAATTTCATTTTTTGCAAAAAAAAACAAATCCCACTGAAATCTATCGTTGAAAATGAAATTTCTGAATGAGATTTTCTCAGCTTCAACTCTAAAAACTTACTTTTTCTGGTACACTAGAATAAGTGCGTTTAAAATTCTCGAGCACAAAGTCCACGCGAAGTGCTTGCTATTTTGGTGAGTGTCAGAAGATGAGGAAAGTTGCAGAAGATGTCAGAAGAAGATGACGAAAGTTGCAACTTTCGTGAACATTGAAAAGGGCTTTCAAGTTTCTTATTTAGAATTTTTCGAAAAACATTTTTGAGTCATGATTAGCGCAAAAAATCTATTCAATTTCTTCAATAACATCTGCTGAAAAGCACCTACTCAAAAAAACAAAAGATTTATTAAACTAAATTATAACATTACTCAGAGCAAATCATGCTGATATTTTTCTTTATTAGCTTTGAAGAAAAAAAGAGATAATCTGGCAGTTATTTTTGAGCTAATCTTTGAACACTTTTAGAAATCATAGAAATATCTGGCAAACAAAAATTAGCCACAGATCACTGGATTTGTGAAAGGAAATTAATGTTTTTGATAGGAGATTTTTGGGAAACTCGACTGTAGAGTTGAAATTTCAAACCGAAAAATGAGCAATTAAACAAGTGCTCTTTTGTGAGGAGAGATTTTATCCCGCACAGAAGCAGGATTACAGTTGGCTTATTTTGTGCTCGACGTTGTAAACGCTTTCTTTCCAGCGCCTTCCAATTCCACATTTTCTTATGGAAACGATTCGCGTGGTTTTTCTTTCGCAAAAATGTTGAACTCGGTACGCCGGAAAGAGTGTGTTTAGAATTTGAGCACAAAGTACACAAAGTAGAGTCGATTTTTGAGCACAAAGTACACACAGAAAAGAACAAAAAACAAAAACAAAAATGTAACTCTAGAAAATGTGATTCTCGAGAAATGGGCGTGGTTATGCGAGATGAACTATCGAAGTCAAGTGGTTGCAAGGACAATAGGCATGATGAGATGGCGATTCTCGAATGCAATGAAACCCGTACCCACACAGGATAATGTTTTTATTGGGTAAGTTTTTAAAAAAACATTTATTTACAAGAATGTGGTACAAACAAAACACAACCACGAAAGAAAAAAAGCAAATAAATCAGAAAAAGACATGTCAATCCAGCCGACGGGATTGAACCCTTGACCTCGCGACTCAGAAACAGGACCCTTAGCCACTCGGCCATGGCGGCCTTTTGCTTGAGCGAATCAAAAGCTGACTAAAGGCCTCGTAACTGTTATTTAATCGCCAATTTTCATTCTTTTCAGAATAATTTCCGAGGATCGTTTCGATCATTTGTGTGAACTTTTCGAGACAACCGAACAAGACAATTTGATGAGAAATGAATATCGACAAATCGTTAATGAGTAAACCAAACAAATAACAATCAAATATAAAGAGATATTCAGTTTGTCGAGCTCGGTAGCTTCCCAATTGAGGTCTTTTTCGAGGTTAGCTAGCTCTTTAACCGTTAAATTTTCAAAATTCCAGTGTTCCCCCAACAAAGCCAATGAAAGAGTCCCCAAAAGCGACAAAATTCCCTCAAACAACAAATGGACACTCGACGATGACGGTGAGTGAACGGATCACTGTAGCTTTTCCATTATATAATTAAAAGAAAGTTTTCCAGCTTGTCCATCAAGATCCCCACGAGCCAACAGTGCGCGAGGCGTTGAACGCGCGTCGAGTGAAACAGATTACAGAACAGAAAAAGGCACAAATTGTAAGGACAATATTCTTTCTTGATTAATACGTTTTCTAAAAAGGATCAATTTTGAAAAACTACCGTACTCAAATCATCAGTTCTCATCCATTCCAATTTTGATGCAATTCGATAAAGAATCAAAAGGCTTAGTCAATGATAAAAAATTGAGCTGATTGGATGAAAACCCCTTGACCTCGCGACTAAAATCTCAACTGAGAAACAGGGCTCTTAGCCAGTCGGCCATCGAGGTCTCGGGTTTGGGGGAATCAAAAGCTGAGTAACTATGTAACTATGTAAGTACAATATTCTTTCTTGATTAATACGTTTTCTAAAAAGGATCAATTTTGGAAAACCACCATACTCAAATCATCAGTTCTCATCCGATCATTCCAATTTTGATGCAATTCGATAAAGAATCAAAAGGCTTAGTCAATGATAAAAAATTAAGCTGATTGGATGAAAACTGGTGGCTGGATCACGGTAGTTTTTGAAAATAGATGTATTTTAGAAAACGGATTAGCCATTTATGTATAGATTGTAAATCTTTAACCATAAAAGCTTTTTAGGTAAAAGTGCCAATCGCGCAGAACGACCTTGATGTGGCTGAATTCGAGCGTCTTTGTGGAACGATTTCAGCAAAAGATTCAAGTATAAATATCTCGAATTTTCTAGAATATTAGAAAAATATATATATCTAGAATTATTTAGAATTATCCGAAATATAATAAAAAATATCTAGAAATCTGGACAAGAACAATCATGAAATCCCTTTTGAACGAACTGAAAGCGACCGGGAAAAGTCTCGACGAGACGACGACAAAAGAGCTCACGAATTTAGCTGAGAAGCTACAGAAAGAACACAATGCACAATGGTTGACTGGTTTGGTTTTTGAAAAAATATCGTACTTTTAAGCAATTTCCATTTCCTAACGCTAACTTTCTCGACTAGCGCAATTTTTCCTACTATTTCCCTTTTTTCTTTTAACCAGAAGAAAAAAACACCAAAATTCTTTAATTCCCACAAACCTTCAAACCCACCCTCATCACTTTTTTTTTTAACCATTGGCCCTTGGCTTGAAGAAGAAGCATTCTTTGTAATCTTTTCGCATAGAATGGACTAAAAGTAGATTAATGGCTAAACCGGAGCCAAGATTACGGTGGTTTTGACATGTTTTAGAAAAAAAGCATCATTAAAAAGCTCTTCTATTTCAGCGGAAGAGTGTCATAATCGCTTGATGGGGCTTCGCGTGTGCGCGGCAAAACTCGCACTAAAACCGAAATTGCAATTGGGCGTCGAGCTACAAAATGTCTACACATTTCTGCAATCGGCTAACAATAAAAGTTTATCCATTTAAAGTTTCCTAAAACATATCATTTATATGTCGTAGCCGATGATGAATTTCAGCCGATTATGAATGAGTGGGTCTGGGAGCGTCCAACCATCAAGTATTTGGTATCATTCAACGCAGAATCATTGATAATTATGTTAAATTTTTGAAATTAGAAAGATTGAATAAAAAAAAAAAAATTATGGGGCTTCAAAGTTTCCTCTTGAACAAACAGTTTTTTGCTCTAATTTTTTTTTTTCATCAAATCTAGCTAATTTTTAAAATTTAACATAACTATCAATGATTCTGCATTGAATGATACTAAATACTTGATGGTTGGACGCTCCTAGACCCACTCATTCATAATCGGCTACGGGGGTCCCGCCGATTTTGAATGAAACGTTGTAGCGCCAGCAATTTTTAACCTAAACTCACAAATTTGGTACCAATCGACGCAGAATTGAATTCGCTACAAGATGATATAATATTGTCCTCATACATTAAAGGGTTGCTCTACTAGAAAGATTTGCCAAAAAATTTCATTCATAATCGGCTACGACATATACAAATCATTTGATCTCAATTTCAAAATTCAAACTAAATTTCAGTCCCCTCAACGAGTCCTCAATCGAATCACGGAAATGAGGCGAGGTATGTAAGATTTATAGACTGATAGTGAGAGATTTTAGACTGATTATTGGAAGTATTTTTTTTAATTTTAGCTCAACTCCACCGAACGTTGATGGGAAAGAGGTGAAACGCGAAGTGGAAACAGATGCGACAAGCGAATCGATTCAGGTAGATGAGACAAACAATAGAATAGACAAACAATAGAAAGCTAACAACTAACTAACTAACCAAGAGTCCTCAACGTTAAAACTAGGCGATAATAGATCTGGGAATTCTCTTTGTCAATGTCAATAGATCAACAGAAAAATGCCATATTTCACTCCCAACTTTTTGTCTTTAATTTCAATCGATAGAAACTTGAAACCTTTTTCCTTTTCAGTCATCCACTTCTCAATTTCCCATTCGATCACTTAACCTCGTCGATTTAATTAACACGGCTTTACATCAATCTAATCCCACAGCAACAACGCTGAATGGGGAGAGTGTTTGGGTGGTGAGTGTGCCTTTTTTTTTGTTATGAGTCAAACTTAAACATTCGATCAATGTTTGTTGACAAAAGAATTCATTTTTCAGCCACCACGAGAAGAGGAAGTGGCTGCGGGAGTGGCTCGCTCAACGGCCACAGCCACGGCAACAGTCATGGTGAAAGGCTATGGGGAATTAGAGGTAAGATAAATGAGTAACAACATCTAAAACATCATCTAAACTACATAGTTACCGTAAAAATCCTTTAAATCATGCGTTTCCTAAAACGTGTCAACTTTCGAAAGCTATCATATCTCTACTGCTTTTAAAGGACACCAAAGTATAGATTGGATAAAAAGAAGAAATACTACGTTAGCTTTCGAAAGTTGACACCTTTTACGAAATTGAAACGTTTAAAATAACCTTTCAGAATCAAAATGTTGGCCCAACAGCGGCGCGTAGTCGTGGACGAGCCTCAACAATCGGATCTTCACTTGCTGTCCCAATTCTTTCACAACCAATTATGCAAAAAATTGGTTTGTAAAGAGATAAACAATAAAAACATTACAATTTGCAGTTCCACACGTAAAACCCATCAATCATCAGCAACCGGCCAGTTCAGCAACGATTTTTGCCGCCAACCCAGCGCCAACCGTTGACAAGTGGAACTTGCTGGGTATTTTTTAAAAATTGAAACCCGTTTTGGATACCTTGATCCCATACTGGCATCATTATCTACTTGCCCAAAAGATATTTAAAATTAATCCAATACTTTTCCAGGTCAATTGATCACCGAGCAAGCCCGTGAGCTTGAGCGAACAAAAGGAATGGGAGTCGCTTTGCAATTCCAGAAAGCACTTACAGACTTGCTCGCTGCTCACTACAAATAGATCGCCCAAATTTCGTTTACCCTTCTTTCTGCCATTCATTTTACCTCATCTTTAAACGGGTTGTTCACATTTGGACAGATATTCCTTTCTTTTTGTTGTTTTTCTTCCATTTTTGATCCAGAGTCTAAATAAACCTTTACTTAACCAATTGGCAGCGACTGCAAATAATAAAACAAAAGCGGTGCCTTGCACACGGCGAGGACAACAAAACAACACCGGAAATTTGTTCACGATAAATAGAAAGACACATATGAGAGCAACAGTTTAAATTACACATATTCAATTTTTTCGAGTCAAAAGAATAAAAAGCGATGATATGTCAGTGAAAGCACCCCGAAAAGATGGCCAATTATGAGTTTGAGATCTAACGAATAGGTTTACAAGGGCAATCATTAGAAGAAAACAAGATGAGAAACTCTGGAAAAATTGTAATTAGTACACAACGACGAAGTCAACAAATCATTTAGCGGCTCCACATAGTTGCTCACTTTCGACTTCCATCTCACTCTCTCCTTCAATTTGAGTTGTCGATCTAGCGTCTCTAAAAAATTTGCCTATTATGGTGCTGGAAGTCAAAGTTTACGCATTATCATCGGTCCATTCATCATCCTTAAACGAGTTGTTTGTCAAACTTTCATCATCGTCATCTATGGATGGACGAACATTGCGAAACTTGTATCTAAACAAAAAAATATTGAAAGTTGAGGGTTTAACATCTGTTAAGTACAGCACTATAAAATTGTTTACTTGATGGCTGCAAGCACTCCAGACTCTATATTTCGATGATTCTCCCGCAATGGAATCTTTACAAGTGGAGTCCCTCCAGGTGATCTAAAAAAACAAATAACCAGTCAGTCTTTAAAAACCAACTTGGCAACTGTTTTGTTGAACTTGAATTGCTTGATATCCTGCAACAATTGGACTCGCGGAGATGTTAATGACTAAAAAGCATAAATTGTTAAAATTTTTTAGCTACCTCAACACTGGTGCTATCCAATGATTTTACAGAGGTGCCCTAAAGGAAAATGCATTTTATTAGCTGTCTTTGTTAGAAATAGCATACTGATTGAAGATTCTCAGAATCCAGCTGTGGTGGTGCTTGCTTTGCCACTCGTGGTGTCAATGGCAATTGTGGTGGTGGAGGAGGAGGTGGAGGAGGTCCGGGTGGTGGACGAACTAGAGGCAATTCCTAAAAACAAAAATGTTGCCTCAACTGGGATAAAAGCAATATTTGTTTTCTAACCTTAGTTGGCGGTTTATCTTTGATTGATGGAAGAGAAGGAACTGGAGATTCGTTTATTGAACGAGAAGAGCGCATCGACTGCATGCAAACACCGTCGTCAACTTAAATTTATAGGTTAGTAATGACTGGCATCTTCACATTTGGACATTTAGACAATCTCTTCATCTGATTGTCTGAAGAAATGTCTAAAATTCGTGAGAACAGACAATTCTTTCCAGATGCAAAGTGTTCAAAGCTAAAACTTACTGCTAATAGCAGATGGCGACTTTTGTTGACTGTTAGTGCCAGATGAGACACGTGATCTAGTGCCCTAAATTCAAAAAAGTAAATAGACTCTTAAGAACTTACATTTTGCGCAGCAAGAAAAGCGGACAATTCTTGACTTAATTTTGCCATCTTTGCCATTTTTGCCTCAAGGCTTTGCATCTAAAAGTCAGCAATTTAAATTGTTCGAAAAAAATATCGTTACTCTCAATGTTCCAGTTTGTTGAGTCGAAGGCAGACTTAAAAGCTCGTCCTCGTCATCAAATGTGAGAGGGCGATTGAAAAGCTAAAATTGGTTTTATGATACAAAAATCAAGCACTACTTGAAATTCAGAAGTTCCATCTTCATCAGCATCTGTTACGATCTTCCGTTCAGGTAAGCAGGCCCATGGCTTACTCCACAATTGAAATTGGCGAGCAATACCTAAAACAAAAATTTTCTAGTTTACATCCACCACAATGCTAATAAAACAATTGACAAAGTAACAAACCATCTTCAACACCGTCTGTCAGAAGAATTTTTGCCAAATCAATAAGCGAATAGGAGGAGACTAGCATATCCTTTGATTCCTAAAATGATTGATCAAAAGAATCAACACTTGACATACTTGATACTCTGATGCCCCAACACCAAGCGCAGCACTTCCTTCGAGCCGAATTGGTTTGTATGAATGAGTGCTAAAAACTGGTTGTCAAGGCGTGAAAATCCCCTTTACCTAGCAAACACACGCAAAAGACGTTCCCAGACACCAGAAAGTTGAACACCAAGAAAATGACAGAAGAGCCTTGCTCGCTGTCTCACGTTGCCACGCTAAACAAAATCATTTTGCCGCATTGATATAACTCGAAAATGCTCACCAAAACAACAATTTCTTCAGCAAGTACTTCGGCAAGTAAACCAAGTGAGCCGACCGCATGACCAATGGCCTCATTTCGGTGGTTCGTTTGTGCCATTGGATTGATATCTAAAACAATCAACTTTAACTTTAGACAAACTCAAAATCAACACATGTTCAGATGTTAGTTGTACAGAATTCTTGTCGTAATTCTGTTTTGTAATTCTGTCTATTTTCTAGTCTTGGAAATCCTCACAGATTTCCCCAGACATTTTCTTTGCTTCGCCCACAGAGATATGTATTTAGTAAATGCGTAGCAAGAAATAAAGGATTCATCAGTCCTGTGCCCCTCCCGGTGAGATGGAGCTCTCTTCCCCTCAAATCACAACCAGCTCCTCAAGTAAAGTAACACCATAATTTGATCTTTAAGAAAAAATCCTTACCAGCTCCGGCTTGTTGGGCAGCTTGCGCAAAATTCCCACGCAAATGCTGTCGTTCCTCTTTCATATTATTGACTCGTACCACAGCGGGGATCAATCGGTCAGCCATGGTGAAACGTCAAAGAAAGTGTTCTTTCTTTGGTTTCACTACCCAGCAACTTTGTCTAAACATTAAATTTTAGAACGGAAAAGCTCGAAGCTGTAATAAGAAAACAAGTAAAAACAGACAATGGGGAATTAATAAGGCGAACTATTGGCGAGCTATTGGCTAGTTGTTGCTATTGGCACTTTAGGATGATAAAATTGTGCATCGAATATGAGCATTATACAAGATCCATGTCAAGAAATTTTCATTCTCTTGCTTACGGCGCTTTCTGCATCGTTTAGAGTTGTCTATTGTAGTTGTACCCCCGCAAAATCCCCTTTCCCCCAAAGGTTGCCGTTTTTTGAGCAGCAAAACCTGCTAAGCCGTGCCAACGCATTTTCAACGAGCTTTTGACAAAAGATGCGCGTGAAAAAATGACAATACATAAAATGACGCAAGCAGAACAGTTTGGATATTCGGAAATTCACCAAACTGTTTTTAACTGGTTAACCGAATATCTTTATTTGAACTAGTAAATTAACTTTTGCTGGTAAATTTCAAAAATGTTTAATTGCTTTGGCAGCGGTGCTTTATTTTTCTTGTTCTTCAAAAACAATTTGTCAATTTGCTTTTTTAGATGTTTCTCGCGAAAATAAATGGATTCACGCCATGGGGAAACATTTTGCGAACAACTTCGGCAGAAATTGTCCAAATTCGAGGTAAGACTTTGAGTAAAGTGACGATTTTGGCGCTAGGGTAGTTGGGGGAGGGGGCAGTCTGGAACTTGACCCAAAATCCATATTTTTCCACGAAAACTTGCACACAGGGGTTTTGACTATGCTGAATCGATTATTAATACTTTTTTTTATTGATTTTCTTAAATAACATTTTTAGTAAAATCGAATACGAGTAATTTGCCGTATGCCCGTGATGCGTGGCCGAGAAATGACCTGTGTCACACCGTGTTTTTTTTATTGGCCCACCGCAGGTGCTCTGGGAAACCACGTGATGCGCCATCCCCGAATCACATTTTTACAGCTGGGGGGACGTAAGCTACTAAGGGTTAGAGGTGTTTCCGAACGCTTTTAGCAAATTCCATTCGAACAGTTGATATGCAAATTTTCAAAACAATATGCGTGCAAGCACCAAAAAAATTATAAAAGTATTAATCATCGATTCAGCATAGGCAAAATCCTCTGTAAGTTTTCGTGGAAAAAACATTGCTTTTGGGTCAAGTTCCAGACTGCGCCCCCCCCAACTATTCTAGGCCCATGATTTTATTGAAAAATTAGACTTTACCTGTGATTTTAGGCCGAAAGCGTGCCCTCAAGCAAACGCTGACTCGACAACAAAAATTGGATCGACGATTAAAAAGAGAGGCCAAAGAAGCGGCACGAAAACAGTACACCTTCATGGAAAGAATTAACATTAGAAGGATGAAAAACTTGTACGTTTATAGAAGAACTTTTTTATTGATTTAAAAGATCGATTGAAATTCTTTTCTTTAGATTATCTCCGTCAGAACAATTTCCGGGAAGACTAAATCTGGAAGAAGAGGCCGCTCTACCCGATAGCCCAACAACGAATGTTTATATTAGGTAACTTTCATGATTTTGAATTAATTTTTGCTGTCTTTAGGTCAACTTTCAAAACACAATATTATTCGGTGCCTGAAGCGCTTGCAATGCATCGTGAACTACAGGTAAAACTTTTGGCTCGATCGGTTTAATGCATTAAAATTTAGCATCCTTCAATCTATAACCGGCCAGATGCACCACTGAAGCTGCGGATAGAGCTTAATATGACCACCGAAAAGCAGGTTACAACGATTTGTTGTTTGAAGTTTAAATGTATTTGTTTTAGACAAAGATGGTATCAAATTCTGATGAGATTGTGCCTGTTCCGTATCCTTTTCAACATCGAGAAAAGAGAACAATTTTGGCCTTTGTCAACGATCCAAAGCTACAGGCAATAAAGGGGTTTTGCAAAAATTTCAAATGATGGTTCAGGAATTGGCGGTTGAAAGTGGCGCTGAATTGGCGGTTGGGCCGGATATAATCAAGAAGGTCATCAAGGGACAATTTCGGATGGACGATTACGATTTCTGTGTGGCTCATACGGATATGTCTTCCCATATTCTTCCGCTTCGTGGATTGCTCAGAACGAAGTTCCCTACAAAGAAAAATGGTGATATCTTTAAATTAGGCTTTGTTTATTTTGCCTTTAGGTGGGCTTGGCGACGAATTGCCCGAAATCATCGAACGCTTTCGAAGTGGAGTCAAGCTGGGGATAAAAGGAGATCCCGTTCATCCAATTTGGGGGTTATCCGATCCAATTGTTGGGAGGGTCGGTTTTTGTGATTTGATGTTTTTATCATTTAAAATCACTAACACTGTCTAAAATCCTTGGCTCATAATTAAAATCGTGTTTTGGTTGAATGGAAGAATTTTTCAATTTCAGTTGTCGATGCCAGATGACCAAATAGAAGCGAACGTCGGTGCTATCATTGAAGCCTTGTGTGCTAATCGAAGTGCTGCCTTGGGCTCATTCGTTAATCGGTTCGTTGTTAATCTTTTTGAAACCATTATATTTTCCATTTTTGAAAGCAGTTGTTTTTTGTTTAGATGCCTCATGATGACCATTCCTGGTGACGCACATTTTGCTCTTGATGTGAAGAAATGGCTACCGATTCCATCTGAAGAAGAACTAGAAAAAGTTTGTCATTCTTTTTTTGCCCTTATAAACGGATTAGTGTTCAACCCATTAAAGGTTGATCCATAAAATTTTTGAACTTATTTATTGCTTGTTTTCAAAGTCTAACGTTATCAGGAGGAAAGATTGACATCAGCTTTCATAACATCTTA
This sequence comes from Mesorhabditis belari, assembly GCA_958450365.1. Taxonomy (NCBI): domain Eukaryota; kingdom Metazoa; phylum Nematoda; class Chromadorea; order Rhabditida; family Rhabditidae; genus Mesorhabditis; species Mesorhabditis belari. The sequence goes on along the minus strand of CAUEEP010000737.1, from coordinate 2,547,849 downwards.
TCTCTTCACGAATTGCATTTTTTTCAGATGGACTCCCGTAGAGGAGGCAAAAAGCACAAGAAGAAAGAAGAGAGTGCAAAAGATCGAGGCGATGCCAAAAGTGATTTGCCTGTCGATGATGAAGCTCGAAAACAAGCGGCCAGTGGATAAATTTGTCAATTTTTAAAATTTATACTCCATTTTTTCCAATCTCCTGTTTTTTGAGATTCCAAATTTTAAAGTTCAATGTTGCGCCGGTTCGGCTTTATCTCTCTTTCGGCCTGCTATCGTCTGATTGACGGGTCAGCCCTTCCATTTCCCCCACAAGTGCACCCGAAAAGAATTTGTTATTTTCCTTGTGTGTTTTTAGATTTTAGGTAGCTTAGTTTAGAGATCTGTTTTTATTGTTTGTTTTGTTCATTGATTGAAATAAATTGTGATACAAAGCGAGTACTTTTGCCTTGAAAATGATCTGATCGTAGAAATATTTTTTAGGTTTTTGATTCTATGAAGTCATTTCCTAGAGCGGTTTGCAATTTTTTTGCAGTCTTTGTGCCGGCATGAATTAACAGTTTCCCGGGGTTACCCCACTCATTTTTCAATAGGTGTTCTTTTTCGTTTCACTTCACTAGAGTTTCCTGCTTTTTCTTGAAAATTTAAAAGCATTGTCTGTAAGGCTTGAAAGCTTTATAGAATTTGAACGTAGCTTCAAAAATTTTAAACCTTTTATACCGTGAAAACTTGCCTATTCTTCGGATTTCATCCAGTCTCCAAATTTAGAGATGGGTCAATCGGTGGTGAAGGCGGATTTTGCCTGGTCCTATACCGAGGAACCACATGCAACGAGGTGAACAAATTTTAAAATATTAAATCTTGTAATTAGTCCATTAGAAACCCTTTCTTATTGGCAAAAAAGCAATTTTAATGACGGTACAAGCTTCTAAAATCTCATTCCAGAAGAAAAGAAATTTTGGCGAAGTATCCGCAAATCAAAGACCTTTTCGGGCAAGATCCCGCTTTCAAGTTGACCGTCGTTTGCATGGTGATCGCTCAGATTTGTTTCGCATATTTGTTGAAAGGTTAGAAAGTTTAGTACATCGACAAAGTTTAATACCAAATAGAAACTGGTCACGGTAGAAAATATTACTATTTAGATTCGGATTGGTTTCTGGTTCTACTGCAGACGTATTTCGTTTCGGGCACTTTCAATCATTCATTGACGTTGGCCATTCACGAGATTTCTCACAATCAGGCTTTTGGATATACGAACCCTTTATATGTGAGTTGGAAAGTAACCCAATTTATAATTCAATTCGGATTTCAGAATCGATTTTTCGGTTTCTTCGCGAATCTCCCATTGGGTGTTCCGATGTCGGTCTCATTCAAGAAATATCATCTAGAACATCACCGATATCAAGGTTTGGTAAAGGGCTTACTTGTCAAGCACTAGACTTATTACCATAATCTTACTTTTAAAACAAAACTATCGAACCAACATCCAATTTTCCAGGCGAAGATGTGATCGACACAGATATTCCCACCGAATTCGAGTGCCAATTCTTTACGTCAACAATGCGAAAGGCCCTCTGGGTGGTGTTACAACCATTTTTTTATGCCTTGAGACCGTTGTTCATTTACCCGAAAGTAAACCAGATTTTCCAATTAGAACCAAAGCCATTTTGTAGGCGATGACCGATCTCGAGTTGATTAATCTCGTCTTGCAATTATCCTTTAACTATGCTGTTTGTTATTTCTGGGGTGCGAAAGCTTTCTTCTATCTGGCTGGAGGGTGAGGAAAGAGTGAAAAATGAAATTTGTAGACTTTTCAGCATTGTTCTCGGTTTGGGCCCACATCCACTTGCGGGTCATTTCATCGCTGAACACTACACTTTTCAACCGGGACAAGAAACGTACAGGTAAATCGTGCAAAGCTACAGTAATCTCAAGAGCACCCAATCACCGTCACTGTTGCATTTAAGAAAATTTACATTAAAAACATTGATTTTATGTAAAAATATAAGATTTAGCTACCACGGTCCATTGAATTTGGTGACTTTCAACGTGGGATACCACGTCGAACATCACGATTTCCCGTTCGTCTCCGGATGCAATTTACCAAAAGTTTGTGAATATCAAAATAATTTTTAAAAAAATGTATCAATAAAGAGGATAAATGAATAAAACGGAGATCATTTGTAAATTAAACAAATACCTGCGCTCAATGATCGGGAGCTAGATTCAAAAAATTCCAGCTTGTCTTATTGACAGTGTGCATCTCTTTACTCATCTTAATAGGGTTCAAAATAAATGTTTACAGGTTCGCGAGATTGCCCCCGAGTACTACAATGATCGACGAGTGCACAATTCGTGGGTGGCTGTCATCTATAATTTCATCACCGATCCGAATATCTCGCTAAGGTAAAAGTAGAAAGTTTCAAAGAAAAGATTTTATGATACTTTAGGAATATGGCATTAATTTAAAGAATTCTATGAACAATTTCAATTTTTTACAGGAATCGAATCAAGCGGAAAATGGCCCCTGACTCAGAACGTCATTTCTATGGGGTCGGAGCAAATGAGACGAATTTCGTCTATCAATGTATTGAAAAGGTTTGTTGAAGGAATAAAATCCAAAAGAATATAAAAGAAATTCGATTCGCAAAGCTAAATATTTACAGATCATCAAGCTTGGCTCGTTGCCTCACGAGAAGGAAAGTTGAGTGCTACTCTTTTGAAGACAACTCGAGTACTACTCGTGAAAAAACACAAAGTGCTCTAAATTTTATGTTGCATCAATTACCATTTTCCCCAAAAAAAAATGCAAAATCTTCTCTGATTCGATATTTTCCTTGTAAAAATTCGACTTTTTAGTTCATTTTCAAGTATTGGCATAAGTTTTCCTAGACATTCTTTGAGATAAATTTAAAAAAAGAAATGGTGCTTTTTCTGTCCTCTTTGGATACAAGGTTTCGTTTATGTGTAAAACTTTTGTGCATAGTTTTCCCCCCTTCATTTGCCAGCTTATGATATTCGAGACGTGTTATCATTTTTTATTTCTTGCCAAATTTTCTCTGATTACTTGTAAGAAACTTTGAAATTCTTGCCAAATTTTATATTTTCAGGTTTTCTCTAGATGCATAAAGTTTAAAAAAAAGGCGCAATAAAACTCTATACCAAAAACAAGCCAAAACTTCGCTCTTCTTGTACTTAAACCCTAGCAAAAAACATTTATTCACTTACAAGTCAAAACGACTAAATCGATCATTAAATTATTCCCCTTCCTTTAATTTCACCGCGGCGGTGTGCAGAAAGAATTCCCGTCCGTTTCTTCTCTATCTAAAACAATAAAAAAATACAAAGGACACATTAACGTACCCGTTTCTCCAGCATTTCCAATTCCTTATCAGTGGGGGTTTTCGCCTTTGAACTGCGGCTTTTCTAAATCTCAATTCTTTAAAAAAATTATTGAATTACCTCCGCCAAAGTGGTCACCTTGGGAATAACATCATAACTGACAGTTGTTGGATCCTTCAGAGAAAAATTCGAATTCTGGTTTGAAAATGTGGGTAAGTTCCTGATAATAAGCAAGCATGAGTAACAATTGAATAAAATACCACGAGCGGGCTTCGCACGATGAACTAGCTGACGATAGCTAACGTATTACCGTTATTAGAAAAATTTACAAAACCACCGTGTCAACGCTTTCTTTAGCATCGCTTGGAGTTTTATGCACCGAGTTCACATCATAAGAAGCCGTGATCAATTCTTCGGTCTAAAATAGTGTCTAACAATAAAAAGTTCTTGAAAAGTTACCTTTCGCTCCGAGCGAAGTGTGACATCTGATGAAGGATCTCTTTCTAGTGACGAAGCCTGAAGAAAGACTAATTTCGCAATTCTACAAACAAAAGAACTTGATTATCGGTGTCATCCGAGCGAATACTTGTTCGCCTCGAGCGTTCGCCCGGTAGGTCTGTGCATCCATATCGATTTTGGTCTTAAGAACACAATATTAATAAAAAGTTTTACAAAAACTAACTTACGAATCAAATTTTCGGTCATTGGCGAGAATTGGTTTCCATCTTCGTTGACACGCAAACGGCACATCGAGTCAGAAAGCTGGAAATGAGAAAAATTGAAACGCTTGATATGTAATAGGGTAGTTTATGGATAACTAGGGTGACAGGAGAACAACAAGGCTGGCAATAAGGGTAACTGTGTCGTTTTCAACTGGATAAACTAGAAAAATAAGCCCATACTAGCTTAATACTATCAAAATTTAATCAAACAGCCAAAAAAAGCTAGGTATCTAGCTGCTTCCTGCACCTTCTGTAACCGAAAAGTACCCAAAAATAGCAATATCCATAAGCACTCATTCAAATCAATATTTTCTCAATTACTTTCTTGAAATCACCTAACTTTAAGCATTTGTTAAAAATACCTGTTGTGCCGTTTTATCGATGAGCGAATTAATGAGATCGATTTTTGAGTTTAACGAGAGTTCCTTGAAAGACATCTAAACAAAAAATATTGTCTTCAACTAACAAAATGTGAAAAAAAAACAAGAAACAAAAGGAACGAACCATTTAGAACGAAGAAATTCTGCAAAAATGGCCAAACAATAGCCAAACAAAGTTAGAATTATAAACAATTCCTATGCAAATTTCCGCAAATTGTTATTTGAGAAGCGTCGGAAAATACCGTAGTTTTGTCGTCGGAGAGGAGAAAATCATTTTGCACACAAATCAAATCTGACCAATCCCTGACTAAGTATAAGAAGCATAAATAGGTGAACGTGGTTAAATCAAAGGCCGAATTAAAGGGGGTGGGACAAATGCAACCTTTTTTTGCGCACCTGGACATTTGCGCACCTTTTTTTTTTTTGCTGGAAAAGGCCTTAGGCAAGGCCGTAGAGCTTCGAAAATATTTCCTTATAAGGGAATCGTATGCGTAGATTCCGAATTTCGACAAATCAGACCTCGCTGACACGTCAAAATTGGGCTAAAAGGCAAAAACTGCGGAAAAGCGTTAAGTTGCGTAGTTTTTGCCTTTTAGCCCAGATTTGACGTGTCAGCTAGGTCTGATTTATCGAAATTCGGAATCTACGCATACGATTCCCTTCTATGAAAACATTTTTGAAGCTCGACCTTTCCTGAGGCCTTTTCCAGCAAAAAAGGTCGCATTTGTCCCACCCCCGAATTAAAAGTTAAAATTGTGACCAGTATAGTCCTCCCAAACGCTGCAGCATCTAAATCAATGCTATTACTCTTTCATGTTATATTTATTTTCGCTTGATTGCAAATATTTCTTCTTTTAGATATGAATGACAGCACTGGAAACGAGCAACTTGATGCTCTTGTTTACGGCTATCTAGAAAGGAAAGGAGTGAGCGAATTTTGGTGTTTTCTGCAAATTTGAAGTTGTGCTTAAGTAATTTTTCATTTTAGTATCAACAGACGATGGACACTCTCGCGAGAGAATCGCCAACTTTTGCAGCTCTCCGCAAACAAGCACCGCCAGAACGGGTGTTCATCAACATTGATGATCGACTAAAGGACAAGACGTTGGAGCAAATTGTAGCGGTAAGCTTTGATCGGTATATACGGTAGTCTTATTAAGCCCTGTAAAAGTCTCATTGCCTATTGTGTTCAACTATCCTTTGGCAATCTGCAATTTTTATGTAAGATAAATCTCTCTAAGGTTTTCTTTTTAGGAATTTGCTTCCACTGATCGACCGAAATGGCATCCATCTTTAGTCGACATAGAGCGTCACCTCAAGAGTGTATCCAACAACTTGACGAATCTGATCGGCGCGGGCTCGAATCAAGTAGATTTTTTTAAAACAAACTTAAGTCGTATTCGTTTCTAGAACGCGCATTTTCAACAGCTGCCTTCCCACAATTACCATCAAGTCATTTCTAACGCCAACTCAAATAACAAGTAGGCAACTAAAAGACGATAGAGTTAACCATTTTTTTTAGTGTTCCACTTTCACAGCAAGCTACTCACCCATTGCCTTTCGTTGCTGAACCGATATCTTCATGTCAGCCATCAAATATTCCACAAGATTCATGTTCACAAATTCACAAAATGCCCGAAAAGGTAAAGTTTTTTTTGCATGTCCGAACAATTTTGTTTTAGAACAAAGCCGAAGTCCTGTTGCAACCGACACAAGACCTTCAAGAGAACGATATGGATACATCGATTGAAAGCAAAGTTTGTTGAGAGTTTATTAAAGTCCAATTGCAACCGTTTTAGGACGAACGAACAATCGAAGAGACAAAAGAAAACGTCGAAGAAGAACAAGAGACTGTCACTACCGATGCTATTGAAATGAACACTCTTGTCGAAGCAGAACTAAAGGCTGTTACTACAGATGCCGTTGAAGCGACTCTTGTCGAAGAAGAAAACGATGAACCAAAGACTAACGATGCTGTTGAAACAAATAATCTGAAGCAAGATGGCGAGGTTCAAGGATCACTTGAGAATGTAAGTAGAGAATCTTTGACCCAATGTCTTTTTCTTTAGTTTAGCATAGTTGATGATATTCCCATGCTATATGAAGCATCAGAACCAGCACTTTCACCGTTGCCACCTAGGGTTTGTTTTCGAGCCTAACCCTAAATAACTTTATTTCTTTAGAAGAACACTATTATTGGATTGTTAGGCGTTTCGGAAAGCCAGAAAGAATTTGAGGGATTGTCATCGTCACAACAAGCTTCATCTGCCGAATTCGGAATTAACGACACCATTGTATTATCTTTTAGATCCCTATCTCAGAAAAATTTTCTTTTAGCCAAAAGCTAAAGAAAACTCTCGATCAGATAAACTAAAGCAAGACGAGAAAAAGAAATCAATCAATGCCGATTCGGGTATTGCTACACCTTTGAAAGCAAAATCGGGCATCAAAATCGGTAATTTTACACAGATACACTTACCTTACAGAATTAGAAAGCGAAATTTTATCAAAGAAGAACAGGGATTCGTTGACTGGGTTGGATTTTTAAGTTTACAAAGCAACTGACTATTCTAGGACCGACACGCTTGGGAAACGAGAGGTTGCAAAAAGGCAAGAACCAAATGAAAAAATGTCGCCCCGTTCAGCACCGAGGTACAGTGAATTTGGGGTTTATAAAACGATACAACATTAAATACAAAGTTTAGAACTCGCAGCCAAGCCGTTCGTCAACAGGACAAGAAGTTGAGTCAAAACCAGAATCGACAGCAACAAGGACACGGTGGATCAGAAAATGGCGAAAGGCATAAACAAGATCTTGATGAAAAGAAATCTTTGGAAAAGATGTTGTTTCAGGAAAGGTTCGTTATTATCGTTTAAATTTTTTATTTTCTTGCTTAGGCAAAAAGAAAAGGCCATTAGGGATCGAAGTTCCTACAATAAACAAGAATCTTTCGAAACAAAACGAAGGCAAGATTCGAGGTGGTCTTGAATCTTTAATAAAACTCCTGTACTTTTTAGACACAAGGAAGATCCTAGAATAAATGATCCTAGAATTCGAAGGGTTTGTTGTTGCCTGAACTTTTTTGAAACTAACTTTTTTTGTAGGATGAACGCTATGAGGGCAGGGGATCGGGAGCAAATCGAAAGCGTTACAGCACTGACGTCCATCCAAGTGACTATCTGTTCAAAGAGCTCGATAGGTATTATTAATTTGGAACTTGACTGATTTCTGTTTAGATCAACAAATGCTACAAAAGCGGCTAGAACTCATTTCAATCAGGCTTGGTCAGATGGAAGGGAGAAGTCGACGTCTCAACGAGAGAAAGACTTGATAGAGCGCAAAAGTTTTGAGAGAAATTCTCCCGCCAGTTGTAAGTCTATTGCGTATTTGGGTGATTTAAGACAACTTTCCAGACAAACAAGAGTTTGAAAGGACAAACGATTCTGAGCCTCAAGGATACAATACTAGTTGGGCATCAACAAAAACAGAACGCTCAGTAAGCATTATTTTTATCTTTTTAATCTGCATTTTTAAATGTTTAGGTGATAATTCTTGAAAGTTGCGCGCAAAAGGATCCCCGCCTTGAAGCTTCTGCTAGCAAGGTTTCTTTTGCAGCACAGTATTTTGTGTACTGGCATTTTTAGAAATTCCGAGCTGAAGATGTTACGCCACAGCTTGATAACGTCAAGCAGATCTTCTCAAATGCGGTTTAACCTTTTTAATTGGGAAAATATTTTTTTAATTAAGGTGGTCCAAGCGCCATCGATTCAATTTCGACTTGCTCGACTCAATTTGCAAAAACGCCTCACTAATGGGGGAAATGATTCCCTTTACTTTAACGTTAATTTATTTGTTGTAATCAGGGTCCATTTTGCCTGATATTATCTTTTTTCCCATGTTTACTATGCTTGCTTAATCTATTATTTTGCATTTTTTTTAAGAATTTACGTTGTTGAGAGTTAAATAAAGCAAACTTTGTTGCCTGGAATGATGTTTGTTTTTGATTTGAAATCACTACATACTTGTAAAGGGATCAGTGGGATTTTCAATTGCGTAGAGAATGCCTGATTTTCTTGAAATTTGTTAAACCTTCATACGCTACGATTACCTAATTTAAATAGCACTTGTGCTTTGTGGAATCATTGTAAGGAATTTTTAGAATGCATACAATTCTTTTGCTTCAACCCACTTCTCGCGCCGACAGCCGATCCTACTCAGATTACGAATCGTTAAAGGAGTGCTTGGAAGGTATGGGTTCTTTTGTAAATGAAACGAAAATATCGTTTTGATGGCGATCTCATTCAGTATACTTTTCTTTTAGCCATCTGCAAAATCTACGAAGAGTTTCTGAGGAAACGAAACCCGGGTGAAAGAGTGATCAAGTACGACATTGAGCAACTCTACGACTTTCTCGACAAACTCACCGATGTCGCCATCCTTCAACTGAATCCAGTAAAAAGTTGCTTTTCTGGTGATTCTTTTGATTCTTTAAGGCGACGAAGAGCTATGTGCCTCACAATCGAGAATGGATGAAGGAGAAGATCTTCTCGATGCTCCGCTCACAGGCCGGCCAATAAAAATCGTTGACCTCGATGTATTGTTTCTAATGCCTTCATTTTTTTTTGTCTTCGGGAATAAATTTATTTCGAGATAAAGTCTAACCTGAACAAAAGTTGACTAAGTGTACTCAACAATAAGAACATTTCTTGTCTTGAAAGCATTAAAACCGACAAGACTGTATAGATCGTCTGACTCACAAGGGAAGGTCAACCGATGTGTTTGTTAAATGACACGAGCCATAGACCATTCCAGGCAGAATTTCACGCTGATTCCGAATCTGCTTTCCGTTTCTGCTCTGGTCACTTTGTCGAAAGTTATAAGTGTGCAAAGTTTTGTATGGGATTTCAAAAATCAAACCGCGAGTTTATAAACAGATTTCCCAGAGACTTTAAGAAGCAGTGGCAGTGGGTTAGAATACGAATGGTCTATGGCTCATATCGTTTGGCCAACATATCCGGTTTACCTTTCCTCGTTAATCCTTTTTCTTTCAAGAAACTTTTAAAATTTATTTCACAACAATTATTTAAGTCGTTGATAATAGACATCTTGTAGTATTTCCTCTTCTAGCAAACGCAACTTCTTCTCGGTCATATGCTTTGAGAAAATCTGCAAGAAAGCTCATTTTGAAACGGTTAAAACAACCAACCGTGTAAAAGTCTCTACAACTTGGCACCGTGATGTTGTGCCCCTTTAGGACCAGAGAAAGAACCTAAAATTGAAGACTTTCCAAATATTTAGTAAACCCAACTGCAAGCGCGACACTTTCTTTTGAGTGCTCTAGCACAAACTCGGGAATCACATAACAATCGCGAAGCACGGAGAAAACCTCATCTTTTATCGGAAATCTGATAAAATTAGCATAAAATGAGTAGCGTAATTTCCACGAACTTTTCGAATTCCTGGGGCATCCACGAAACGAGTGTATCGAGATAGATTGACAACAACTAAACTTGGGGATTTGAAGAAAAAATTTAAGCAACCACACCTGATGCGGATGTTCGAAGTATGTCTCAAAAGAAAGCTCGCGTAAAACGACAAATTCCAATCGTCCAAGTGATCGTCTAAAAGAAAGAAGAGTAGTAATTTTCATGAATCTCTTAAAACCTCTGTGTCCAAAACGTGTCATCCACTTCCATTGCCGGCTCATCTGGATTCAAAATTCTGTAAAAGCGATAATAAATCATAGCATAACACGACAACTCTATAGGTTACAATGTTTATCTAGACAATCAAAATGAAGCAAAGCTTACCGATGAGCACAATTGACGACATCTCGTATCCGAACAGCCGAATCCTCTTCGCTTTTCGAGGCAATCAGAATACACGCAGTGGCTAGAGACTAAATAGGAAAGCTTGAAAACAAAAAAATCAAGCCTTACATAGTTGCAGATACATTTCACAATTTGCCGCTCGTACAGCCGTTTCATCAAAAGAATCGACGTGCACGCGGTTCGGTTGAGCGCCTCGAGGCGAATGCCTATAAATTAGAAATTAGAAACTAGGAATTTGTGGGAAACCTTAAAATATTTGTCAAATCAAAACCTTCTCATAAAACTCACAGCATCGAATGATGAACTCGTAGATTCGTCGCGGTCGAGGGGTTTCTTTTGAAGAGAGATTTGATGTTGAGGGATCGTCGGAAGAACTCGTTGATGGACCTGCTACAACAGCCACAATTTCACATCCGTCATCACCATCCGAATTGGACATCTAAAGTGAAAAAATTGATACAGATTGGTAGTAAACAAGAACAAGCAAGCAAATAAAGTATGAGATCTTATCTCAAATGCTCAGAAGACAAATGTATTGAACATAAAAATCAACTCCACTCCGATAAAATTCAGAATCTACACGATAAATCGACTCAATTGAAAACAACCCTCGACGACAAAAACCTTTATCGCGAATCTCAAACATGAATACGCTCAAAAATGACTAGAATGCACAGAAGTGAGATCAATAGTACAAAGAAAAAATGAAAATATTTTATTGCATTTCCACCCGAATTGTGTCTCCCGTTTCCACTGAATAAAATGAAAGTTGTCGAGCGGGAATCGAAAGCTTACTTGCCGCACCTTCCTAAATATAAGGATTTACTTAGCTTTTTTTTACTTATCTCAAGGATTTTCCTTTTAAAATGGAATGACAAAAAAAGATAACTTTACAACAAAATTACCCACTTTTGGCTCAATCCATAAAGTAACCGCTTTCGGATCGAGAGCGAAGAGACGAGCCGCAATCTCGATCACCTTTGATACCTAAAAAATGTTGTTATTGTGCCTTGTGCTACCCTTATAACTCTTATTGGAAAACACTTACCGTCGACGATGTGGGAAGTGGCCGCAGAAGGGACTTCCCCTGATACGAGATGCTCACTTTGACAACGTTAATCTTTTTCGCCTTGTTATTATCAGCGACCGGTTCACCATGAATCTAAAGCTTTTTAAGTCAGTTTGATTCCTAAAAACAAAACCTGAATCAGCCGCTTAATATCGTTTTCATGTGGCGCTTTTAAAGTCTCCTCCAAGCCATTGCATTTGCTGATAAATCTAAAGATAGGTGAAGTGACCGTGAAAATTTGAATTTAGTCGGTTGTCTGTGCATAATTATTGACTCACCGCAATTCAGCCGATCTCCTTTCAATAGCGCTGACGTCTCCTCGATTTAACATCGTCAGTTTCGACAGTTTGGCGATAACCATCTAAAAACAGATGTTTGATTGATTATACCAAAAAATCTACCTAATCAACTAAACAAGCTCACCTCTCTAACATCGAGTCCGTTTAATCCTTCAAAGTGTGTTGACGTGACAAAAAGTGTTTGTAGTCGTTCCAAATCGGCCAAGCTATTAATCGATGCCCACTAAAACACGTTTAAAGATAAAAACGAACATTTACTTAACCTCATTGATCGGATTTCCTTTCAAATTCATCGTTGTTAGACGTCGAAAACGTCCGTTTAGTCCCAAAATCGTCACAACATTACAACTCTGTAGACTCAAGTTTTCCAAACTGAAAATAGGATCTATTCTTGGCTCAGATGCAGAGATAAACTTCTCCATGAAATTCTCCGGATCGATGGCCTCGAGGCTTTTGACCGGGTTCAGTTCCAGATCAACAAGTCTAAATCAAAGCTTGTTTGGGCAAAGTTTAGTTCACAAACCGCAGTTTTTGTCCATTTTGTCCCGGATTAAACGTCGTTAGACGATTTCCACTCGCGTACAAATCGGTCACATTCGGAAATCTTGACAAAACGGCTGAGATCTGAAATAAAGAAGCAATAATTTAGTATACTCAACTTTGCTCACCGTTGTCTCCGTAACTTTACAATAGTTGAGCACAAGATGAAACACGGGAGCCGTAACAATCGGAAAATTTGAAAGCGACGAAACATCGGCCAAATTTTCCATAATGTTATTCCTGAAACTTGGCATTATAATGTAAAATGAGAGCACAACAACCCCAAAGCCAGTTCTTTCAATTTCGGAAAAAAGTTGATAATCTCGAAGACATCTTTCCACCTAAAATACGATTATTTTCTTCAAAAAAAAAAAAGCTCACCTATGTAACAGATTTCCGTGCAGATTTAACTCGGTGCAATTGATAAAATGTGGCGTAAGTTTGGGTGGAGGACTGGAGACGCGCATTCCGGCCAAACAAATGACACCGAGATAGAAAATGTTTCTGAAAACGAAAGAATCTTCCAACGAGCATCTAGGTAAAACTTCAGCTTATCTACGCAAATATTTAATCAACCGTTAAAGACAACTTACTTTTGCCTATCGTGAACTTTATTCATCCCAATCTTTTCTATCGTCACACCACCCATTTTCTCGTTTTCTTCGTTGTCATTGATTTCATAGCGTTCTCTTATCTAAAACAAATATTTCTTAATTAGACGCTGAATCCCAAAGTCACCTGATCAAGTAAATCCCGTCCACCATCGATCACATTTGCCTTGATGAAAGAGCCACCAGTTGGATGCCTAATCAAAGTTTTAATTTGATAGTCAGTGTATTTTGACAAGAAACTACGTCTCTTTTGGAAGAAATATGACCAACACTCACTCAGTTTGAAAATAGGTTTTCCCTTCGATTGTCCCGTTGTGTCGGCCTCGACTCGTATTGTCCCATTCGATTCCAACCCATGTTCCTAAAAGTTTCGAATAACTAACACAAATGATTCCTACTTTTACCTTTTTGCCCCTCGACCGGTCCCACATATCGAACGGACCCCCTTTCGTCGATTTTTCCATTTTTCGTGATTCGATCCCCAATTGAGGGACCCAATTCTTCCTCGACCATTCCTCCTAGAACATTTAACTTTCTTTTGCAAAAATTCAAGCTTTAAGTAGTTTTATGTTCAATGGAACAATCAGCAACCTTTTAAGTTTAGACAAAAGATTCATTTAAATATCGATAGCGAGTAGTGTAACATTCCATACAAATTCAAAAACTTTCCAAACATTTATACACCGTTATCCACAATTCAACTATCACAGGTCATTTGCAAAATGCACAATACTAAAAATGATTCAAATACACAATACACAAAAATTCCTAGTAAAAGAAATAAATAAATTTAATTTTAAATGTCTCCATCAACCAAATTGGCGGGCACGGCCCGGTCTGAAAAGAATTTTAAATTAAAATTTAAATCTAAATCTTTTTTTAAATGCTAAAATGCTCACCGATTTGTTTTGGTGGTGATAAATTGAGATTTTTCATGATCTCCACAAACTCCTCTTCGCTCTTTGTAAGCCGAGGGTTCCATTGTTTTTCTTCTAAAGATAAACATAGAAGGTACTTATTTACAAATAAGATATACCCGCCACAGTGGTTTCCCCAATTCCATCGTAATTGTGTCCGATAAAGAGCGAATAATCATCGGGTAGCGAAAAGATTTGCGTGGTCACCGATTTGTAAAGCTTTCTCGAATCACCTAAAAATAGCGTAACTAAAATTGAAAAACTTTGTTGAAACCTTGTTGAAAATCGGTTCTCCCACAAGCTCGGATCAACAACGCATCCCCGGTGAAGGCCATTCGATTGCGATGATCGACATAAGTTAAGCAACCTAAAATTAAAATCCATCTTAATTTATTATTCCAAAACTAACTATTCGTGTGTCCTGGAGTGGCTCGTACTTCCAATTGTTCTTTTCCAAACTAAACAGAAAATAAAGGTTGTTTTCAAAAAACTCACGGACCTTAATGATATCTCCGTGGGTAACATGTAGATCAGCTTTCGCACCACCATCTTTAGCAATCACCGATTCGAAGCCGGAGACTAGCTACAAAGTAAATGTTTGAGAAATCTATCACAAGACAAATGTTTTGGGCATTATTGTGTTGGTTAAAAACAAACTTTTCTTAAAGCAGCTGTACCAGTTATGTGATCAGCGTGAATGTGCGTGTTGAGCGCGTACTTCAGGCGTAGACCGAGTTCGCTTATCAACTAAAATAGAGATTCCGGTAAATACAACTCAATCTGAAGATCAATAGTTTAAGTACCCACTTTGGCATCTCTTTGTGCAGTCTCTACAACGGGATCAATGATCAAAGCCTCTCGCGTTTCTCGACACCCCAAAATGTACGTGTATGTCGATGAGGTTTTCTCGAACAACTAAAGAAAATAAACTTAACTTTTAAAATCCAGTTGGGTAGTTCAAGGTGTTTAAGAATGTTTTTACTTCTCGCAAAAGCCGAGATTTTTAGTATGGGCATTACCTGCCTAAATAAAATCGCACCGCGCATTGTTTGTGGTTCCTGGAAAGCCATTTTGAAATTACGGTTGCAACTGTATTGTTATATCTAAAGGATACCGTCAGTATCACCTTTGCTTATGATTCTTTAAGAGGAGCTGTTTTAGAAAAATTTATTTAAATCTAACAGCAACAAGCAGTTCCTAAAACTTGAAAAGCAAAATAACATAGAAGAGAATAGTTAAGCCTTTGAAAACCGTATCAATACGTGGCAGCAATATGTAATCGTTTACGGAAAAGGTCACCTGGAAAAAAACGCGTCAGGAGAAATTCTGAGCACCGGTCAAAAAAATTGATAAAATTGTGCACGGAAAGGAAAACACACAACTAACAAAATGAGAGGATTAAACAACAATAGGGCAAAATCGGGGATACGTGAGATCAATGACAAACAAACAATCACAACAAAAAGTGGCCATAAATTTGAAGATTTTGAAATCAAATTACAATCGCCGACGAATATTCGATGAAGTCCATAGCTGGGGAGAGCCTCCGGAGCCGATCGGTCCAAGCTAAAATTATCTTTCATAAAAGGTAAACAACCCTTTAGAGCTAATTGCTATGTTAAGCTTCCATGTAGCAGGCTCATTGAGAAAACTCACTGTTGGTGTGTTGTCGATTGGTGTTGAATGATAACGCGGTGGTGATTCACGCCAAACGTAGCTTGCTAAAAACAAACTATTTAAACAAAAAACTTAATGTATCCACCTGAAGGAGATGACCCAGCGGAGCTTTGATAGGAGATATTTGGATTGGACCGATCGGAAGCAAAAACTCCACCAGCAACATTGTTTGCCGCAGTTCCCAACTTGACCGAGCCTGAGCGAAGTATCAACCACACTAAATTAAACTTTTAAACTAGATGACCAATATCAATTACCTGCGATCAAAATAATAGCGGCAATGCAGAGTGTCATCAATGGGATGAACAGCCAAGAAAATGAATGTGCCAAGGAGAACAATAGCTGAAGGAAAGTTGCTGATTCAGCGCCTAAATGGAAAATTTTAAATGACGGCGAAAATAGATTGTTTACCTGTTAATTGAGCGGTCATCTTGTCAATTCCTCGAATGTTTATTGCCACACTGCCTGCTTGCCCTGTGAGCGCGTTGCTAATGGTGATTTCACATTTCTCAATGTGACCAGGTTGTACAGAGTTCCCACGCTTTGTCTAAAAGGAAGAAATAGAGAATGATAACTTTAACAAAAATTAAAGATTACCTGAATGAGGTAGTGCTTGTTGGCATTGAGGGAATGTGCTCCAGTCGTCTCTGTAATCGTAACCCAATCCGCGCAACCAGAAGCTGCAATTTTTGACAATTGAGCGGGTGGGACACGAATCGATAGCACTGCTCCAGGTGCTTGATGGGATGGAAGCGAAGAAAGAGTCAGCTAAAAAATGATACTTACGAAAAGGTAAGTGGCTAACTTGTTTATCCAAAATCTCAAAGGCCATGTAGAAAGGACGCGTGATCACAGCATCCGGAATCTATAAAACTTTGTATGCTAGTAATTTATGGTAAAGTTACATTTGAAGCATGTTTATCGTTCCAGTTGGCAGTGACAATAATATCCGTAGGTTTTGTGTCAACGATCGATAGAGGAACACGACCAGCCACTTGTTCTTGAATAACACAGGCATACAAACCTAAAATAAACTAAACCTTTAACATTTTAAAACAACACTAACCCTTTGTTTCGTCAAAGGTGCTTTTGGCAGTGAAAAGATGTGAAGCAGAAAACGCCAGTTGATTCGAAAAGTGAATTGAGCAAGTGATAGGAGCACTCAAACGAGGTAGTGGTTGATCCTTTGCACATCCTAAAACGAAACTTGTGATTTCGGTTCAAGTGTCAACTTTAAAAATAACAAATAAACTCACCAATTACACTAGTTTCCTTGGTTGACTCGTTGGAGTGTCGAGCAATGTGTAGTGGAAAAACAAAGCTTTCGCCGGCAAAATTTGAAACGAACGCTGATGATTGACTTGAAGAAAATCCAACGTAGCCAACAGGATTAATCAAAATCTAAACAACACATCATCATCATCATTCTTTTATACTTACCGTAGCATGCATACTCAATCCCTGATCGCTTTTCATTTCCACAACAACGTTTCCAGGTTTCTTTGCAAGGCCGATTGATCCTTGTAAAAGTTGCAGTTGTTCTTCTCCATCAATTCTCCACTCAGCGACTCCCTGAAGAAAACGCACTTAATAAAAACTACGTAATCTTTTACCTCAACAGGATTTACAAAGCAGATGAGATCCGAAACAACAATGGATCGTTTTGAATTTGGCGTCAATTGGTCGAGCGCGTAAATTCTGATAAATGTTTGCAAATTTCTTTCATCGGAGTCCCAAATTCTCAGCACAGTTTCTCCGGGGGTTTTCAATGTGATTGTGATCGTTCGATTTTGATTTGAAGCACTGATGTCGGTCAGATCGAATCTAAAAGGAAATTAGTTGCAAAACCGAACATTTTTATTACCTATGAGGTCGATACTGAATCTTGTTTGCAGCTGCGAGTAAACGTAGCCCAGAGCGATCACGGAAGTAAACTTTGAGATTCAGAGTTAGTCCAACGGGAAGAGCCATTAAAGTATGGGCATGTGCGTTCGTCAATGGAGGCACAACGTCGACCCATAGTGATCCGACAGCCGATACCTAAAGTTTCTTGTTCTCCCAAATCAAAGCAATTTTAGTTTGATTTCACAAATAAAATTTTTAAAACTAACCTGTAGAGGCACGATTACACTTTCGTTGAGTTCCGCCGAGGTCCGTGCCAAAAGAATTCCAGCAGATCCGGTGATCGAATGAGTCCGCAGGTGACCAGCTTTTGAGACGGTTGCAAGCGAAGAGAAAGCTGTTGGAACCGAAAAAGTCGTTTGTCCGTCATTCCTAAAATGAAAAGTTTTTATAAGCTTCTATCCCGCTCACTAGCTCATTTCTTTTTATGTTCAGTCAGTCTTTTATTCCCGACAAAAAATGTTAGTACCATATCAATCGTTTTCATTTTATCATTTCAAAACTTTAAGAGTCCGCGAAACTCGCGTTCAATTTGAAAGAATCAAAAATCGCCCATCCAGAAAACTGGTCGCATTAGGGAGAGAAAAAGACAAACCATGTGAAAAAAGATTGACAAATTGATAACTAAATGGTGAACCAAGTAAATTTGAGAGCAATCCAAAAAAGGCAGGGATGAGCGACACAAAAACTCGAGGGAACAATTTTCGTTTTCATTTCAAACTTAAACACGTTTCAAACGTTTGAAAAATTACTCGACTCTTCACAAACTTCAAATGCACCGTCTATTCCTTTTATTCCAATTGATCTCTCCTATTTTGACCCAATGGTATGACCCGTGGTCCGTTGTCAACCAGCTAAGTTTACAAAACTCCCTTGCGGCTGCCGAAGCTTACATACAAGGGATCGAAAATCAAGCAGTCAATAACTCCAACACGGCTTTGAAACTCGTGATAGCAAAAGCCAGCGAAGCACAACAGGTTACAAGCTAATGAGTCCCATTTTAGTAAGCATTTTAGGCTATTCTGATAGCCAGAACCCTAACCGTATTTACTGTTCAGCAACGCTATATGTTGAACATGCAGTCCTATCAAGCGAGTGCTGAGGTATAACTTTTCAAAAGATATTATTGAGGGGAAATTTAGATCGAAGCTTCCCGAATTAGTGCAATGAAAGTTATCGAGGCTCTATTATTGCAAAGCAAATCGTTGGCTATCATGACTAGAAACTCCTTGATGCAGATAAAAGTGGTTTTTTTATTGATTCAAGGCAAAAAAAGTCTTTCAGGGATTGGGATCATGGAGTCAACTAGCAATGCCAATTCTTCGGGACAATTTGCAAATCTACAAATCAGAAATGGAGAAGAGAGCCCAACAGTTAAATCAAGCGTTGAAGGTGCAATCTCGTAAAATTTAAGTTAAAACTAAAATTTAGGTTTACAACTCAAATGTTGAGGGTTCAATTTGTCGAGTACAAGCCACAAAAACAGATGCGAAAAACTGCGAGCCGCTCTTGAGCATTGATTTGACTGGAAAAAGTTGGGACTTGCTGAAAAAAAATCACAAGCTGCAATTACAGGTGCGGTACCCTCTCAAGACACGCTCAACGTGAACCCCAAGCCTCTCGAACAAACAACAGGAAACTCGAGCAGGAAGCCACATTCAAGGAAACTCAAACGAACATTTTAAACTAGAATGATCATGCAACTTTGTTGGAAAATAAATGTACATTACTTTTCTTAGTTTTCCTAACTTGTCTAACAAGGCTCAGTTTTTACTCACCATGTGCTCTTCAATTTGTATTCGGCATCCGGAGCGATATTGATCATTGAAATCGGCAACTTTGGATCAATTAAGGCAGGAGCTTCGTCAACGATTACTGTCGTCTCGGCCTCGAACAATTGCTGTTTATTCTAAAATAATTATATATTTTTAATTGGTTTAGCGTGCTACCTGAAAGTGTAAGCGAGCTGAAGGATGCATCTGCACTTCTACTTTGATCGCCACTCGTCCCCCTGCCCTAGCTGATAATGACACGCCGAATCGATTTTGTTCTCCTTCAGTCAAAGCGTTGCCAAGGTATGACGAATCGATCATAAGAACCGTTGGATCAGATACAGACCATTTCACCTGAAGTCAGAAATACTCACAAACTAAACCAACGCAAATACCTTAAATGGATAAGTGGCGCCACCGAATGAGTAAGGAGTTTCATCATCTTGCAGACCATCCACACGGGCCGAAACCTATTGAATAATAAGCATGATGATTTAAGAGTGCAACTACCTTTGCTCCCGTCTTTGCTCGATTGGTAGAAACACGAAGTCGAATACCGGCAAGGGAAACCACTCTCACCACAACAGAATCCTAAATAGCGATTTACTCTCAGTTTATCCATAACACCTTACCGAGGTGCTTTGTCCATTGTCTTGATTGATTGTCCCCGTGACAAGAGTATTTCCGAGTGTGGTCAACGAAGTGATGAGAGCGTTGGATTCAATTCGCATCGATTTTGTGTTATTGAGCGTAAAAGAAACTGGTGGAGTTGGCCGAGGGCCGCCAACAATTTCCAGCTAAATCATTAAATACTTCAGCCCAAGTGTTCTTAAAGTAATACCTGGAATGTACTCTCCGGAATCAACGTCACCGTTCTTGGATAAAGTTTAATTGGTGCGTAGATCTAAAACATTAATCATAGTCGTAACCAATTTATTATACGCCACCTGCAAAATATGTTGCCGACTTTGAATCGGGCTGCCACTTGATGCTCGAGCTGAGGCAATCAATTTTACTTCACCGACCGCCTTTGCATCAAGGTGAAAACGCATTCCAGAATCTCTAAAAACACGCCTATCGTATGCTTAATAAGCTTTCTGGCTACCTTGTA
Source organism: Mesorhabditis belari (assembly GCA_958450365.1). Lineage (NCBI taxonomy): Eukaryota > Metazoa > Nematoda > Chromadorea > Rhabditida > Rhabditidae > Mesorhabditis > Mesorhabditis belari. Next base: position 2,527,684 of record CAUEEP010000737.1, on the reverse strand, counting down.
ATCTTTGCGGAAGTGCTATCAGTTTCGAGTTCCAAATTCATCACAGAAACGTAATCCGCGGAAAATGGTTCTCCTTCGACATCAACAACATCAACATTGACAGTCACGCGAGAAGAAACTTCCACCTAAAAATCATAAGCCATATTTATATCCTAAACACCATACGTGAGAAGGCGCTCGAATCCGTAGCGAATGAATGTCCGTAATCTTGATGGGCACTTCTAACAAAGCCGAACCAAGGCACAAATCCAGAAGACGAAGCGGAGCACTGCCAGTTTTACGAGGTGAAACCTAGACTGTAGTAGTAAAACATTTTCTAAAAACATCCCACAATAATTTCTTTGCTGGTAACTTGTGCGTCATAAAACTCGGATCGATCAACAAGATGGAAGTGTCCCGACCCGCCTTCAATGCTCAACTTTGCCGTTGCAGTCACATCATTCCACAGAACCAAAGAGGATGGAACCGTGCTCGCCCGATTGACCTTTGAAAAGTAAATACAATTCGATGTTCTGATTTCAAACTACCAATTTAATGTCCAGATTGCCAGCGACTGGATTGGGAAGTCGTTGTGATCCCGATCGTGTTGATTTGACAGAAACACGCACGTTGCCAACCTTCCCTTTTGGTGTTGCATCGATCCAGCCTAGATATGATAACCGTCTAAAATTATTTTTTTTCAAAACCTCTGTTTGTTTGATCGTCAGTGAATTGAGTTGTTTTTCCCAAGCTCAAAAAATTTTTCCCATCACCAGGTAGGCCCCATTCCAATTCCATTGAATCGATTCCAACCATCGAGCGTTCTTCTTCGCTTTCATCACAACGGCCAAAAGCAGTAACTCCAATGTTGAAGCGTTCGGAAGAAAGAATCGGTGTCTGAAACACCAACAACAAGAGTAAAATTATATACGTTTAAGCACTTACAACAGCCGAGGATGGACATTTTGGGGCGTTGCCCTCTTTTTTCTTTTCCTCCACTTTCAGTCCTAATCGCGATGGCATCACACAGCAAATCCGAATCGTCGACGAAACCACTGCTGGTATTTCATTCGAGGTGGTAGGCTGGTTTCCAACAACCACATCAACGGTCTAAAAAAGTATTGACAGTGCAATTGCCTATGTTTATACCGTTGCTGATTGCTGTCCACACGTGAAAAGTAGTTTTTCATGCCATTTGCTGGAAACAGCTTGCGAGTTCGCTGATTTTCCTTAAAAACATTGTTTTTTTTACCTTTCTTCCAAAATATACCTTCAATGAAGAATTGTGATGGATCAAGTAGCCAAGGACGAGGACCTCCTTCAACAATCAGTTTGAATGCACCACCAATCGGAATTAATAGTTCATCTTCTATTATCTAAATAAAAGTATTCCTTTTATTTACGTTACCAAATCTCTTACCTTCAGAGCTGGAAAAGCAGAGACATCGATCGTTGCCGAATACTTGTCATACTTGACAGTGATACGCGTATCTCCAGATTTGATAGCCTTCAAAGCGATCGTCCCGCATCCCGTCCCCTCCGTAGGAATTTGTGACGGAATATCTGATATAATGGAAATAGGTTAACCAGCTACCGCTTTGCACAAACCTTTTTCATAATGAAAATAAGCGTGATTTTGCACCTCAACGGTGAACGGTACATTTCGGCAGTCAGTGAAAGGAATATGTCTTTGCCCTTTTTCTCGATCAAGTCCGTAGAGTTGCACGTTTAAGTAGAGAACTTTGCCCACTTCCACTTCTTTCCGCGTTTTCCCAAAGTCAAGTGAAATTGCTTCAAGCACGCCAATCTAAACAAGAATTAAATTCGAACGAAAGAAACATTAAAACCTTTGAAGTCCCAAAGATTGAAGGATTTTTTCGATCAACGGCAGTGACTAGCGTCCAGCCAAGTTCACCTGATCGACTCAGCCCTGTATCATCCACATCACATACTGCTCTGTTGCCAGAGAGCCAAGAGAATGAGCCGCTACCACCGATTGCCTAAAAAAAGAAAGTTACCCGCATCAAAAAACAACCCGTTACCTTCAATGGATATTCGAACTTCTTTTGCACCAGATAGGGGAAGATCACTTGCTTCGGAATAACAGTGATTGGATCAACAATTTCCAATTGTTGCTCTCCGACGACTTTGCGTTTTATGAAAATCTCAATACCACCCTAAAAAAAATTAATTCGGAAAACTGTCGTTCAGATACCTCTGTAATGAAAGAAGTCAACTTTGATCGAAGCGTTACTCGTCCAGATTTTCTAGCTTTAACTTCAAAGTGAGTTCCGTTGTTCGTTGTCTTGACAATTTCAAAGTAGTCCAATGGCAAAACCGTTTCGAACCGAGCATTCTAAATAAAAAAACATCAAATTTTTTTTTCCAAACCTACATCAGCAATGAACATGTGATTCCCATGTGGATCCAACAAATTTATCCCAATTGTGTAAACACGGTCTTTCTCCAAAACCCAGTTATCTAAAAGTAATTGATTACTTGACTTTGAGAATGAAATTACTTCCGGAAATCGCAAACTGTAGACTCTCTGGATCAACAACTTGAATCTTTGTAGATGGAGGTCGAACGGCCGCGTTTTTCGTTGTTTTTGCATCGATGTCTAAAGCTTGTGTTTAATTTTAAAGGTCATATCAACAAACTCTCTGTGTGTAAAAGTAGATTTGTCGTTCCTTTGCTCAGAGCAGTCACAATTGATTGAGCAGAATTTAGTGAACAAATTTTATTGTCCTCCAACCTCAACGTATAAAGAGGCGAAGGCATCGGAACTTCTAAAGTTTACTTTAAACAATAAAAATATTGAAGCGAACCTTCGACTCCTTGCTCTTTCACGATCTTGACAACGAAATGTATGTCGGAATAAACAGGTATGAAGATATCGTATGCCGGTTCGAGTAACAAATTCGCAACCACAACCAAATCAAGGCTGCTTGCAGCAACTTTCTAAATAAAATTGGTTTTAATTGCTTTGTAAAAGCGTACTGCAAAATATGAATCCTGAAATTTTGTCTGCACAGTCGACGAGCCAGATGAAAGACCTTCAAGCAAGACGAGATAACCTAAAGTAATTTACCTTCCAGACTAGAATTTGTTTTATTTTACCTTTCTTCTTTTGACTTTCAAGTTCTTGAATATCTCGAGGCGCTCGATATTTGCTCTGCTCAAATGGCACAATACGTAATGGTCGTAACTCTCCTCCATTATCGCTGACATCCCATTCAAATGGTAGTTCACCCAAAGTCGAAAACTTGTCGCCTAAATTCAGGTTTTGTTTGATGCGGCCATCATGAAAGGTATGTTCTATCGTAGTTGAAAAATTCACCATCAGCATTGAAAGCAACGACGGTAATCGGTGCAGGAGCGGCATCCACGTAGAGCACTTTTGTCGTGTGTTCAATCACTATCGTAGCCACCTCATCAATTGTAACAACGCAACTTAGAGTGGCTCCTCCATCTAGATCAAGCATGTCTTAAACAAATAATAAAAACAACCAGTATCATCCGCGAAGATCACTGCATTATGTGTTCCTGCAACTTTTGCCGTTGCCACCACTTCAGCGCGATCCGAACAATCTCGATGACCAAGTGGGTTCACTTTTACAACATCCGGTCGATTTGATCTCCTAAAGTCAACCGATAAAGTCAGAAATTAATCTTTAGAATACCATTTAAAGCATCCTCCAGAAGGTGTTCCCACTTCTAGCTCGAAACGCATCGGAACCGACGGATGGTACGGCAACAAGAGTCGAGGCACATTCAATTTGTATCCATTCACCGTCCAAAACAAGAGCAAAAACACCCAAGTCTTACAGGATAGCATTTCTAAATATAGCTCTGTAAAAATGACAAAACGGAAATGAACGCAAATCAAAAAGACCCCAATCAATATGCAACCTAAAAATAAACAGGGCAAAAGACTCGCTCAACAATGAACAACTTTAAAACCCCTGCAAGTTAGGCATCACATGGAATAAATAAGACGGAAAGTCATAAAAATTCAATCAACATGGTTTTATTTTTTCGACGTAAGCAATTCTTTTCGGCTCGCGTCGGCTAGCAATTCGGTGTCCACTTGGTCCTCAGGCAGTTGCACATATCGAACGACAGATCCACGAATGAAAGCATTCTTCACGGCGATCAGATGAGGAAATCGGTCTGGATCGGTGACTTGAGTGTCGTGAAGGGTCATGTTCAGATATTGGTCCACCGAGTGAAGGGTCCCATGCAAGCACACGTCGTTTTTCAGCTCAACTACCACTTCTTTACCGACGAGCGTTTTGAAAAATGAGTAGAAAAGCATCAGATGAGATCGAGGCGAAAGTTGGCGTTATCTAAAGCATCAAATGTATATTTCAAAGTTAACTTTGAGAAAAACAAAGAAGAATAAGAGCCAAAAGGCTAAATAGAGTCGAATTTCGATACAACGAACACTATTTTTGGTCCCAACGAAGGGTTTTACCTAAAAATGGCCTTCGAAACAACAAATACTTCAATATAACGAACTTTTTAGCCTGTATTGTTGGTTGAGGTTCGTTATATCGATGTTTGACTGTATTGTCAAGAGCATGGGCATTAACATAGTATGCGAAGGTCAACAACTCCAGATAAACTTTTAGCTTCAGTTTTTAGTTTACAAACATGCTTCTATATTTTGTCTAAATAAAGGTTTGATTAAAAAAAGCAGAGCTTAAAATTAGCTGAAACCTTGAAAATTGATAAAAGACTGCACAAATACGGAGTAAATTCGCGTAAAGGCAAAAATCAAGGTTGATTGCCGCCATTTATATTTCTCTTTCGTGCGTAGATTTTTGAAAATAGGTATTCAGCAAAAAAGTGGGGCACCTTTTAGGAGGCCAATTCGCGAACACGAAACTAAAATGCGAAAAAGAGGCCGTTGTTGTTTGTGGTCAACCCTGTGACTTTTTGATCAAATTAGATATCGTTGTTATTTGTAAGCTCTTTCGGTAATAATTCCTTCAATTTTTCCGGTCGTTTCACGCAAAAACCGATGCTAGATGAGCTATGAAGAAAAAGAAGGCGGGTCATCGAGGAGGGATCGGCCCGAGTTTCCCGCCGATGCACCATACGATTTGCAGATTGACGAAGAAAGGAGGTGTGTTTTTGAATTGTTTTTGGTAGAATTGGATATTGGTCCACCGAGTGAAGGGTCTCATGTAAGCACACTTCGCACACGAAATTGTAACACAATTTGCTATCATCGACGCTGAGGAAGCACCGAGCTCGATTAACAATAAGAAACAATTTTCACGGCTTCAAGAGAAAGATTGATTAGGGAGTCACTTAGGGAGTTTTAAGCAAATATCTAGTGGAAACAGCTCACGACTTTCTTTTTTAGGAAAATGACCGAAAATCTGCTGGAACTTCTGCGATATGTCACTGGATGGACAAATACACCCCCTGATACTTTGCTGAGACCTGAAAGAAGAGAGGTAGATTTTTGGATAATCAATTTTAAAAGAAGTTGAAGTATTTTGCTTTGCATTATGGTTGTTTAAACATCAATTGTTTAGTCATTTGGCCTCGACTCACCAAAAATCGTCCCATCGACGAGCATCGCTTCATCGTCTTTAGAAAGACTTTCGGCGTCAAGGTTTTGAGATTTTTGGAGTTTGTCAATACTTTGTTTTTGTTGGTGATAATTAAGAAAAGTAGTCTCGAACGTAATAACGTAAGGTTAAATTGATCTTATTGAAACACTTCTATTTTAGTTCTCAGCCAGACTCTACCCCTTCGTTGGTTGGATTACCCACACTTTCTTCACTGTCTCCTGATTCGTTTTCACCAGAAGAAGTTGCAGCATTGGTGGATAAAATTCTCACCAATAACTTATTAACGTTTGTGAATTTTGTAGTTATTTCCAATGAAATTTTTTCAGGCAGACAGAAAGTCGAAATTTTTGCAAAATTTTATCGCGTTCTTTCGATCATTCCGCGCAACTGGATCGCTTGATGGTTAGTTTGTTTCACGAACGTAATTGAAAATCTTGATTAGATGATTTTCTTTTGAAATTACAATTTTAGGGCATATCGCCGGGAAAAATTCCGCCACTCATCGAAAACAATTCGAAAGTCTCGACCGAAGTTCTAAGCTACATTCTCAAATTTGAAAAGGACCGGATAAATACGTAAGTTTTCGAAGTTATAATTTTTTTATGCGCTTTTAGGATTATTGGTGTTCTAATGACGATGGATTTCTCGGTTCAATGTGCAGATCTGATTAGGAAGGTTTACAAGGTATTTTTTGTCAAGGCTACTTTAAAAAATAATACATTTTAGATGGTACCTGATCTGCCAGTCGAACCATTAATAATCTACATTCGACATCTATTTCAAGTTTGTCAGGATTCAAGCAAGCCATATCTACAGGTTAACTTCGTAAAGCTAAATCTTTTATTTTACCACAAAACAAGATATCTATAGTTTTCAGTTTCAAAACTTAATTTCTCTTTAAGTTCTCTTTTGTTTAGATACGACTCGTCAGAATTACAGCAATGCTCGTAGCGACTCTATTAAAGGATAAAGTGATTAAAACAGAGGTTAGCTTGCTAAGAAAAACTAACTTAAGTTCCTTTTAGGAGCTCTACGCCGACATTAACATGTTTTGTCTACAATTTGCCTCAAATCATGCAACCTCAAGTTTATTTCAACAACTCAAAGCAAATAAAGATTTTTAAGTCTTTTTTATGTGTTCGTATCTTTTAATTTTTATTTGTGAAAGAGGATTTTAGCTCCAAGGCGTTTTATTGTTAACATTTCTTGTAATTTTTAATCTCCTTGTAGTCACTGCCATTTTAAAGCAATTAAATTCGAAGTCTTGACTTTTTTTTTGCTGTTTTGTCTCGGGTATTTTGTGCACGTAACTTGACAAATGTGTTCCCAAATAAATTTTTCTAGATTAAAAGAGTGTTGAAAAAACAGTGCTGCAAAGTGTCACTTTGAAAATGTCTTTTACCAGTGACGTTAGCGTTGTTATTCAATTAAATTTAGAAGTTATGCCAGATGCAGAAAATGAGCGAGAAAATATGGATGGATCTGTGTTTCTGAAGTTTCTTCGAGAATTGAATGAGGTTGGCTTGAAAATTAGCAAAGATTATCTGAAGAATTTATTCTGTGCTGCAAAGTGTGGGCTTGAAGGTGTTTGAGGCGGCTATTTGGTACAAAAATAAGTTGATTTAGGATGAACGTTTCACCCTCCTTTCCACCCCATCTTCTGCTTTCTTCATCTTCCGGATGCTTCCTGATTATGCGCAAACGATTGTCTTGAAGCTAATATGGCATTCAAATATTTTGTGAGTTTACTTTTTTGATATAATTTTATATGAGCAATACATTTTAGCAATGGTTCTTTAACGGAAAGCTCAGGGATCATTCAAAAACATTTATCCATTCTTCAACAATGCGAAATTATCGAAAAGAAACACAATAAAATTGAAGTACAAGTGAGTTAGTCCTTGAATAAAGAAAAAAAATTCATTTTTTAGCCACACTTTCGTGAAGCTTACCTGAAAGCTTCGGTTTTGGGTGCTTTTGGATGTTCCGGCTTGAGGTAATTTTACGATTAAAACGCAACTTGATCAATTTCAGAATCGTTCCCGAAGGCGACGAGAAGAAAGCAAAGAAAGATATCAATAAAAACAGCACAGAACGATGGGAATTGGTTCTGAGGTGAGTTTTGTACTTGGTTGTTTGGAACTTGTTTCAATTACCTTTTTAGATACCTGACCATGCCACTGGACCAAAATTTAACCAACATCTCGACAACGACGAGGCAACTCTTCGATGCTGCAGGTTGTAAAACTATTTTACGTACAACTGCTTTTTTAGGTTTCACAGCTTCATCTGATGGTTCACCAGAGCTAACTTCGAGCGGGTTTCAATTTCTCTTGCTGAGCCCGGTTCAACAAATGTGGACATATGTGATAGGTTAGTTGAAAATAATAATTTCTAGCTTTAGATGAGAATTTTTTAATCTTTAATCTTTTTAATCTTTAAATCTTTAAATCTTTAATCTTTAATCTTTAACCTTTAACCTTTAACCTTTAACCTTTAACCTTTACGACAAGTTTAGAATACCTGAAGCTGGAGAAGGCTAGGGAGCGCAAAGTGGTTGCAGTTTTGGATTTGTTGATTCGCATTATTTTGTGAGTTAACTTTTAAAATTTAAAATATAAAAACTTAAGGTTAAAGTGGGAACTTCTAAATTGAAATTCTTTGAATAAATACTTTGCTTAGATGTGCTGACTCAAGGGGTGATTCGGAAATGGGATATCGGCCTTTTCATTTCGAAGAAACGTGGAGTGAACGACAAAACGAATTGATCCTGCATTTGAGAGAGCTCGGATTGCTCTATATTCGGAAACGAAAAGATGGGTAGGTTTAAAAAGTGCTACATCCACGGGAAAACTTGCAGAAGTACGGTGCACGGTACTTGTGACATACCGTATGACGGATCAAGTTCTAATTTAGCCATTTCTTCTTGACACCGTTGCTCTCGAACTTGACCATACCTTCAGATGATACAGATACGGTAGTTTATGTCTTTAAGGCTTACATAATATTCTTTTAGAGTATGAAACGGCGAGAAGGATGCCTCGTTTTAGAGACAAATTTTCGACTCTATGCCTACACATCCTCAAATTTGCAATTGTCGATCATTTCAATCTTTGCCGAGATATTATACAGGTATTTTGTGATTTCCAGCTAAAATTTATACCATTTTGTTAGGTTTCCCAATATGTCGGCGGCTATTTTGACGCGGGAATCGGTTCGCAAAGCTCTACAGGTGAGAGATTTGAAGTGTTACGCTTTTCCATTTTTATTACATCGAAACCTTTAGGTCGGAATCACGGCCAAACAAATTATCATCTTTCTTCGGATGAACTCGCACGCAAATGTTGTCACGAAAAACGGGCCTTTACACTGTGTGCCGATTACCGTCGCCGAACAGATACAGTATCTTTGCTTTGGAATTTTTTAGTCATTTATTTTTATTTAGACTTTGGGAAGAGGAGAGAAGACGACTCAAATTCCAAGATGCAGTTCTTTATTCGGGCTTTGATTCGGCGCGCGAGTATGAAGGTTTGTAATCAGGATTGTTTCAAATCCAGCTTTTTTACTTTTTAGGTGTCAAGCAATACGCAGAAGAAAATGAGATTTTGCTACATTCGAATGAAGCACATAATCAGATGGTTTGTTTTTACTATATTGTTTTAAGTTGCTATCAAATTGTCATTTTACAAATTTTGTCTCTTTAGGTAGCCGTGGTCAGCGAAGAGGGTCACGAAAAAGTAAAAGAATGGTGGAAAGCTTCAAAGCACACCTTTAATCAATAATCACTTTCTTGGATTTGGTGCTTTTTCTCGATTCCTTTATACTTCTTTTGGGTCATTTGTTCTTTAGTCACTTGTTCGGTTTTGTTTGTTCTCTTAGGTGTTAAATGCCGGTTCTTTTCCCTGAAGATGGTCTCATTTCTTGTAATAAGTTGTGCGTTGTTAAAGTTTTCTTTGTTTTTTAATTTAGGTATAAAGTAATTGTTGATGTCTCATATGGGAGTTCGACGAACAAATAAACAGCACGCACTACAATATTTTGGAAGAGAAAAAAGGTAGACAAGGGTGTTTCCAAATGATAAATGAACGAAACAAACAATTTTTGGATTGAGAGAGCAGACAGGGATCGTTGCTGTGTAAGGGGCACAAAGTACACGGGAAGAATGTACGTCAGAGATCCATTTCATGCTTAGACCAATTGGTGACTTACCTACTAGTTTACCGTAAACGTTAAGCTTTCTAAAATGTGTGCTACTATTGAATCCAAGTAGTTGGTTTGTTTGCAACATAGATCATTGTCTAAAAAACGGAAACACATCTTTCCTGGTGCACCGAATTTTTCCCTTTTCTTAAAACATAGTGTTTTCCTCTCAAATAGCACGTTTTCTAAAGCGTGTCAACTCTCGAAAGCTACCGTACCCTTTGGATTTGATAAAAATTGATCAGATTACGGTAATCGAGAAAGTGGACAGAGGAAAGGTTACGCTAGTTTTAATCGAAAGTTGACACACTTTAGTAAACGTCTTTAGAAAAGAATTTCCGGAGTTAAAATATAACTTATCAGTGTCCTGTCGTCAAATGCACTTTTAAAGAACTAAATTGTGCCAAAATACCGGGGAAAGCCCAGACAGAAAACTGATAAGCGATCAGCTTTGAAAGATTGTTTGTTATGCATTTTTGATCTTTATTTTTGATTGCGAAAGAAACTTGAGAGAAATGAGTAGTCTGTGGCACAACACGGTGTCTCTTCTCTGTATAAACATCTTTAAAGAGACAAATTTGGTGTGTGAAAAAGAGAAAGAGAAAGAGAGAGAGAGAGAAAAATCACTTGATTCCCTCTAAGTGATCATTTTATTGACATACAAACATTTATTTCGTTGATGTCACATATAAAGTGATTAGGAGCGGGCATATAGAAGAGGATTTGCGCTCGGAAACTCATTTTTCCGAAAAGCTTCAAGTTTTTACACTGTAACTTTCATCTATTAGCTGAATATCCTTTTTCATCTACCGTAAATAATGTAATAGTACCGCACCCCCCTCGTACAGTCGCGTAGTCGCAAAAGTTTTTTAGTATTTCATTTTTTTCAAAGCACCCGTACTTTCAAAAAATGCGTCTTTGGTATCAAAAAATAGCTGAAATTCAGGGCTATTTTTTGATACCGAAACGAGCATTGTAGCATAAGCCAGTGTCGAGAAAAACTCGTTCAAAGCTAGACTACGCAACGCTCCGCACCGTCATTATGGGGCTGGGGTACTATTACAGTATTTACGGTAGGTCAAATTAGCCATCTTAAGCTTCGCCCCTTTTTCGGTTCGTTTTTCGGTTGGCAATCTACGAATTTTGTTTGTCTCTTGACTGGGTTTTTTTTGAAAAATGTTCAATTTACTTTCATTCGATAGAAAATTGAATTTAGAGTCGAATGAAAGAAAAATCAACATTTTTCAAAAAAAATCCGGTTAAGATACGAGCAAAATAGATTGCTAATGATAAACGAACCGAAAAAGAGAAAAACATGCCTGAGTCTGGTCAAAGTGGTTTACGAACATTCTTGCGATTCGTTTACCTCTTAATTTCTCATGTAATTTCTTTGTTTCCAGCTTTCTTTCGCAATGCATGTGATTTCTATACTTTTCTTGCCTTTTCTACTCAATTTTGCGATCTGCTATGAGAAATATGCGAGATCGCTGGAGATGGCAAAGCCGAATAAAGTGAGTTGAATGGTAAATGAAGTAGAAATAGAAAAATTCCAACCAAAACCTAATTCCACCGTCATTTTTTCAGCCGTTTTCTTAGGCGATTGTTCTAAAATTTTGTTTACAAATAGAAATTGGTATTCTCTGCTTTTAGACAAAATTACAGAGCAATCGCCAAAGAAATGGCTGAGAAAATAAAGAAAATAAAGGTGGAATTAGGTTCGGCTTGGAATTTTCCCATTTCTAATCTCTTCTATTACCGTAATCATCTAACTACCGTACTTTCAGGATGGCGTTTACGAGTTCACATTGATTGTGTCGAGAACGTTGACGATGAGCTATTCAGAGCCACCATTTGGACATCGAACACTCATTGATTACGATGTGGAAAAGGTTTAGAATTAATTCGTCTATGGATTTTTTTATTTTATTTGTTTCTTTTCTAGGAAACCTGGTACTCCCGTGATCCGGATCAGTTGACTCCTTGTAACAAGCGGGATTTGCTTGATGTCAAAAATGAAACCATTCAGGTAATAGGTCTAATAGGTAATAGGATTCTAAAATCTGTTAACTTTACCGTAAATCGTTAGCAGGTATAAAATATTGACTTCTATCCAATTTAAGCCTTTTATTTAAATTATCAGAGTCTCTTCAAAGAGGTGATGACACTGGATGGATTGCATTTCAGAGTATTGGCTGTGAATGGATCAACGTAAGCTTTTGATAGCTTTGGATAGCTTTTGATAGCTCATAGAGGAATACTTCAGCTATTTACTTTATCTCATTAGATTTAAAATCTAAGTTTTATATTTTAGCCCTGGCCCACTACTCGTTGTCCCGTATGGAGCCGAGGTATTGATCCGAGTCCACAACGATCTCATGCTTGACTCGTTCAGCATTCATTTTCATGGAATCGATAAACAGGTGTAAAAGATATCTAAACGAATGTTTGATAATGATTTTAAGAAAAGAGATTAGTCTGTAATACTGGATTTTATACCGGATCATACATTGTATCCTACAACAACTAAAACTACAACTAAACTAAAACTACAACTAGACTAAAACTAAAACTACAACTAAACTAAAACTAAAACTAGACTAAAACTAAAACTACAACTAAACTACAACTAAACTACAACTAAACTAAAACTACAACTAAAACTGTTTCAACTTTGCATCGAGTTAAGCTTAGACCTAATGCATCGGATTCTACGCAAAATACTGAGCTAAAACCTGGTTTTAAAATCAACCCAAGTCCTTTAATCCGTGCAAAAAAACGAGTGAAAATTGAGAACGCGAAAAATTTTCGGAGCTCGGTGATAAGCCTCGACATTCGAAAATGACTGGCTGGCCTAGTAGATGGTGTGCTTGACTTTGAAACTTTCTTTTTCTCGCCGGTTCAGATCCTCTTGCAACCTCGCAATCCTAGTTAAAGATCCACTACAGTCTAGTAGCTGATTCATTTAAGCCTATTAAATTTTGAATTGCATTGCTGACAATAGTAGATCTATAGCGTTGATAGCGCTGGGAATATACGTGAAATAATCATTACAGTACACATTTCCTATTTGTTTCCTAAATACAACTCCTTTTTAGGGTCTATGGTACGAAGATGGTGTCTCTTTCATTCAACAATGCCCAATAACCACCATGTCCACGTAAGCTTTCATAAAACTTAAAGCTCTAACCTCAAAATTTCTTTCATTCTTTCAGATACGATTATCGTTTCTTTGCTGATAGATGGGGAACACATTGGTATCATGGACATCTACAATCGGATAGGTGAAGAAGAAAAGAAAGATTTGAATGCTTTGTTTTAGAGGAGACGGTCTTGTCGGTGGATTCGTGGTTTTGAAAGAAGATCAAAGTGTTCCGATGGATGATGGATCGAGGGAAATCCCATCAAGGCAATATTTCATTCTGCTACAGGTGAGATTTAATAAACAAAAATTCTATCCTGTAGCCTGTGCTCCTCTCAATTTAGCAATTTCTAAAAGTTCTTTTAATCTAAATAGGCTAATTTTCAAATGAGTGTTTCCACACCGCTAATAGGAAAGCTAATCTATTTGAATATTCGAAAACAGAATCTTAAACTCTATAAGATGTACCGGATTTTGAATCGATATCGACTTCTATTCCCTTGTAATAAAGTAAAATGAGATATGACAAAGACTTCCGGAGAGGGGATTGAACCCTCGAGCTGGGAGACCTGGGGAACCCCCGGACAAATGCTCTAGCCACTGAGCTATCCAGTATCCGCTCACGAGAGAAGAAAGATGAAATATAAGGGAGAAGAGAAAGGAAGAAAGAGAAGGAAAGTAAATATCAATGAATAGGATTACGATAGCTTCTCTTGAAGCTCTTTTTAGACAACTTCAAAAAATCAATCAGCATTTCGATCACATCAAATAAAAACGTTTTCAGGATTGGTCAAACGAGGATGCTGGTGATACGTGGTTGGCGTTGAAAGAGAAAACGATGAAATGGATGTATGGAATGGATCAAATGGAGAAATGCTGGCTACCGACGAGAGTCGAGGATGGGGGTCAGTGGCAAATGTAGATATCGACACTATAAACGCTTCTAACTTGCTTTAAATCTACCAGATTGACATGATCTATAGCTCAAAAAATAGATAATATCAAGAGCTTTCGAATGAATCGAAGCACACTCAAAAAATCAAATGCTATAGAAAGTTACAGTGGTTTGTAGTTATGATCGCTTCGACTACGGTCCGTCAGGCTACAAATTACTGTAACTTTCTATAGCATTGAGATTTTTGAGTGTTCTTTGACTCATTTGAAAGCTCTTGATATTCTCTATTTTTCGAGCTATAGATCATCTCAATCTGGTAGATTTAAAGCAATTTAGAAGCGTTTATAGTGTGATAGGTCGTCATTTTTTGTAGTTTATAGTGCTTAGTGGAAAGGGAGACTTTTTACAATCAACAACTTTCAGGCAATGTCGGTGGAGCGATCCCAATTTCGGCAATTCTTTTCAACGATAAGGTTAAATCGTTATATAGCAAAATATAGCAAATATTTTTGCGTGTTCTTTGATGTATTCAAAAGCTCTTTATATTCTCTATTTTTTGAGCTATAAATCATCTCAATCTGGTAGATTTAAAGCAAGTTATAAATATAAACAAATATAAAGGAAATATAAAGGAAATATCAAGTAAATATCAAGCAAAATCTTTACCTTACCTTTCAGGGTTGGCACAATCAGACCCACATCCGGAAGAATCCCGAAAAATTGCCTTTAGAGACGTATCGGATAAAATCTAGTAACTAGTATCTAGAAATGTCATTTATTATTAAAATGTTTAGATGAAAATATTCTTCTGCGAATCGTGAACGGTGGATTGGCACAAGAGTTGATGATTAGGTGCGTTGCCGTATCCCTTTTAACCTTAAACTTTAAAGCCTTTTAGCATCGAGGATCACAACTTGACAATCGTTGCAGCTGACGGGAATGAGGTGGTGCCGATTACGGTTGGGTTTTTCTTTTTTTTTTCAAACGATTCTTTCAATCGAACTCGAATAGGTGGATAAATTGATCATTTTCCCTGGCGAGAGATACGATATTTTGGTGAAAGGATTGAGGAATCCGAGCCGAAAGAACTACTATGTGATCGCGGAAACGGTGCAGGTGAGGGGATTTAAAAGCTACAGTGCTCGCAATCATTTTATAAGCTTCAAAAGCTTTTATAAGCTAAGCTTCAAAGGCTTTTATAAGCTAAGCTTCAAAACTACAGTACCCAATCTTTCATAGTGATTCTTTAAAGCTACAGTATTCTTGGTCAGATAAATACATTAGAAATCTTTTTCCAGTACTATTTCTTCGATTGGTCTCGTGTTGAAACAATGTTCGGATTGGCGAATCTTGAATATGAAAATGTTGATGAAAGAATAACGAAAAAACGTGAGAAATGAAAATTTAAGAAGAAATTGAAGTAATTGAAAAGATTATTTCTAGAAATGACTGAAATCTCCATAAAATTCTAGCCAAACTCGATCACCCGACTTGCACAAAAGAATCCCCATGCTCTGTTTTCAATTGCCCATTTGAGCAATATCCACCCGGCTTTCCTTTCAAGGTTTGAGATCAATAACAAAGAATCTTTAATTTAGTATTTATAAAAAGAATTGGTGAAGGGAAAAGTCTCGCTTCTAATCTTTGACATTAAAAAATTTCAAGTTTTTTCAAACTTTTAAAATCCCTTCTTTGTGGAATCTTTCTTTAAAGTTGACATTTGATAAAATGTAAATGTAAATCTAAATCTAAATCTAAATCTAAATCTAAATCTAAATCTAAATCTAAATCTAAATCTAAATCTAACTCTAAATCTAAATGTAAATCTAAATCTAAATCTAAATCTAAATCTAAATCAAAATCAAAATCAAAATCTAACTCTAAATGTAAATCTAAATCTAAATCTAACTCTAAATCTAACTCTAAATCTAAATCTAAATCTAAATCTAAATCTAAATCTAAATGTAAATCAAAACCAAAATCTAAATCTAAATCTAAATCTAAATCTAAATCTAAATCTAAATCTAAATCACAATTAGAGTCCTCTTCATAAACTGAATGCTGAGATTTTGATTTGATAAATTATTTTAGTGCATCGCTGTGGACACTCTTGAATCCCCATTGGAACTCGAGGACTCCGAAGTGTTGAAGAGTGAGAAATTCGAGTCCGGTTTCGAGGTATACAATCAACAATCCTTTCAATGATAGTTCAAAAATCCCGAAAAATCACACAAAATACGATCAGCGATGCTTCTGTTTCTGCCATTTAAAGCACAAATTGAACAACATTGTACAAGTGATTTAGTTTAAATGATGATCATGATGATCTTTGATGATCATCATGATATTCATGATTTTCATGATATTCATGATATTCAGTTAATATGCTAATGATTAATATGCTATCTTTTCCAGGAGCATTTCATCAATATGCATTATGATAGTCACGTGAATGGTTTCAAATTCTTGATACCCAATGGAATGCCCTATTATTATCGAGAGAATTTGGATGAGGTGGCGATAAATTGCGAAAAGGTTGATGGGTTTTGAATTTGATTTCATTCGATTTATTTGTTATTTCGTTTGTCAATAGGTGTACAATGGAAAAACGAGATTTCTTCAGTTCAAAAGCTGTTTTTTTAGCTCAAAAGATAAAGCTTTAAAAAAAATCGATCTTTATGTAGAAATCCTGAAAAAGTTGATGTTTAATTGAACAAATATCGTTTTTTTCCGTTGTACACTAATTGACAATTAGACTGATTAAAGATAGAGTTAAAGATAGAGTTAAATATCGATTGTATATCGAGATTTTTTTTAGACGGATTGCCCGAAAAATCACACAAAATACGATCAACGATGCTTCTGTTTCTACCATTTAAAGCACAAATTGAACAACATTGTACAAGTGATTTAGTTTTAAAAATGATATTCAGTTAATAATGCTAATGTTTAAAACGCGTAAATCTCACATAAGATATTCCAGCTAACGATCTACAATATGGGAATGGGCGGTGGAATGGCCACCGGCTATGCGCATCCATTTCACATCCACTCGACGCACACCTATTTGGTCAAGGTGAGAAAGATGGGGGAAGCTTTTCCTCAAGTTTACTCTAAAGCTCAAGTATCCTAGTATCAAGTAGCAAATCTTCTTCTGAAATTCAATCTTCAATCCTTATTCCAGATGGGCTGGCCATCGTACAATGGGTCGGGGATGATCACGACGATGAATCAAGATTTACCGTGCCCGAGCAGTGAGGTGAATTAGAGTAACGACAGCATACTACTAACAACAGAACAGTACACCACGATTTCTTTCTACAAAATACTAATAAAGTTATCTAAAGTATTAATCTTTTAGTCTAATAGCCTGACAAGATTCTATTAAGTTTTCAAGTGAACTATTAGAACTATTAGTGATTATTTCAAGTGAACTATTAGAGTGTTTTCCTCGGGAGTAAGTAATTACTCGAGTAAAATTTGCAGCAGTAATCTTTACTCGATTAATCGGCGTTTTTAATCGAGTAACTACGAGTGATCCTCTTTACACGTCGAGTAAATTGAATATCTTTACATTTGACGGGAATTTGCCACCAAATCAGTTGAACGGTTGAATATCTTTAAAAAGAGTCGTATATAACGTGGAGCTCGTGATTTTCGCGCCAATTTTTTTACAATAATTTTCGCTAAAAGTACGGTAATTTTTCTTAAGCTTGCGATTTAAAAAAAGGCATTACTCGCGAGGAACACACTCTATGAACTATAGTGATAAGAGAACAGATTCTTTACAGCTCATTTCTGTATCTAACTAGGTTTGCAAACAATATGCTAATCTTTAGTCAGATTGCAATGATCTAAAATGGGCGGATAACGGTTGGCTGGGTGGAGCGTTGCCCGGGATGAGAAAACGAGCGTCGATTCGAGATACGGTATTGGTGCCCGTTGGTGGATATGCGACTATAAGGTGTGTAAAGGAGGAAGTCCTTCTTGTCAGGCATTTTGTCAGCCAACAGCTTTTCGATCGATTCAAACTCGTCGATTTCACAATACAACAAAAAAACAAGAACAAAATCCACTCTTTCAGATTCCGGGCTACAAATCCCGGGTGGTGGATCGCGCATTGTCACCTCGAGTTGCACATGATGGGCGGAGCTGCTTATGCTTTCAAGTAAGAGATTGAAATACTTGCTTACTTGCTATTTTAGTTTGCTAAGCTATTTAAAACCCTATTCACAATCAAATCAATCAAATCCCATTTGCAGAATCGGAGATGATGACGAGATCCCGAAGCCACCCACCGATTTCCCACACACTTGCGGAATTTATCAAAGAAATGAGGTTTGGAGGAAATTATCTAGACCGAGCTATTGATCTACTAAATACTGTAGAGTGAGTATTTTGATTTGAATCTTTTTATCAACTCTAAAAAGCTTCTAGCAAGCTTCTAGAAAGGCAATTCCAGAAACTCTGAGACAAAATTGACAAAGCCTAGATTTTTTGAGTCGTGCGAAATGAGTATGGTCTCTGACTGCTATAGTACTGCTAACCCAACTGAAATTGGTTCTTGAAATCAGATCAAAGTTCTTTTTAAGAGATCGATTTTCAGCTGAGAGCCACAACTAAACTTTAGCCATAGAAAAAGCTCCTTTCATTTCCAACGAAAGCCATTCAGATCTCGCAAGAAGCCCGGCAATTGATGAATGATCGATTGGAAAAGGAAAAAGAGAAAACGAAGAAGAAAACAACGATCCCTCCAAAAAGCGCGACTGAAACCGATATGACAGGAAACGATTTTGCTTAGGAAACATTTTGAAAGTATTTATTCGTTACTAATTGTTTTTCTTGCACATACTGTAAATAAATAATTTATTGTGGGATTTCAATCAAATCAAATCAATCAAACTCGCCATAACTTTCTTCTAAGTCGGTCAATCCTTATGATTTTGGTTTCATTTTGTAGATCTCAATAAGTGCAACAAAATGACACCGAAATCATAAAGATTGGTTCACTTAGAAGAAAGTTATGGCGGGTTGCGCAAAAAATTTGGCGCAAAGTAGCCTACCGCGAAATGAACAACAAGTCGCTCTTTCTGCATTTTAGCAAACAGCTTGTTTTCTAAAGCGTGGATCTAAAAGCTCTTTGAAAACAAAATATTTTTGCTAACTTTGTGATTCAATGAATAGGTGAAAAGATATTCATGCAATAAAGAGGTTAAAATTTGTGTTGTTCAATTGTTTTGAGAGATTAGACTGCTCAGGGCAGGCTGAATTGGTAAAATTTCTTGAGAAATTGTATCACATCCGGCTAACAAAAAAAGACTTTTTGCCAATCCGGTCAATAGGGAAACACGAAAGCTGATTAATAAAATACTATGAACACTTACGTAGTTTGAAGGTCATCACTATCGCCACGTTTTCCTAGACGATGATGAGGCGAATGCACGAGCAGCACGAATTCCAAGAGCCTTCGAAGCGAGAAGACGTTCCCGAGCACCATCCGTCCATTCTTGTCGAGAAGAGAGAATACGGGGAATGATGGTGAGAGATCAGCTGGCATTCTTTTTATTTGACCTTTAAATTCAAATTAGATCTCAATCATATGCAAACCAGTCACAAAATGCATGCCTTTGTTTGTCATATAAATAACATACTCTTTGGCTTTTACAAAATGCAATCAACTTGCGTCAACAATTTTCCTAAAAACTTTAACCGTAGTTTGTGAGATGAACAAACAAAGAGTTACAAAATCTTTCCATCCAATTTTGTGTGAACAAGCTACATGTATGCGCTCTCCACAAAAACTTCATTAGTGTAACGAAAGGAAATCACAAATTAAATATACCAGCCACAAAATAAACAATAACAATCACAGCTATAAAAGTACAAAGCTAAATTTTCTAACAAACCTTAGAAAACAATAGTATTTAAAAAGGTTATAAAGAAAGGAAAAGTAGGCAAATAAGATTTAACACTAAATTTAACTATCTATACTCGAAGTTGAATATAAGTTTAATTCCTGAGCACTGAGAATTGAAAAGCATAACCTAAAATCAGACATAGACACGCAAGTTAGAGCTTTTCGTATTTTGACAAGTAGGGGACTGGCATATGCAAATTAAGAGGATCACGAATACATCCGAGCAATCTACGAATCTCGTCCCTCTAAAAATTGTGTATAAAATTAAGAAAAAAACTCCTAAAGCTAACCTGAGCAACCAATTCATTGTATCGGTTGATATTGAGGTTGTGCTTTGCAGCTCTTTTGTAAAATTGCTTGGAGAAGATCCGCTCTTGAGCTTGCTGATATTCAAAAGGCTAAAAAGAATCATTCTGAATGGTTGCTAGATTAAATGAAATAAAATAACCAACAATAAATTACCTGTTTAGTGTACAGGTAATAGCCAAACGTAGCAATAATGGTAGAGTAGGTGGCAAAATATGTACAAGGTTCAATGATATCCCATGAGAAGTCCCACCAAGTCAACCTTAAGTGTTAGTTAAAGATAATAAGCAGCTAACTACGCTCACCTAGCAAATATTCCCGTTTGAATGCCCATTGCAGCAAATCCAGTGATCATCAGCCGCTCCGAATGCGTCCTACACTCACATTCAATTAGCTCTTTTGCCTGGAATTTTAATTTTTTAGAACAAGCAACATGTTCCACCTCTTGCAATGGTTTTAACTCCTCTTCAGTTTCCTCCAGGCGTTCTTGTAGTCGTCGTTCCCTTTCAGCTTTGTATTCATTAATATTCAAAACTCCGTGCAGTTGAGCTACAACGGCGCGCATGTCATCAATGCAACGGACCCTAAAACGAACATGTGAATAGAATATAATATCTTACTATTCCGTCTAATTTTTTAGTTCCTTGCTTTAAATTCTTATAATTCTGATCTATAAAACAATTCACAAAGATTACCTATCGCTAATTGGGTCCAGTTCCAATTTAGCCACATCAACATCAAAATGGCGATCGTTGATGCGCAAACGGAACGTTCGGAATTGAATCAGACGTTCCATCGACGTGGCATTGGCAACTCTGACGCCATCTAAAAAACCTTTTTAATCATAAATCAAATAACATTCAAAAGGTTGGGTACTATTGGCTTTGGGGGAGCCACTTTTTTTGAAGCACTTTGTAGCCCCGAAACTCGGCTTAAAACGCATTTTCCTAAGCTCTCGTTGTGTCTTTCGAAAACAACCCCAGAAAAAGTGGTTCCCCCAAAGCCAATAGTACCAAAGGTTGTGTTTAAGAACTTTACGCTATTTGTAACACCAAAGAAACACACATGACATATAAATTCCAACATGGTCAATTCCGCGATCTTCCTGCTTCAACTGTTCACAAAAACTGCCCACCTAAAACAGAAAATTTTTGTGATACATTCATTGAACGATACTGTGTCTGAAAAAGGTCGTAGAGTAAATTGACAAGGCTCCGTTCGAGATGGAAGTGGAACCTGAACAAAAGTTTTCTGCAATGGAAATATTTGCTAGAACGTACCACTAAAATTGGCACACCATTTTGGAAAGTAAGCGTCAAGTTTCCATGTGATGCGGGAAGATCGGGAAAATCAGGAACTTTTTGTGATGGAACACTAAAAGAATTTCTAACATGAATTGTAAGTTGGAATAAACCTGTATAACTGAGTGGCTTGATTTGTAGCAAATGCTGGCTTTATTGATGATGTGCTGATTGAGGAAAATCTCTTAAAACTTGTTATTAGTACTGTGCTTATTAAGCTTTACGGAAAAATTATGAACTTTAGAAAAGCAAAAGCCTCACCTCAGTAGAAGAAACAAGTTTTCTCAAAAGCGTCAGCTGTCCAGTTGATAAGAATCTAAGCAAAAATGTTCATTCTTTAACAAATTCAATAAATTCTGACTAGTTTACGTTTTGATAATTACAACTAGATAGTTTTTAAACTTTTAAATAAGTTAGCACTTCAAAAAACTTTACCTTGAACCACCATGGAGAAATGAAGTTGCCCTCCGCTCTAGCTGCATCTGGATCTAAATTCAAAAATTTTACTAGCTCAAGAAGTAGTCAAAAATGAAAACAAGGAAAAACATGAAAAGCTACAAGCTACTTGGCTGTAATTGATAGAAATTACGATTTTGAATTTGGGACAGACGGAGATTGGGGCGATTCGTGTTTGCAAATACGTCTCTCTCAAACATTTTTTAACAAAAGAAACGAAATTTTGCGCAAAAAATCAAATTTTTAAAGTTTCACGCACCTTCATCTGCATACCAGTCCTTTTTGCTAGTGTTTGTCATAGTTTCTCCCTGTTTAAGCATTTTCTAAAATGCACTCCAAAAGAAGCTACCGGAGCAGGTTTTTAAAATTTCAAGTGTCCTTAAAAAAGTGCGCAATAATTTTTAGCCAACTAGCACCAATAATTTTCACCAAAAATACATTTGTACTACGGTAGCTTTTTCTTGAGGGCACCTTTTAGGAAATTTTCTAAATCAGAGGTCACTGTATTTTGCAAATTTTAACCTCATTTTTTTTTCATTACACATCTTTGCTCAAAAACGCATGCGATAAAATTCTTCTTTCTTTATAACTGGCTTGATTGGTTGTAAATTTCGACGGCTTGTTCTCCGCCAAACTTTCAGTGATAAGTGTTTGTGGGTTTTCTCAAACATTTTCTCGTAATTCTCGAAAAATGCGGTGGCTATTTTTCTTTTTGATGTCAATAATTTATGGTTTGTTTTGTGAATGTTTATGGAAGCTGACAAAATGGAAATAAGCTGAAGAAATTTGATCCTTGAAAATCTAGATTTTTTTAAATGAATTACCGTAAATACTGTAA
This sequence comes from Mesorhabditis belari, assembly GCA_958450365.1. NCBI lineage: Eukaryota > Metazoa > Nematoda > Chromadorea > Rhabditida > Rhabditidae > Mesorhabditis > Mesorhabditis belari. The sequence goes on along the minus strand of CAUEEP010000737.1, from coordinate 2,505,065 downwards.
TATGTAGTACCCCACCCCCATAATGACGGCGCGGAGTGTTGCGTAGTCTAGCTTTGAACGAGTTTTTCTCGACACTGGTTTATGCTACAATGCGCGCTTAGATATCAAAAAATAGCCCTGAATTTCAGCTACTTTTTGATACCAAAGACGCGTTTTTTTGAAAGTACGGGCGCTTTGAAAAAAATGAAATACTAAAATACTAAAAAACTTTTGCGACTACGCGACTGTACGAGGGGGGTGGGGTACTATTACAGTATTTACGGTAGTTATTGTCTTTAACTGAATAACTTTGTGTTGTTCTCATTATCTGAATACTTTTAAAGCAATTTATTAGCTATCTATATGAATACTTTGTAGTCAAATCAGTAAGAAACCAAAAACTTTAAGGATCACTCAATACCGATCAACCGCCATGCGCCACAAATTGGACCCAAATCGATAGGATGTGCTATTGGTATTCGGGAAATGTAGTGCAGGTAGCTTTTATTAGGTTGATGCATAAGTGTTTTTGTTCCTTTTCGTCTGCCGTTTCAAGCCAACAAATGCACCAATTAAACTACGGTCGATTTCATTAGAAAAAGCAATTATTTTTCTGCAAAATAACATTAAAACGGGTTTAAAAATATTTAATGCCTGGATTTTCTTGAGAGTATGAAGTCGGGTAGTCAAAAAGGGCTAACTCGATGATGCGGTTTAGACACCTTAGCTAAAGAAAACCTATCTTCGTGTCAATAGATAAAAGATAGAGAAAAAAACGTTTGATATTTCGCCAAAATTTCAGAGAAATTCATTCAGCCAAGTTTTCCGTAGAGTTTTTTATAGATTTTTACGAAAAAGGCGTTTTTCACTCTCGAATTTGCTTGAAAGTGAGCCGAAATTCATTTTAAAAGATGCAAATTGAACAAAAAAACACTTTTTTTATAGAGCAAACTATAGATTAATTCGTGAATTTGTTACTTTTTAACAGAAGTACGAAAAAAACGAAAAGACTTTTGCATCAACCTATTATTATTTTTAATAATCAACTAAACTAGCTAGGTATGATAGGTAAAGAGTTTTCTCTCAATTAATTGCGGGTACTTGTTTGTTTTCTAAAACAAGTGAACTTTCGAAAACTTTGCTTCTTTATTCAATCTATTTAAATCATTGGTATTCACCAGATATTTGTTTTAGAACTGGGCAGCCGCCAATCAATATTGCTATGGAATCGGCGGTACTTTAGCGGGCACCTACAATAAAAGCAGTTTGGCACAAGTTGAAAGTTTTTTTTAATTGGATCAACTAATCAAAAGACTATTTCCAGATTTAATCACCGGATCACTGTACTCAACTTGGACAGGTCTCACAAAAAATGGAACCACCTGGGCTTTCTTTGATCGAACCACAAACGCCTACTTGTATCAACAATGGGCAAAGGGTTGGTCGATAGACTCATACTATATAGTTGTTGACTACTATATCCTATTATATACTATATAAAGTACTATAGTAGTTAACTATTGCTACCGTATACATAATTGGGTACTTGTAGGGTTGGGGATAACTGTTTTTTCTTCAAAAGTGCTTTTTCTAGGGCAGTTTTTTATGTAGATTACGAATTTCGTAGTGAGAGCTTAGGGAAATGCGTTTAAGGACGATTTTTGAGGGCCCAAAGTCGCCGCCTCTACAGTGTACTTCATTGTAATGTTTCTATAAGGCTCAAAAAGAGCTTAATAGATTTTTTCCTGACTGTAAAGACTTTTCCTTCTCCATTTCAATTTTCCCGTTATAGGAGAACCGGACAGTGGACACGGTGCTTGTGGAGCGATTCGTAAATCATCGGATCCAAATCAAGACGGATATCTTGCGCTCGGATGTCAATATTCTCAACCCTTCCTCTGCTCACAAAAGATTGCCTCGTTAGTGGTTTTTTAGTGTTTTTTTACTGTTCTTCAGTTTTCTGGGAATCCTGGGATACTTTTTCCTAATCTTTATGTAAATTAAGCGATACTGAGCTACTTCAAGTACATGGGTTATAGAGGGTTACTATTAGATTAGCTGATAAGTCTTTAGCCCCTTCATTTAAGCTATTTAGAAGTAACCAATTCACCAATTGACCTACGGTTTGCTCCATTAGAAAGGACTAATATTTTTCTATACAAGATCGTTGAAATCTTAAGAAATATTTTCTTTTTGGACTTTTGTTCGGAGGTGTGAAAAAGGCAAAAAGAGCAACGACTTGATTACACGATTTCGATACTTTAATCAAAAGAAATCGATTTTGGTGTCAATAGAAAAAAGAAAGAGCGCAAAAAGTTTGGTTTATAGCTAAATTTTCAATCTTTTTAGCCAATTCCTTTATATTATCTTCTATCGAATTTTACCCCAAGTTTTTGCGCTCGGATTTTCTTTGAAACGGGTGCAGATTGGGGTAAAAAGATAGAAAAGTGTTCAATAAACATCTATTTTGAAAGAAACCGTAGATAAATTGGTGAGCTTTAGAAAATTTACATATGCAAATACTAAAAATCAGATTTATAAATAAAGTGCTTAAAGACTTATGGGTTAATCTAATGCAACTCTGGAAAGGAGTTACCGTAACCCAAGTAGCTCTTAAGTAGAGTGTGTTCCTCGCGAGTAATGCCTTTTTTTAAATCGCAAGCTTAAGAAAATTTACCGTACTTTTCGTGAAAATTATGGCAAAAAAATTGGCGCGAAAATCACGAGCTCCACGTTATATACGACTCTTTTTAAAGATATTCAACCGTTCAACTGATTTGGTGGCAAATTCCCATCAAATGTAAAGCTATTCAATTTACTCGACGTGTAAAGAGGATCACTCGTAGTTACTCGATTAAAAACGCCGATTAATCGAGTAAAGATTACTCCTGCAAATTTTACTCGAGTAATTACTTACTCCCGAGGAAAACACTCTAATAGTTCACTTGAAATAATCACTAATAGTTCTAATAGTTCACTTGAAAACTTAATAGAATCTTGTCAGACTATTAGACTAAAAGATTAATACTTTAGATAACTTTATTAGTATTTTGTAGAAAGAAATCGTGGTGTACTGTTCTGTTGTTAGTAGTATGCTGTCGTTACTCTAATTCACCTCACTGCTCGGGCACGGTAAATCTTGGTTCAAATTTTACTCGAGTAATTACTTACTCCCGAGGAAAACACTCTACTCTTAAGGGTTAACCGTATCAAATATTTGAATATTTGTTTGATTATCGTAACCCAAATTGTGGAAATGATTACCGTAATTGAGGTACTTGCAAAGGGAAGTAATTGAGAAGAATTACCGTAACCTAAGCACGGGAATAGTAATCGTTATTCCTACAGTAGATGAATCTTGGCCTGGACGCACGCGTGACAATGGTACCCTGGGCCATGATTTAGAAACCATTTTCTGAAAGTTTAACGGTAAAATTCGGAGAATACTTATTGACTTTTTATTTCTCAAAAGGTGTCTATCTAAAAAATAAGATCAATTTCTATCAAAAAATAATACGAATTTCAGATGTCCCACGCAGAACTTCACCACCAAAACCGGCTCCCTCAACTCGCCGAATTATCCAAACGCCTATGCAAATAATGAGCTCTGTTATTATTATATTACAGCAAACAGCTCAAATTATTTCGTCATCCTCAGTTTCGATGTTTGGGTGGTGGAAAAGTGAGATGATTTTGGAAATCTAAATAACACTAATGTTTAGAAATTACGATACTGTTGTGATCTATGATGGATATTTCCCGGGACCAAATGCGATTCAAATGGCCAAGTCGGTTTAAAAAGCTTCAGTCACCAGTACAGTGTACTGGATAAAGCCGCAAAAATTTACATATTAGACTTTTAGCATTACAATAGATCCAAGGAATGACACCGTATCGCCCTTCAAGAATGGATTTCAAGTAGGGTTTCGTAAAGAATATTTTGTTGTACTAGATAAAATTTCACTGATCTGCGGAGTACTGACAGCCAGATCTACTAGCCAGATCAGTTTCGTACATAAATTTTGAACATTTTTAGACTAAATCGAATATAATGACGGTAATCTTCTCAACGGATTCGATCATCACGTACCCTGGATGGAAAGCATCATATAGAACTTTGTGAGTGTGAAAGGGAAAAAAATTGTCGTACTTTTAGTGAAAAATTTTGGTAAAGTAGTTTTCTAAAATAGGTGCCTTTTAGAAAACACTGCTTTTGTAAAAAAGAATTTCAAGCTTTATTTCTAGATATCGAACCGATCCCGTTTACCAAAATGGCACCACAGGCACAGTGACGAGCCCGAATTACCCCCAAAGTTATCCAAACGATGTCGAGATGTACTATTATGTGACTGGACCTGATGGTTTTCAGGTAAAACTCAAAAAGATGTCATTTTATTAAAAATCAAATAATCCATTCCAGCTCCAAGGTACTTTCACCGTTTTTGACACGGAAGTGAACAGGGATTATCTCGTTGTCTATGATGGACCTGATCAATTCTCGCCTGTCATTGGAAAGTGAGTAGAGTAAAAAGATCAAAATATTGCATAAGTTTTACAAGGTAAATAAGGCTACTATTATCAGCCGTAGTTGAGAGGATCTACTTTTACATAAGCTCCCAGACTTCGGGGTTTTTCCAAAAGCAATTTTGACCAAGAACAAAAGCTGGCCTGGTTTCTGGCTTTGTTGCAAGTCTGACCAAGAAAGTCACTGATGTCTGACCAAGAAAGTCACTAGAACTAACTTCTGACCAGGCTCTAGCCCTAGCTTGCCTGTCTGACCTGGCTTACTAGGTCCCAGGTCCCGATTTGACAACTGAAAATAACCTTGACTAGGCTAACGATTAACTAAATAGTTTGATAAGACAGTTTTTGATAAGATTTTTCATTCTTTAACAATTTCTACTTTAATCTTTAGCTATTCTGGCTACACAACCCTTCCACCATCATTCATCACAAATGGAACAACATTCACTCTTTATTTCCAAACGGATTACTCTGTGGCTTACAAAGGATTCAGTCTTGATTGGATAATTGCTTTTAATTAGTTTTTACAAAGACTAAGAAATTTATCTGAGGCAATGAATGGTTCCGTGTTTCTTTCACTTCCAAAATATTTTGTTTCCACCGTCGAGTGGTTGATCTTTGGAGAAGAGGCTTTAATCTAAAGAAATGGCACTGTAAAATAACAATACAGTACCAATTTAGCTTTGAAACAAGCATTCAATTGTAATTTCTAAACCTGAATGCCTATTCTAACTATTTATAACTATTGTAATACCCAATCTCTTTCTGATTAAAATCATTAAAGAAACAACCCCAAAACCCATTTATTAGTATCCGAGTATCAAAGATTCAAATGAAATATTGCAGAAGTGATTGTTTTCATTTGTTACTGGAGGCTGGCGGCTTCATTCAAACATTTGTCTCCGACTCGGTTCCAATCATCGGCCTTTCCCATCCGAGTGACTTCTCATATCCAACCATTGAAGTCATCGATTCTTTCATCTAAACATTGGCAATTAGTTTTTTCAAGGAGTATTTCAAAAATCCCACCTCAATCTGTGCTTTCTTTTCTGGGCTACGCGTTGTCTTCTTGATCCAACGGTAGAAACCTTTCTTCTCGCGTGACTAAAGATAAAATGTAAAGTATCATAAATTCGCTTACAGGTTGACGAGTTGAAAGAGTCTTTTCAAGCTTGGCGCAAATCTCGGCAACATTGTGCTTTGGCATGAATGATTTTTGCCTAAAATGACTTGATCAAAGACCAGAATACTTAATGCTATAATAAAGACTAAGAATACCCACTCATTTTCCTGATTGGCAGAGGTATTAAGATCCGCTGGCTTCATTGGAGATTGTTGCTTGGCTGGCTTCGTTCGAGATTGCTGCTTGGCTGGCTTTTCTTCAACTGTCATCTAAGTAAGCGAATAACTGACAAGATCATATTATCTTACATGAGGAGCGGAAAAGGATCGATCAACTGTTGGGAGGCTTTTGCGAAGGAATCGACGAACACGCTGCATATGAGTGTCTGAGGGAATGTTCTGTAAACAAAAATGTATTAGAGATTAAATAAGCAAAGCTTACCGTAGCGGCATCTTGAAAATCGGTCGTTTTCTTATAGGGACTTTCTTGATTGGCCTCTTCTTCTTCTTGTTCATTGATCACATCGGTCAAGCTCATCCACGTGACGGCACTCTCTAAAGAAAATTGATAAATTACGGTTAACAAAAAATAAAACAAACCAGTTTGAGTAATGGGACGAAGCTCGGGAGCTAAATACTCCGATTCGACCACATCTGCCATTTTAGCGAGGTATTCAGCAGCACTCAACATCTCCGTCTCTTCATTCTTCTCATCGTTGCCACGTGGGGTGATTGCGTTGTCCGTTTGTGGTGGAGACAAACTGAACAACGATTCAAGAAAATTTAAAAAAAATGATTCATACATGACACGTTTTGGAGTGGATGTGATTGGTGAACGATATGGTGGAATCGATCGCTCGAACGCCTTTTGAACAGCCAATTTCCAATCGAGTCCATTCTCATGAAAGCCCCACAAGTGAACATTGCCAAAGCTGTAGCGCAGTTTGATGTGAGTGCGGTACTAAAAAAACAGTTACGTTCAACGAAACAAATAATATTTTTCCAAATCACCCACATAGGGATTTGCTCCTCGTTTATCAGTGACAGATTCGATCGATTTAGCTGCACCAACATCAATGATGTACCCTAAACAAACAAAAATTTCTTAAAGCAATAAAATATCCAACAACCTTTGTTGCCTTTCATGTAAATGACGAGAAATCCACGACGAGTGAGCGTGAGTGGACGAGTCTTCACATTCGAATACGATTCCCAAAGAAGCGATTTCGTTTTGACATAGATGACGAGTTGTCCTTCGAGGTAAACATCTTCTACGGGCACACGCCAACGATCACGATCAGGTAACACAAGTTTCTAAAGAAAGTAAAGGTTAAAGTATTCAAGAATACTTTCTTGAATACTTTAACCTTTACAACCAAAAACCTTATACAACATTAAGCTATTAACAACAAGATTAAACTAGCTGCTGAGTTCAAAGTGAACCAATAAACAAAAGAAAATATAGTAAATCAAAAAGAAACCTTGTCGAACGTATTCGAAGCAGCATAGGTGGGTGCCGGGGTTGACGAAGGGATGATTGGCGGTGGAATTGGCGATGATTTGAGCGGACGAAGTGGTCGATTTGCCATTGAATCTCCATCATGTTGATCGTTGTTTTCCAATTCGTTTCTCATCTTTGAAGACGATTCGCGCTGCAAGTTGATGGTTGAATAGAAGATAGTATGCGTTTTCGCCCCAATTCGCTCGGTTATAAATCATCGATAAATGTAAATCAATAAATGTAAATGCTTTAGTTTAAAATTTTGCAATTGAATTCTGCTATTTAAATGCTTTTTGCCGGCTCTCTATTTGTACCTTTTTTCGGGATCTAGTTAGAAAAGCGCGTTCGTTTCAGCGCGAGTCATTTCGGCGCCGCGCAAAAAAGGCTCGAAAACGTTCATTTCAGCACCGCCTAAAAAAGGCCAAAAGACGTTCATTTCAGCGGCGCGCGAAAAAGGCTTGAAAACGTTAATTTTAGCGCCACTAGATTTTAAGATCCTTGATTCTCGTCTTGTTTTTGCATGTTTCTATGGTTTCGCTAATGTTTTTGCACTTTTTTTCATCTATTACACCTAGAGCGCGGCCATATGCATCAAATGCGCGAAAAAACGGCCAAAATTAGCTCGGGTCGTCCATTTTTTAGAGGAAAATGAAAAAGAAATTTGCCACTTTTATGATAAATGCCCCAAAATCTCGTTTTTTTAATGCTTATTTTGTATTTTTCTTCGACAATTAGCTTATAGATAACGCATTTCTTTGTTTAGGTTTGGGTGGCGCCCGAGAATCATCCACAAGGAGCACACCTGGAGTCAAACAAGTCAAGTTTTTATATCGGTTTTTTGATTCAAAAGGAAGAATTTTTATCTTTAGGAGCCACTGATTCCACTGATTTCCGCAAATTCGTTGATGATTGCTCTACTTTGTCGCCGATTTCAACGGCTCTTACTGCAAATAGGTAACTTTTTGTTTTCTTCGGTATTTTGTTTGATAGTGATTGGGGAATCAAGAACCTTGTTACGGTAAGTACATTTTACTATTTTCTAATTTTTATATATATAGCATAAATAGCTTTTTACAGAATCCTTGCTGGTTTATGGATGGGACTTTTCACGCAAGCCCGGAATCAATTTTCAGCACTAGGAGAGCCTGTATTTTTTCTCCACCATATAGTGAATGTTCTCCTGTGTGGTTCCGCGTCATCGTTTCACTGAAAGTGAAGAGTTGACACACTTCTTGATAAAAAGAAATAAAGCATCAAAGCTTCAACTCCTTTCAAATTTTCGACTTGTTTTGTGCATCCCCTAGCGAGGACGCGTTCCAAAATTTTTTCGAGACACTGTTGGAAGGTCTCGGGGTTAATGCTAACCTCAAACTTGGGTAATTAAACCGAAGTGTGTGTTCTCTGTCTCGCTATGTTGACGAGCCGTGTGCCAGATGCCGCTTTTCCTTACGAAACACACGAAAGGTACACACAGTCGTGTCGTCTCGCGTCTCTGCGAGGGCTGATGCTCTCTCGTGTTCGCTGGTGGCCGCCTATTTCAGCCGTCTCTCACAGCCACACACTCGTTTACGACCACACCACGTTGAAAACACGGCATCCCGTCCGATCTGCCAAGTTAAGCAACGTTGGGCTCGGTTAGTACTTGGATCGGAGACGGCTTGGGAATCCCGAGTGCCGTAAGCTTTTTGCTTTTTTGCGGATCGATCCAGAGACAATTTTTGCACAAATTAACGGGGTAAATCGAGCATTAAGCATCAAAGCTTTAACCCATTTCAAATTTTCGAGTCCATCTGTGCATCCCTTGGAGGGACGCGTTCCAAAAATTTTTTCGAGACACTGTTGCAAGGACTCGGGGTTAATCCTAACCTCAAACTTGGGTAATTAAACCGAAGTGTGTGTTCTCTGTCTCGCTATGTTGACGAGCCGTGTGCCAGATGCCGCTTTTCCTTACGAAACACACGAAAGGTACACACAGTCGTGTCGTCTCGCGTCTCTGCGAGGGCTGATGCTCTCTCGTGTTCGCTGGTGGCCGCCTATTTCAGCCGTCTCTCACAGCCACACACTCGCTTACGACCACACCACGTTGAAAACACGGCATCCCGTCCGATCTGCCAAGTTAAGCAACGTTGGGCTCGGTTAGTACTTGGATCGGAGACGGCTTGGGAATCCCGAGTGCCGTAAACTTTTTGCATTTTCGTGGATCGATCAGGAGACTTGGAAATCATTTTTTCACAAATTAATAGGATAAATTGCTCTTTGCTTTTTGAATTGTTTCTTTATTCTCGGAGCTTTACAGTACACAACTTACAAAGTCAAAGTATTAGGTCGAGGGATTCTTTTGGATTAGAGCTTCAGAAAGGATTTAATTGCTGACTATGGGATTCGTGGATTTCTCAAAAAGGGAAATCCGTTCCAAAATTCCTAGAGACACTGTATGTGGGCCTTGGGGTTAATATCAACCTCTAACTTGCGTAATTGAACCGTATTTGGCGATTTCTTTCTGGATATCTATCTGCCCCGTGGGCCAGAAGGTGTGCAATTGTGGGATCCCCCAAAGTCCACCTCCCACATTCACAATTCACCGCCATTTCAACTATAAGTTTCGAAATTCTCCAAAATTCGAAATCAACACTCGAAGTCTTACTCATCTGAAAATAACAAAATGATGCTGGGAATCAATTTTCAGGGAAGCCGTATTTTTCAAAATTTTCTTCACCATATAGTGAAAGATCTCCGGTGTGATTCCGCGTCAGTGAAGTGAAGAGTTGACACAGTTATTGATAAATCACGATAAAAATGGAATTAAGCATCAAAGCTTCAAGCCATTTCAAATCTTAGAGTTCATTTGTGCATCCCCTAGCGGGGACGCGTTCCAAAATTTTTTCGAGACACCGTTGGAAGGTCTCGGGGTTAATGCTAACCTCAAACTTGGGTAATTAAACCGAAGATTGTGGTCTCTGTCGCCCTATAGAGACGGGCCATGTGCCAGATGCCGCTTTTCCCTATGAGATACACGAAAGGTACACACAGTCGTGTCGTCTGCGAGGGCTGATGCTCTCTCGTGTTCGCTGGTGGCCGCCTATTTCAGCCGTCTCTCACAGCCACACACTCGCTTACGACCATACCATGTTGAAAACACTTTGTGGTGCTTGTATATACAAAAAGCATAATCACACGAGGTACAGCTTCAAATTACGATTATACATGAAAATGCTGCATTCTAAAAGGTAATCCATAGATTTTAGGCCGATCAAATGTCGGAATGTCTTCACCTTCAGTCAAATTCGGATGTTGAAACTTGCAAAATAATTTTCCCCGATCTTCACAAGGAGCTCAACGATGACGCACAGACATTCAAAGAGATTTGAAACGCTGATATCATTTCAAATTTGTTTTCGAAGCTACTCGATAAAGAAGAAACGCTTAAGAGGGCCGTTACCTTCGAAAGTTTGCGGATGAAACGTGAGAAATGTTTGTGAGTGTTCAATTTTGATTTGATTGCTTCTATCATTATTTTCAGGAAACGAAAGTCGGACTTTGAGATGTACTCAGAAGATTACATGCCTCACCGACCAAAAACCCCACAAAATCGGTCAAGATCTCAAAATTTTTTTCAATTTCTTTTGCCCCTACCAGTCAATTTAAGTCGGAAAATAAATATTTAGTTTAAAAATGGTTTTGGCTCTAATTTTGCCCTTGGAAAAGTGTTGGATGCCGTGTTGAAAGTTGTTGAAAAGTGCCGGATGCCTTGGATACCGTGTTTTTAACGCGGTACGGTCGTAAACGAGTGTCGGGCTGTGAGAGACGGCCGATGGCGGAACAGCGAACACGAGAGAGCATCAGCCCTCGCAGAGACGCGAGACGACACGACTGTGTGTACCTTTCGTGTATCTCATAGGGAAAAGCGGCATCTGGCACATGGCCCGTCTCTATAGGGCGACAGAGAGCTCACTCTTCGGTTTAATTACCCAAGTTTGAGGTTAGCATTAACCCCGAGACCTTCCAACGGTGTCTCGAAAAAATTTTGGAACGCGTCCCCGCTAGGGGATGCACAAAACAGGTCGAAAATTTGAAAGGAGTTGAAGCTTTGATGCTTTATTTGATTTTTATGGTGATTTATCAAGAAGTGTGTCAGCTCTTCACTTTCAATGAAACAGTGACGGGGAATCACTCGGGAGATCACCCACTATATGGTGAAGAAAATTTAGTTGGTTTTCGAATTTTGGAGAATAATCAGTAATAACACCATTACGATTTATCACTTGAAAAATTCTACCACTCATACTTCCAGTGAGATTCTGCAGGACTACCGGGTCGTGGTTGACAATCATCTAAGATTTCGTGAGTTGACTCTTGTGAATGGACGCATTATCCTGTTGAAAATTTGTCATAGTTGCTTTTGAGCAAGAAACAGCACGAGACAATCATCCAGAACTTTGATGTAATCGCGGCTGTTCATCCGATTTGACACGAACTTCAAATTGACGACACCCTGGAAAGAAAAACCGGCCCAAACCATAACGTTACCTCCTCCATAGTTGCGTGTGCCAAAAAGCTTTGGTTCTTTGTGCAGATCTCTTCAATAATGCATAACACCATGAGTGCCTCGAGGTTAAACTTCTTTTCGTCGCTAAAGACTACCTAAGCACAGGAAAACTTAATTATAAAAAGCCCAGCCCAACCTGGTCGTAGTTCATGTGTTTCTTTGCGAAGTTCAAGCGAGCTTTCTTGTGCTCAGGTTTCAAAACAGATTACTTGTTTGGTTTCTCCAAGTCGATATTCGGGTTTTCCTTGACGGCTCGCCAAATGGTTGTCTTTGAAGCATTGATTTTCAGTTCGGCTTTCTTCACCTCATTGATCCACTTCCCGTGAATATCCAGAAAGAATCCCTCTACCCAATACATTGCACTTGCAAGTTGTATACTGTAAAGCTCCGAGGATAAAAAAACTAAAGTGGGAAATTCAAAAAGCAATCGATTTCCCCCGTTAATTTGTGCAAAAATTGTCTCTAGACCGATCCACGAAAATGCAAAAAGCTTACGGCACTCGGGATTCCCAAGCCGTCTCCGATCCAAGTACTAACCGAGCCCAACGTTGCTTAACTTGGCAGATCGGACGGGATGCCGTGTTTTCAACGTGGTATGGTCGTAAGCGAGTGTGTGGCTGTGAAAGACGGCTGAAATAGGCGGCCACCAGCGAACACGAGAGAGCATCAGCCCTCGCAGAGACGCGAGACGACACGACTGTGTGTACCTCTCGTGTGTTTCGTTTCGTAAGAAAAAGCGGCACCTGGCACACGGCTCGTCCAGATAGCGCGACAGAGACCACAATCTTCGGTTTAATTACCCAAGTTTGAGGTTAGCATTAACCCCGAGACCTACCAACAGTGTCTCGAAAAAATTTTGGAACGCGTCCCCGCTAGGGGATGCACAAAACAAGTCGAAAATTTGAAAGGAGTTGAAGCTTTGATGCTTTATTTCTTTTTATCAAGGAGTGTGTCAACTCTTCTTCTCTGACGCGGAACCACACGGGAGATTATTCACTATATGGTGGAGAAAATTTTGGAAAATACGGGTTCACCTAGGGCTGAAAATTGATTCCGGACTTGCTTAAAAAGACTCCATAGATCAGCAAGTACCGTATTTCTTCGAATAGAAGGCCGGGTAAAGAGTATCATCGCGTACTCCTGCGTACCAGCCCAAAAATTTCTTTTCTCCATAAAAGCTTTCAATGAAGTGCTATAGAGCTGGATAATGGCTCAAAAATCTGTTAGCTCATGTGGTATTTTTGAGTCATTTTCCAGCTCTATAACACTTGATTGAAAGCTTTTATGCAGAAAAGAAATTTTAAAAAGGGCTGCTACGCAGGAGTACGCGATGATACTCTTTACCCGGTCTTCTATTCAAAGAAATACGGTATTCTGTAAAAAGCTATTTATGCTATATAAATAAAAAATTTTCAGAAACTTAGTCACATAAAAAATTCTAACAAATTTTAATTTCTAATCTTTCGACAAGTTCTATTTCATTTGTCCCACTCCCCTCGTCGCTAAAAGAAGTTGATTCTTATCATGTTTGAGGTAAATTTTTTTATTATGAACGTCAGAACAAAGTACGAACGTCTCACAAGGAGCGTCAAAAGAAGCACCATGTCCTAAGCCCTGCTAGGGAAACGTTTGAAAGGGAAAGTCACGATAAGTCTGTATGTTTTTTTTGTTTTATAAGCATTTACTTTGGTTTTTAGGAACAGCGAAACCAGTACAGAAGGCGGATGAAGAGCAGAAGGTAGCTTTTACCTTGGGATTTTATTTTTTGCAAGAGCGCAAATATATCTGGTTTTAAGATCCGGTACCCGGTGAACCTACAAAGACGAGCAACTTGTTGGAGAAGGACAACGAGAAGAACAGCCATGAGAAGGAGAAAGACAAGGAAGGAGGGAACAATTCGGCCTACTTTTAAAAGGTATCTCGCTTCTTTTAATTACAAATTTATGTTTCTGCCCCGAATAAAGAGTAAAGTATAGCTTTTTTTTACGTGTACATTTCAAATTTCAATCTGCTCACAGTTTATTCATGGAGACTTAAAATGAACACGAACTCTTGACTTCCTTTAGCGACTTTGAACAATTCGAACATCATTGCAATTTTCTTCGCACAACGGATTGCCTCCATTTTACAGGGTTTAAGAAGAATTTCTCCTTTTTTTTTGCCTTGTAGCTATGTTTTCGAAACATGGGGATGGGGGAAATCTTGAAATAGATCTTAAACTTTATAGAATATGAAATACAGATGATTGTCTGCACACAAAAAAAACGCTATTTTGAACTAGATTTGCAGAAAACGACGACGAAAAGCATCATTCTTACCTCAGTACCTCAGTATCCTCAGTATCCTCAGTACACAAGAACATAGTTTCATTAATTATAGAGATCGCATAAAATTTTCATATTTCAACAATTTGTATTTAAAATATGAATTACCATTTAAGCATCGACGGCCGCGAAAAATGGACAACGAAATTTTTCATTCGTTTTTATTATTCGACTTTCGATCGATTCATTTCAATGCCGAACGCTCAGGAATTGGCTGGAAAGGTTGGTTTTTAAAATTTTTGTTATTTTAAACCTTTATTCTTCATGTTTTGGTCTACACGTGTTACTTTAGAATGCGCCGGGTGAAAAGCCGAAGAAAGGATACGACGATGTACCCGAGATTTCGTTAGATGACGATGATGACCCGATAAAGAAGAGCTTTAAAAATGAAAAGCCGCTTGGAAAACAATCGAAAAAGGGAAAGAAGGGCGAGGAAAAGGTTGAATTTTTGATTTTTAGAATTTCTAGTAAAGTTCTAGCACATTGATTGAATGCTTTGATGTTTTAAGAAGTTTTTAGCTTAAGTAGCAATTGTTTGAATTGAGTAAAATGTTAGGAAATCATTTGTTGTGACTTTGTTAATATTTTAAAGCTACCTCACATTCGTAAATTTACTATTAGTGTAATGGCTTCTTTGATAACACTTTGATAATATTATTTTAGAAGAACAAAGCGACGATCAAGAGCGAGAAGGAGAAAGACAAGATGGATAAAAAGGAAATCGAGAAGGACAAGGCAATTGAAAAGAGAAAAGAAAACGCGAAAGAGAAAGAGCCAGCCTCCACTCCGACTACCACCACTCCATCAAAGGAGAATAAGGTTAGTTTTTGTTTATTTGATCTTACGTTAGCAATAGGGAGTCGAAAGTTCATCTTTATGTTGCGCATAGTTTATTTATAGCTATAGTTTATAGCAATTCATCTTATTTACTTTTAAATTTAGCCCTCCCAGCACGAGTCAATTACTCCGAAAAACAAGAAGAAAAAGAGATGCTGTGCAATTATGTGAGATAAATCATATATCGTTTGACTCATTTTGTGTTATTTTTCGATTCTTCGTAAGAATATTGGTGAATATCTTTTGACAAGCTTTATTTCAATCAGATCCCATTGCACGTAAAATTGCTGATATAAAATCCCGGTTGACGAGTAGCTTTCTGATAACGAACCTAAATTGTTTTGAGTTTAATATGAAATCGAATTGAAAAATTGTACTTTTATTGGATTACGTCAAACTGAACCAACTCCAGAATGGTTCCTAATATGAAGTAAATCGAAAGGCTCATCGCCGTAGTGAGTTCTGTTGAAAAGCGATTCGGCCATGCAAATGATTGCCCCGAAATCGTGAGATGCCACGAATTTGTTCAAAGTGAAGTGTTTCCTTGCGATTTCTCTAAGTTTGATTTAGATCTCCAGAATTGAATGCATGCGTTTGTAGCCATTACCGTTACAAAGTCCAATCCTTACCTCGCTTCCCAGAGATCTTCAATCCCGTAGAGGCAAATCCAGTGTCGATTGTGCTTACAGGATCGATCGAATGTCCACCGAGTGTGTCTGTAAAAAGGTAGCCGGTTACTTTTCCTAAAAGGTGCCCTCCGGTAAAAGCTATCGTAACCCTACTGGCTTTTTGGTAACAAGAAAAAGATTTTTTATGTAATTTTGACGTTATTAAGCAAGTAAGCCATACCGTGTTAAGTAAGTGAAGAATTTGTTCCCTCGATTCCGCAAACATGAACTATGGTACCCGCCCGGCATACGCAGTGTCTCCGAGTTTTGAAGAGTTGCGAAGAATTGCTCATCAACGGCATAAAGTTTCTGAATTTCGTTCAAGTCTTTACAAATAACAACACAATAAACATAAAATATCTTTGTGCCAAACCCGATCATCGAAACGGTCCAACAATGTGCTGATATTCACTCGATTGATCATCCAATCGACAGCGGCTCGACTAGAAATGAAGTACTGAAGGATTGACTGAAGGAAAGATTTGACTTTCTTCTATAAAAGCACTACTAAAAATTGTATGATACTGTACTTTGTCCACGTCAAAGTCAATGTTAAGTCTACTGTAAGTCAGAGGAAGGTTTAAGCCAAGAAAAGATTGATGACAGGAACAGGGTGTTCAATCGCTACCCGGACTCGGTTTTTTAAGTGTAATTCAACACTCAGATATGCAATCATCTCACGCTTTGTTTTAATAGAAAATTGAAATATTTTTCTACTTTAGATTCTTAGGTTTGATAGAAAAAAAACTTTTTCTTTCTTTTTTATAGAACCTCAAAGTTGGCAGTCAGGAGTTGCACTTGTTTTTCTAGGATTTAACAAAAATTTTGGTGGTCATTATATTCTATAATGGTCATGGTCAAAAACTTTTAGCGCTAAATTTAGTTTTATTTGGTTACAGGCTTATTTAAAGGCATTTATTTATTTAATTCACATTTAACAGAAACTGAAAAATGAAAAATGTTTGTTTGCATGGGTCTTTTGACAAGCCAAGACTTAGGTTCATGTGAAATAAGATTCGAAAATAGCAAAATTTTCGCTAATTGACTGCCATGTTACCTTGGGATTCGTTTGTTAATGTTTAAAAGATATTGCGAAAACAAAAAGCTTTCAAAGACATGCTTGACTTTTGGCTACAATTGTTAACTTCTATGTCAAGCCAAAGGATTAGGCCAAAGTGAGTCTACGATTGAGACTCACTCTGAGACTACGATTGAGACTCTGAGACTCAGAAAATTGATTTAGAAAATCCCTAGTTACTTGTAAACGCAACAAACTGCAGAACCATGAACTCACAAAAACTTTCTATATTCTATAATTTCTATAAACTGACTTCAATGTCGCCTGTTCGAGTCCCTTAGCGAAATCGAGTTTTGCCGTTTCTCGTTCGGGAAATGATAATGGTGTGTCTGAAATTTTTTGAAAATTCCAGAAAATCGTTAGCCTAACGTTTTGTGAAAAAATTGAGATCATCCATTGTGAAGGATTGATTCGCCCGAACGCGACCCCAGATCATGTTGTCCAGATTGAAATCGTTTGTACCATTGAGTAGCTGAAAGTTTAGATAAAACGAATGTCTTCTATTTGTTAAATATGTTTAAATAAATTTCAATCGTTATCCAAGTTTCAAAAACCTT
Organism: Mesorhabditis belari; assembly: GCA_958450365.1. Classification (NCBI taxonomy): domain Eukaryota; kingdom Metazoa; phylum Nematoda; class Chromadorea; order Rhabditida; family Rhabditidae; genus Mesorhabditis; species Mesorhabditis belari. The sequence goes on along the minus strand of CAUEEP010000737.1, from coordinate 2,487,929 downwards.
TCAACTCACCGACAACATTTTTGAAAGCTCCGAATTTGTGTGAGCCACCAAGTCGTGATTCTAAATTCTAGAAATCTCATAATTTGATAATTCATAAAATTACCTGTAACATGAGTACATATTCCCAATTTTGATATTTCAACAACAACTCTAGACACAAGAGATGAGCTCGATTGTTGTTATGACCACTGCTCGTTGTGTTTAAATAGTCTGGAAAGCTGTAGAGTAACCAAAATGTCTATACCGTAGCCGTAAAAATTACTATAGCATCAAGTATTTTATATTTTTACAACTCTTCGCACGTTGTCATTTAGCAAAAGCGGAATTTATACGGAATAGTCGGAAACAGCATAAAAATCTGCGAATTGTATAGATCGCATTTGGCCGGAACCAAATTTTTTGAGATAAGGAACCGAATTTATCGAGATAGGGAACCAAATTTGTAGAGATAGGCAACCAAATTTGTAGAGATAGGGAACCATATTTGTTGAGATAGGGAACCAAATTTAATTGATCTTTCCTTGCTCGTTCAACATTTTTTAATCAAATATTTCCCCCAGTGATCGAGAGAAAAATGACTCAGATGGGCCGGCCACGTAGCCAGAAGAACAGACGACAGATGGACGATACGGATCACAGAGTGGCTACCACGAGACCAGAAGAGGCCCATCGGAAGACCAGCAACGAGGTGGAGCGCAAGAGTGGCAGAGACGGTCAGAGAAAGGATGGCTAGAGTGCAACCACCACCAGCACAAGCAAGTCGGAGACTTCGAACCAGGAACAACCAAGATAGGAAACACTGGATGACAATAGCAAGGGATAGAGAAATGTGGAAGCAGGTTGTGAGCTGCGCAAATAGGAACCCCTAAGTGCGAAGACAGATAAAAAATATTTCCCCCTTACTTGGCGCAAGATGAACATTCGGTAGACATTTCTCGAGATAAGACATTTGAGTTTTAAATCTCTGTGTCGATTTGATGTCAACGTGGAAACAATAATGGTTTGTGGGTGAATAGGTGACACCGAGAATCGTCTCGAGTAACTCGTAGTCCTGAAAAATCTAAATATCAAAAATATTCTAGAAATCCCACCGTGTAAACATTTCTTGCGAAAGCGATTGAATAGTTTAAATCGGGAGCAGGATGATCGCCAATGACTCGAGCTCGCAATTTCGAGCAATTTGGTTCAACGGGAAGCTCCTGAATACAACTTTACAATTGTACTTTGTGCACTTGAGGAATTTAGTGCGTTAAAGAGGATGTGTTTAAAATGTTGAGCACAAAGTACAGTATCCTAAAGAATGGCGTCTCAAAGTTGCCACGTTTTCCGAGAAAATCCTTGGTTGGTGTTTGTTTTTGTCCTGCAAATTAGAAGGGGTACGGTAGTTTTACCATGCTTTAAAGCGCCAACCCAGGATCTTTTCGACAAAAAGGTCACAAGTTTATCGAAGTGCCTAAGCATACCTTTGCTTTAATCTTTCCATAATGTTCTAACTCTTCAATGTAATCGATATCACCGGCGAATAGGCGTTGACAATCGAAATGCGATAAATAAGAGGGTTTCCGGTATCTTGGGAAATTCGTTGCACAAATTGAGATATTCGGCAATGTGATCAAGAGTTCTAAAGGTGATTAGAGCCGAAATGGGAAGATTTTTGAGTTGAAATCTTAAACTCACCTGTCTTCCATGTATTTGACCATAAAAAGATGAAAATGATCAAGGAAATTAAAAACAAAAAGAGATAACGGAGAAATTCTTCGGAATAAATCGTCTTTCGGGGTGAAAATCTTTTGAAATCAAACATTGAAGAGCATTGAAATCTGAAAAATTTCGATTTTAAAAGGAAACTACAGGGTGCGCCATAATTATGGTAACGAAATAGTAACTGCGGAAAACACAAATCTTTCTTAGTAAGAACTTTTAGAAAACAATAATTTTGATTAACTTTAACAAAAACATTATGTAAACAACGATTATTGCTCGAAGTGGCCACCATTAGCAGCAATACCATTGGTTGACCACTATTAGCAGCAATACCATTGGTTGACCACTATTAGCAGCAATACCATTGGTTGACCACTATTAGCAGCAATACCATTGGTTGACCACTATTAGCAGCAATACCATTGGTTGACCACTATTAGCAGCAATACCATTGGTTGACCACTATTAGCAGCAATACCAGCAATACCATTGGTTCAAACGCTTTGGAAATTCACCGATAACCTTTTGAATTGTGGTGATGGACAAATCGTTTCAAGCCTTAGTTAGTGCCCGTTCCAAAGAGTCTACCGATGTGTGGGACTTTGCACATGCCTTGCTCTCGAAGATCGACCAAATGAAATAATCCAAAACGTTCAAATCTGGAGAATTTGAAGGCCTTTCTCCTGGGCGCCGCGAGCTGATATCCACTATAATCCAATCAGGAAAGTTGTTGGCTATCCAGTCTTGTGTTTCGGCAGCTTTATGAGAAGGAGCTCCTTCTTGAATAAATGTCCAGCTTTTAGTTACAAAATGAGCCCGAGACCAGGGTAAAATTTCATCCTTGAACATCTCCAAGTACATCTTTTTGTCGACTTTTACCCTAGGCGGTATGAAAATTAATGGTGTTTTTCCATTGTACGTAACTCCTACCCAAACCATTATTTGTTATGGCTTTTGTTGCTTTGAAACAATCCGATCATTTAATGGAAGTGGATTTTTGGACTTCTGTCGTTTTGACTGTTATGCGCCTGTTCGACGTCAAACCACTTCTCATCCGTAAAGAGAATCTGACGATGACGGTTTGCAGCAAAACGTCTTGTTAGTTGTTTACATCGGTTCAAACGTTTCTTTTTCATTTCATCGCTCAAAAAATCACCTTTTATTTGTTTTCTTGCCTTGAATCCAGTTTTTTTTGAGGATTCGTCGAACCGAAGTTGCTCTGATGCCAATAGCGGTGGCGATTTTCCGAGTCAAGTTCTTTGTGGTAGTTGCATTCCTCTTGAGTCTTGTGAAGATCTTTTTTCGATTTGTCAAAGTGTTGGCTGTAGATGGGCGTCCTCTTCCTTTGCGGTCTTCATTCGTTCCCGTTTTGTTGAAGCGTTTTATAGCTCGGAAAACATTCTCTTTCTTCTCTTGCAAAAGTTGCGAAATTTCAACAATTTGTTTGTCTTGCTGATGCAGACGAATGATAGCCGGGCGTAGAGCCTTTTTGGACTTCATATTTGAAAAATAGTTGTAGAATTAAGTGTTGCAGAAAAAAAAGGCAAAAACGTAAAAAAAGTGAAAAAATGAGATAATTCGGGCGCGTTACCATAATTTTGGCGCACCCTGTACTCAAAGCTGTCACTTGAATTTGGGAATTTCAAGGTTTAAAGCCAAAACAAAACAAAAAAAGTGATGTTGCAAGACTTTTGCTCGGTATGAAATTGTAAATGAAATTTTTTCAAAACATCAAAAGGCTTTTTAAACTTTGAAATAAAGTCACTTTTTTTGTTGAAACTTGAAACGAAAAGGATTTTCTTGTTGATTGAGTGAAAAAAAAGAGAGATTTAAAGAAAAATCTGACTCTTTCAGTTTTTCATTTTTCTCTTAGCAACGCTTTGGTGACATTGAAGAGTTTGCTTGAATAAACTTGAATAAACGAAATGTATAAATGTATAAATCCATTTCTGAAACTAGTTTCGAAAAAAAAATCCAATCAAAAATAAATCCTTGTGTTAATTCCATAGTGAAAAAATGAGAAAAAGAGAGATTTTCAATGAGAACAACGGCTATTTATTGGACACTTTCCAGAGAAAAGGGGAGATTTTCACCGTGTAGCTGTGCAAATTCGCTGAAAATTCTCGATTCTCGCTTCTCGATCTGGACGCTCTTCCATCAAATCGAAACAATGCCCATCGTCTATTTCCCATTCATCAGATACACGAAAATCTTTTCGAAAACCCCAAAACTTCTCTCGCGTTTCACGATGCGATCACTTTTCTATGCAATTCTTCTCATTTTACCTACGTTTCCTATGCTTTATTTACTGCACAATCTTGTTGAGGAAAGGAATGGAAATGCAAGGAAACTCGAGTCGGTTTTGACGTACTTTGACGTAAATCGAAACCCAACCTTTCTAGCGCACTAAGTTCTTGCTTTTTGCTCATAAATAGCAGATTAGTGTGCTTAGGCAACCTAGTTGAGCAAAGAGCAAAGGCAACCTAGTTGAGCAAAGCGCAAAGGCAACCTAGTTGAGCAAAGAGCAAAGGCAACCTAGTTGAGCAAAGACATCTAAAACTACAGTAGGTGCATAAACATTTGTATAAACATTCACCACTTGAGACACTGAAAATGCGACTTAAACAACGATTTGGTGTACTAGATCGAGTCGTTTACTAGAGAAAATCCAGTGCGTACTTTGTGCTTAAAACTTTGTAAACGCAGCTTTGTAAAGCCTTTCTAGCGGACTGAATTCTTCATTATTCTTGTGAAAAAAGTTCTTTGCTGTAAGAAGAATGAAGAAAAATGATGAGTTTTTGAGGAAAATGAAATGATTTCGATGATTTCTTGATACAATAATCAATAGATTTTTCAGTGCATGTCAAAATGAGATTTCACTGAAGGTGTTTGATTGGAATAGATCCTCCAGTAAGTCTATGATCAAAATTTCAATCAAAAAAAAAATTGATTATCCTTTGTTTTCCTTAAAGGGGGGTATTAATCGCGGCCGGGTGACGATAAAATTTTTTTTACGGCAACCACCTGTTTTTTTATTTTAATATCGCTGATTTTATTATAAAAAGAATAAAAATCACCCGGCTAGAGTGATTTGATGGGTTTACAAATTTTTGGAGACACTGCAAGGCTTAGAGAAAAACAAGATCGTCACTCATCAGACACCTCAGCTAAAAGGCACCTATTTGAGAAAACTAAAACCACAAGCGACCACAAATGGAAAAAAGATCTAATTGTGTCAATCAAAGCGTTGAAGACGTCCTACGGTGGAGGAGATCCAGTCACTTCTGGTGAAGATGCGCTGGAAATTGATAAGATAGGAAGCCGATTTGAGGAACTGCTGTACTTGAGCGAAGATGAAAGTGAGCAAGAGGAAGAATTATAGATTAACAATTTATTTTTATTGTTTTTGTGCTTTTTATTTTGCTTTTAAATTTATCTGCAATTAAAACTCAATCGATCTAGACTGTGCTGAGGTGTCTGATGAGTGACTTATATTGTTTACCGTAACCCGCCGAGGGCTAGTTCGTGGTTAATCGTGTTTAACACGTTGACGACATTGTCACCTGATGCTGTCTGACACATATTCGTTCGCCTGGGACATTGTCACCTGATGTCAGGTGACATTTTTTGTCGAAAAAAAACAACGTTGTCCCATGCGATTGTTTGTGCAAAAACGCCATTGTCGTCAACGTGTTAAATAACAAATTAACATTGAATTCAATTTCAATAAAAAAAAAAGATGTTTAGACAAAAAGATTCTAACAGCTCCATTTCTTGCGATTCAATATGGAGCCGGTCTTTGCAATCAGCTCTTTGAGATCGTCTCGATGTTGGGAATGGCGAATCATACAAATCGGTTTGCTTACCGTAATTCTTTTTGATTATTTGGAATTATTATGATTAGAATGTCGTTTTCTGAATAAAATGGAGATCTAATTTAATTTATTAAAGCTTAGCCATATTTAGCTCTAAAATAAGTTGAATATCTTTAAAATTTATGAAAAAAAACCTTTAGCATTCCACTAGTCAACATCGAAAACGTGCGAGTGATGGAGAAAATGATGGCGTTGAGTCAGGTTTTCCCCGATCTCATCAATCAACTCAATTTTGCGTTATTACCCGTAAGTTTAGATAAAGATTTTGAGTCAAACGAGTCAAAATTGAAGTCAAAATTTGATTAGGATATTAACTTGAATCCCAATTCCCAAAATACAACTTAATTTTGTGTTTGACAGTACTTCTAAAAACCCAAATCCTTCTCTTCTCTTCTCTTCTTTCTTCTCTTCATTTGATCTCCATTTTATTCAGAAAACGACATTCTACGAATTCTCGATTGGTCGAGATGCGTGCTGTCGCTTTAATGAGGAGAATTTCGAGAAATTACGGCGACAACCCGAGCGAATGCTCAGCGCTTATGGAGTCTATTTTCAGGTTTAGTCAAAATACTTTATAGAAAACCAAAAATAGCAATCTACAGATCGCATTTAATACGAATATACTTCTAGAATTCTAGAGTTGGAAGTATTTCTGGTCAATTCGGCGATCGGTGGTTGAGTGGCTTCGACCGAACTCGTTCATCGAGAAACTTGTCAACACAACGTTTCCACGGAGTTTTATCACCGATAATGTGCAAGTCATTGAAAATTTGCTTGTTGAAGGACTTTGGTATTTGGCAAGAATGTAGGAACAGTTCTGAAACACAATTCTGAATATATCTTTTTCATTTTAGAATGATCTAGATATGTTCTGCTCCCATAATTTCATAGTAGCCATTTTTCAGCTTTTGTGTTCATGCTCGTCGTGGAGACTTTGTCACTTCCCCACTGCAAATGCCTTCAGATCCCGATTTCACGAGATTAGCGACCGAGTTTATCGCGAGAAAATGCACGCTTTCATTCATATTCACATAATTTTCACGTTTAAGTTTATCCAAACACTCGACCTACTGTTTTGCTAATGTCAAACGATCAAGAGTGGCTGAAGGGAGTTTTTCGATACTCGATTGATGTACCCACGTGAGTTGAACTTACAAAAACATCAATGATCACTTATTTTTAATCTAAATATTCCAGCTTTGAGCACGAGGATCAAAAAGTCATTGACGCTCCCGAATTCCGACTCATTCTTGTATCGTCGATGAAACCCGAGCTAGATTTGGGAATCGCTCACAAATTGTGCAATCAAGTTATTTTGACAGGTACCTTTTCATGGCTTATTATCATTTGATACATTTATAACTTCAAAATGACATTTCGACAGCTCACTTCTGACCACAGAGTTTGAAAGTTCAAAACCGTTTTTTAGTCATTTGTCTTTTCATTAGCCACTTTCAGCACCGGCATCGACTTTCGGCTGGTTTATGGGATTTTTGGGAAAAGGTGGAAATGCAACTGTTTTCTACTCAGAGGTAAATATAAATGGTTATAAAAGTCGAAGTGGTCCAATTGTAACTATACATTTCGAGTCATCCCCCTTGTTTCCCTGGCAGTTTTTTTCAACTTTTTTATTGCTACAAGTCGTAATTTTTTTTAAACTGCGTATCCAAAAATAATTTCTAGCTTCTGACGAACGAATTGCAAATCATTTGCAAAATTTCAATTGGTAAGAAATTGACTGAAATCAACTCAAAGGCAAAGAAAAGTGTTTTAACAACATTTCTATTAAACAACAAACTGTTTTAGTAGAACTATGTGCAAAAACACAAAAACCAGAAACGAAAACAAACTAATTTTTAACATCAACACTTGTAGTTTCCGCATACATATCGCTTTCCTCTCCTTCACTTTGATCGAAGAGTGAAGATTTTACAAGCGATGGAATCAAAGTGGGCATCTTCGAAAAGTGCCTCGGCAGACTTCAGAGTATCGAAAAAACCTAAAGCACAAAACAGAGTAAAAGATAGATAAGGAAAAGAAACCTACCTTTTAGTAATATCGTCTTGGCCAGCATCATGAACAATCATCATCGAACCTACTAATGAGGGCAGTAGTCGTTCTCCGTTTGTTGCCAAAGATGACTCCCAAGCGACTAAAAACAGAGATATTCCAATAAACAAAAATTGACCTGGACAAACGTTCAACAGAAACGGACGAGCCGTGAACACAATACCACTTCGTGCCAAAATTAAAAAGAACAGGAAGCGCGTCCCTATGCATCAACCAGAAGTGCGGACGGAAAACGTGCGATGCAAGTCCCGATTCCACCAGTGATTCAAAAGTTGCCAACTAAAAGCTACTTTGCTCAACAATACAACTAAAACACTTACTTGAGTAGAAATTTCTGGTGTTAGGACCGAAATTCCAATAACTTCCTTTTGAAAGAGACGAAGCTCCTCCGCGTGTAGTAGCGCCTTATACACCTAAACTTCTACTTTAGAAAAACACAAAATGAACAAACACACCTGGTTCCTTTCCGACGTTTGCTTTGGTGATCAAACGTTGAACTGGAGTCATACATGACAACGTGTTTGGACTGAGATGAGGCCATTTGAAGAGCTTCATGTCGAAAGACAACCTCCCAGTACTCGTCAAGATAACGCTCTGCAGACATGCGAAAGGAGGCCAGTTCAGGACACGTGGCAAGAATGCTAAATGCTAAGTGCAAAATGAAAATATAGAAAATATAAAAGTACACAAAACCTATTGAGCCGTTGCTCTCCCCACTTGAACAAGGCAATGACAAGACTGGCGTGATAATCTTCTGCAGAGAGCTGAATCATTTTCGGCGCTCTCCTTGCAGCAATGACATTTTCGCCATTTAGAGACTGCCTAAAAATACAATTTTTGCAGGTAAAGTTTTAATATCAATCAAAGAAAGCAAAAATCATTAAAAACTTACATTTTCCCTTTGCGAATGTTCGAAGTTTGTGCGCGAGGTTGACTTCGTTTGTCCCAGCGGAGCAGCGGCACATTATCGACATTTTTTGCAACTCTAAAAAGGTTTTTATGCGGTTTATCGACATTTTTTGCAACTCTAAAAAGAAAAACAGTTAATAATGTAAAAAGAAATCGAAAAGTTCTGAAAAAATGCAAAAAACGACGTGTTTCCTTTTAAGCTTCCCATAAATGTTGGTGAAAACGTGGGAATTGTTGCTGCAGGACTGTTTTAGTTGCATTCGTTATAGTTTTTCTATCGACAAAGCAAAAAACAAACTAGGATACTCTTGCAAGTCGAGAAATTTAACGCAAAACGTTAAAAAATGACTAGGAGGACAATGGGGGATACTCGAAATGTATAATTGTAACAGTATTAAAAAATATTCAATTCCCTGAATATTTTCATATATAGACAACTTTGGACTTTTGGACACTTTGCACTTTGGACAACTTTCCAGTACCAAAGCTACAAATCCGGGATATCTTGTCAGGCTTGTCGATCTTGCCAGGCTTGCCGACACAAAATTTGCCTCACAATAAAAATTTGAATCACATCATTGATACCTAAATATTTTAGGATTGATCAATAATGATACTTTAAATGTTTCTCAGAAATTCTCGAAACCGAGTGGAATCGAGCGCGAGTTGAACACGACTGATTTCTTCCCGCCACATTGGATCAAATTAAAATTGAAACAGGATATTGAATTGATGAGCGAAAAGAAAACTTAACTGAATTTGTTATCTTTTTGATTGTTGCTACTGAAAGATCTCAAATCTCAAATTTCGCTGAAATATCTTGTGAAATAAACTTTCTTTACATCTTTCGGGATTAAACTGAGATAGGAAGTGTAACTGAACAGACTTTGATCAGTTTTGAAAGCTAAAATTAGTTCTGCTGAAAAAAAAGTCATTTACAAGGTTTGATCTGTGTGGAGAAAGCGAAAATGGACATAAATTCGTTCATTGGAATCCACACTCGGTGCCAGGTTGGATTGAAAAAAAAACAAACATTGTACCTTGTAACGGATTTGGCCTTTTAAATTTTAAAATTTAAACATTAATAGTGAGATTTAGCTTTATATTTTATAGTAAACATGATGATTTCTTTTTTTTTAAATTTTAGCCATTGCATGTACTAGAATTTGTTGATTACTGATGTCAAGAAAAAACAAAAAAAAAACATTTGAAGCCAGCGATGGATTTGAACCAAATTGTAAAAAAGTTACCTTGCCATTGTCTAAAATATAATTCTTTTACCGTAAACAATATGGCTATATTTGGTAATGGCTATTCCATGCTCGGTGGATAGTTTGGCTATCCATCGATGGATAGTTTGGCTGCATTAAGTACACCGGTTTGCCCAGAATTTAAGCAACTTTTATGGCCACTAGTCTACGTTTCTAGGTTGAATTTGAATTGCTTGCAACATGGGCTTGAAGACAATCACACTACTAACAACTGCACTCAACGCTTGCTATCTAATGACTGTTAAATATAACTCTGCTATGGACTTGAACCGATATGAATGGTCGTAAAATCAAGACAATAATTGCTCTCTGATAGTTAAAAAAGCGGTCAAACTCGTAGCAAATCACGAGTTCAGAATACTTTTTCGAACAACAAAAAATGGGTCTGGTCATAGATTCGAGAAAAAAAAGTGCATAGCAAAAACCCTGACACGTTTATATAAAAAGATTTCCTTGTATCCCACATAAATCCGCCGTTCATTTCATTTGCACAGCCGAGTTACAGAGAGTTACAGCAGTGTTCGGTGTTTGACATCGAAGTTCGGGGTGACTGAGACCGGAAATTCTTAAAAGGTCACTAGGCATTCTATCTTATTTTTTTTATTTCCTCTCCATCGCGTTGGCTGGGAATTATGCTCGTTCCGGGAGTGATCGCGTTTTTCGTCGCTTTCTTGGTCGGTTTTCTTGAAGCTCTTAAATAAGGCTTTTCTAAAAAGCACCAATTCTCCAAAACTACCCTAAGCAAACCGCCTGTTTACAGTACATTTGTGGGTTACGGTACATTTTTTCTATGACTTAGCAATCAAACACTTCTACAAAACAGCTTTCCTTTTTCAGTGCTCACTGTCTTGTGTCACCGCCGCCCGTTGCCCACTTAAGCCAAATTTTGTCTCATCAGCCACAAGCGTTGGAGGTAGGCCATGCTGGAATTGTAAACTTGAGCTTTGTGGGGTGGCGGTTTTTCTTTTCTTTTATTTTTTTTTTTTTTTTTTTTTTTTTTTTTTTTTTTTTTTTTTGTTTTTTTTACCTTTTTATATATATAATTTTTTTTTTTTTTTCTTTTCTTTTTTTTTTTTTTTAAAATAATATTTTTTTTATTTTTTTTTTTTTTTTTTTTTTTTTTTTTCTTTTCTCTTTTTTAATTTTTACACATAATAATATTTTTTTTTTTTTTTTTTAAAATAAATTTTACAAATTTTTTAAAAATTTAAAAAAAAAAAAAAAAAATTTTATATTTTATAAATTTAAAAAAAAAAAAAAAAAAAAAAAAAAAAAAAAAAAAAAACCAAAAAAAAAATATTAAAAAAAAAAAAAAACAAAATATTATTTACACTTTGTTCTACTTTTTGACAACTTTTGACAAGACATCAACTATCGTAGTCTTGCCTCACTAGGAAACTATTTCAACTTATCACCGATTTTTGAAACTTACCTACCGTAAATACTGTTATAGTGCTACGCGACTACGCGACTGTACGAGGGGGTGGGGTACTATTACAATATTTACGGTAGCTACAAAACACCGGAAAAGCTAAATTAGAACAATAAACATTTATTGGAACTTTTTATAATTTAAAAACATCTTAATCCTCACAAAAAACGTTTTTATACTTCTAAACAAGTGAGAAATTTGGCGGCAAGCGGAATTGAACCCGAGAGCAAAATAAGGTCCAGGCTTCTGAGTTTAGCACACTATCCCATAGGCCATCGCTGCTTTGAATCCCTTTGACGTGGCACCCCCTTATAGGTGAGGTCGGGCAAAAGACAAAAGGAAATTTTTAAGTCCCAAATGCCGGTGGTGCTTGTCCAGTGAACACCGTTTGTATCAATGATGCGGGCACGGATAAATGCTTTGCCGTGCGTTTCTTTCTTTCAAATTTTTCGATAATTTTTCTCTTTAGTGCACGGACACGAATACAAAGTGAGTTTCAAAAGTTTTTTTTTTTTCAATTTCTATTTCAATTTCCTAACAAAGCTGAGTTTTTAAGTTCGAAATCCATTAAAATCCAAATTTGCATAAAACTGTAAAATTTGCAAATTTGCATAAAACCCAAATAGAAAAGTACTCAAAATTTCTTCGTTTTTAGGTGCGCTGATCTGAAAATTAATGGTTATTGCGCGAATCAGGCAATCGATTTTGAGATTCGAGCAAAGAATTGCGCAAAAACTTGTGCTTTCTGTGACTCGAATGGGGAATATTTTCAAACTGAAGCAAGAACTTTTATAGGTTTTAAAAAAAAACTATAAGTTAAAATTATAAAACCGATTTTAGTCTCCGAGAATGGTTATTGTCCACCGGATTATATTCTTGGAGCTTTCGGTCTTTGCCTGGAACAGGAACAGGTTTGGAATGGGATTGCGAAAGGCCATAGGACGCGAGAGTAGTGGCAGAACTTGACCAAAAATCAATATTTTGTCTATGAAAACTTGCACTCAGGAGTTTTTGACTATGCTGAAACGATTAGAAAAACTTTTTTCATCAAGCAAATCAAGTTTTCAGAATTATGTTGTCATTTCTACAAATTCTGTAAAAATATTATCAAAGGGGATGCAGTAAATATAAACTGTTAAGTATTATAACTATAAAAGAACTCCCTGACAGTTTAGGACCTGTTTTTCGGCAAATTTCCCCTATTCAGCGCACTTCATAACCTCAATTTCTCGAAGTTTTTACTAAAAACATTATGAAAAAGTATTATTGATCAATTCAGCATAGTCAAAAACCCCTGTGTGCAAGTTTTCGTGAGAAAATATTCATACCGTAAATACTGTAATAGTACGCCACCCCCATAATGACGGTGCGGAGTGTTGCGTAGCTTTGAACTTGCACTTTGAACTTGAACTTGAACTAGCTTTGAACGAGTTTTCCTCGACACTGGTTTATGCTACAATGCGCGCTTAGGTATCAAAAAATAGCCCTGAATTTCAGCTATTTTTTGATACCAAAGATGCATTTTTTGAAAGTACGGGCGCTTTGAAAAAAATGAAATACTTTTGCTAAAAAACTTTTGCGACTACGCGACTGTACGAGGGGGGTGGGGTACTTTTACAGTATTTACGGTAGCTACTATCTGGCTAAACACACCAAAATCCCATATCGAGCTGATTTTTTCGAAAAACTCTCGAATAACGCACCGTTTCTGGTGTACTCAGGTCTTAATTTTCTGATAACGATTCAAAGAAACTGGCTGACTGACAACGATTGAAAGATTCAAAGAAATTGAGTGCACCAAATAGAATGCGTTTACAAATTTTAACCACAAAGTCACAACCGAAGAACAAGTCTAGTTCGGCTAATCTTTTAGGATTAAAAATTCGAATACATTTTCTGGATCAACCATTCTGGGTTTTAGGTTCAGACAACCGTATCATCTGGCTAAACACACCAAAATCCCGGATCGAGCTGATTTTTTCGAAAAACACTATCGAATAAATCATTCCCTGTTTCCAAAACCAATAAAAATTGAAAAACTTTTATTTGACAAGTTTACAAGAATTTACAAGGCTGATCCTTCCTTTGTGGTTAACACAATTTGCATGTGATTCCACAAAGAGACAATTTCTCAGATGTTGTATAGTACACTACTGGACAATGAAATATGATATTTGAAAAAAGATCGTCACTTTCGCGCGTCTGTAACTCCCTTGTCTTTACCGTATTTCTAAATATTAATATTACCATTGTGTAGCCCTTGAAAAGAGCTTTCAGAAAATATATAACACTCATATTTTAAACTCAAAGACAAGAGAGTTACAGACGCGCGAAAGTGACGATCGTTTTTCAAATATCATATTTCATTGTCCAGTACTGTACGTGTTGTTGCAAAAACCGTTTCGATTCCAGACACAGCTGAAATTTGCATTTACATTAAATTTTGACTGTTTTGTAGGTTTTAAAATATTCAAATTTTCTTTTCCAATTGCTTCCTAGTTTCCTCAAAAGCATTTTCTCGCGGCCTCCCGTCGTAGCCCGGTTAGCTCAGTCGGTAGAGCACCAGACTCTTAATCTGGCTGTCGCGGGTTCGAGCCCCGCATCGGGCTGATACTTTTTGATTTTTGTTTTTGGACTTTTTTTTTCTTTTTTGATCATCAGAATCTATTTCTTGTCGATGTCTTGTCGGCACAGGATCCTTCGCAAAGCCTTCATACTCCTGCTTGTAGGCGTTATTGTAGAAAGTTTGACGAGGGAAAGAGGAGGGCAAGGATCTGAAACAGTAAGTGACCGTTTGGAGTAAGTTGAAGGAATAGAGATCATCACTTCTAAGGCATACCTTAGCTACCGTAGTCTGTCTTGATCTCGAAGCTAGGCTTGGTTTTTAGTTTTGTTGCTGTTACGGCAATCTTTATGACTACAGAAGACTGCGTGGACTATTGCAACATCTACTTATTGGACTCCGGTAGCTGAACCATATAAAGCTAGCTAACAGTAAGTGATCGTTTGGAATAAGTTGAAGGAATAGAGTTGATGTTACAGTAATCCGTCGACAACATTGCTCCAACTAATTATAGAGTCACTTACGTTTTTTCAAACTCAGTAGCGACTTTAATTTAAAGGATGTTGAATTTACGAAAATAATAGACAATAAGCAGGTCTTGGAGAATTGAAAAGGGTCATTATTCTTGCTTGGCATACGATTAATCAAAAAAAATCGTCGAGAACCTCATTTCAAGTATGGATAATCGAGTTTTTCAGGTTATAAAACTTTATGTTCAGGCTATTGGTTATTAATTTATCATTTAACTTGTTTACTTTTTATTCTTATAAATTTCTCTTGATATTTTTAAAGTGGCTTTATAATTAGTTGAAGCAGTGTACGTGGACAACTGCCATTAGACACAGCCATTAGACACTGGCATTACACACTGGCATTAAACACTGCCATTAGACACTGCCATTAGACATGGGAAAAGTCCAAGCCGAACCTAATTTCACCTCCGAATTAGGTTCGGCTTGGAATTTTCCCCAACAATCGCAATTATTCGGACATTCATCAAAACTTCAAGCCATTTCAAATCTTAGAGTTCTTTTGTGCATCCCCCAGCGGGGACGTGTTCCAAAATTTTTTCGAGACACTGTTGGTAGGTCTCGGGGTTAATGCTAACCTCAAACTTTGGGTAATTAAACCGAAGAATCAGGTCTCATCACGATCTGGACGAGCCGTGTGCCAGATGCCGCTTCTTCCCATGAGACACACGAAAGGTACACACAGTCGTGTCGTCTCGCGTCTCTGCGAGGGCTGATGTTCTCTCGTGTTCGCTGATGGCCGTCTATTTCGGCCGTCTCTCACAGCCCGACAATCACTTACGACCATATCATGAGACATGTAATCTTCTGAGTACGTCTCAAAGTCCGACTTTCGTTTCCTGAAAATAATGATAGAAGCAACCAAATCAAAATTGAACACTCACACACATTTCTCATGTTTCATCCACAAACTTTCGAAGGTATTGGCCCTCTTACGCGTTTCTTCTTTATCGAGTAGCTTCTAAAACAAATTTGAAATGATACCAGCGTTTCAAATCTCTTTGAATGTCTGTGCGTCATCGTTGAGCTCCTTGTGAAGATCGGGGAAAATTATTTGTAAGTTTCGACAACGAATTTGACTGAAGGTGAAGACATTCCGACATTTGATTGGCCTAAAATCTATGGATTACCTTTTAGAATGCAGCATTTTCATGTATAATCGTAATTTGAAGCTGTACCTCGTGTGATTAAGCTTTTTGTATATACAAGCGCCACATAGTGTTTTCAACGTGGTATGGTCGTAAGCGAGTGTGTGCCTGTGAGAGACGGCTGAAATAGGCGGTCACCAGAGAACACGAGAGAGCATCAGCCCTCGCAGAGACGCGAGATGATACCAGGGTGTGTACCTCTTGTGTGTTTCGTAAGAAAAAGCGGCATCTGGCACATGGCCCGTCTCTATAGGGCGACAGAGAGCTCTCCCTTCGGTTTAATTACCCAAGTTTGAGGTTAGCATTAACCCCGAGACCTTCCAACAGTGTCTCGAAAAAATTTTGGAACGTGTCCCCGCTAGGGGATGCACAAATGGACTTGAGAATGTGAAATTATTGGAGGCTTTGATGCTTTGTTTCGTTTTTATCGTGATTTATCAACTCTTCACCTCGCTTCCATTGAAACGGTGGAATCACACCGGAGATCTTTCACTATATGGTGAAGAAAATTTTGAAAAATACGGCTTCCCTGAAAATTGATTCCCAGCATCATTTTGTTATTTTCAGATGAGTAAGACTTCGAGTGTTGATTTCGAATTTTGGAGAATTTCGAAACTTATAGCTGAAATGGCGGTGAATTGTGAACGTGGAAGGTGGGCTTTTGGGGATCTCACAATTGCACACCTTCTGGCCCACGGGGCAGATAGATATCCAGAAAGAGACCGCCAAATACGGTTCAATTACGCAAGTTAGAGGTTGATATTAACCCCGAGGCCCACATACAGTGTCTCTAGGAATTTTGGAACGGATTTCCCTTTTTGAGAAATCCACGAATCTCATAGTCAGCAATTGAATCCTCTCTGAAGCTCTAATCCAAAAGAATCCCTCGACCTAACACTTTGATCTTGTAAGTTGTGTACTGTAAAGCTCCGAGAATAAAGAAACAATTCAAAAAGCAAAGAGCAATTTATCCTATTAATTTGTGAAAAAATTGATTCCCAAGTCTCTTGATCGATCCACGAAAAAGCAAAAAGCTTACGGCACTCGGGATTCCCAAGCCGTCTCCGATCCAAGTACTAACCGAGCCCAACGTTGCTTAACTTGGCAGATCGGACGGGATGCCGTGTTTTCAACGTGGTATGGTCGTAAGCGATTATGCGGCTGTGAGAGATGGCTGAAATAGGCGGCCACTAGCGAACAAGAGAGCATCAGCCCTCGCAGAGACGCGAGACGACACGACTGTGTGTACCTTTCGTGTGTCTCGTAGGTAAAAGCCGCACCTGGCACACGACTCGTCCGGATAGGGCGACAGAGACCTCACTCTTCGGTTTAATTACCCAAGTTTGAGGTTAGTATTAACCCCGAGACCTTCCAACAGTGTCTCGAAAAAATTTTGGAACGCGTCCCCACTAGGGGATGCACAAAAGAGGTCGAAAATTTGAAATGACGTGAAGCTTTGATGCTTAATTCCATTTATGTTTGCTCGCCGAACTGTGCGAGTTTTTACTCGCTATAAACATAATATCATTTTTCTCATAAGCTTTTCCGATATAATGTAACTAATTTTGAGGTTGGCCAATTTATTCAAAAACCAGTGTATCGCAATTATTTGGTTACGGTAGCCGATTTTAAAGAGTCTACCTTCGGAAAAAGTTTACAAGGACATAGACTATTTTAAATAAGAGAAAAACTAGTTTATACTTTGAGCTACTGCTTTGAGATCTTCTATCAATATCTCGTAGACGATTTTGAATGAAATCTTTTTTTGGTAAGCCTTTATATCATTTTGTAGAGTGAAATATTATATCATTTTGTAGAGAACTCAATTCTGCCTCGATTTCTACCAAATTTGTGTTTAATTTAAAAATTGCCTACAACGTTTCATTCAAAATTCATCCCTCGGCGGGATTCTCCGTAGCCGATTTTGAATGAGTGAGTCTAGTCTAGGTCTAGGTCTAGGTCTAGGTCTAGCTCTAGGTCTAGGTCTGGGTCTAGGTGTTTCAAGTGTTCAAGTTTCAAGTCAATCATCAAGTGTTTAGTAACATTCGACACAGAATCATATGGATAATTATCGCAATAATCACTGTTGCTCTCTAATAACCACCGCATCTAGAAAGCGATCGAAAAAATAACTGCTGCGGAAGTTATTAGAGGATGTTCACAAATTCTGTTTTGCGCTAAAATGACCCACTGCTTGAAAATACCTACCGTAGATACTGTAATAGTACCCCACCCCCATAATGACGGTGCGGAGTGTTTCGTAGTCTAGCTTTGAACGAGTCTTTCTCGACACTGGTTTATGCTACAATGCGCGCTTAGGTATCAAAAAATAGCCCTGAATTTCAGCTATTTTTTGATACCAAAGACGCATTTTTTGAAAGTACGGGAGCTTTGAAAAAAATTAAATACTAAAAAACTTTTGCGACTACGCGACTGTACGAGGGGGGTCGGGTACTATTACAGTATTTACGGTAGTTATTGTCTTTAACTGAATAACTTTGTGTTGTTCTCATTATCTGAATACTATTACAGTATTTACGGTAAGAAAAATTTCTTGGGATTCTCTTGTTCAGTTATCTAGTTGCTAGTTTTCATTTTTCACTCCTTGATAATACTTTTTTTACTGTATTATGATGGATGCATACTGGAAGCCATGAATGCCATGAATTGACATCAGTTGGAAATCCAAAGACTCCAGGAATGCATCTCTACTTAAAATGGATTCGTGACGCTTGGACGTTTGTTTCTAAAGAAACTATAATCAAACGTTCAAAGCAAAGACGGTAACTGGCAGCTCTGAGGATGAATTTCGAGATTCTGTAAACAAATAAAAATTTCCGCCAGTGACGGCTCTTTTTGGTGAAAACTTTTCAAAGAAAGGGGGACAATTAGCTGGCATCAAAAAATAATTTATGACTGATAGAGCAATAAAATTTATGACTATAATAGAGCAATAAAATAAGGAAACGGTGAAATGATTTAACTCTATTAAAAAAAAGAATTCTACTAAAAGATTAGACCAATTAAACCCGAGTTTCAATTGTAGAATTAATAAAATGAATAGCTTCAATCTGTTTTGTAGACGTTAAATTTGATTCAAATTTGCTATGCCAATTGCTTCCTAGCGCCCTCAAAACCGTTTTCTCGCGGCCTACAGTCGTAGCCCGGTTAGCTCAGTCGGTAGAGCACCAGACTCTTAATCTGGCTGTCGCGGGTTCGAGCCCCGCATCGGGCTGATTTTTTATTTTTGAAAAAATTTGTTTTAATTCAATTTTAATTCGTTAAATGGAAAGTCGAATGTATTCAAATTTGATATACCAATGGTTTCCTAGCGCCCTCAAAACCGTTTTCTCGCGCCTTGACCCAGAGCCTGGTTAGCTGAGTCGGAAGAGCGCTCAGGAGGCAACTCCTCTTAGGTGGTCGCGGGTCCGACCCCCGCATCCGGCAAATGATTTCTGTCTTTGGACTTTTTTGCTTTTGTGATCATCACAATTCATTTTTATCTTGATTTCTTGTCGGCACCGGCTCCCCCGCAAAAGCAACACGTCTTTGCGCAATATCCCTGCTTGTAGGTGTCATTGTAGAAAGTTAACGAGCAAAAGCCACCAACAGTGTTCCAAGTGGCAAGCGCGCCCTCCTCTTACAGCTTCTGAGGGACCTAAGTTTATAACATTCAAGAATTACTTTTATTGTCAGCTTTTCAGCACTATTCAGCATTTATAACTCGGAATTAGTGTGCTTCAGTTATCAAGAAGAAGACTCCTGTTATCCATGTAAAGATGCAGCTGAGAAGTTGTTTTTTAAAGGGTTGTAAATTTGAAAACCTTTGAATGACAATTTCTTTCAATTCAATACTCAATTCATCAACTAGTTGTGCCACTTGGAACACCATTGGCGGCTTTTGCTCGTCAACTTTCTACAATGACACCTAGAAGCGGGGGTATGAAGACGTGTGGCTTTTGCGGGAGATTCTCTGCCGACAAGACATCAAAGTAAAATGGATTGTGATGATTCATTGCTCTATTATATTCAGTGATAAATTGTTTTTTTGACGATATCAGCCCCGTTTCTTTGAAAAGTTTTATTAAAAAGAGTCGTCACTGGCGGAAACTTTTATTTGTTTATGGTGAGTCGTAATTTTTTTTTCGTTTTTGATATTTATTCAGTTGGCAGATAGAAATGAAAAATGTACTAATTGTCTAAAAAGTTTAAAAACTTTATCGATTACTTAGCAATTTCAATTTCAACTGGTTTGAAGAAAAGAATAATGACAGCTAGAGAAAAAGTTTGAACAATCAGCCTTTCAATAATTATTTTGATATTAAAATGATCGTTGAAGCACAGAATTTAATACAGAAATAGGGAATTGATGTAGGGAATCTTGAACTTGAAACAAGAATCGAATCGAATCGCTATAAGTTACGGTCTAGTTCTAGTTAAGTGAAGTTATTCATATCTTTCTGTATACTTTCCTTTCTCTACTGATTCTGGTAAGGCAGTTGCTGATTATCAAAAAATAAAACTTCATTAAACAACAATAAAAATAAAAAAACTTGAAACTTGAATAAAAGAAATAGCCTCAAATAGCCTTATAGCCTTATAGCCTCAAAATTTACCTATATCTTTTTTGAAATACTCAGCTGAAGAGCTGAAGAGCTGAAGTTGAAGATTTTCTTGTAGATATGGGGTTTTTGTCGAAAAGAAAAGGATTTTTGTAGTCAATTCCACATTTTAGCCAACAACTCTTGCTTTCTAGCCTGAGCCTGAGCCTAAGCCTAAGCCTGAGCCTAAGCCTGAGCCTAAGCCTTAGCCTAAGCCTGAGCCTAAGCCTGAGCCTGAGCCTGAGCCTAAGCCCAGTCAATTCCACATTTTAGCCAACAACTCTTGCTTTCTAAAGCGTGAATACAATGCTATTTCGATTCGAAAACAAAAGCTGTTTGCTAAAACGTGGAACTGACTCATTTTCTACAAAAGGCCCATACTTCCTTGTGTTATATTGGATTGGTGAATTGAAAACTGCCGGCTATTGTCATATGTGACAGTTTGAGCACTTTCTTCAAAAGAAACCCATTTTGGTGTCAATGGAAAAGTTGTAGAGAATCAAAAATCAAGCTTATATCCAAATTTTCAGAACGATTCAAAAAGTGGTTTTCAAGAAATGCCAAATTTACGAATTTTCACAAAAATTGCATTTTAAGCGAAACTACGAAGTGTATCTTCTTGGAAATTTTGCTATAAGCCTCATTTTTGATTCTCTACAGCTTTTCTATTGACACCAAAATGGGTTTCTTTTGAAGAAAGTGCTCAAACTGGGCTGACAGCTGACATCTTCAATCCTCGATTTTTGAGTCTCACACTTGTCTCACACACAAACCAGAATCCTACCACGAAAGAGGAATCCACAAATTGCCTGTAAAATGGGCACAAGTCGTCAATAAGAATGGAAATTATTGGAATGAACTGATGGTTTTATATTGAATAAATTTTAGTTCAAAAGTCCCGCAGTTTTCAATTCACCAACCCAATATAACGTTCTTCTATCCACTTAATATTTACTTTTTAAGCAATTGCCTTGCAGCAAGCAAAGTTTTAACTGTAAGACTCAGCGTAGCTGATTCTATAAGGCTTTGGTTCCGAAGTCGGCCAGCAGAGAGTACTCCTTTGTAAGGATATTTTTGTCAAAACTGCGGTCACACCAATATTTATTGATTTACAAGCAAAACATGTTATTCATTCCACCATCAAAACAAAAACAAAACTCAAATCTACGAATTTTTTTAGTTTTTTTTAGAGTTTTGAAATCCTCAAGCTCATGCAAAAAAAAAGAGTTTAGTTAAATTTACACAAACCGGTCACTTGAGGATGGGACACGTGTAGAGTGAAGGGGAATTTTGAAAGGAATCACAAAAATCCTTCAAAATCTATTGATTCAGCCACGTAATCGGTATATATACGCATTTGACACAAAATGAAAAGCGGGATTTCATTCCTGAACAAAAACAACAAAGATGAAGTTATTGGTCCTCGCTTTCTGCATTGGAGTGGTGAGTAAAGAAGTTTCTTTTTTTTTGAGGAGAATTCCTTGTCATTGGTGTAGTTTGTGCTCAAATTCAATAAACGCACTCTTTCTAGCGCACTTGAGTGCTCATTTTTCAGCTTTAAGCGTAAACGCTCACGATCTGACACACTGGAATGTGCAGTTTAAAAGTTTAAAGAACGATTTGGTGTGCTAGATCAAGTCTTTTCCCTTGCTCCAATAATGTACTTTGTGCTCAAAAATTTGAAACATTTCCTGTCTGACACAGCCAAATTGTCAGTTTCCTTGGCCTTGCAACTAAAAAGAAGAAATTAAGTGCACCAGGAAAGTGTTTTACAACTTTAAGCACAAAGTACAAAGTACATGAGATATTAATCTCACTAACAGCTAACAATCTTACCATCATCTTGTATCTTGTAACAGTTTCATGCCTATTTTGATGTGTTTTTAGGCTGCTGCTCAAAGTACATCGTGTGGACGTGAGTTTTATCCAAAAATCTCTTTGAAATTTCTCTTTAAAACATATCATTTCAAAGCTTTTATCAAAACACTAACTCAAATTTAGCGGTAACTTTCACTGATGGGCTTGGCTCTTGTCCACAAAACTGTATTGTCAGCGGTGATCAATGTGTGATGAATGTCGAAGGATCTGGATCGGACAGTGCAAGCAATGAGGGAAGTGGAGATATCGATACGGAATCTGACAGTGTTGAGAGCTTCGAAGGTGGGATTGACTGTTTGGTGTTGATTGATGGTTTTGATTTGAATGGCAAAAGACTTTTATTTCTTCGCTGACTAATGATTTCTCATTAGTCATTAGTCAACGACAGCCAGATTAAGAGTCTGGTGCTCTTCCGAGTTAAAGGAATCCTTTAACTTTTGCTGTTTTCAAAACCGGCAACCAAAACTGTTAATGTAAAGCTTGATTTAAGGATCAGGATCAGGAGCAGACTCAGGATCAGGGTCAGGCTCAGGCTCAGGATCAGGATCAGGGTCAGGCTCAGGATCAGGCTCAGGATCGGGAAGCGTGAGTATTGAGGAGAATGAAGATGGCAATGACAACAATGATGATAGCACTGAGAATCAAGATTCGGTGGAGATCGCTGTTCAAAAGGATTGCGGCGGTGAGAATTGTTTTATATAGAAATGACTTGATTTAGCAGTGGCAGAAAACTTTTATTTCTTCGTTGACTAATGAAATTTCTTTAACTTATGCTGTTTTCAAAACCGGCATTGACTGTTACAGAGTACATCGGTTTATTACCGGTTTATTACAAGTACATCGGTTTATTACCAGTATCACGAGAAAATGAATACCACCAATCGATTCCCCGTCCCTAAAAACCCCCGAATACAAATTTACGGCTAAATGTAAATGACTGGTTAGTTGTTCTTTATGTGGCCGCTTAATCGCCTGCCGTCTGGCATACTCGTCTAGTATAGAAGGCTTCTCTTTTCGAATCCTTAAAGCTTTATTTGCTACAAAATCTATCGCGTTAATCCAAAACTGACTAAACTGAGCTGAAAGCTGAAAACTGACTATTGTAAACTATTATGAATGCTTAGAAACTTTTCTACAATTAGAACTTGAACACTTTAAAACGAAACTTTCCAAGTTCACCTCGAAATTTGAATCATTCAGAGCCGATGTTTGGCTTCTGTCCAACGAACTGTGTTCTCACTCCAGATCGTCTTCGGTGTATCTTCGGAGTTTCACCATCAGCAATTTGTGGACGTGAGTTTAGATTGAAGGCTGAAAGGTTCACATTCATAAACGAAGCTACGAATGCCATTTAGCAGGCATTTACACTACTGGACAATGAAATATGATATTTGAAAAACGATCGTCACTTTCGCGCGTCTGTAACTCCCTTGTCTTTGAGTTTAAAATATGAGTGTTATACATTTTCTGAAAGCTCTTTTCAAGGGCTACACAATGGTAATATTAATATTTAGAAATAGGGTAAAGACAAGGGAGTTACAGACGCGCGAAAGTGACGATCTTTTTTCAAATATCATATTTCATTGTCCAGTACTGTAGCCAAAAGCTCAAAATTTTGAAAGAATACTTGAGATTTAAAGACGAAAAAGGTGGAAAAGGTGACAAATTTGATGTCTAAATTGGATGCCTAGACGTTGAACTTGAGATCCTTTTGCACTATCGTATAAATTATAGCTTATAGTTGATCTAAGAACTAATAAAAATCAAGTGATTGTTAAATATAAGCTACTTATTTATTGAAAATTGTAAAATATGAAACTTGATATAGTACGAATAGCATTCTATCGTAGAAATTAGATTACTTCACACAAATTGAAAGTTGTAATTGATTTCGGTTAATAATACGGTTTATAATACCCGTTTTCTGTAGAACAATTTTATTATTTAAGACTTATTATACACAAAATAGCTAACAAGCTTCATTTTAGACCTATTAATTTCAAAAATTGAACTAATCTGTTAAGGGATTTTTGAATATAACAAGATAGAAACAAGATCCCCTTTCAGCGGCTACTTCTTTCGGTTGTCCAGCCGGTTGTTCTCTTCAAGGTGACACTTGTGTCCAAGTTCAACAAGAGCAAACTCAATAACATTTCATGATTCCACAAATCAATTTCTGTAATAAAAGTTCAATTCGTTTATTTTAAAAGCTTCTCCAAAACAAATCAATATGTAATCCCTTTGTTTTCGTCTTATTTTCTTCAATTTCTTGCTCTTTCGAACTTGTTTAGATGTAAAATGTAAGAACAAAAATGAAGAAGTTCATCCTTAAAGCCAGAAGCCTAGTGGCAGTAGCCCATCTCGTGAAAGTCCGCATTTTGACAAAGATTTCATCCATTCCCACGCTTGAAAATACAGCCGACTCTCGATACAACGATTTTGAAATTCTAAAACACGCCCTTGGTTCCTGCGTAGCTGCTCAGCTGTTGAAATTCTAAAACACGCCCTTGGTTCCTGCGTAGCTGCTCAGCTGTTGAAATTCTAAAACACGCAATCGTTGACCGTCCAGAGCAGTTACGAAAGAAATTTGAGGCACGTTTTAGAATCGTTAAATCGAAAGTCGATTGTATTCAAATTTGGTATGATAATTGTTTCCTAGCGCCCTCAAAACCATTTTCTCGCGGTCCCTTCTCGTAGCCCGGTTAGCTCAGTCGGTAGAGCACCAGACTCTTAATCTGGCTGTCGCGGGTTCGAGCCCCGCATCGGGCTGATTTTCTTTATTTTTGAAAAAATTTGTTTTAATTTACTTTTCATTCTACAATTTTTTTAAACTCTCTCATTTTCTATATATTTAAATTCCAGGCATTGGCCTTTGTCTGGTGAAAGAGTTCTTGAAAATGATCAAATGAAACAGGTTTAGGCAGCAAAAAAGGGAAAAAATCTCTTATTAGCAACAATCCGTAGGAAAGTGCTTTTTTCCGCTTTCATCTTTCCTTTTCAGCTATTTTTTCTTTCGATCAGACATTAAAACTGCTCTCATTAAATGGGAAGTTAATATAAATTATAAATTAATATAATCCCTTTCGATGTGGAGGGTAGTGTGCCCGTCTCTGGTATTGGGGAGGCTTTAGTTCGATCCCCTTAGTAGACCTGTTCATCCTTAAAGCCAGAGGTCAGGAGCAGTCCCGTGAAAGTCCGCTTAATGTAGACAAGTTATTCTCAGTGAATAAATATCCCTTAAACCTAAAGCATTTCAGAAATGTCGAAAGTTTAGGGAAACTTAAAAGAGATGATCATAAATAGAGAGATTCGAAACATTTGCACAAATTTCGGATCACAATCGAGACACGAAACAATTGCAAAAAGAGAAATTGAGAGAAATAAGAGATAAATAAAAGATAAATAGGAGATAAATGAGAGAATAAGATATCTCTATCTCTAGTGGCACAGCGAGCAATCGATTGGTGGGGGGAAATAGCTAAAAGATCCCGTTTCAATAATGTTGCTAGCCAAAACTCGGCTATATTTGTTTATTAGTTTATGTTTGTTGTTTATGTTTGTTTATGTTTGTTTATGTTTGTTTATGTTTGTTTATGTTTGTTTATGTTTGTTTATCACCACAAATTTTGATCTTTTTCTTTATTCAGATTTTATATTTCGTTTGCTGGCTTTAGCCGTTCTTGATAAAATTGAAATCCTGAAATTTTGAATCATTATATTTTATATGCCAATTCTACGCGTGGTCACGAATCTCACTGCGAGACAAGTGCCTGTCGACTTTGAAACGGGCCTTCCCCGAGTGATCGGAGCCGTCATGAACAAGGAAATCGGCAAATTCTGGCTGGAGGTACAATAGAAAACTTTTTGAGCAAAAAAAGGCTATCACAATTCTTCCCAAATCTATACATAGTTTAACACCTTTTGTACACAGCCAGGGAAATCAAAAAAACTCTTGTAGACAATCCAATAAACCCAAAATGCTAGCTAGTATCTGTGCTATCTTTGCTAATCAAAAGAAACACAAAGAAATTTAGCTCGTCACCGATGCTCGAATGACTCTCGGTGGCACACGAGACCCAGCCGCTTTTATCACTGTACGTTTTTAGAAGAAAAATAATATAAGAAAGATTTTTTATAAGAAGAATGATAGAGTAAAGAAGAATAAAGAAGAATAAAGAAAATTAGAGAGAAAAATCATTCTTCAAAAAGCATTCCTCAAAAAGCATTCCTCAAAAGCACACAGGTGAGATCGATTGGTTGCGTGTCAGCACTCGAAACGCCAAATCTGACGGCGAAGATCACAGGTTTTTGTGCCGAGAAGCTGAAACTACCAAATGATCGGGTTAGTTTCTCCCCAGATTAAACGGGAAATTAGATTTCACAGAAATCGTTGCATTCAATCTAGATTGGCATCCACTATTTCGATCTCGAGCCCCACTGCATTGCCCGTGCCGGTCTCACCATGAAAGAGCAATTTGAGAAATCGAAACAATGAAAACTTTTGAGCATATTTTAATCTTAAAGCACTTTAAAAACGAAAGCACATGGGTATTGCTTGGCATTTAGAAAGACTTTTACTCAGTTTGTCATGTAGAGTTGAGAACCGAATGAAACATGTACCACTGAAATATCTGTGTAATTTGTTCTTCGATGCGCAGTATGTCCGAGTTCGATTTCTTTTGGCTTTTCCTTTTTAGCAATTACGTTTCTTTCTTCTTGTCTAAAAAAGCAATTAATTCCGGTAATTTTTTTAAAGTTTGAAACTTTACAGGAAAAAATTGTCCTCGTTATCCATTTGATGTTTTTCCACATGTTGTTACTGATTTCTGTTGCTCGTATTAGGTTGTTCCATAAAAACCGAGAGATTTTGAATTTCATTTATTTTCATGGAGCAACCTCTCGACTTTTTGTTCCACTTTTTGCATATGACATAGATAAACATCGGTGTTGAAATTTTGCCTCGTTTTAAGAAGTTTCCAGAAAAGGACGCCTGTCGAACACCAATAGACACACAACATTCGCTTCTTTCCGTGGATGTTCCGTTTTGGCACCGTTTTTCCTACTTCAACCACTGTCGTTGTTACACTCGAGCATCGTAGAAAATCCACATTTAATCGTGAGTGATAATGTTCGAAAGAGGAAGCCGACCATGCCGGTATTCGCTTCACAAGTAGTTTCTTTTGACTTGGATTGTTTCCGATATTTCGTATGGAATTTGACGTTGTTTTCTACAATTTCTTTTCACTTTTCGCAGTCATCGCCACACAGGCAACAAAATGATTGGAATGAGTACTGCATAAGAATGGTTTCACAGATTCAAGACAGGCAACACAAGGATCAAACAAAAGAGAAGAAGCGGCCGACCCCCAGAAAGTGGATCGATCGGCTCTGAGGCACCGAGAACAACGCAGTAGTTTTTGATTAAATAGCAAAATATCAAAAAATACCAAAAAATACCAAAAATACCAAATGTAGTACCACTGCTATTAGGTTTTCAACTATCTTGACCCTTTCTTTAGTTGCTAATATCTCAGCGTAGAATGCGTACATTTAAATAAAATTTTATTTGGTATTTTTTGATATTTTGCTATTTAATCAAAAACTACTGCGTTGTTCTGCTTAAGTTTTTACCAAATCAAGACTGGTTTACAACCTAATACAACCTGGTTTACAACCTAGCAGTCAAGCTAAAAACACAATTGATTTCTCACATAAGATCATTGTGCGTTAGTTCTATTTTTAATCATTGATTTGGGTCTCTTGCAAATAAAATAGTTTTTATCCAACGTCGTTTTACATTCCCATTTTTCGGTGTCACGTCGCATCTAAATACCTTGATTTATACATGTATAGAAAATTGAAGCAGTAGTTCTTTTAAGACTTAGTTCTTTTAGACTCACATTTGTCAAACTTCTGAGCAAGATTGGATGTCCATTCTCCCAATTCGTATAATCAACAACACTTCTACAACAGCACGTATTCTAGTCGAGCTCGCATTTGTCCCACCCCCGCATTAATTCTTTTTTTTTTACTATTTTGTTGGTTGTTCACTGATTAAAGCTTCCATTCTAGGGAATGAGGGTGTTCGAATCGCTCAACTGCATTGTTTGCAAGGAACCGTGTAAGTTTGATTTTAGTAATGAATTTCAAAATTAGTCTGGATTTTAAGGGGTAAATGTTGTGCTTGTTTCATTTTCTAAATTTTAGTTGCTCGAGTTGCTAATCAACCTCGATCTCCACGACCTTTGAACTGTGGATTGGCGATGTGCAGCGAATGTTTCGAGAAAGAGAAGAGAGAATTGCGCAAAGAAAAGAAAAATCATCAATGTGGCCTTTTTAATTGCTTCGATAACCTCAACGTTGCCTATTTTTTGATTGGTGAGTTTTGTTATGTTTTTTGTTTTGAGTAAAAGCTGATTAATCAATCGAATGATTTTAGATCTTTTGTCACAAGAAAGCGCTTTGGTGTTTACTCCAATGGGATATTTGCTTGTGAAGGTTGGATTTGGGATTTACAAATCATAGTGCTTCTTTTAGCCTTTCAAAATTCCGGAATGTCCAATTTGTCTTGATGAATGTGAGTTTTGATGATTTGCTACATTTTTTTTGCTTTAGATTCAAATGAAATTGAGATGAAGAAATCGTTTGCTCTTACTTGCGGTCATGTTATTTGTACGCAATGCTATTTGAAGAGAAGAAGTTTTATCAAAACAACATGTCCAACTTGTAGCATGGATACGCTCTCTCCTCTCGATAAACGGAAAGATCAATTTCATGGTAGATGAATCCCCTTTACATTTATTAATCTTTATTTAGACTTTCTAAATGAACTACCCGAAATGACTCGACAGATTCAAACGATGGATAATCCCAAAATGAAAGTTTCGATGAATGCTGTAATGAGTTATTTAAAGAATTCCGAAGATGATTGTAGCTGCAGTGAATGTCACAAAAAGGCATACTTACTTAACTTGATTTCTATGTAGATATTTTAGGGTATTATCGATGAGATGTTTTACTGTGGTGAATGCAGCTTTGAAGTGAGTGGTTGCTAGCATTGAAAAATACTTTTTAATTTACAGATTTGTGCTCTTTGTGCTTACAAGAGACATCATCCACATGGGGCCACTCCGTTGTTGGAGAAACAGGTATCTTTTGCATCTTGTTGTTAGTTGTTGTTATTAGTTTGAAATTAAAAAGCTTGCTTTTTTAATTCAATTTGTTTTAGGCTAATCAAATGTTGAAAGGGCTTAAACAAGAAGCAAGAAATGTTATTGAGACGTACGACGATTTGGTTCCTGAGCTGCACAAGGGACTTCTCGAGAGCATTAACATCTATGAAACCGTATTTTCTTACCGAAAATCCTATTAAGTTAATATTTATTTAGAGATTGTTTTCGAAAGTAGAAGCTCTCAAAGACGCTTCAACTTTGGTTGATTTAAAGGAAAAGCATGAATCATTCACGTAACTTTTGGCACTTTGAATCAGAACACATTTTTTGTTTAGAAAAATAAAGTCCTCATTCGAATCATATGCTGAGGATTATTTGCCTCATTTGCGCAAATTCGACGCAGGAGTTAACGTGAGTTAATAGGGTTTTAAAAGAATTTTATTTTATTTGTTTAGCAATTGATTCAAACCCTCAACGAGTTCCCCGATCTTAAGAAATCCGAATAGGAAAGTTTATGTGAACTTTTGGCAATTTATTTATTTTGGTTTATTGTTTCGGATAAAATCCAAATAGCTTTGATCTGAATAAAGAATAGATGAAAATTTTTAAACTGGAGTCTTTTATGTCTATTCTAACCCAACATGGTTTTCGATCTCTAACATCTAATTTACAGCTCCTCAATACAAAGAGAATTTAAGGTTTTTCTAAGAAGCTTGACAAACATACACTAAAAAGGATACTATCTTGTAGTTATTTTTTGTGTTGACGAAAATCATTTCTCACTCTTTACTCATTTTTGATCGATCCAAATCGAATCTTAAGTCTTAGATTTATCTCTAATAAAAAATTCAATATATAACAAAATTTGGCTCCACTATTCGGTATCCGGATTATACCAGATACTAACTATCCAGTATCCGGTACCCATTTCAAAATCCTGGATAATTATCCGGTATCCAGGCAAAATCCCAAATACCGGATAGTAGACTCAAATTCTCTGATATATTCCAATTTTCATTGAGATAAACTTACGACTGTTTCCTAGGATTTAAATGCTTTTTGATACACATTGAAATTGAGATCTGTTGGGGTGAGTGTGTTTGCATTTATCCCCAATTTCCTCAAACTTTACAAACAAATAGAGCAAAAATAAACAATGGGAATGAGTCAAGGAATGACTTAACGCGCACAATTCTCCAGAATCTCGGAAAACTCGAGCTAAACTAATTGGAATTCGTTAGTTTCTCTGCAATATTTGCTTCTTAACAGCATATTTTGATAGTTTTGGTTTATTTGCCAAAACTAACCACTAGAACAGATGACCAGTAAGTCTTTGCTTTTAACTTCTTTCTTTCTTCTTCCCTTTTCTTGCCAATTCCTTCACTTCTTTATGGTTACTGTTCTTCCCTTCTGGAGACTGAGAGGGAAGAGGAGGAAACTAGAAAAAAACTAAAACCAAGAAGCTCTTTCAATAGCGATAAAAAGATATTTAGAGTATACTGTCATGTTTGACTATCATAATAACTGTAAATATTTTTGGCTTTACCTTGATCGGATCAATCATTTTGATGTCTCGTTGAATGCAATACAATAATAGAATAAAATTAGAATGGTTTATTAAGATGAAGAGTGATTCAAAGGGTTTTTTCTTGAGTCTTGAGATTCTTGAAGTGTGTTGAAGTGTATTGTACTCCATAGCTTAGCCTGACAAAATTTTAGCCATTAACACGAACGAGTGGCCGCCGAGCAATCTATCGAATCTGCTTGTGGTGGCCGATTGGAAACGAGTTGATGAGATCGGCAACATGACCGACGAGGACAAGAGAAATACGTGCATTTTCGAGATGTCGAATCGAACGAGGAACACCAAGGGATACTATCAGGCGCTAAACGATCAACAACTCGTCGGGAATGGTGCCCTCTATGCGGTGATGCGAGTTAAGGGTTGGTATTGGGTTTAGTGTGGCATGAAGAGACAACGATGAATTTAACGGTACTAGTCCCGAACGGTGCCGGTTCTAACGGTCCACCTAATCCTTAAAGAGAACGGCTATCGGCCCCTAGTGATTCTTAACGATTATAATATTCATCCTTGCATTTTTTGATCATTTAATCTGTTTATTTCAATATCTCTACGATATTTTCTTCTTCGAAAAGTCGACAGAAATAAACGTTCCATTAGATGGACAAAGCATTGAATCTTCTATTTTCAGGATGGAGGACCGCTGCCGAGATGAAAAATTTGACAATGGAGGATCTTCGCGAAACGGCTATTGTAAACTTGAACTACAAGAGAATCCCCAATATGCAATCGTACTCGAATTTTGAGGTGCTCTATCTAAATAGTCAATCAGCCGGCTTCAAATGCTTTCAGCTTTCAACTGAGAACTCTTTTAGTTGGCAAGCTGGGCTTGTTGCGACGATATGCCAATGGTCGTCAACTTTTCCGAATCGAACAAAACATTTGTGATCTGAATCAATTTTTTTCATTCAATTATCTTATCGATTTTCTGATCATAACCATCAATATTTTCTAATTCTTTTCTTTTAGAAAAATTGAAATTTCTAAAAACGATATTGCATTCAATAAATTTTCTAAAAGATTTTTATAATTTCTAAAAGAACAGCACTCGCTCGCCTCAAAGTGTCTAAAAAATTCGATTTTGATTTTATTCGATACAAGGTCCCAAATTTGGTCTTTTCTGCAACGCATGCTCTTAAATAGATCATATGGATATAGAATTCATACTTTATTAATGCAATGTACAGGGTGTCCCAAAAAAAATCCGCTTCGGGTCAAATTTTAACACTATTTCCGGTGGCTCAAGGTCGATCACCTTGAGCCACTGGAAATAAGAGCCAACACTCCAAGCACTGAACACATACGATCCCTCACGTGTCGTATTTGTACGCTCCGATTTGCACGATCTTCCTTTTCCAGTGGGGCGCTTATTTCCAGTGGCTCAAGGTGATAGACCTTGAGCCACCGGAAATAGTGTTAAAATTTGACCCGAAGCGGATTTTTTTTGGGACACCCTGCACAAAAAGATCAATTTAAGTCAAGAAGGAAGATCGTACAAATCGGGGCGATCTTTCTATTTGCTTCTTCCCATCTTGTAGCAACGTATGTCCTGTCGATTGGGGGATCTTCTTGTTGACAACCATTCCATACTGATCGTCGGCCGTCAACTCTTTGGTGGCCATGTGTCCGTAGGATAGATAGGTCTGCAAATGGATCAATCATAGTTTGAAATCAAGGACTCGAACGCAGATAAAACGTTAGAATTCATTTGGCTCAATTGCTCAATTGGTCTTCAATTTTCAATTCTATCAATAATCAAAGAATTGCTGATAGAATCTAATAAGATTCGCAGTGTTGTTTAATTTTAAATCCACCGTTTCCACAAAGATTTTGGAAAAAAAGTTAGCTAAGCCAAATGAATTCTGAAAATTTTATTGAGTTGATTGATGAAAATCCATTGATTAGAGTTAAATGTTGAATCTGAATCGAAAGTCAGAGTTGAGAAATAGTTGTTCGCTGGAAAGATCCAGCCAGCCCGTTCTCTGGAAAGATGAACCGAACCAGCCTCTTCCCCTTTTTCTCGCTTACCTTGTGATCATTAGAAGTCGGGATCAAACTCGTCGGTCTTCCCCAAACCATATCACCGCCCAAAATGACATCATCAGCTGAATGAGGTAATTGGCAAGTCATTGATGCTATCTATAATCATAATAATATTCACTAACCAACAC
The DNA here is from genome assembly GCA_958450365.1 of Mesorhabditis belari. NCBI lineage: Eukaryota > Metazoa > Nematoda > Chromadorea > Rhabditida > Rhabditidae > Mesorhabditis > Mesorhabditis belari. Next base: position 2,455,023 of record CAUEEP010000737.1, on the reverse strand, counting down.
TCCAAGCACTGAACACATACGATCCCTCACGTGTCGTATCTGTGTTCAAAGTGGTGAGAAACTGAAAGCATTTAAGATTAGAACTCGGCATAAATTCTATTGCTAGTGGGATTTCATTCGTTAAGAAAGCTTTCATAAATAGAGACTGCATGCTTTATCTATTATACAGGGTGCGCCATAATTGTTGCAACAATTCCGATAACTACCTGACTCTTCTCGAGGATAAACTCTTGCCCTGTGCTCATAAACATTTTGAAAATCGCATTTGAACTTATCAGCAAGATCGCGCACCAGTCCACAAATCCAAGAAAGTCCAAGAGTTCTACCAAAACAACTTCTAGGATTTCATTTCTTTTTCTGAGTGGCTACCTAGCTCTCCAGATCTCAACCCAATGGATTTTTCAGTGTGATCGGCTCTAGAAGCCAAAGCTTATTCAAAGCCGCACAAGAAGCTTGAAGAAATCACTGTTGACAGTGTGGAAAGCTTGAAAGTGAAAGCTTGATCCAACCTATTTGTTCGCCACCGTTGACGCCTTCCCGAAACGCTTGCGAGCCTGCACAAATGCTAATAGTAGCCGATTCGAATTTGATAGTTCATTTATAATTGTTAATGTATTGTCAATATAATAAATGTTATTCAGTTAAAAATTTGTCTTTTTTGCTCTTATCTGTCTTAAAATCAGAACTTTAGCTTGTTACGACAATTATGGCGCACATAGTAAGACTGTACATAGTAAGACTAGTTTAACATATGACTCAGAACACACCTTTGAATAAGTGGGCCCACTGCATGGAAACATCAAAGGATTCTCGGCACACACATACATATTGAAACCACACGTATCACCCGGCCAAAGACCATCCTGAATCACCAGAGATAATTGAAGATAATCTAACCTAACCATAAATTAATACTATTTTTTACCGCGTATCGTTTATGCCTTGTGCCAGCTGTAGAATGAAAATAGCCATGTCTAACAATAGCTCTAGAAGAAAAATGTGAATTCTATTAATGATCCTGTACTACAACATCGCTAGATTATCTAGCGATCTAGCGATATATGATAATCTAGCGATGTTGTAGTACAGGATCATTAATAGAATTCACATTTTTCTTCTAGAGCTATTGTTAGACATGGCTATTTTCATTCTACAGCTGGCACAAGGCATAAACGATACACGGTAAAAAAAAATAGTATTAACCTATTTGAGCCATTAATTTACAACTTAATATAGGAATGCGAGACACTGACATCTTTATTACAAGTGGCTATCGATACGCCCGATGCTTCACAAGTGCAGAGACCGTAATTTGCACCCGAAAGTCCCACAAAAACGTCTACGTTTTTCGTCAATGGAGCACCAACATCACAGTTTCCTGAAAGAGGGAAAGTTTGAAGTGAAAAGTGAAAGAAACCATCGCTCGCTGAGATCTTTCCTCCTTTGATAATTTTTCTGCCCAACGTGACTCCCATCGAATGAGTGATGAATGAAACCTGAAAATAGGCTAACAATAGATAGATAGATAGGCTGTAAAAGCCTATCTATCTATCTATCTATCTATCAATTGTTATAAGGAGCTCTCACATTAGATTCGACGATGTTTTATAACAGATGTTTTATCCATATAAACCAGGGCACAGAGAAGGGGATCTCTGTTGCCTTCGGGCATCTATATAAGGCTTTCTCTTGAGGGTTTGCCAATAGCTTGATGGTAAAGCTCTAGTAGATTCGAATCCTTTCTCATGCCCTTTTTATGGGAAACCCAATATGTTTCCTATTCTCTGTATAGCTTAATCAACTTTGACTCTATATTCTTCTCTGATTATAAAACATTGTCGAATCGAATCGAATGTGAGAGCTCCTTATAATCGAACGTGAGAGCTCCTTATAATATAATTCTAGTTCCTAAGGAAGCATTTTCCATTGGGTCATTGATGTCTAAACGAATATTTTCTGACCTAAGTAATTACTATGCGATAACAAAATTCTTATTTGAAATTTGATCAGATCTCTTTTAGCTATTGGAAAAAGCCAATAGCTAAAAGAGAAAGAAAACTCTGGATACTTTTGGAGCTCCGGTGTACTTCAGGACAGCCTCCATGAATCGCCTCAATCGGAGCACTTCTTTACAGTTATGCGTTCTGAATCAAGAAGTCTATTGAGAAGATCTACTGTGATTTCATTATCAACTTATAAAGAAATTCGTAACAATTTCAACACTATAAATGACACTAAATATAATATTAAATATAGATGTCAATTTAATATTAAATATCATCTTTAACTTTCCAATTTCAGTTTCAAAGTTCCAAACTTTCCAATAAGGATCAATGGATCCAATTGAACTAAGAATAAAATACATAAAAAACATAATGAAATTGGATTTCCATCAAAATTTGCTATTATTGATAATATCTCAGATTATCGGCTTAAACCTCGTATCCGCATTCAATGCATTTGAGTCACCCCACGACGTCGCATAAAGATCAGCTGTGGTATAGTTTCTAGCCAGAAAGTACGCGATTGTGTTATCCCAACTGAAATTTAGGAAATAAATCCCCATAAATCTCATTGTCCTTACAATTTTCACACTCACCCAGTGGCTGTTGCACTCGAATGGAGAGCCGAATCCGAATTTCCATGAATAAAGATCACCGGGGTTTTCGTAGTCTGAAAATCAGTTCCTTTTGAATCAGTTTGTCTGTATGTATGGGCATTTTTTAAAGCTAAAACTTCTTTAGAAAACTTTAGAATATATTGTGATTGTGGTCTTTAAAATCAAAAAAATTAGATTTAGCGACACTACCCGGGGTCGAACCCAGATGGTCTGGAGCGGAGAAGACCCCTTTTCCCACTGCGCCACGGTGGCCGCCTGAGCCCCTCGAGAAATCATTTCTTTTAAGCATGCTTCTTTAGCGATTTTGCACTTCTTTCGGGTCTTATTGAAGCAATGAAGCTTATAATCCAATATTTACTGTAAATAGCTTAACATCGATCTCCATTATGCTTCAAATTATCATATTAAAAAGTTGTCGATCATAGATTTGCCAAAAAAGGGTTAAGATGCAAAACTCCATGCAAAAAGCATGCAATTCAATAGATCTCACCACTGGATTCGCCTTGCTCTTTCCACCATAACTGCCCTTTGTCTTGTAATCGGTTCGAGTGAAATTGTCCGAGATATAATTATTGCTGAAAATCACCCCTCTCACTCTCACCCAATTGAGCTCTCACCTGTTCAACCAATTCGTGAAATCATCTGTCAACGGTCCATTCACATCGGCATAAATCACACAAAAATAAACAAAAAACAAGAATCTTCGGCTCATTTTCTCTGAATTACATTAAATCATGGCTGTTGAAGCAAGAAAAGTTCATGAAAAACAAAATTTTCACAAATTTGACGAACCGACGTACTGATAGTTGAATTCTGAATGAAAAAAAAGCTGATTTGAAGCCGAGGGACTAAAAAGGAAAAGCTATGGCTGAGAAATTCGGGGATTCAGGGATTTTTCAGTAAAGTTTGGGTATTCAAATCAAGGTCATGCTAGAATGCTAGAAGTTGCTCGAAAAGAAAAACTCGAAAATAAAAACAAAAAGCTGCATCAGGGATCGAACTGAAGTCTAATGCTTTGTCCACTAGGCCAACCAAAGTCTTCAGTCAGACTTGGGGATTCCCTTCTTTCCGAAAACATGACCCGCTTTTATATTGTCTGCAATCTCTTCGTTTTTTTTCCTCAAAATGTTCAATAAACGCTTATCGTTAAAAATGGTTCAATGAAACGATCACTGTTCAAAATTGTCAAGGGATTGCCAAGGAATCAAAAGATCCCTGTTCACTAATCATTTTTCAACTGTTTTTTCTTTTTTTTAAAAGGTTTTATCATGTTATGCTTTATTGTGTATAGGGATAATGGAAGAGAAGAAATGAATAGAATGCTTTTTCTTTTTCTGTCTAATGTCTAATGCTTTTTATTGACTGAGTGGGCAGTCTTGAAGTACAAAAGTACCATAAAATGAAATCTTGTCCGTATTCTGTGCCACAAATCTTTGTTTCTTAGACTAGAATCAGCAAAAAGCGATAATTTAGAAATATGATGTCAAAAGAAAAGAAAAACGATGAGATTTTGGGAATTTAAATCCAGGAAAAATATTTCTGAATAGCATAAATTATAAGAATGGTAAAAATCTTGTGCATTGTTTATTGACTAGTCTAAAGGTTGATGAAGAGTTAAAGAAAGTTAAAGATTGCTGTCAAAAGACAAAGATCATGATTTCGCACTTGAAAGCTGTTTTGATGGAGAAGAGTAAGTGTTTGAGAAGGTTTATTCGATTTTGATTCGATCAACCCAAACTTACTAACCTCAGGAAACAGCGGAAATCTAAAAATATCGATAATGAACTCTGGGATTGAGACATTTCGAAATCCTTCAATGATTTGTATTGAGAAATGATGACATTTGGATCACAAGATCAACAATAAGATTGACGAGATTCTGTGAGGTTTCAGAATCGATGATCCCTTATATAGAGTTGAAACTAGGGCAGATCAAAAACTTGTGCTCCACCGGGACTCGACCCTTCGCTTACCGAGCAACTGTGCTAACCATTACACCACAACAAGCCTGATCTCTATTCCAGAGCAAGTTAACTAAAGCTTTAAGTTCACATGAGATCGTTTCGCAAAAATGAAAGCTGAGAATGTGAACTATGCAATCAGAATGAGAAACATAGTAACCATCAGCTTGACTTTCTCTGATTATGTTAGTTTCATTTACAACAGATTTCTTTTTTCTTGCTTTATATTTCTTTTCTTCATATTTCTCGCGTCTTATCTTCATCACAATCATATTCATTGGCATTAATGAAACAATTTCCGCATTTCTTTAGCAAAAAAAACAATGATCAATTCAATCAATGTCCTTCTCAAAGAATCCACAAATCTTTCATTCGAGAATAGCTTCATATTCTTAATTTACCTTAAACTCTCTGATGTGGAATCTTCTTTCGCTAAACGTGAGCTTTCTCAAAGAAATTTATTACAGATATTTGTCGTTTGTCGATCTAGAAGTATTATTTCAAAACGTCATTTAAAAATAACGCCACCACCAACAAAATTTCTATTTAAAATATCAAATTTGTTTGTGTTAATTGTTTCTCTTCAATGGCTTTTTGGAAATTCTCGGAAGGTTTTTATGGATTTTCAAATGCAAAAAAGGCACCCAAAACTGTTGAAGTCGAAATTTGAACACTTCAGTACAAACCTATTTTAGTATTAAAGTAAAAAAAAGATAGAGCTGATTTGATTACATAAGTCTGTAAAATCTTTGTGTCGAAATCGATCATCGATCATCGAATCAAGTAAACGATGAGGATCAAGGTTTCAATTACGAAAGAATGATGAGTATCATTGGTTAAATTTCTCCATCAAATTGTAGAAAGAATTTTTGTGTGCTGTTCTTTGTGCTTTTCCGTTTAAACTCTCAAAAAGTTGTTTATTTTGTCGTTTAAGATTTCTTTTTAGCACAACGGTGGAAGACAACAGCCAATGGGGCAATTGAAACGATCGGCTCGAACAAACTGTAATAGATTCTTGATTATATAGAGCGATGAGAGATGAAAGAAGCTCGTTTCTTGATAAAGACATTACTAAGTTCCGCTGAGAAGTAAATAAGTACAATTTAGATTAGATTCAAAGCTACCAAAGTCGAAACGATTGTAGAATCCACTAAAAAAGAGCTCAATAGTTCTCCCAACACCATTCTAAATATTTTAAAAGTAGCAGACTGAAACCAGCCCTATCCTCCCTATCTCTTACAATGGAGTAATGGGAAAGTACCAGATAAATTATAGTATTTGATTAATAATACAATAGCAATGATCTAGTTAAGAGTTTTACCCTTTTAGCATTGATATCTTCAGCCACCACCCAGATGACACTGACCGCGAGATGGAGGAGAATCACCAAATATTTCAGCATTTTTGAAAGATTTAAAATTGAAAGTTCTTTCTGAGGCTTTTGTTTTGATTGAGTCCGTCATTTGTATTCAATATCGGTTCATATTTGGCATCGAGAGCTTGAAATAGCCAATCTTTAGTATTCCTGGTTCTATTTCTATTCTCAAAATAGAAAAATGATGTGAAATAATATTTCAAATCATCGTTGCCTAAATCAAGATTGATAGAAAGCTAAATTTGTGTTCTTTACACATTTGAAGAGCTGATCTAATGTCTAGGTGTCATTAAAAGTTTGCGTAGTGCCAAAACAAAAGATTTAACGATTAAATGATCAAATACATTGAATGGAATCGCCTACTTTCTCATTTTATATTAGATTTATAGTTTTACCTTTCGAACCTTTCGGGCTTTTCGGGCCAGGAACAAGCCTGGGCTCTGGGGCAAAACCAAATCTTGGAAAGTTGATCATGGTTACTTGAGGATGTTGTTTTGTGTTTTCAGTATGAATATGCGCTTCGAGGGGACCTCGTCACAGCTCTAAGATCACAGAACGAAAGTTAAGAAAATGAAAAGCTCTAAAACTAAAGAAAATTAAAGGCAACATTTTTTCAAATATTTTGAACACGTTTAAAAATGGCTTTGCTTTGGCTTCGCGAGAAAAGAGATCAAACAGATTTCAACTAATCTTTCTTCGTCTTGAATTCAATCTTTTACTCTTTGTGATCATCAAGTAAATGATGAGGATCAAGGTTTCAATTAAGAAAGAATGATGAGTATCAGTTGGTTAAATTTGTCCATCAAATTGTAGAAGAGATATTTGTGTGCTGTTCTTTGTGCTTTTGCTTTCAGTGCTTTCAAGTTTTATGGATTTTCAAATGCAAAAAAAGGCACCAAAAACTGTTGAAGTCGAAATTTGAACACTTCAATACAAATCTATTTTAGTATTAAAGTAAAAAAAGATAGAGCTCATTTGATTAAATGAGTCTGCAAAATTTGAAAACGATCCATTCAACGATTTTCTTTAAAATAGCAATTGAAAATTTTATATAAAAATGAGTTTTTATCGAGTTAAGACAAGCTTTGAGCTTTTTTTAAAAGTCATTTGATAAAAAAATGAGCTTTTTAATAGTTTAAGACGCAATAAATTTGGTAACAAAAAGTTTTTGTCGATCTTTTTCAAAAGCATTAGATTCTAATTTTGTTTCATAGGGCTTTAAGTAATTTTTTCTTTTCTGGTCATTCAAGCTACTCTTAGCCTTTATGTTTAACTGTGATTCTCTAACAATATTCTAACAATAACAATATCAATAACAATAACGATTCCTTCAGTAACTAGGGAAGAGTACTAGGTCACTGTGGGATTACAAAACGAGACCTAGCTCATCCGATAGAAAATCGAACGGGGAATCCGAATCTGTAGTCAAAATCTGCTGAATAGCTCGTAAACGCGAGATTTCTGGCATCAGAGTTTTTCCTATACTCTCTTGAGCTGAGTTTACGGTTCCCTTTCAAACGATGATTGTAGTGTAGTGGATAGTTTTCTTGTCTACGCAACGGATCCAATTTTTGTAGTAATTTCGAATTCCCTAGTTGACAAACTTCTTGCTTTTTATCTTTCATAAAGATATTTTTGATTTTCACAAATGCTTAAACTATTTTGCTTTATTTTCTTATCTAATTTTGACCAGTGCAATTTAGCACCATGAGCATCAATCCTAGTACCCTTCCCTAGTAACTAGTAAGGTAATATACAGGATGACGCACAATTACCCGCACTCAGTTCCGAGTCTCCAGCTTAGCGAAGAAGAGTCAATCAATCGATCTAATTCTTTGTTATTATCAAATTCAATATTTCTCCTTGCAATGTGTTTTCTGGATTTGATCAGAAAAGTTTCTAAACTTTTGCTAGAGCGCTGCAAAGTTGCGACACGCGTTTCCTGTGGCGGAATCGCGATTTTCTGGTTTTTGTCACTAGTTTCAATGCCTCAAACTCAAAGAAAACCAGCTTTATTTACTTCTTTTTATTTACTATTTCCAAAAATCTAGCTCATTTTTAGTAGAAAACAATCAATTTGAATCAAAGATTAAAGTGAATCTGAATCAAAGATCAAAGTGAATCTGAACTGAGTGCGGGTAATTGTGCGCCATCCTGTATAAGATATCAGCAATACTAAGAAAAAAGGTCTATTGTTAGAGTAAAAAGAGGATAAATCGTTCCATCAGTTCAGACAGTTTCCTCCATTCATACAGATAACATCTACATCTAGAAGCTATCATACAAAAATCTTCTATTATATTTTTGCAAATACAAAATTCAATGACAAGGCAGATTTTCGATTCATCGACGTTCATTTTTCCTTAATAAATGAAATCGAATCATTGATCGAATCATCTAAAAAAATTTGGCATAGAATTATTGATCTAAAAAAACTGAATGATTCAGCGATTGAAAGAATGGTTGAATTTGAAAGAGAACGGCAAGAGCCATTCCATGTCTTTCCTGGAAGAGAAATCTCCAAAACCCGTTCCCTAAGCCTTCATTGGCAATTCATTCTCTCCTCGGCTGTCACCCAAGCTTCCCTTCATTCCCCTTCTACAATGATCTTTCAAAAGCGATTCTTTCAATCTATTCTCTTCGTTGCCTTTTTGTCACTTTTTAATGCTCAATATCTGAATAATCTGCAAAATTTGAGTCCTCAATCGATGCACCCTTCTCTTCTCTATGGTAATAATTCAAAATGGTTTTTGAAAAAAGTCTCAATAAAACTATCTATGTCTGCTGAAAGCTGAAAGTCTGAGATTTAGAGCGCTTACGTGGAGAGCTTGCAACGAGTAAACCATTCACATTTCAATCAATGACACAGGAGACGAATGATCTGATCGGACGTTTCAATGGATACTTGCAAGATCCTTCTGGACATCTTCGACGACAGATTTACGAGGAACAACTAAAAGCTTACTACAATGGAAAAAGATAGATGCATTTCAAGATTGAGTGAAAAATGTAGCCATTAAAGAAAAAAAACTTTTAAACTTTTCTCAAAATTCTCAGAATACGATGAAAGGTCTTTGATTAAGGGACTTTTATTTTCAACTTTTTCCGAGAAAATTCTGGTTTACTGTTCTAAGGAGATTACAATAACGATTACAGTTATTTACAGATTACAGTAACTATTACAGTTATTACAGTAACCCTCAGTTTATCCCATAATATATAACTATAAATTGAATGTGATTTTGAAAAAAAACTTGGAACGAGAAGCAATTATCAGCCCGCTCCGATAGATCTACGCAAACTCGGGTTCGCAAAGTAAGCTCATTATTTTTTTGATTAGAACGTTGCTAATTAGAAAACTTTTCTTTCCTTTTGCCCTCCCAAAAAGCGGTTCTTTTTTGTTTTTAGATTTATTGAGGTCATTGTTTCTGAAGAATCGGGTTGTTTTAGAGTTCGAGTCATCTTCCTTTGACCTCAACAATAGTTGAAGTTGACGGGAGAAGAATATGTATAAAAGTAGACAACTCTAGATGAGGTCAACCCGTTTTGATAGCCACGATGATCATTCTCTCTTTTGCAGTTTTTTTCCTTTTTCCTAAAACAAAACTCCTTTAAATCATCAAAATTTTATAGCTATTTTATAGCTACTAGATTTTGAGGTCAACTAATTGAAAATAAATCTTGACTTGACATCATCGACCTTTGAAAAGAATTCTTTGTCAATTCTCTGCAGATTCTCGGCAGATTGAGACTCTAGATTCTAGAAAAATTGAAAGCTCTTCAAGAAGCTTGGCAAATAAAGTGTTTTGTTATGAAACGGTTTTCTTCTTCACTTGTTTCATCGTTCTTTGTGTTTCTTGACCAATCACCTAGCAAAGTCTATTGTCGGATTAGCAAAAGCTAACAAGTTTACACTGAGCACAATGTTTTGCACACCAACACTAAGCATACAAATTCAAATTTTCACTATTGTGTGTAGCTGTTTTCGCGTGGATCGGTCAGTGGTGATGTCACGGGCTTTTAGCCTGGACTAAGCGTTTCTTTTTTGAGTCCTACATGCTACTTGATCATCGAAAAGCACCCTTCGGTTCACTTTTTTGTCTACTAGAAAAATATATTGCAAACAAAATTCGAGTGTATTTTTGAAAGCTCATTAAAGTGTTCATTAACAATTTGAAAAAATCTATTTGAAAGGTTTGCAAAATGATATCGATTTTCGCATTTTGCATAAAATTCTGCTCAAAATGAGCTCATGCACACAAAACACAAACCAGAGAACGAGTTTTGTAACGGTCCAGAAGATGAGCCTTGTTTTTGTTGTTTTCATGCAACTCCGCAAACCACAATCTTACAGTTAGTTTTGGTATTCATTGTGCTCGTGCTACGAAAAGTCCCGGATTCTCCACTTGGCTCCCAAATGAAAATATTAGGTTGTCCAATAAGTAATGCGTGTTTTGACACGATTTTCAAAATATCACAAAATTAAAAAAAGAGAACTTTATTAATCGATATATTCTCCACAACAATCAACAATATTTCTCCATCGTCCGAGCAAAGAGTGAAGTCCGTCATGGTGTTAAGCAAAGCTTCGTTATCAAAAACGACTGGCCTTCCAGCGCGTTCCTCGTCCTCTAACGACTCGTTTCCGTCCGCAAATCGTTTAAACCAGCGCTGGCACTGGCTGATTGAAATTGAATCCTCTCCAAATGCGGCACAGATAGTTCGATGGCAATCCGCTGCAGTTTTACCTCGTTTGAAATCATACAGCATTGATGCGCGGACAACAAACTTTTTGTATTATAAAACAAAGGCAAATGAATTAAATAATATATAAAAATAAACACAAGATGCTGATGATTAAAAAGAGCATATATTTGCTCGAAGCGATTTCGCAATAGTTTCGAAATAAATAACACGCATTACTCATTGGACAACCTAATAGATTGCTTTCTCATTTCAACACAAAAATTTATCTGGTAAAAAATACTTTCAATCAATCTCACGAAAACAAATAATTTGAAAACAAAAAAGAAATGACGACGCGGCGCTCCCATCGACTACCTCCAAATGGCGACGACGTCAATTGGAATGCGACGTCACGCGACTACCTTGACTCGAAAAGTTAGCGTATCTCTTGCAAAAATATTCGTTACGAAAGTCAAAAGAACTTCCTAAAACTCCTATTATTATTGGGTTGGGGAGAATGAGTCGGCGCCGAAATTTAAAGAAACTTTTTGCACCCATAAAACCTTCTTTAAATACACGTTTTGTTTCATCAAAATGGTCCACTAATTCTTTACAAAATGGCTTTTGAGAGATTCCACAAAGCTTTTCTTTTTTGGGATTTTATGGATTCCCAAACACAGCTAATCAAAATGACAAAAAGTCCGACTCATTGCTTGAACAGTTTCTTCCACATAAACCTCCTTTGGTGTTTATATAAAAAAGATAGAGCACACTCAATTACATAAGTTACCAAATTTTCAGGAAGATCCCTCCAACCGTTTACTCTAGATGACAGTTTATCGATTTTGTGAAAAAAAAATGATCCTTTGTTGAGTTGAGGCGCTGTTTGAGTTCTCTTTTAAATATTATTTTGTAGAGAATTAGTTACCCTTCTATGGATATCAAACGCATATCATTTGACAAAGTCTGCTATAAGTTTTAGAAATTTCTTTGATTTTCGGCGCCGACTCATTCTCCCCAACCCAATATTAACAGGGGTTCTTTTCAGCTTCAACCCAATTCCTGGCCTATACGAGAAGTCTTACTACTGATGGTTTTAATACGTGTGTTGATTGGACAGTTATGAAGAATCCGATCACGTTACAGTGCAGTAAAGGTGAAACATGTGCCTAGTTTTGTCTTCAAAAAATTACCCAACACACTGAATTAACCCGTTTTGGGGTGCGCGTTTCAGTATAAAAAACTGAAAAAGGTTCGTTTTGATTGTCTCCCCCCTAGCTGCTTTAATAGAGCTCTAAGGCGTTAACGTTTTAAATTTTAATTGCCTTTTATGCGAGTAATCTTCAGCAAGCTAGTAAAGATATTCGGCGGTTTTTGGTGAATTGTGGTTTGAGTGATTCCGAAATTGATTACAACCGTTTTCAGATGAACAACCTCTACTCATTTCTCAGCAACAACTTCCGTCCCTAACAACCAATTGTACCCAAAACGGTTTTTCGAAAGAATTTCGCCTGAGGAAGTTTTTGGCGAATAGAATATTGGAAATTGATCTGATAGGTATAGAATTTGATTGATAGGAATAGGAGTTGATGGCCTTCAACTGAAGTGTTGAACCTGATTTAAAGATAAATCTTTTAGTTATCACGTGATTGTCTTTTTTTCTTTCTTCATATTTTTATGTTTAAATCAAAAATCGGCCTGTCACCTCTTCTATAGATAAGATGGAGATGGGATGGAGTCCTTCAAAGGGATCGAGTTTGTTTTTGAAAGTGTTTCAGGGGGTCAATTGAAAAGAAAGATAAGAGCGTTCAACCAGCTCAAATACCAATCGCTATTTTCGAGAAGATTGACCAGTCTATTCATTAAATATTTCTCTATTCAAACACATTTGAAGAAATAATGATTCAACAAAGATTTATGATCAATACACTTCCCGAGATTTTCAAGGAATCCATTCTTGAGCATGTCGATCCTCAAGATTCCCTCAAATTCCTTCAAGTTTCAGCGGATCTACGAAATCGAATCCTTTTTGCTGGCCCGTTTTTCTCAAAGAATATCTACAAGATGAAGATTCGATTTTGGGATGAAAGCAGGGCGAATGTAACGATCTATCCCGATTCAAAGAATATTTTAAATAAGTTTTCCTCTAAAGAACCCCGCAATTCACCTCAATATCTTCCAAGTTGCAATAAGATTTATTCAAAAATTCGAAAGCTTCAAGTATTGCATATCTCATATATGGGAGGTGAGGAGGTTGGAGTGAATCTCGACGATCGCTATCATCTCGTCAGATTCCTCCCAAGAGTTCATCAATTAAGAGATCTTTCCCTAAAGATTGATCAAGTGACAACCCTTCAAATAATCAATAAATTGTTTAAACCAAAAGTCTCAACAATGTTTTGCTTGAAGTTTAAACAATTTAAGGATCCATTTGAGAAATCTTTTCTTCAAGAGATGTCTCATCAACTCAGGAATTGCTCATCATTTTTCACTGAACAAATCGACTTATTTTGGGAGTCACTCTCGCAAACGTCCATTAAGATCTTGATCGCATGTAAATGGTTTTGGGAGGATTATGTGAACGACGTACGCTATATTCTCAATCATCTGAATCGACAAGAGAAAAGGGTTCTAATGGTGATCGGCGGCCTAATGGGTTTTGAGGATTTGAATGGAATCCAAGCATTGGCAATCATACGGCGACTTGTTAATGAGAGATTTGCGCCAGAAGAAGTGAACAGTGAATCGACTGAGGGAAATTGTTTGCTCGATTCGATCAAATCCTACCTCTCAGCGAATCATTTAATCACTCTATTCAATGATTTCAATTTGGAAACCCTCGAATGCGTGACTCTCTTTAAAAATGGCGATTTTGTTTTTCTCGTCTCGTATTTTCGTAATCAATCATTATTATTCTTAGTGGTTCCAAAGAACCACTAAGAAAAGAACAGAAAGATAAAGAAATCTATCTATCGAGATCTATCTAATCTATCTATCAAGAATTTTCGATAAATGATTTTTCGTTTGTTTTTCTTAGTTTCCACATAAAATTTATCAAGAAATACAAAAAAAAAATACTCGAAAGATTACAAAGAAATACAAAAAAAAATGTGAACATTATAATTAAAAAAAGACATTCGTTTTTATCTTGATTGAGAAAAGCAAGAAATGGCAGAGAAATGATTTAGAGAAGGAGTCGAACCCTCGATCTTCTACTTCAATGATCATTTACTCATCGATTTTTCTCGAGCTTGCGACCATTTTGCTACCAATTCACTAGGTTTTGGATTGAAAGTAATAAATATACCGAATTTCAGATATTTCTTTCAGGTTTTCATCGAATTAGTAAAAAAAATCTTCTTGAAAGTACTCTTTTAAATACTTTTACTTCTTACGAAAGTACCCAAAAGGATACTTTTATTTCTTTTAAAAGTATCCTTTTAAATACTTTCACTTATTACTTATCACTTTCACTTATCCACTTGAATTTCACCGTGTGAAATGAAATTAATGTGGATCACAATTTTCAGCAAAAAGAAAACAATAAGAAACAAGCTGGGGAGATTTCCGAATTTTTCTTATGGATTTGTTCTAAACTTCTTTAATAAAATTGTGATCACATGCATTGGCTTGAATAGATTTTATGAAAATTCGCAGATTGTGAAACTGTTCCATAATCTTTCGATTTTGTCATTATAAAATGTTTCTTATTGTTAGGGGGTAATGGTATTGATCAAAAGCTAACGATAATTAATGATTAAATCGTTTATTAACTTTATTAATAAACGATTTAATCATTTATTATCTTAACTTTCATTCTGTGATCTTAGCTCTAAAGCTGTGACGAGATCCCCTCGAAGCGCATATTTATACTGAAAGCACAAAAAAACATCCTCAAGTAACCATGATCAACTTTCCGAGATTTTATTTCGCTCCAGAGCCCAGGCTTGTTCCTGGCCCGAAAAGCCCGAAAGGTTCGAAAGGTAACACTATAAATCTAATATAAGATGAGGAAGTAGGCGATTCCATTCATCCATTCAATGTATTTGATCATTTAATCGTTAAATCTTTTGTTTTGGCAAACTTTTAATGACACCTAGACATTAGATCAGCTCTTCAAATGTGTAAAGAACACAAATTTAGCTTTCTATCAATCTTGATTTAGGCAACGATGATTTGAAATATTATTTCACATCATTTTTCTATTTTGAGAATAGAAATAGAACCAGGAATACTAAAGATTGGCTATTTCAAGCTCTCGATGCCAAATATGAACCGATATTGAATACAAATGACGGACTCAATCAAAACAAAAGCCTCAGAAAGAACTTTCAATTTTAAATCTTTCAAAAATGCTGAAATATTTGGTGATTCTCCTCCATCTCGCGGTCAGTGTCATCTGGGCGGTGGCTGAAGATATCAATGCTAAAAGGGTAAAACTCTTAACTAGATCATTGCTATTGTATTATTAATCAAATACTATAATTTATCTGGTACTTTCCCATTACTCCATTGTAAGAGATAGGGAGGATAGGGCTGGTTTCAGTCTGCTACTTTTAAAATATTAAGAATGATGCTGGGAGAACCATTGAGCCTCTTTTTAGTGGATTCTACAATCGTTTCGACTTTGGTAGCCTTGAATCTAATCTAAATTGTACTTATTTACTTCTCAGCGGAACTTAGTAATGTCTTTATCAAGAAACGAGCTTCTTTCATCTCTGATCGCTCTATATAATCAAGAATCTATTACAGTTTGTCCGAGCCGATCGTTTCAATTGCCCCATTGGCTGTTGTCTTCCACCGTTGTGCTAAAAAGAAATCTTCAAGTTAAACAACTTTTTTGATAGTTTGAACACAAAAGCACAAAGAACAGCACACAAATATCTCTTCTACAATTTGATGGACAAATTTAACCAACTGATACTCATCATTCTTTCTTAATTGAAACCTTGATCCTCATCGTTTATTTGATGATCACAAAAAGTAAAAGATTGAGTTCAAGACGAAGAACGATTAGATGAGATCTGTTTGATTTCTTTTCTCGCGAAGCCGAAGCAAAGCCCTTTTTAAACCTGTTCAAAGTATTTGAAAAGATATTGACTTTAATTTTCTCCAGTTTTAGAGCTTTTCATTTTCTTAACTTCCGTTCTGTGATCTTAGAGCTGTGACGAAGTCCCCTCGAAGCGCATATTCATACTGAAAACACAAAACAACATCCTCAAGTAACCATGATCAACTTTCCAAGATTTGGTTTTGCCCCAGAGCCCAGGCTTGTTCCTGGCCCGAAAAGCCCGAAAGGTTCGTTTTAAATCTGGCCCAGTTGCATGAGATTGATGCCAGAATAGATTCATTATTGTTTTTGTTCACCCCAACTCACGCAATGGCATCAGATGGCCATCTACCGTCACATTCATTCCGCGTACTGCAATCCAGTAGCCACTGCGATGCGACAGAGTGAATCGTTGAAAAAGTGACCGCTCACCTGTTCTGAGTACGATCTACGCTCCGTGTTTAGGCGTCCATTCACGTAGTTTGACGTGGTCTCGATGGCGGCCACGGCACTAAAAATGGATAACAATGATCGTTACAGGATTAGCCCCTGGCTCGTTCAAGGGTAGATCTGTGCAGGCTGAGAATAGTCCCACTATCAGCCACACGAAAATCTTGATTATCTGACTAAAAGACGAAAAGAGAGAAAGAATCGCTCACGCAAACGACCAGCAGGCACCGCATTGCCCTTGATCACAGATCGGGTTTACGGCTCCGGTTGTCCGCCAATCGAAGTCGCCAACATCCATTCGCTGAGGGGTGACTGGTGTCGATGTAGTGCGATAACGTCGATCACCACCGCCTCCGTACCAAAAAAAGTATTTGTACCTGAAAAGGGGCTCAAAAATCTCTGTTTTTTATACCAATATTTTGGCTAGCTTCAAACTAGGAGCTTGTTAATTGAATGGAAATCACCTCCACCGTTTTGAGGTCCAACGTTCCAGTGAGCGTCGCTTCTTTTTTGCTTGTTGAAGCTTTGGTGGCTGCGACTATCAGAATAGAAGCCTTCATAATTATTTTTTTTTTATTTTAACCCATTGGCTAATGAAGATTCTTTCGAAAAAATCGTGTGATATTGCACGTTTGAAACGAGATGGAGCACACGGTGACACAAGCTATTTTGTTACCTTGGCTCATGTGGACCTCATTTTCCATGTCGAACCTCTTTCCCAAGTTGATGCAAATGGTTTTCCAATGTCACATGGCTAACGTCGAAAAATTCTGTTAATTTTCGAAGCGTAAATGTGGGATCAATTTCAATAGCATTGAGCAAATCGTCATTTAAGATTTCTAAAGGGCGTCCAGGATGTGGCTTGTCCAAATTTACTCATCTAATACAGAAATTTACGTTTTCAAGCAAAACAGTCACCAAACTCAGAAAGCACTGACTCGTTGGCTCTTTTTGTTGGAAAATTTCAAAAGGAAAATGATCTAGACAATTAAAATCGTTACCTAAAGGAATTTTGATTTAATTTAATGTTTATAAAAAAGCGAAATTTCTTTTGCATTAACAGCAACAACAATAGCATCAACAGCAACAACAATAGCATCAACAGCAACAACAATAGCATCAACAGCAACAACAATAGCATCAACAGCAACAACCGAATTCCCATCCCTTTTCAGGCAACATCCGGTGGGGAAAATGGGGAAATTCGGTGCATCTAGTTTAGGGGAAATGCGAATTTCGTGGAAGTGAATCGGGTTATCCGATGTGAGCATATCAAAAAGGGTTTTGGCCCAGTCCTGAGCCTTGTCCAATACATCTAATACAGCCTTTTTACTCATCTAATACAAAAATTTACGTTGTCAAGCAAAACAGTCACCAAACTCAGAAAGCACTGACTCGTTGGCTCTTTTTGTTGAAAAATTTCAAAGGGAAATGATCTAAATAATTAACAACAGTTCTTTTCTTTCTTTTCTTTCTTTTTTGGTCTTTTTAGACATGACAAAGGCGTCTTTTTCTCTTGTTATTTCGCTGGTTGGTTACCAGAGGTGTGGGTGATGATTGTAAAATGAAATCCTGGATATTCTTGCTTGTTGGCGGTTTTTTATGTCTAATCGGTGGGGTATCATTTCAGCTTAATTATGAATAACTCATTATATTCGAGTTTTCGTTTATCTATTTGACTTTTGCAAGTTCTGTGCTGATAAAATGTGTAAATTTTCAGCGATCGGTGGCTTTGCGGTAATGTACACCCAGAGAGAGAGGCATAGAGAGTCCGATAACGATGTTGATGATGAGGACAAGATTTTGGATCGAGAGACTTTCAAGCATTTCATCAACTATCAGAAGAAGTTTGCTTCTTTATACTTGAGACTTTGGTGGATATGAGACTTGAGATTTAATTCAGTCATTGATTTGATCACTATTTCATATATTAAAACTCTGAACACACGCAGCATTGCCTACCAATAAGAATAGCGGTTGCTATGTTCGGAAAAGTGAAAGGTGCTTTTGAAAAATGAAACGAAAAAGCGACCAGGCTTTAGAGAATAGATACTCTCATATGCAAAAGTCTACTAGTATTTTTGTATTAGGTTGTCCAATAAGTAATGCGTGTTTTGACACGATTTTCAAAATATCACAAAATTAACAAAAGGACGAGCATTGTCAAACTGCAGTTTAATCATCGAAGTGTCCTCTCTTTTACGACAAAGAGCTTGCTGCACTCTTTCCAATTGTTGAGAGTACAAGTCAGCAACGACTGGCCTCCCAGCGCGTTCCTCGTCCTCTAACGACTCGTTTCCGTCCGCAAATCGTTTAAACCAGCGCTGGCACTGGCTGATTGATATTGAATCCTCTCCAAATGCGGCACAGATAGTTCGATGGCAATCCGCTGCAGTTTTACCTCGTTTGAAATCATACAGCATTGATGCGCGGACAACAAACTTTTTGTATTATAAAACAAAGGCAAATGAATTAAATAATATATAAAAATAAACACAAGATGCTGATGATTAAAAAGAGCATATATTTGCTCGAAGCGATTTCGCAATAGTTTCGAAATAAGTAACACGCATTACTTATTGGACAACCTAATAGTTAAGACGAAACCATATATGTTCCTGTTCAGAGCTGGTTCAGGGCCATTTGTTTGAGATATTTAGTTGTAAACTTGACCCCAAATTCAAAACAATATTTATTGACAACCAAAAGAGCATTTTAATTGAAATAGTCTCCATTATTTTAGTCTCAATTATTTGCGATAACTTTCGTCCATTTTACTGGCAATTGACGGATTTCTCTCTCATAGAAAATTTTTGGTTTTGAGTCAAAAATCTTGGAGCCACTTTTTGAGGACTTCTTGATTTTGGAAGTGCTTTCCATCCAGAGCGTGTTGCATTGATTGGAAAAGATGGTAATCTGTAGAAATGAGGTCAGGAGAATATGGTGGGTGGTCTAAGAGTTCCCAAATTAACTCGTGAATTGTGGAGCGGCTCAACTTATGTGAACTGGCGTTGTCGTGTTGGAGGATGATCTTTTTCAAATTAGAGCATTTTTTAATTTTTTTATCGAGTTTTTTTGAGCTGTTCGTTGTATAATAGAGCATTGATTGTCTGCTTATTGAGAATTATTGAGAAGCTCCCAATAAATGACCTAAGAGATCCCACCAAATTAATAGCATGTACTTCTTCTGGTGGGGGCCTGGGAGCACATCCTTTGCTGGTATAACTCCAAACACCCATTGTCGTTTTCTCTGAAATTTTGCAGTCATAATCCACTTCTCATCTCCCGTCACTACACGCTGCAAGAAAGATGTCCTCTTGTATTTGGAAAGAAGGACAGCAGCAACTGATGACCTCTGCTCTTTCATGTGGTCGATAAGGTTATGGGGCACCCATTGACCGTAAATCGGTTTAAAACCAATAGTAAGAAGGTGCTTTTTAACTGTTACATAAGAGTATTCAACCTCAGCCGCAATTTCACGCAAAGAAATCCGGGGGGTTTTCTCGAAGAAGAATATCTGCATGAATATCAAGTGATTGGTGATCAAGGGATCCTCGAGAGAAATGTCTTTATTTCTGAACTTGTAGAGCCAGTGTTTTATTGTACTTTTGGAAGAAGAGTCATCCCCATACACGCTCTTGATATTTACCAGAGCAACAGAAATAGAAGATCCTTTTTTAAACTCGTATAAAATTACATCTCGGAAATGCCCGGTTGGTAGATTTGGAGTAACATTTGAATAAATAATCAATAAAAAAATATAAAAGATCATTAGAATTTCTGGATTGAGTTTATGAATAAAGAACTGATAAGCCAATATTTTGAGGGAAAACAGAGCGTGCCCTCACTAAAAGTAAAGGAAATTTCGAAACTTTGCTGAGAGGGTCAATAGTTTACAACCTAATATTTGAGGATTTAGAGCTCGGAGCCTCCTTTTTGAGTAAGACGGTTCGGCTAGAAACCCTAAATTAGCCGAAAACTTTGAACTTTGACCGCAAATACCCTGAACAAATAAAAATAAAAGCCACATGCCTATTCAGGTTTAAAACGGGCCTTTCGGGCTTTTTGGGCCAGGAATAAGCCTGAGCTCTGGAGCAAAACCAAATCCAAACCAAATCAAGCTTATTCAGATGCGGTATGGAATGCATGGATAGTTGCAAAGAGAGAAAAATGAATTTCGGAGAAAATATGAAGAAGTTGGCCAGCTGGAACGAGTCTTGCACAGTTGATTCTGTGTGCCTGTGAGTTTGAATAATAAAATAATAATAAATAATGTCAGAATAAGTCAGTATTTAGAAGAAAGTAAACGAAAGAGAAGATTAATTTCTTTCTGACGTTATCCTCTATTTCAGTCACACTCTCGGTTGGACATGTTTATCGGGACATTCGAAGGCCGAGCTTCAACAAGTAAACAACTCTAGTCGAGGAACAATTTTCTTTCAATCGTTTAGTTAGCGTTTAGCGTTTAATGAACGTGTCTGCATTGCCGCATCCACCAAAGTTTCAACAAGCAAAAAAGAAGCGACGCTCACTGGAACGTTGGACCTCAAAACGGTGGAGGTGATTTCCATTCAATTAACAAGCTCCTAGTTTGAAGCTAGCCAAAATATTGGTATAAAAAACAGAGATTTTTGAGCCCCTTTTCAGGTACAAATACTTTTTTTGGTACGGAGGCGGTGGTGATCGACGTTATCGCACTACATCGACACCAGTCACCCCTCAGCGAATGGATGTTGGCGACTTCGATTGGCGGACAACCGGAGCCGTGAACCCGATCCGTGATCAAGGGCAATGCGGTGCCTGCTGGTCGTTTGCGTGAGCGATTCTTTCTCTCTTTTCGCCTTTTAGTCAGATAATCACAAGATTTTCGTGTGGCTGGTAGTGGGACTATTCTCAGCCTGCACAGATCTACCCTTGAACGAGCCAGGGGCTAATCCTGTAACGATCATTGTTATCCATTTTTAGTGCCGTGGCCGCCATCGAGACCACGTCAAACTACGTGAATGGACGCCTAAACACGGAGCGTAGATCGTACTCAGAACAGGTGAGCGGTCACTTTTTCAACGATTCACTCTGTCGCATCGCAGTGGCTACTGGATTGCAGTACGCGGAATGGATGTGACGGTGGATGGCCATCTGATGCCATTGCGTGAGTTGGGGTGAACAAAAACAATAATGAATCTATTCTGGCATCAATCTCATGCAACTGGGCCAGATTTAAAACGAACCTTTCGGGCTTTTCGGGCCAGGAACAAGCCTGGGCTCTGGAGCAAAACCAAATCTTGGAAAGTTTATCATGGGCAACTCTTTGAATATCGGTGTTAAGCCATGATTTAAGTTATGTGCAATCGCGTGGGCTCGCTCGGGCAGAAGCGGACGTCTATGTTGGGAGGGAAACGAAATGTCCTCGTAACACATCAGTAAGTCGAGAATGAAGCATAAAGTCTATGAAGTCTTAGTCTTTCCTAGCAGATCGAAGAAATTTTTCAGGGATTGGACAAGCCAGTGAGCGGACAAGTCGACCTTACCGGCAATCCCATCGCCATTCAACAATATATCTTGAACAATGGACCCGTTACTGCTGGTACGAAAGACTAGAGATCTCGACTAAAAGCCTTACTAAAAAAATTCGATAAAAACCCAATACTTTTAAGTACCTATCGTGACTGGAGTGCACTTTCTGTGTAATTTCAAAGCTTTCAAAACAGAATCAAGCTTTTGGCAGAATACAATTTTATGATGCTGGAAAAATAAACAGATTTATAGACAAAATCCTAGAGAAAAACTTGAAAAAATCTGAAGAAGAGCGAACAAAAAAGTACAAAAAAGTACAAAAAAGCGGTTTATATTGCGGAAAAACCAGGTGAGACTACGGTAGCTTATTCACAGTTTAATTTAGCCTGAATAGTT
Organism: Mesorhabditis belari; assembly: GCA_958450365.1. Taxonomy (NCBI): domain Eukaryota; kingdom Metazoa; phylum Nematoda; class Chromadorea; order Rhabditida; family Rhabditidae; genus Mesorhabditis; species Mesorhabditis belari. The sequence goes on along the minus strand of CAUEEP010000737.1, from coordinate 2,432,971 downwards.
TTTTTTGGTGACAGTACCCAAATGATGCTGCTTTAGGTTTTTATGTTTGCGAGAATTTCATGCATTACACGGGCGGTGTCTACAGCACCGATTGCTCGCCCGACGATCCGGATTACTTAGGAGGGCATGCGGTAGCGGTGATCGGTTATGGTAAGCACACAAAGCACAGGGTGGTGCACATGCACACATTTAGCACCATGAGCATCAATCCTAGTACTCTTCCCTAGTAAGTGGTAAGGTAATATACAGGATGACGCACAATTACTCGCACTCAGTTCCGAGTCTCCAGCTTAGCGAAGAAGAGTCAATCAATCGATCGAATTCTTTTTTTATTATCAAATTGAATATTTCTCCTTGCAATGTGTTTTCTGGATTTGATCAGAAAAGTTTCTAAACTTTCTAAGGGAAGAGTACTAGGTCACCGTGGGATTTCAAAAAGAGACCTATCTCATCTGATAGAAAATCGAACGGAGAATCTGAATCTGTAGTCAAAATCTGCTGAATAGCTCGTAAACGTGAGATTTCTGGCATCAAAGTTCTTCCTATACACTCTTGAGCTGAGTTTACGCTTCCCTTTCAAACGATGATCGTGGTGCAGTGGATAGTTTGCTTGTCTACGCAATGGATCCAATTTTTGTAGCAAGTTCGAATTCCCTAGTTAACAAACTTCTTTCTTTTTATCTTTCATAAAGATATTTTTGATTTTCACCAATGCTTAAACTATTTTGCCTTATATTTTCTTATCTAATTTTGATCAGTGCAATTTAGCACCATGAGCATCAATCCTAGTACTCTTCCCTAGTAAGTAGTAAGATAATATACAGGGTGACGCACAATTACCCGCACTCAGTTCAGATTCTCCAGCTTAGCGAAGAAGAGTCAATCAATCGATCGAATTCTTTTTTTATTATCAAATTGAATATTTCTCCTGCAATGTGTTTTCTGGATTTTGGGTTTCTAAACTTTTGCTAGAGCGCTGCAAAGTTGCGACACGCGTTTCCTGTGGCGGAATCGGGATTTTCTGGTTTTTGTAACTAGTTTTAATGCCTCAAATCAGCTTTATTTACTTCTTTTTAATTATTATTTCCAAAAGTCTAGCTCATTTTTGCTAGAAAACAATGAACTTCGATTAGGGATCAAAGTGCAATCAAAGTGAATTTGAACTGAGTGCGGGTAATTGTGCGCCACCGTGTCCACAGGGATACACGGTTGAAATAATTGAAAAGTTCTGTCCACATTTGTAGATTTTTGTCTCTATAAACTTGTAAAAGCCTAAAGTGTCTCAAATTTTAATGATTACACAATTTTATCCACGGTGATGCAAGATTATGGCGAAACCTTTCTTGGAAAAGTTGCTGGCAAACGCCTGACTTTTTACCAAAGTACCAAGTGTTATATAGAAAAATAAAGCCCTTTATCTAGGCATTATTTATTATTTATCTACAAAGTTTTATTGGAAAGACACGTCTATTAACGTGGACAGAACTTTTCAGCCAGCCTATAGTCTGTGGAAGCTTGTAAAGCAAAAAACTTTGAGAAAGACAAGCTTTATTTGATCTCGCTTTATGGACTTAGCTTTATTCGAAAAAGTCGCTGTTTTTTTTTTTGCTTTCATTTTCTTGTTTTTAGGGACAACGAGCAACGGAGTCGATTATTGGCTTGTTAGAAACCAATGGGGAACGGGTTGGGGACAAGCCGGCTATTTTCAGGTTAGAGCTTCGTTGGTGCTCGTCAGCTTTGAACACCACTGTAAAACACAAGACTTATTGGGTTGTAAATCTTAGTTTGATTGACTAATAGAGTCAATGACTGATGGCCGGACTGACTAATAGAGTCAATCCGGCCATCAGTCAGATATTTTTTTTGATTCAGCTTTGATCCAAAAAATGTCCTTTCTTTTTCAGATTCTTCGCGGCTCAGACATCTCTTCATTTGAGAGTTGGGGTGTTACCGGTGTCAAAGCCCTCAAGCTTGTCTGAATTTCATTTAGCTGAAGCTGAAGCTTTTCGTTTTTCGTTTTTGATAAACATTTGTCGGAAGGATTACAAAAAAAGTTCTAAATTTTCCTTTAAGATCATTCAAAACTTTCAACTTTTGAATTGTTTGGTGGATTGAGTTTTATAGTTTTTTTTCTTTGGAAAGCATCACTCTCTAATGGGAAACTTTTAAAACCGTTTATTTTGCTTTTATGACCGAGGAGATTTCCTGCAAATCGGCCCAGTCACGATGACGGCTCGGCTCTCACTCCAGAAGCCCGTGTCACTGTTGGAGATCTGCAAAAAACATGTGTGAGATCTAGCAATTTCAGTAATACAAAAACAGCATATATTCTAGACATAGTTTTCGAATTGGATCGGGTTTATCTTGAAGCAAAAGCTGAGAATTTTGGATGAAACCTATGCTATCACCCGTAAATCACGTCTAATTCGTTGTCCAAACGAAGTCTCGTTCGCTCAACAAACCGTCGCTTGATCTTCTCCCCATCTAGCATATCCCCAATTCGTATAATCCATTGCACTCCCATCGCTCCAAGTCCACGTGCCGTTGACTTTCTAGAGAGAAAACGTAAACTATAACTATAACTATGTGACAAGCAAGTTGGCATGAAATTTCGATGTTTTTCTGCAACTCAAAAACCGCTTTTGTGGTTCTACTGGACTGAAAGTTTAAAAAGAACAGCTACCTAACAACTTCTCTAATAATAGTGCACCCTGAGCGTTGCCTAGATTGTTCGAAATCTCGAAAAGCGCTTATCAGAACCTATCGATGTGGGGTCGGAAAATGTAGCTGACGATGAGATCTAGTGGGGGATTCGAGTGTTGAGCTTCTGCAAAAGCTTGGAAACCGTAAAATAGTCAGCATCTCGTCTCGGCAGGGTGCATTACTATTAGAGAGAATACGGTATATCTTTTAAAGCTATCGTTTTTTAAAGCTTAAATTTGATCTTCTCTATTGGTGAAGACATTTTGAAGCGAAAGCTTTTTGTTCTCGTGATTTCACTTCTTTCCATTACCTCCAATCCGATCCAGCTGTGTCCATAGGCTAAAGGTGAAAAATGAATTAAAATACACTTGTGAACTACCGTTAAAAACGAAATCCTGCTCCTCTTGGCTGTGAATCGATGCCAGCTTTGCGTTCTTTCTCTCGCATAGAGCTTTCGATGCAGCGTGCATCATGTCCACGTGAAATTTCTATGTAAAAACATTAAGGTCTATGAAGGAGAAAGTCATTAAGGAGAAGGCCATTAAGGAGAAGGCCATTAAGGAGAAGGCCATTAAGGCGAAGGCCATTAAGGAGAAGGCCATTAAGGAGAAGGCCATTAAGGAGAAGGCCATTAAGGAGAAGGTCATTAAGGAGAAGGTCATTAAGGAGAAAGTCATTAAGAAGAAGATCTACGTAAAAACCTTAAGGAATTGAGGGCGAAGTTTAACCGAAAGAAATTGATACAAATAAACAGAAAAAAAAACAGAAAAAAACCTTATAGCAAGAGCCGTTGAAATGTGTCCAATTGCCGCTGAAGTGAGCACAAGGGTTTAATGGATCGAATCTGAATGGACAGACGATGTTTTTCTTTTGTCATTGTCTTACAAAGCTGAGTCGTTCTGTCCCTCAACCACGTCGCCTTCAGCTTTTCGTTCCTCCCTGTAATTATTGCAATGTGGTCAAATGAGAAATGTTATTCAAGTCTTTTGACAAATTTTGAGTTTAAGTTACGCTACTGGACAATGAAATATCATATTTGAAAAAAGATCGTCACTTTCGCGCGTCTGTAACTCTCTTGTCTTTACCGTATTTCTAAATATTAGTATTACCATTGTGTAGCCCTTGAAAAGAGCTTTCAGAAAATGTATAACACTAATAGTTTAAACTCAAAGGCAATGGGGTTACAGACGCGCGAAAGTGACGATCGTTTTTCAAATATCATATTTCATTGTCCAGTACTGCATGTTTTCTGAAACTACTCACATTTCGTCTGAGAATGCCTTCAACGCATTGAACAGTTCCAAATTGAAAGCCGGTCTGTAAACGTTTTTATAAAAAATCGATTCAGAGAACAGGCGAAAACTAACTTTTCCGTTGTTTCATTTTCGATCGGCGACTCAGAAGGGCTAAAATTTTTTAAAATTAGAACACAAAGGGGATTTGTTTAAGGTTTTTTCCGTTTAAATATCAAATTGGACACATTTCAACGGCAATTGGACACATTCCAACGGCAATTAGACACATTCCAACGGCTCTTGCTCAACGGCTTCAAATATCAAACGAGTTTGACATCAGAATAAGTCGGGTTTTAAAATTTAAACAGAGAATTTGTCTCAACTCTTGCAAAAGCTTAAATAACGCATAAACCCCATCTATTTGTGGACATATCATAAATGCATTGTGAAGGTTATTCAAAACCATTTTTCTCGCTTTCCCTACCCGTCATTTGAATCCACAAATATAAAGTAATAAATGAAAAGAAGGAAAATGCTCGACAAGCGATACATTCTTTGTTCTTCAGTCGATTTCTAAATGAATGATCGCGTAAAGTTTATATTTGGCTGCCATAAACTAAACAATGGTTGCCACAATTTTAAAAAACTGTAAATTCGGCGACGTAAACTTTTTGGTGATTTCAGTGAACTTTATAGCTAGTCATGTAATATTTTAAGCAAATAAGGGAAGCAAAATCTCTGGCTTTAATCAAAGGAAAGCAAAGAAAGCAAAGAAAGCAAAGAAAGCAAAGAAAGCAAAGAAAGCAAAGAAAGCAAAGAAAGCAAAGAAAGCAAAGTCTCATCTGTTTTTCGAGCTAGTAAAACGAAGGGTCGCAAGTCTAAAAGCAATTTGTTTCGCATTTGTCTTCTGAAGAAAGAAATCAAAAAACAAGTTGTCTTTTGGAAAGAATGAAAGGTATTGTAGATTTCAATTTTTGAAAGATATTCTGTTCAGCAGGGAATCTTATTGTAGGAGAAAGTTTTTAGCAACCATGAATTTTTCGCTGAGCTAGGGACTTACTACTGTTTAAGTTGACTTTTGTTTACTAGACATGAGAACATTAACCACCAACAATCCCTCCTAGAGTTTTGGGAAAGTTTTGACGCGGAAAACTTTACTCTGATTCTTCAATTTAATTTGTCAGATCTACAATAGCGGTCAAAATAAAATCGGCTTCAACAAGAACGTTTCAGCTGGGCTGTCAGCCAGTAAAATACCATCCTTGATTCCTCAAGGAAAATCGTCGTAGAGTCGGCTTTGCTTGAAAACTTTAGAGTCATGACATCGACCGGGGTAACGAGTATGCATTAGTATGCACGCTCAGCTGTATTAAGTGGTGGTGAAATGGTGTATTAGGAAATCCATACACCATATTAGCTAAATACAGTTTATTAGAGATTTTCGCTAATACAATGTATGAAAAGACGTTCTTAATATATAGCTTAATACGTATTAAGCTATGTATTAGCTTAATCGTGTTAAGCTAATACACCTCTACTACACTGTATTAGCTTAACGCGTGTTAAGCTAATACAGTGGTGGTGAAACCGGGCCCAGGACACATACAATAGCGGTCAAAAGTTGAACAACTTTTTGCTTTTGTCGATAACTTCTCAACCAAGCTACATATCAATACAAAATTTAGCTATGAGATGTAGAATTAGTTGAATTTTTATAAAATAAAAGGTAAAAGCAACCGGCTTTCAGTTAAAGATTTTTTAGAACTTTTATTGATTTTTATTGATAAGTTTAATAACTTTTATAAATTAACACAAAAATCAAGGACTTTCGAAAAATTACCTTAAAGATTTAGGAAAAACAATTCTCAAAACGATCAATATTTTGTAGGAAATCCTTTTGAGTCAACGACGGCTTGAAATCGGCGGCTCATTGAGGCGAAAAATGTATCGACGGCCTGTGCCGGAATCTCCATCCACTTTTTAGCCAAGACATCAAATTTTTCTTGTGCATTGCTTGTTTTTATTCCTTCACACATCTTCTCGACGATTTCCCATAAGTGTTCAATTAAATTTAGATCAGGACTCTGGCTCGGCCATTGCAAAAAGTTAATGTTTTGCGCGATAACCCATTGCTTGACAAGACGTGAGCGATGTTTTGGGTCATTATCATCTTGAAAAATGAAGTTTGGTGGCAGAATTTGACGAGCATTTGGTAACATTTGATTCTTTAAGATTTCCAAGTAAACATGTTGATTCATAATGCCGTTAATTTGACGTTAATTTGACGCTCTTCTTCCATTTGATGGGGGTAAATTTGGCTTCCAGTGATGTAAGCATTAGTGTTCTTTGAGAGAGATTGTGATTTGACGACGTTTTGCTTGTTTTACAGTTTTGCTTGAGTGCAAGTATGGATAAATGAATAAATCAATGAATAACTTTCCTTATAATTCTTAGCGTTAAAAGAATTTAAAGGCTAAAAGGCGTTGAGCACAAAAATGCAATGCAATGAATTTGTGTGAAAGTTTTGCCTTAAAGAAAGCAATGTCATGTTTATCAACCTTCAAGATCAAATTACAATAAAGCTAAAAGGAAAAAGATGGGGAAAGATTGAAAAGTTTTGCGGTCAACACGTTGTAATGAGAATTGAGCGAGATGAGCGATGAGAATTGGGATGAATCTCGCAAAAATGTCACAAATTTGGCCCATTTGAGTGAACAAATGAGAGAGTCACTTCCACATCAACGTTCAGGACAATTTATTCAAAGCAAACGATTCGAGAGCATTTTACTTTTCTCAAGAAGAGACCATCAATTAAAAAGTCTACGTTTTCTTCGCCACTTTTATTTCGAATCTATGAAAGTTTATTGTAAAACCCACAAGATTTAATGTAAAAGTAGGAACTCTAATGTTTACTGGCTAGCAAAATAGATGAGAATCTTTTTTGAATCCACTTTTTGCTATAAAGATCGAATCGTAGAGAGTTGTGTTGTGTTGTTTTTTTGATTACGCAATTATTTGCGGGAAATTTTCTCATTTTTCCAATCTCTAAGCATTTTTTCATTTTGCCAAATGGAATTTTCAATTTGGGAACATTATTTCTCAAAAGGAATCTTTCTTTCATCATAAAATGCCAAAATTCTCTCTGAAGACCCTTCCAAAAGAGCTATCAACGCAAGTATTCGATCGAACCAGTTTCCACGATGCTCTCACTTTATTCAGAACCGTTAAACTGGCTCATCAGAATTATCTCAAGAAGGGGCTCTTTCCTCCACGAATCGCCGAGATCACAATGAAGATCAATCCGAACAAAGATGGCTATTTTGTCGATGTGAAAATCGTCTGGCCCAAGGGTGAGTCTTATGAATTGGGCCTATGCGAGAATGGCTTCGACGCGCAACGATTGCGGGATCGGCTCGAGGGATGGAAACTAAGAGAATCGAAAAAATTCGAGAACCATCTCCGCTTTCCTCTCTTCATTCTCTCAACAATTCGATCCTGTCAATCCCTGAGCATTGTCCGTGGAATTTACACCTCAATCGAGGATATACCGGCAACTTTCTCGGATCTTTTTAAAAGAAGGAAGTTTTTCTCGAGAATTGGCATTGTTTCAAGAATGCGAGTGATCAGTGATGGCTTTATTGATGTATTTGACCACTTTTGCCCAATGGTTTCCGATAAATTAAAGCTTTTTGGAGGTTCTGTAGAGAAAAATCGGAAAATATTCGAGAAACCTCAGCTGAATGGCTGTAAAATCTATGAGTTCCTGAATTGGGAACCCGATTTTCAAATTTTAAGTCAAACAAGCGCCAATTTCTATCAATTTCACTATGGGGAGAAGGGAAAGATGCTCGAATCAATGAGAGTCTTAATAAGACAACACGCGACTATTTCTGCTGACCTCCTGATGCTCAAATATCGCCTGAATAGAAATTGTGTCGAGATGATCGACGAGAATTTACATGAGATCCTCGGAGCCATGCCCAATGATGAGGAATTTGAATGTATCTGTTGGAATGGAGAGCCCGGATCGCTTGATGAGGTCGAGTTTCTCGACTTGTGCTTTTACGAGAAAGATGAGCCGAAATTGAAAGAGTTTTGGGAATTCGAGCGGATATTGTCCACTTTTCAAAAGAAAGTCCAGACGCGGGCGATTGGGTATTTTGTGAGGAAAAGCGGGGATTTGGAGGTGATGATGAGAAGCGTTGAGGGAATGAAGAGACGCCTCGTCGGGTGGAGGGAAATCGACGAGGAGATTGTCGAAATTCAAGTGATTCTTCGGAAAAGATGGCCACTTAAATGATCGGAGAACGAAAAACGAAAGTTTTTTGTTCATAAATCGAGGAATAGTTGAACGGTAAATTAGAAAATTGTCATTTGTTTGTTTGGAAATCTTTCGCGTTAACGTTCACGTTCACGTTCAACGTTCACGTTCACGTTCAACGTTCACGTTCACGTTCAACGTTCACGTTCACGTTCAACGTTCACGTTCACGTTCAACGTTCACGTTCACGTTCAACGTTCACGTTCACGTTCAACGTTCACGTTCACGTTCAACGTTCACGTTCACGTTCAACGTTCACGTTCACGTTCAACGTTCACGTTCAACGTTCACATTCATGTTGAACGTTCACATTCATGTTGAACGTTCACATTCATGTTGAACGTTCAACGTTCACGTTCACGTTCAACCTTCAACGTTCACGTTCACGTTCACTTATTTTAAACTCCTTCATTTCTTTCTTTTGTCCAACTTTTTCTGTTAGTTTTTCTCCAATAACCAATTCAGTTTAAAGTTTTCAATAATATTTTATCGATTGTAAAACAGAAAAATAAAAACTAGCTAAATCGGTTGTTGAGCACAGAAAATCTGCACGATACCGCTGGTAGCATGAAACAATGAAATACAGACAATCCTGTAGCACATTAGAGAATCCAATTGACAATAAAATACTAAGTTTACCCCTTTAGTGACCGTCCAGACTCCTTGACTATTCCTTGACTTGACGTGATTCCATCTTTTGCGGTCGAAATCGGTTTAACAACCGGCTGGTTGAGACTAAAGCCCGTATTCTACAATCCAGGAAAAGTTCCGACGGCGCCTTTATGTAGAAATGGGAATAGAAATGGGAATAGAAATGTTAAAGGAAACATATTTTCTTGAGGATTTCTAAAATAATCGAAGCTAATTGGGCGAAAAGAGAACAAAAAGTTCGGTGATCAATTTTCACAATATTCTCATCAACAAAAGCAGATAAAAGTATATGCTGGTAATAGTTGACTGTTGTTTTTCCTTTTTCCTTCTGTACAATTCTCTGGTTATTACCTGAACTTTTTGAATTTAGCTAATTTTGCTTGGGAAATGTTGAAGATTCAGTTTTCTTGCCCCATTTTGGATAATTGGTTGATTTGAGACCGCTTTCGGATGGAACTTGGAACAAATGGAATTGTTGAACTTTTTGTTTATCGCGTGTAAAGTGATTACGGTCGGTGCATCACTGAAAATCGTCGCCGCCTACACGAAAATCTCGGAGAAGAATCCAAGATGAGCGCTTTTCGATGACTCTTGATGATTACGGGTAGCGAAAATTAGAGCAAAGAAATTGAATCAAACCTGTACCATCTTTGAGCTGCTGTCAAATGTCATTTGCTATCCCAATAATTTGTTTCTCATCTTATAAAACCCAATGATATCAGGTTGTCCCATAAGAGCCCAGAGATTTTGATTTATTTATTTTCAACACATAGAAACAAATGATATTCCAGCTGAATTTCTAACTCTTCTCCAACGTTTTTGCTTTTGCATTTTGCTAATCCCTCGTTCGTAAAACTCAAGCGAGTGCGAGCGAAAATAGTCGTTCAATCCGTCCTCGAGTTCGCTCTCATCTTTGAACTCTTTATCACATAAGAAATCCTTTAGCGAAAAGAACAAGTGATAGTTAGAAGGGGCACCGTTCAGGGATTACGGTGCATGAGGAAAAATATTCCAGTGTAGGTTGTTCTTCACAAAATCGATCGATCTTTCTGACTTGGGGCAGCTTGCGCCATCCTGAAGAACGAAAACGGAGCCGTTTCATTTGTTTCCATAAAGCAACCTTCAGACTTGCCTCAAATTTTACCTCGGTTTGAGAAGTTCCCAAAAAAGGATGCCTATAGATAGAATCTATAAGCTGGTCGTTTTGAGTAATGCATATTCTTAATATACTGGAAAAATTTCAAGCGAAAAGATCCGTGAGCGAAAAGATCAAAGGATAGTTGCCAGCAGGCGCAGGTTGAGACTCGACATGCGATTACTTTTTAACACCCAGGTTCCCAATAATCAATCCAATTCAAAATCAATCTTTCTGCACTGTTTTGTAAAGGAGATTCAGAACTTTCGAACAGTAAACAACACTTATTGGCTGAGGCTTGAAATCCTTTTATTTTTGGAAAGATATGCGAGCGCTGGTTTCATTCCCATCACCCTAATAGATAAAATCCCTAATAGATACAATCATCACCCGCAAACCTCAAGCCATTGACCGTATCAATTCCAATAGTCACTACAAATCATGATTATTTCAAAAAAAAGTGTACTAGCATGTCATTTCATTTTTCACTTCCCCAAATTTATCATTCCATAACTCTATTTTTTGATAATTAGCTTATAGTCCCGGTTTGAAAAAAACCTTGAATAACTTCGAATTCAAATTGATAATATTAAGGCGACTATGGCGACTACGACCATTTTTCTAAATGAGTCAAGTGAATGAACTTTGAAAAAAGAAAGAACTTAGCGAACTGAGTGAATTTAACGATCACTCGGTTTGAGATATGAAATCATTTCTTTGATTTTTCGAACTTCTGGTTTAATTGCAAAGATTTTATCTCAGTTTCACATTTATTATTAATCGATCAAATCAATGAGCACAAGAACAACAAACCATTTGTCTCTTATAGGGAAATGAGTTGCACATAGCAAAATGTAATTTGAGGTTTTGATGAGCACCAAATGCTTAACTTGAGAATAGGAGAAATATAGAATTAACGGCAGATATTGTGAGCATGATTCTGAACGCTCTTTCCTATTGCTATGAATTGTGAACATCAGGGAATTATGAATGTTTACGTATGAGGGTTCCACGATGAACAGATCAAATATCATCTAACGAAATGATCATATAAATAGAAATCATAAAAACCACAATTGCAAGTGCACAAAGTATAAAGACGACGGGATCGAAAGGGGGTTTATTCTTAATGCTCAAATCATCTGGATTCCCGGCTATCAATCCATCGGGAACAAAAGTCTTTCCAACACCATTGAATTCAGAAACCACTAAAATTTTCTAACTTTTCACAAGTTTCATCTAGTTGCTTTCTAGAGAAAGAGAAAAGATAAAGTGTTCTTTCTTTTAGTAGATAAGGGTGATGTGGATTTGCTCGAATCGAGTGCTAAGCTTATAGTCTTGACAGTAGAGTGCGTGCCTCTTCAACAAGGCGTTCTCAAATGCACTAATAGCGAAAACCGTAGTTTTACAATATTAATTAACATTAAAAAAAATTTATAATGGTTATAATTATAAATTTTATAATTGTTAATGTATAATAAATGTTATTCAGTTAAAAATTTGTCTTTTTTTTTGCTCTTGTTTGCCTTAAAATCAGAACTTTATCTTGTTGAGACAATTATGGCGCACTCTTATATATTGTGCAGTTTTCAGAATTTGCAGATCATTTGATTTCGCATCTAGATTCGCGAAAAATCGATTTGATAATTGCGAAAAACTCAGCTATATCACAGCTGATATAGAATCTATAAAATCTATTGTTTGGACTTCCATACTACTCATTACTAGTTGTTAAATACTACATACTCATAAATCATTCGCACCCGATTCGAGGTGTTAAATCCGCAATGGTCCCTAGTTGGGCCCTCAAAATGATTTGCAACCTTTCGCGAAGTCTCTTTTTTTTGGTTCGGTCGAAAATTGACGATTCTTTAAAGGATTCTGATCGTCGTCTTCCTTTCGTTTCCGCCGCTCCATCATCTATCAGCAGAATTGATCAAAGCCTAAATATACATACATAAAGCTTGATAACATAAAACTTATAAAACTTAACAAATAGAAGGCACGTTCAACTTGTGAACCTAATATAGTCTATCTATATGTGATATAAAATGTATAATATAATCTATTATTATAAATTGATTCAAGATGTCTGAAAAACTGAGAGAAATGAAGATCTGAAGGGATTTAGTGTTTAATAAAGCAAATATAAAAACATGAAAAAACTAAGTTGCATTGAAATAAACGAAGGGAAAGGGAAGGAAAAAGAATCAATGCTTTTCACATGATCAATACGTCTCTCCAGGGGTAGATAAGACCTCAGTTGTGCCTCTTATCAGACAAATTTAATCGCCGCAAATACTGCCTAAACCATATTCTAACTACAAAGAAAACAAACGTTTGAGGCTAAAGGAAGTCACTGCATTCTACGTTGGAAACTTGAAGAAATTTCTCTAAAACGATTTTAGAGATAAGACTAGATCATCCATTCTCATCAGTTAAGTTAAAGCTTTTAAAACGATTATTGTTTCCTTTACTTCACGGTTCTTATTCATGGATTGCTCCTTATTCTAATAAGAAAATTCAGTGAAACTATACATACATATATACTTGAAATAGGGGACAAATTGACAATTCGCTGAAAAAGTTCTCGTCACAACTTTTTGTCGGTAAATATTTCTTGATTCTTTGTTGATAACGAAAATCTTTACTTGGTGAAGATCATATTTTAGAGAAAAGGTCGAAACCCAAACAATAGATTTTATAGATTCAAACCCTTCGAGCTTTCGCAATAAGTTGGGAAATTGGGATCGAAGAAACTTGTTGAATTGATGGCAGACGTCAAATGGGTTCAGGCGTGACACCGTTAAAACCACCGAATCGAAGCACCAAATTCTTTAAAAATTGTCTATAGGTTTTTGCGCTAAAGATCACAATCAAACAGTTGACGATTGAATGGAGACAAATCGAGTAGAATATCGTGCCGAAAACTGAAATCTCATATTTACTACTAGTGAACGCACCGGAACCTATTGCAAAGAAGTCTTCCGGAAGCCAGCGGTAGAGATTCGCGATGCCACTTGCAATTGGAGTAGGGAAACAAACAGACACTGCCACTGTCTGTAAAGAGAAAGATTCAAGCGTTGTTTGAAAATGAAAGAACATCAACAATAGAATATAGAATAAGTTTTCGGAAACTCCGTCATAGGTATTTGAGTCCTACTTCTCAAAGCCTACAAAAAATCGACCTGATTAATAGCTTTACCGCATTTCCGGTAATTGAACCCCACCCTGGAGAGAGTATGAAAAAAAATCGACCCCCATCCCTATAATATTGGGTTGGGGAGAATGAGTCGGCGCCGAAAATGAAAAAAATGTCTAAAACTTCTATTCGACTTCGTCAAATAATATGCGTTTGATATGAGTAGAATGGTTAACTAATTCTCTACAAAATGACATTTAAAAGAAAATTCAAACAGCGCCTCCGCTCAAGAAAAAGCCATTTTTTCACAAAAACTACAAACTGTCTCTAGAAAAACCATTGGTGGGTCTTCCTGCAAATTTGGCAACTTAAGTAATTGAATGTGCTCTATCTTTTTTATATAAACACCAAAGAAGGTTTATGTGAAAGAAACTGTTCAAATGATGAATCGGACTCTTTGCCATTTTAACCAGCTGCGTTTGGAAGTTCATAAACTCCACGAAAGAAAAGCTTTGTGGAATCTCTCAAAAGTCATTTTGTAGAGAAATGTGGTCCTTTTGTGAACCAACGTATGTTTAAAGAAGGCTTTATGTGTCCAAAAAGTCCCTTTAAAGTTTGGCGCCGACTCATTCTCCCCAACCCAATAGAACCCAAATGGTTAATCACACTAATTGTTAATCTTGTATATTTTGGTTAATTGATTTTTGTTTCTGTATTATTAACTATCTTTAACTTCTTGCCTTTGTTATCTAAAAAAGAAATTATTTAGAAATTTTCAGATGGTCGGTTTGGCTTTGAAGCTTTTTGTTGAAGAGAGTTGCTTGTTTGTGACATGTTAATTGTTGGTTTTGTATGTTTTAGATAATCGTTAAGTTTTTACTACTTGATCATTTTTCCTTTTAACCCGGGTATGATAAATCTGTTGATTTAGTTCGTTATTTGTGAAAAAATATTTTCAATTTTTCAAATATGGTCATCATTGTTGTGTTTTGCTTTGAAATTCAATCAAAGGGCTAATGTTCTTCATCTACATTTTCCTCGTTAAATTTGCTTATTTTTGACCATTTGTGTAAAATTAAGAACAAAAATTACAAGCAAGCGATGCAATAAAGTTCTACAGGTTAAAGAATTCATTGGTTTGTCACGTTTGCAAAGAAAAACTATAGAAACACGTTGAATTTGCCATTGGCAAGTTAAACCCCGCCGCCTCGCACTAGACCCTATATAACTGAGCCTTTTTAATTTTAGCCTTAACTCCGCGGTTCCCGAAGAGAAGCGAAACGACTGGATATGGAAAAGGAAAGAAGCAGGCGCAATCAAGGACAACCCGGGCCGGAACCATCTTCCCCATCGGATGAATTCACCGAATGCTCAAGAAAGGCAAATATGGAAGGCGCATCGGTGGAGGCGCTTCCGTCTACCTCGCCGCTGTGCCGGAGTATCTCGTCGCGGAAATCCTCGATTGGCCGGCAATGCAGCTCGTGATAACAAGAAGGCCACTATTAGTCCACGACATCTGATGCTGGTTGTGAAGAACGACGAGGAGCTCGAGAGACTGCTGCATGGCGTCACATTCCCACAAGGATTCCGATGTCACATTCCGTTGTCCCGCACATTCAACCGATTCTCCTTCCAAAGCACAAATCTGGCCAGCCCAAGGACGATGAGACGGATTAGAGGCGAATGACTTCGTCAAGCTATAACACCCAACCCAACGGGCCTCTTAAGGGCCACAAACTGATGCTCCTCAAAAATTTTTCGTAGAATGGAGAACTTCTCGTTCATTCAAAACTAAGCGTTTTGGTTCATTTATCCATTTTTATGCTTCAAGGGTCATTACGCGTAAAAATTTCGGGACCATGACAGTACCGTAACGACCTTTGCGCACACGTGGAAAAACGTCTTTTGCGCACAACAGGCCCCGCCCACAAACTTCAGTTGCTAAACGTTGAGATGAGAGGGCATAATGAGATTCATAATAAACAAATGCAACAATCACTATCTGTTTCGTTTATTGTGATTAGTAGTATATAAGCACTATAAGCATTTCTAGGACAGCCCATTCTCCCAATTTACACATCTTGCTGTTTAACTTCTTTTTCCGATTTTTTTCATTGTAAAAACACCCAAAACGGTATGATTTGATGGGATTTTTCAATTAGGGATTTGGCCAGATCTTAAGACAAACCAAGCACTATTTTATTCCGTAAAAATATGGCATGGGCTCTTAATAAATCACAGCAAAAGAGTAAAAGTACAACCAATGTGCTCACAAAGGGTCTTCCAAAACTTGACTTCGTCAGTGCTATATCTTGTTTCGATGATTTCAACCCCTTTGAATGTCTGTCGATTTCCAATTTGACGCGAACGAGGACCGAGAAACGAATTGTGGATTTGACCGGAAGTCTTCTCGTAAATATCCAGAACTAGACCTTTCACTTTCATTGTTAAATCGTTGGCATTGAAATTGGGAAAGCGGCGCTGGGCAACTCGCGGGAGGTTTGTCGAGGCGCAAAGGTGGTTCCATTTGCCTGCGACTTCGTTTTATCCATGGTTTCTTCATATGACGTTTTATCCATGGTTTCTTCATATGCAAATGGAACCTAAATTTAAGAAATTGAAAATTCTATAGAATTTAAATCTAATTGTCAAGGAGGCCTTAAAAGTTAAACTAAACTAAACTAAACTATAATAAATCAAATGTCAAATCTTTCGTAGTTTCTAGGAAGAAGCATATGTTTAGTAGAACTTAGATTATAATATTTGAAAAAGACGAAAAAGTAATCAGAAAATAAGTTCACAAACTTCTCAAACCACTCGATGACACATCGCGCACTTAGCATTGATTTAAATCGTTTGATTTCCCCGTTGACTTCTGTCTGGAATATTGACATTTTATCAAGAATTTATAGTATTAAATAACATACCAGTTCCCTTTCAAGCTGTTTATTCTTGTTCTCCAACTTTTCTACCGTCTCTTTGAGCTCAGTATTCTTCTTTCGATCCTCCTCCGAACGGGCTCGATCACTAAAAACGATAGCATGATATCAATAAATTACATTATTATTTTAATACCTTCTTTTGTCTTTTTTCTTCCTCTTGAGCGGCTTCGAGGACGACGAAGGCGACGGCGACGACTTCATCTAAAAATGTAACCACATATATAAGGTTTCCAAAAAAAACTTTGTGCCAAATTGCTAAAAAACTTTGGTACTAAGGTAGTTGGCGGGGGGGGGGTCAATTTTTTTTTACAAGACCACTTTTTCTGGGGTAGTTTTATGTGTAGATTCCGAAAAACACAACGAGAACTTGGGAAAAGGCGTTTTAAGCCGAGTTTCGGGGCTTCAAAGTGCGTGCTTCTATAGTGTACATCACTATATGGAGCCCAAGCCATCGACTATTGGAGAAAATTTTTTTTTAATTTTACTCCAATTTGATCAGAAACGTAATCAGTAGGTTAAATTATGCCAGAAAAAGTGTTTGAGAGACCTTTTTTACGTTTTGTAAAGTCACCCACCAATCATATTGTACTCCTGTCGGCCTCTCGGTGACGGAGATGGAGGACTTCGAGTTCGTGATTGATCCTAAATAAAGAAAATTAGGCAAGTAAAGTCAAAAATAAAACGTTGACTAAAATCTAACGACTCTGATATATTTTCCAAGAGTTTCCAGTCCAAAACTTACATTAACCATTGAATGAGTAGTGCGATCGGTTCGCAATTGGGCGCTCAATGATGTCGTTGGTGCATATCTAAAATAATAACAACTCAAAATCATTTTCATAAACAGTTCTTTCAAACAATAACTCAAATTTTTCTAGAAAAATGGAAATGAGTGGATAGACCGTTGCGTAATCACTTAGAGCCGTATGAAAAAATCGAGGAGAGACAAGCGATCTGAACGAGAAAACTAGGCCGGTTCTCATCATAACTAGCCAATCGGAAAGCTGCCTCTCTTTCCTCTATCCGTTAGGGATCGTCTTGTTAACGGGCTTGCTTACACACAAAACACGGGGATTTAGATTTCCAAATGAATAGAGCTTGCACAACGTGGGTAATTGAAAAGATCACGACCAAGAATTTAACTTTTTTTACAACTAAGAACAAAGAACGGCCTACCTTGTACGATCTGGAGTAGTGAAACCATTGGAATGCGAACTCGCTCCTTGGGAATGTTCGTCATCTAAAAAGCTTGAATTATTTACTATGTATATTTAAAGCCTTAATAACTTTTTTTACAATTAAATTTGTAAGTAAATAGATAAAAAATAGATTGTTTAATCCCAACCTGCTTAAACCTCGAACTCATCTTGTAGTGTCTGTAGGCGCGTTGAATTATCGTAGCGGCACGGTGAGCCCGATCCCGAATATCGTACCGCCTTTCAAGTACCTGGAATAAAAATGAATTATCGCATGAACGGGTTGATTAGACAAAATGAATTACATTGGGCTAAACATTTGACAGAATTAGAGTCTTTTTGTAGTTTTCAGAGATAAAGTCACAACATTTGCAGCACTATGCATTCTATATTTTCCAGACTCCTCTTTCCCCCAGCCTTCTCTACTCCCTAATGCTTCCCTTGAAGGGCCGGCAAATCCAATCAGTGATTCACTATTTGACGCGTAGAGGGGTTTTTAAAAAGAAAAATCAAAGTCAAATGATAAACTCTTAAAAAATAAAGAACCATTTTAAGTTGAAAAAACTAATATGCTGGCGAAATTCTGGCTCATTTTATTGTGAAAGTTTCTAATCTTTTATTGATATCCATATGGAAAAGCTCGAGTTTTTACTTTGACACATAAAATATCCATATAAACTCACTGCAGTTGTCCGCCGTTGAAGGTCGTCCGAGATTTCATAGCTCGCGTTCCCGTAAACACGACTCGCTGATGTCACTCCTCGCCATTCCAAAATCAGCCCTAAAAATGAGAAACTATTGCCGGAAAAACAAAACAACAAAAAAATCCGTGAATAAAATTATGAAATTCTTCTTCGAAACACCCGCCGATAGTTTAGTGTCAACGGGCGGAAAGAAAATTTTATGCGGGCACGATATGAGACGACAGCTCCCCGTCAAGAAAAAACAAAACGACCGTGTAAAAAACACGATAAAAAGGAAGTGAGAAGAGGAAAACAAGCTCAAAGAATAGAATTTGAGTTTTTGCAAGTATTGGTTTTATTTTAGCACTAAAAAGGTATAATTTGGCTTAAAAACATCTCGTTTTTGCAAAAAAATTTTTGCTGTAAAAGCAAGACAAACGATGGTTGCAAAAATCCTAATCCAGTCCACGAAGAACACAAAAAAAGAAGATTCGCAAAACGAGGGCCTTTAACAAAATTTGGATGAGCCCTGTTCGTGTAATGTATCGGAGAAAAGCGAGAAAGGGGTTGAGAAGATTTGAATCTGAATCAAAGGAGAGCACACAGAGGAAAAGCTGTGCGGCGGGAATGCGATAAAATCGTGTGGGTTCATAAACACTAATTTTCACATCTCGTTGTTTAACTTCTTTTTCCGATCTATTTTCTTTATAAAAACACCCAAAACACCATGATTCGATGAGATTTTTCAACGGGGGATTCGGACAAATCAAAACAAAACTTTATTCAGTAGAAAAGTTACACGGAATAGTAGCACAAACCGCTTTAAGAACATCCTGTTGATCAGTGGTATAATACTCGCTTGGGATCTCAAGTCCTTTTCTCAAGTCGAATGATTGTACATCGGCGGCAGTATTGAAGAGAATCTTGCCAACTATCTTTGCAACTCGTTGAGCAGTGTATCGAGAATCGTAAGAGCGAACTTCATTGCAGAATGTAGGATCATTCGCGAAAATCCATTTCCATCGGTCGTGTAGGACACCCCGTCTGACAGAATCCGGCGTTCGCTGTTTTCTAAAATTTAAGAAATTGAAAATTATATAGAATTTAAATCTAATTGCTAAGGAGGCCTTAAAAGTTAAACTAAACCAAATTATAATAAATCAAATATCAAATCTTTTATAGCTTCTAGAAAGAAGCATATGTGTTTAGTAGCGCTTAGATTATAATATTTCAAAACGACGAAAAACTAATCAGAAAAGTTCACAAACTTCTCAAGCCACTCGATAACACCTCTCGCACTTAGCCCTGACTTGGACTTGGATCGAAGGAGTTCATCGTTGACATGTTTCTAGAATATTGGCATTTTATCAAGAATCTATAGTATTAAAGCACATACCAATTTCCATTCCAGCTCTCTATTCTTCTCAGCCATTTCCTTCCGCTCTTCGTCCTTCGTTTCAAGCTTTTGCTCCAGCTCTGTCAGCTGCTCAACCTTCTTCCAATACTCCTTCTCCCAATTGACTCCATCACTAAAAAACGATAGCATAATATACAATAAATTTTATTTTTTAAATACCTTTCTTCGTCCGAATTGTCGTTTTTCTTCCTCTTGGACGACATATTGAAATTACCTAAAATGAGTAGCAATAAGAAATGGAGCGAACACTAAAGATAAAGTTACTATATATAAATGAACCAAATTGTAGAAATATCAGATTTAGGAGCAGTTAAGTCTAAGCTCTACAAAATTCATCAAAGTAAAAGCTAGGGATAAAAATGAGAATTTGTTTAATAAGAAGCATTACGCTAAAACAAAAAGTGCGATTGGAAAAAATTATGAGGCTTTGAAAAAAATGATCTTTTCGAAAAAAGTATCGACTACGCGAGTGTACGGGGGCGGTGCTCTTCTATTAGAGTATTTATGGTAGGTATGGTGCAAAACTGGTTTTTTGGGGTGGGAATTTTTTAATATATTGTCCTGATTTTTACCATATCATGACCCCTATACAAGAAATTTTTCATACCACCATGGTCACCACCACCATATGGGTCACTACCAAGAGATTTCTGGCATAAGATCAAAACTTTCTAATGGCATCGTAATGCATCATAAACCCTACTAGGGTAAATGTAGTTTATGGGTTTACAAAATTCAAAATACCATCTTCAAACACGCAATTTGTATTTATCCGTATTGAAAGAAAGTTCAAACTCTTTAGATGGCATCATCTATTCAAAGCTGATCGGAACTCTTATCAATATGGGGCAAGCCGACATCGACGACATGATGAGCCGCCTTCTCAAGATTTGAATCATCGGAGGACGTTTGACGGCATGCGTGAGTGCTTTTTGCTTTCCCGAGAACTTTATCGAATAGGATTCTACCACGTGATGTCACAATAATTTTTCAAGTCACTCGCACTTTCTTCGCTCGCATTTCTCGAATCCAATCAGCCAGCTCCTTATAGTTTTACGCTTTAGATCGCTCAAAATTGAGAAAAATTATACGTCTTCACTTCGGAAACTCTTCAGAAGGCTTCATTTTAATTGTTTTGTTTAGGTTTCAGAAGACGAGCTGAAGTCTCTGTGTTGCCTCGCAAAGAATGTTTTTATGCATCAACCATCACTCACCGAAGTTGGGCCACCAATTGTTGTTTGCGAGGATATCCATGGAGAGGTATGCTTATTTGAAAGTACTCAGTTAATTGTTGTTGCTTTTTAGTATCCCGACCTCTTGCGCATCTTCGAAAAGACCACTTTTCCACCTGACGCCAATTTCATCTTTTTGGGCGGCTATGTTGATCGTGGCCAGCAGAATATCGAAACCATCTCGCTCATGTTTTGCTACAAAATCAAGTGAGTATTTAATCTTTATGATCATTATAATCTAGCATGGAGGAACTGCTGTGATTTTAGGTACCCTGAAAGCTTCCTGAATATCGCTAAGGTCCCCGAAACAAAGTGCAGTGTAACCTTGACGTATAACAAGTGAGTGTTTTGATAGCCTAGTTAATTGTCGGTTAGAGCATTAATTTGTTGCTTTAGGATTCTACCACGTGAGGTCACAATTGTGAAAATCATCGCAATGCAAGCGGCAAATGAAAAAAGGTCAAAGGCAAGGGTATACATATTCATGTTTTCGTTGGAGTAGCTATTAGGTTGGCCAAAAAGTCATGGCCATTCGGCAATGTTTCCGAGGCACGTTCAACTGGATACCTCTTTTCGGTCTCCTCCCGTGGAGTTGCGTACGTTTTTTGGACAAGATGTGGTGAACTTCTGCGAGCGGATGAACATCTCATGGCTCGCGCTCTTCAAGTCGTTCAAGACGGACACAGGTTCTTCGCCAACCGCAAAATAGTAATGTTTGGTTTTTAACATTGAAAGTTGAAATGATTTGACTTAACTTTTTGCTTTAGGTCGACATCTTCTCTGCACCCCACTATTGCGTACAATTCGACAACTCGGCAGCCACCATGAAGGTATTACATTTCTTCTTAAGTTATTGCACAAGAAGTGTCGTCTATATATCTTTTAGATTTCATTTTATGAGGTTCCGTTTCCGATTAGCCGAGAAAAGTTTATCGAAAACAACTTTAATTCATCGGATGGCATTTGAGAAAACCATGTTTTTGAATTCGTTGTTTAATTGA
Organism: Mesorhabditis belari; assembly: GCA_958450365.1. NCBI lineage: Eukaryota > Metazoa > Nematoda > Chromadorea > Rhabditida > Rhabditidae > Mesorhabditis > Mesorhabditis belari. The sequence goes on along the minus strand of CAUEEP010000737.1, from coordinate 2,411,313 downwards.
AGGATATTTATCCACATTCTGGACAAATGCAATAAACAACAATACCATTCATCGCCACTAGTCCAATCTAGATCACATGTTGCAAGATAAGTCTCGATTGGAATCTCGATCCAATTGTGTTTTGATAGAGTCTAAAAATGTATGTTGAATAACGAAATCTTTACTTTCTTTGGATCGTTTAGGTCAAATTATCGGATTTTTCGATTAGACTGTTCATTTCTCCGAAACTAAAGTCCATATTTTACTTGATAAAAACCAATTCAATCGAAAAGCACCAAAATCATCTTACTAGAGATGTTTTTCGATTTACACCTGGCTTTTGAGCCTAGACATCGTTTTTCTGGTGTAGTTTTTTTGCGCTAATTCCGAATATCTAGGTCGTTTGTGACATGTTGAAATTCAGCACATTCAGCTCCAAAATTTAGACGGAATTTTTAAGCATGGATTTTTTCGATCATGGATAGTCAAATTGCTTTTGCGCAGCTTTGAAAAGTTAAGCTGGTGACCTAATGGTTAGTATGCTTGCATTCCGTTCTTTACCTTACCGGTTTGAACCCGCTTGCAAGCATTTTGTCGGCTGTGAAGCAATCGATCCATCGAGTGGAAAATGAGTGGCAATCAATTGTTACTTTAGAAATGCCTATTTGTGCACCGTTTAATAAATGTTTCCGGATTTTACTTTTGAATGTAATAATTTCAAATTATGAATGTTGAAAACATTCAATGATAACTCTTCTTACGTTGTAAACGGACGGGGATAGGCCTAGTTTATTTGATTCATCATGAGATTCTCTAGACATGAACGAGAAAATTTCCTGAGCAGCAAATCTTGATCCCTAATTTCTCTTTACTAGTTCCATCTTTCAATTGTTATACTTGTTATAATGAGAAACATTTGGATGATAAAAAAAATTTATCAAAAATAGAGGCCATAGATTGATGAGATTCCATTAGATCACTAATCATGGATAGAGTAGACTGATCGAAATGAACGAGATCTCCTTCTGCCAACGTAGATTGCCGCATCGATGCATAAAACAATAGGTCGATCGCATAATGCACTTGGACGCCCATTGCAAAATTTCCGATAGCAATCACCATTCGAGTTTTTGTAGATTATTGGGTTATTGCCGGGATTGAAAAGTACGTTGCTCATCGGGCAAGGGTTTACAAGCACGTTACAACAACCACCACCCGGGCAACCCAGACACGAGTACTCAAAGCACTCACCGTCCGAGTTACGATGGATCTAAATTTTCTCAATAATTGTTGATTGATTTGAAACCTTTTGCGAGAAGATGAGTGGCTCTGTCCCTTCTTCATCAGTGATTGTGGTGATTTGACTTGGAGGTTCAGCTATAAGAAAAGGATTAGTACTTCTCGGTTATATCCTCAAATTTCCATACAAAAACCGGTTGCTTATTCAAATGAAAACCTCATTTATTCATTTGTATCAATATCGTTATGCACCCCAAGCACGAGTTTCGCGGGGATACCAAAAGTACCAAAGGATTCTTTATCAATAGTCGATTTGTGGAAGGCTTTATGCAATTTAAATGTTATACTTCTTATAGGCGGGAAATTTGAGGGCAGGGTTGGTCCTGGTGTTGGCGGTGGTGTTGGCTGGATCGTAGATGATGGTACTTGCGGTGCCGGTGGTCGCAGCCCGTTGCCTGTAGTGGGTGGTTGCGCCATTGACCCATCTAAATACTTAATGCCAATTCAATGAAGGGAAAGATTAATACTTCAAGATAAACAATAAGTTGAGGAAAGTATAATGAAAAGAGGCCGTATATGCAGATTACAGAAAAACAAGGTGCATCCAAACAAACCGTTCACGTTTGGTGTCGAACGGATTTCACGGATCACAATTGATCCAACCAGCATCAGCACACAAAGCAGAATCACTAGATTCCGAATCATCTTGTAGTGCTTCCTGTCCAAGATAAAGAGACCATCAAATCGTTGCCGTAGACGCCTGGTGCTTTTCTTTTGATTTCGAGTTTTTGGTAGCGATTCATCGACACCAAATTTCTTGAATGATTCGTCGGTATTTTCTTCGGGCTAAACTAATCTTCAATAAACCCTTCATGAAGCCAAAATTATAACAAATACCCGGTTCTATCAATTAGAAATTTTTACAAGAAAAAACTTACGCAAAAAGTTGGTAAAGCAAAGGTTGATATTGTGGGTGGCAGCATGGCCATTCCGGTTGTCTCCTCACCAATCGCCACTTGATTCTGTTGATTGTTGAAACCGATCGGCCGAATAAGGTGCCTTAGCTCATCAACCACCTTTGGCAAAGGATCCAAGCCCTGAAGGAACCGGTCACCCTAGAAAAATGGCCTCAATATTCGATTCACATTTTCTAGATAATATGCCGATCAATCCTCAGAAATATTGGATAGACCAGGGCACAAAGAACGGGTCTCTGTCTCTCGGATCGGCCACCGGACATATAAAACTTGCTCTTGAGGTTTTGCACATAATGCTGGTAGCTTAATGGTAGAGCGCTGGTCTCGAGATCCAGAAATAAAGGTTCGAATCTTTTCCCTAACTTTTTATAAGAGAGCCCAAGATGCTTTCTGATAATACTAACCTTATTGATCCTTTTCAATTCTTGGAGCACCATTTTCGCGCTCGGTCTTACTTCATCACGAAACTCTGTACATTTCATGACGATCTTCTGGATCTCTTTTCCACAATTCGGCGCCACAATTCGAAGCAATTGATCCCGGTGCACGTGATGACGAAATTTCACCAAATCAAAGCTTTGTCTTCGTGTATCATAATCGAGTAGGGATTTTCTAAATGAAACAGAGCATAGAGTTAGGTGAGGAGATTACTTTCTTTCGATAAGTTCCCACAAGACCAACCCCATCGCGTAGATATCGTTCTTGTTAGAAATCTGAACACCTTTTGATGAAATGATCTTAAGCTCTCTGAATTAAAACACTTAAAAGAAGAAACGGCCTACTGATTTAATGTTAGTGTCTTAAAATGACTCACCACGGCTCGACTCATATCAAATGGATCAACATTATCCCGATCTCTTGATGGACTCATGTATCTAGTCGTTCCAATAAAAGATCCAATGCGAGTGTTGTCGTTTTTCTTTGCTGTCCCAAAATCGGCGAGCTTTAGAATGAAATCGCCCGTGACAAGGATGCTAATATTGAACTTAAAAGAATTGTGAGAGTGGATGAATTACAGTAGTTGACTCAACTCTTTTATCTTCCATTCAAAGCTCTTTTATTGTGCGTTTTCCGGTTGTCTTTTTTGTCTTTTTATGTTTTATGAATTCGCGAAAAGAGACCCACTTTTCGGGCTTAACATCGCGATGGGTGAGACGATGCATTTCATGTAAATAAATGAGAGCCGAGAAGAGTTGTGTGCTCCATTCAACCACCGTTTTCATTGTGTAAATGTATTTTGGTGTAAAGACGACTATAATTGATTTCATAAAGGTTACAATTGACAAATTTAGTCTCATTGTTAAGGGTCCAAACTGATTCGTTATTTTTGAAACTCCCGGTTCACCCTCTTTCTCTAGTTTTCGGTTCATTGACCTCCGATTCTGGTTTAATGAGTTTTTAAAAAAGTCGATCCGGATCAATCCAACCCACTTAACAAGCTTATCTAGCATAGGTTTATCTGCTTCTTTGAGCGGTTTTCCTTAGAAGATTCATACTCTTTTGAGATTGCTTACTTTGATCCAATGATCCCAGCTCACAGAATTCCATCACAATCGCAAAAGACATTTGATCATGATGAAGAATCTCGAGGGTTCGAAATGATCGAATGATATTTGGATGATCTAACTTCCTTAAAATCTCGCCTTCAGCTTGAGAGTATTTGCGTTTTGTCGCCTGCTGAAATCTGTCTCCCTCACATTGCATCACTTTGACCACAAACGTTCTGGAAATGAGTTTTGGGAATCGATCTCTGGACTTAGGCCATTCTATTTATATTTTATATTCTACTATTCTTGGCAAAACACTGGGCATATGAGACTTTCTCTTAAGGGTTCGCACATAGTGTCGCTAGCTTAATGGTAGAGCGTTGGTAGAGCTTAATGGTAGAGCGGATCTAGAGATGGAGGTTCGAATCCTTTCCAGTGCCTCTTTAGGAGAGATGTATGCTTTCTAACCAAGAGCTTCCAGTAAATATCTCTAGTTGGAGACTCCTAAAAGCAAAATGATAGTTAATGGGTAGTACATAGAACGAAAGCTCAACAAAATGTCAGAATTAATATAGAAATCTGATCTTATTATTTAGAAACTCACGGATTCCGAAAGAGATATACGCATCCAAAGGCTCCATTTCCAATTAGAGTAGCATCGCGAAAATTGATCTCATCGCCATCGTTCATGGTGAAAGGAAACAACTGATAAAGGGCGAGCGAGCGAGCTCACTGATTTTCCTTTCATGAAAAGAAGATCGGAGGTCATTTCTTTTTTCTTAACCATTTCTTTTTTCCTAACTTTGTGTGTAATCAACAGGCCTGTTTATTTCGAATTATTCGAGCCGGAAAAACAGTTGATTTACCTTGTTTTATTGAACAGTTCAAGAAGATTGACCAAGTTTGGGGCAAAAGGGCTTAAATCCTTCCACTGTCAATTTTCTCCGTGACAACGCGCCGGCTCAGAAACTTCTTGTATGGAGTTAGAGGAATCAAGATGGAAGGTCTTACCGCATGCGCGATATAGTCCAAACTTATCACCAACTATTTTTCACCTCTTCAGATCGATGCAAAATTCCCTTGCAAATTGCCAGCTTAAGAATGGTCGAGACTTGGGTGACCAACTACTTTCAATCACAGAATCAAGAGTTCTTCGATAAGAGGATGTGCAATCTAAAGCAACGTTGGGGCTTATTGTTGTTATAGATGTTATAGATAACAATGGTGCTTATTGTTTGGAATAAATCGTTACCTAAAGGAATTTTGATTTAATTTAATGTTTATAAAAAAGCGAAATTTCTGCATCAACCTAGTACATATGACAATAAATGCCAGATTATCGGGACAATAGTTGGTCAAAACAAACTTTAATGTTTAATGTCTCGGTTCTTGAACGCCAAAAGCGGTGCTGCTCTATGACACGTTATTTGGATGGTCCTTGCACATAAATGTGTTTACGATTCTGGAGAAAATATCAATAAAATCTTTTATATCAATTTAAAAACCCTTGCGTTTTTGAATTAAAGAATTAATCAGTTTTTGAGTTTTTACAAGAAACTCAAATAAATTTACTTTTCAGTTACACACATAAATTTTGTCAGTTTGTCCCTGCCTTCCAGTTGGGCTTATCTAAAACAGAAAATCTGTCAGTTTTGTCAATGGTGCAAGTGAAATAGATAAAACTTTCTGCTCTGAACATGTGCCGCCATAGCTCAGTCGGTTAGAGCGTGGGTCTAATAAGCCCAAGGTCGCAGGTTCGACCCCTGCTGGCGGCAAAACTTTTTTGCCGTTTTTTTCGTTAGGCTTTTTCGTTAGGCTTTTTCATTAGGCTTTTTCGTTAGGCTTTTTCGTTAGGCTTTTGCAGTAACGAAAAAAACGGCAAAAAAGTTTTGCCGCCAGCAGGGGTCGAACCTGCGACCTTGGGCTTATTAGACCCACGCTCTAACCGACTGAGCTATGGCGGCACATGTTCAGAGCAGAAAGTTTTATCTATTTCACTTGCACCATTGACAAAACTGACAGATTTTCTGTTTTAGATAAGCCCAACTGGAAGGCAGGGACAAACTGACAAAATTTATGTGTGTAACTGAAAAGTGAATTTATTTGAGTTTCTTGTAAAAACTCAAAAACTGATTAATTCTTTAATTCAAAAACGCAAGGGTTTTTAAATTGATATAAAAGATTTTATTGATATTTTCTCCAGAACGTAGTGGTCATAAGTTATAATAAGTTATGTTATAATGTTGATTTATTTATAATAATCATAAGTTATAATTGATTGATTGAATTGATTTGCATCAAGATTACATATTCATTCGATCAGAGAGAACCCTTTGAACTTCACTCAAGTCTTGGATTCTTTAATCAGTAGATATTCAGCTGTAAATTTTCGGAGAGAACAAGATTTTATCAGTAAAAGAATTCTGATCTTTCCCTATGTCGATGGCATCTTGCAAATGAATCGGCTGTATATCGTATCCTTGTTCAACGTGCATGCCCATTCACTCGAACCGCAAGATGAGATTGCATACTAAATGAATTTAATAGAGCTCAAACATAGAAACCCCTGTATGCAACAATAGTAATGGCACAACGTAATTGCTAATGTTAAGCGGGAACTAATCGATTACACTGGCACAAAATTAGCATACGATTAATTTCATGGACTTATTGATTGCACTGGTCGTTTCTTGAGATAAAATTTGATTCCTAGGTTCTTTAAATGCACTTTTTTTTTGCTTAGAATCACTTTTCACTTTTCTTTATTAGAATTCGCGTCACATGATTCAACTTTTTTTAACAGAAGGGTAATTAATCAAAACAAAATTTCATGTTAACCTTGAGAGATACCAAGATTTGCATATAGGCTGCTTTAAATGATTCATTTCGATTGCATTGGCCGTTCTTTATTGAGAGAAATTTGGGAAAAGTTTGGGAAAAACGGTCGCTGTAATTGAGTAGCACCGTTAAGCGGTACTGGCAGGCTTGCAATCGGTACTGTACAGTACTGTTTAGACTGGCTTGCATGTCTAAACATGTAAGACAGTACCGAACAAAATAGACATCAACAGCAGTACCCCGGATAGTATCAAAACAAGAATTTCAAGATTGATGCAATGGAAAACTGAATATTCATTGATAAATTATGATTAAAAAAAGATTATGGTAGTTTTTAAATAAACCAAAAAGTGAAAATTTACTCACTGATTTCATGAGACTTACAAAAAAGTATCCGCCAACATTGCAGTCCAACTGATTGGAGATATAATCGAGTGAAGTCCCGTCAGTCCATTGCACACTGCCAACCAATGCATTCCCGTGTAAACCGATCCATGTATACCACGCTTGGCAAACAAGCGGTTTCCCGAATCTGCGCTGGGTTGCTGAAAAAGAAACATAAAACAGTGCCTTCAATTGTTGGTTATGAGGTTATTTATTGCCTAATTTATCCACTGAAAATCAAAGATTCTTGAAAAGTGGCTATGAAAAAGTGATTCCCAACAAACCGATGAGCACATCATCTTCATCTTTTGAATGAATTGAAACGAGATGGGCTCTTGCGTTCAATGATTGACACGCCATTTCAGCATCCGTGAAATTATATGTGGTAAAGTTAGAGCCATCAACAAAATGGGTTGTGTTCTGAAAGTTAGAGAATTTTGATCGCCGGCTTGATTCTGATTTCTCGAGAACCTTTATGGTAAATGCTTTATTGATAGATCTTATTGATAAAAAAAATAGAAATTCCGTGGACATATCATCCCGTGGACAAAGATGAGAACCTGGAAGTAATAGCATGAGTCAGTGACTGAAACATAGGTCCAATCGGTGGGGCATCCTCTCTTTATATCGACGGCACAGAAGAATGGCCTTGCCAAAATACAGTCGGCTGATCTCCATTGCGTAGTTTGTGAGGCAAGGACTGCACAATTTGATGTGTTCGATGGTTCTCCTATAGAAATTTACATTGAATTTCGCTTTTGATTAAACGTGTCGATCAAGCGATCACTTGAGAGGTAAAGATTATTTGAGCCAATTTTTCAAATTCATAAGTTTGATACAGAACATCGAGTCCAAAAATTTCAATTCCTCGTGCAAGTTCATGCCGATCAAAAGCAAGAATCAAGTATCTTGATGAATCGATGACCGCAACTTAAGTTCAATGCTTGGATCTGGTCCTTTTAAATTCTGGGCCCTTTTAAAGGATGTTCTAAAGAGATCCTGATTTCAAAGATGTCAAAATAACCCATTAACATTAATTATCAATAAATCATAGGGCCAAAGCCTATCTTAGAAGCCATACCTGCCACGTGATAGAGCTATCAGTCATAGAGTCATTTAGAGCCTACCAACCGGGACCCCAATTTCGATATGTGAGCGGTGATCCGTCCTCGTAAACCCACGTTCCATTAGCATCTCGCCGAACGCCAATATACTGCGAGTCACCATTGAAAACTAGAAAATAAATGTAAAACATCTTCCTCTTTTCCACTTTACATTCGAATCCATGTCCATATAGGAAGGAGTTCTCCAATGCGTTCTGGATCTTCACCAACGAGCCACTCAATGACTGGCACTGGGCCGTGGCCTCAGCGTAGATGAGAGCTGAAATCGAGAAATTGGTTACTAAACTACTCCCTACAATCAATATTCTTTCTTATGATGCTTTGATTGTTCGCTTATTCATGCAAATTCAACCAGATACCATAAGATAATTTGATTTGAATTAGCCTAAAATCGCTTCATCGTTTCGAAACTACTTTTTGCTTGAAGATGCGTCATCTGAGTGGCCTTGATGAGGTCACTCCTCTCAAATTATACAAGGAGACAAGAAACCAAAAGCCTTCGAATTAGTTAGACAATTAAATGTAATCACTCATGGACAATCACCTTCAATCAATGGTCTATACGTCAATGGACTAAAATTGGGACACAGGCTCACATCCCCTCATCGATACCCTAAATCGGCAGACTCCCTTTGCTGCCCACCTTTTAAGATGCAAACAACAGTTGTTCTAATGCCACCGGACTATAGACGTTAATCAGTGGAGATTATGTACAAACTTTTCAGACTCAAGCAACGACCACTTTTGAGAAAAGAAAAACAAAGTTTACGCCCCAGTCTGAGATCCATCAGAGGGGATTTTGTTAAGTGTTTCTTGTGCCATAAATAAAAATGCAAAAAAAAAATTGATCCAAGGGGAATCGAACTCGGAGGCAGCGGAACTACCACTGCACCACCGCGTCACTGTTTTGGCAAGCGACGGTAGTCTTTATAAGGATGAGGCCCTAATAAGTTGATCTCTGAAAAGTCAACTAATACAGCTTCTTTATACCTTAATCAGGGTTGATGGTAAAAGTTGGAAAAAACGACTCAATCTGCGGAAGGGCATTTTATTGAATGAGGACCGACGGCCTTATTTTGCAAATCTGGCTTAGAAAGAATTTGAGACATTGGACTGGGGGATGGCTCTTATCCAACAATTAGTCAGAATACTATCCCTTCCGGTTTTCACATTTTCAAGAACCTGGTTCTCGATTTGACACAGGAAGACTTTGGGGATTCTCTGGAGACCAAGCAACTACCCTGGTCTTTCCTAAAGGCGCTACCTGTTCTCTGCCAAGGTCGATAGATCCATGCTTTGTCTAACAAATGGCATAATCTTATGCTTAAGAACTCTTAATGATTAGTGGATAAATAAATGCCTTGGTTTTTGACAAAAAGCACGTCAAAAAACAGACAAGACTTATAGGCCAATCTATTGGGTTGGGGAGAATGAGTCGGCGCCGAAAATGAAAAAAATGTCTAAAACTTCTATTCGACTTCGTCAAATAATATGCGTTTGATATGAGTAGAATGGTTAACTAATTCTCTACAAAATGACATTTAAAAGAAAATTCAAACAGCGCCTCCGCTCAAGAAAAAGCCATTTTTTCACAAAAACTACAAACTGTGATCTAGAAAAAACCATTGATGGGATCTTCCTGCAAATTTGGCAACTTAAGTAATTGAATGTGCTCTATCTTTTTTATATAAACACCAAAGAAGGTTTATGTGAAAGAAACTGTTCAAATGATGAGTCGGACTCTTTGCCATTTTAACCAGCTGCGTTTGGAAGTTCATAAACTCCACGAAAGAAAAGCTTTGTGGAATCTCTCAAAAGTCATTTTGTAGAGAAATAGTGGATCCTTTTGATGAAACCAAACGTATGTTTAAAGAAGGCTTTATGTGTGCAAAAAGTCCCTTTAAAGTTTGGCGCCGACTCATTCTCCCCAACCCAATAATATTGAGGCAAATAGAAAAACAAAACGATCTCAAGAGACGATCTTGACGAGTGTTTTCCTCTTATTGAAACTTCAAATCAATCTTTGTGAAAAGGCAATTTCCATTCAAAATTCTTTCTAATCAAGATCTGCAAAGCAGAAAAAGTACTCACGAATTGATGGATAGATACATTTCTGTTCATCGAGGAGTTGAATTGATCCATTGGGACACGATTGACAAGCAATCAAACCGAAGTATTCAAGTAAAAGAACTAGAAAAATAAAAGAACACCTTTGAAGTCCCATCACCGCAAATTCGGGGCTCAAATGAAAACGAGATTTGAGAAATTTGCCATAAAAGAGAGATTTAATGGCCTTTGGATGGCTCTTCTCAGTGTTATCGCCTTGGTGCTGATCACAAAAACGTGCCATTCATTGATTGCTTCGGGGAAAATCAATTGCTTCGATGCTTTCAGTTTTATTTGATTTACTTATTTGAGGGTTTTTGAATTCTATAGATTGATCTATCAATTGAAAGAGCTGGACTTCAGAAATCGATTACAGTAAGAGGTTCTATATTTAGCACACACTTACAATCTCACAATCACAATCTCACAAATTGGAAGATAAAGAAATGTTTGAAAGGTTTTTCTATGAATCTGTTCTCGTTTTTTGAATTCCTTTTTCAAGCTTTTTCAATTTTTAAACTACATTAGTTACTAAGCTTTTGAAGCTTACTGGCACTGTGCAAATCCAAAGAAAAAACCTCATATGCCCGGTCGATCAGACAGACAGAGACAAGAAAGTTCCTCTTTTCTAGCCTATCTTCCACTCCGAATATTATCAAAATCTATTATTGTTGTCGATTCAACCATAAAAACTGTAATTTTAGAAACCTGGGCTCCAATTCTTTGGCTTCAAATGAATGAAATCTTCTATCTTCATATTTCAACTTTCAAAAGGATTCCGGCTATTTAAAAATGGTCATAAACGGCCAATGTTCCGAAAGAATTGAATTGCGCCTTATAGCCTATTTAATTGAGTCCTTGATGCTGATCACAAAAATGTGCCATTCATTGATTGCTTCTGGGAAAATCAATTGCTTCGATGCTTTCAGTTTTATTTGATTTACTTATTTGAGGGTTTCTGAATTCTATAGATTGATCTATCAATTGAAAGAGCTCGACTTCAGAAATCGATTATAGTAAGAGGTTCTATATTTAGCACACACTTATAATCTCACAATCACAATCTCACAAATTGGAAGATGAAGAAATGTTTTAAAGGTTTTTCTATGAATCTGTTCTCGTTTTTTTGAATTCACTTTGAGAGATTTTTTGGATCTTACTTTACATCCCAATTTCTGGGCATTCGCATTTCTGGGCACCATTTCTGGCCAACGCGCAGAGTGTTAACAGATTGTTAGAATGTCACTACGTCCACGATTGCAAACTCATATTTATTGCTAGAGAGCAAAGAGATTTATATGCTTATATAGTAATATAGAGATTTATATCTTCCCCCAAAGCAAAATTCTATCAATCCACAATCAGGATATGTTTTGCATTTTGAGTTGGACCTTGGTCTTCTTCAAAATTCTGGTGATTTTGATTAAAAGAGAAAGAATTGCCTAAATAAATTCAATTCCAGATCCACCCACAAAGCCAAACCATTTCTCATATCAATCGAACAAATGCAGAAACGAGGTGAAGTGTAATCCACCGATATCATTTGTCAATCGACAAATCAATGATGGCGCAGAAGCTCGAATTGCTCATTTGTGACTCGCCTTGAATTCATGATATACAGGGTGTCCCAGAATTACGGTAACCGGCTCTGCCCCGCTGCTTTGCCCGTTTTTGAGTTTTGAGTTGCCTGTGATTTAGCTTTTTTTGGTTTATTCTCTTTTTTTGAATGTTTTGTTAATGTTTACATCAAAATGTGATTTTAAATTTAGAATGACGAAGCCTTCTGCTCATCGTAACTCGATCATTCAACTTCACAAAGGCGGGACCCGAGCGATTGATATTTCAAAGCGATTGAAAGTCTCGAAGAAGCTGGTTTCGACGACTATTGCAAGATTCAAGGAACTGGGCACCAATTTCGATCGGAAAGGACGAGGTAACAAACGATCTGTTATCAACAAAGCCATCATCAAGAAGGTGCGCGACCGTGTCCGTTTGAATCCGTTCCGTCCAGTAAGAAAAATGGCCTCACAACTGAAAGTCTCAAAAAGCTCGATGGGTCGAATCTTGAGAAATCACTTGCACTTCAAAGCCTATAAATTGAGAAAAGCTCAACTTCTTACGGATGCGGTGAAAAAGAAGCGGGAGCAACGAGCTAAGGATATTCGACAGCGCTTCAACGGGATCGATCATCGCATCTCAATCCCGGATCTCAATCCAATGGATTTCTCTGTATGGAGTGTTTTGGAGTCCCAGGCTTGCGCAAAATCACATAAAACAGTGGAATCGTTGAAGAAAGCGCTTCAAAAAGCGTGGGAGGCGATCGATCCACAATACCTTCTCGCCACCGTCGACGCTTTTCCAAAACGTTTACAGGCTTGCATCGACGCTAAGGGATCTCACTTTGAAAAAACTTTAATTATTCTGTTGAATAGTGTTAAAAGAATAAATTTGTTCGTTTACTTTTCGTTCTTGGTCAATTTTGGCTTTCTAGTCCCGCTCCTTACAGGTTACCGTAATTCTGGGACACCCTGTAGTAAATACCGATCCAAAATCGAATCGAATTTTCTCCACTATATAGTGGACTATCTCCCGTGTGGTTCCGCGCCACCGTTTCACCAGTGAAGTGAAGAGTTGACACACTTGATAAATCACGATCAAAATGAAATTAACCATCAAAGCTCCGACTCCTTTCAAATCTTTGAGTCTCGGGTCTCGGTCTCGGGGTTAATGCTAACCTCAAACTTGGGTAATTAAACCGCAGAGTCGGGTCTCTGTCGCGGTATCTGGACGAGCCGTGTGCCAGATGCCGCATTTCCTTACCAAACACACAAATGGTACACAGAGTCGTGTCGTCTCGCGTCTCTGCGAGGGCTGATGCTCTCTCATGGCGGCCGTCTATTTCAGTTGTCTCTCACAGCCGCACACTCGCTTACGACCATACCACGTTGAAAACACGGCATCCCGTCCGATCTGCCAAGTTAAGCAACGTTGGGCTCGGTTAGTACTTGGATCGGAGACGGCTTGGGAATCCCGAGTGTCGTAAGCTTTTTTGTGGATCGGTCTAGAGACAATTTTTGCACAGGGTAAAGCGATTGCTTGAGTTCAAACAGAAGTTTAAGTTCTCGTTCTCTAGGGTGGGATCAAGATCACAATACCGGTGTTCAATATCTATGGAGACTTTTTAGCTCGTAGGTCGTTTATTGCTCTCAAAATTGGTTTATGAAAAAAAATTGTCAAGAAAGCACAAGTAAATGATCCAAGCTATACTCAACCAATATAGCAACCAATATAAAAACCTCAAGAAAGCACTGGAAAAAACTCGAGTTTCTAGATGATTTTTACAGTTTCCTAAATTTGATATTTCAGAAAGCGATTTATCGAAACTCGATCACCAAATTTTACAAAAAAGAGTCAGATCCCATTTGTTCTTGTTTAACGATAAGAAAGTCTTCACTATTTAAGAATTTTCGATTCTACGGGACATTAAAAATGTTGGAATTATATTTAACTTTTGTTTCTTTCAAGAAAACTTAACGAGAGTTTGTGACAAACGCAATTTATCCGACCTCCAGACCACAGCAGGCGTTTCAGATTTTTCTAGGCAAGTAACAGTACAAAAGGCAATAATTTTGAAAAAAAAAGTTGTAAATTTAATACAGACTATTGCTCAATGTGTCATTTTCTTTTTTTGACTTTTTAAACTTGCAAAAACACAAACAATTAACAATTTTGCAACTTTTCAGAAAAGTTCTAGCTCTTGCACTTTCCTGATCTTTTGTAGGGTATTGCGACAATAGAAAGACAAAGTCTTTCTTGCGAAAGAAGGCAAGCGAAGCTAAAGACAGTCAAAACTAGTCAAAATACAACTTTACTGCTCAAAACATTGAAATAAAAATGCAAAAAAAAATTATTGATCCAAGGGGAATCGAACTCGGAGACAGCGGCACTACCACTGCACCACCGAGTCACTTTTTTGGCAAACGACGGTGGCCCTTATAAGGATGAGGCCCTAAGAAGTTGATCTCTGAAAAGTCAACTAATACAGCTTCTTTATACCTTAATCAGGGTTGAATCAGGCCCTTATAAGTCGCTCAGTGCATTAGGGGGTCAAATTTCAAATACGTTTTTACAGAAATCTAGAGCGTTTAGACAAAAACGAAAAACGCCATCGTGTTGCTCGTGTCCGACTTGCGTAAGGCATATAGCTTTGGTTCGAATTCGCAATTGCGAAATCTCACCGTTCGCTAGTAAGACACTCCAGAGTAATTCATCGGATGGCGATCCAGAGATGAAGTTGCTCGATTAAAGCTGACGAAGTCGGAGAAGTTTTCTTGGCCACCGTTCCCTAGTAAGACCAATGTCCCATGAAAATGAAAAGTAAGACCAATGCCACCAAACACTAAAATTTCAGTTAGCAGATCAGTACGAGAAAGCTGCGAAGAATAAGAGCAATGGAAATGAGGAGAAAACAAAAAATATCAAAGAGGAACCAAAAACCGATATTTGGCATGGAGGTAGGAAGGCAAAAAGGCGACTTGAAGAGTAGATCGTTCCATGATTGGCTAATAGTAGGAGAATGTGCCGAATTTGGTTTTTTTTGAATTTCGAAATCCAAAGTGACTTAAGTATGCGTTAAAATCAACCATTCCAGCCGTTCCCACCGAATCCCCAAAATTAGACTCAGCCCCGACGAAAAGTGTTCTCTCAATCGTTTTCCTGTCCATCATTTTCCCTCTTTTTTTGTGATCATTCAATGTTGGCCATTTGTTTCATATTTTCCAATTTCTAGAAGGCACTTTATTATGAGTTTTTTTTTATATAGACAAGTGGCACAAAAATGAATGTGATCAAATCAAAAATGAATTCGTCAAATGAAGGCTAATTTGTTTCGCTAAAAATTTGTTTCGCGAAAATCAACATCGAGATTGATTTGGTTAGGAAAAAAAGTACACGAAAAATGGGAAAATCATCAGACTAGATGGCTCGAATATGGAAATCATCGAAAAATTGGTTTTTCGACAAATATTGGGTTGAAATTGTAGTTAAGCTCAACATTTCTAATGATACGTGAATCTATTCGGCATTAGCTTATCAAAATTAGCTCGGTTTTATTTGCAATCACCAAGTGACTTTCATGGGGCTCCTGTGGTGAATCAAAGCCCCGGTGAATCACCAGCTATTTTAGTATTGCAAAGATCATTCAAAAACGAGCTGACTCATGTCTACCGTATCCCTTTACCTTTAGATTGAAAGGAGATCTGATTAAAAATCATTTGAATCGATAAACCTAAGCCAGAGCAATTAAATTAGGAAAATTTCATTTTTCCCAATTTAATTCATTCGGCGCAATTTCCTTCTTTATACAGCGGCGCAATCTTCATGGTCCCATTTTTGTGGTTACGTTCTAGATAAGAAATATGGGAAACTTCATAGTCTCTCTCATAAGAGGGCGACACTTTACCAAAATGGATTCGAATCCATTCATCTCCGGATCTCGAGGCCAGCACTCTACCATTAAGCGCTGAAGATGAACGGCAGATGCACTGTTGTCCAGTACTGGTATCTATGAAACATAAGATGTCATACGCTGTAGCCTCTGCTCATCATTTCAACAAAGCGCTTTCACCAAAACAACATTCACTTGACCAAGATATGTGTTCGATCAGGGCGCAGCCATTCAACACAATCAATTAGAATCAATTAGAATCAATTTCAAATGTGCCCTCACCTAAAGTCTTTCGGATTTGAAATCAAAAAATGTTTATCAGTTTGAAAACTCCGAATCAACATTGTTGTTCCCGAAATATGGCACTTCAAGAGATAAGAATCACTAGTCCTTAATCCGAGAAAAAACCAAAGAACAAAAAGGGGGACATTTTTAGACCGAACACTTCAAGAGATAAGAATTTTCATTCACTACAATGAACCCTTTCCTTCACTTTTTAATTTTTTGCTTTTTATTTGCGAGTTCTCAGTCGTTCAACTGCCCGAGTGGCAGTGATCGTGTACCAAATGAAAACACGTGTATGTATGCGATTAAAGAGCGTAAGTTTACAAGTTTTTGCCAAAAGAATAGTAAGAGAGTCGAAGTTGAAAATGTTTTTCAGCAAAATTCTATTACGATGTAACCCACGAGTGCCAGTTGTTGGGCGGAATAGCGGCCAAAATCACGAATGCTTTCGAGAATGCCTTGTTGTCGGAAATGATTCGGCAAAGTTCTCAAATTTTCTAGGAGTATTAAAATTTGATTTTAGAACTTGGTAGCTCGATTCCGTTCATTGGAGTTCAAAGGAAAGAGGACGGGAGCTGGGTGTATGCTGATGGAACGACGCTGACGTATCAGAACTGGGCGCCAAGTATGTTTCATGGAAAAGACTAATAACAGTTACAATCTAAAGCTTTTGTGATTCTTATAAAATCATAATTTAGCATTTAATTTAGGCTCTTAAACAATTTTGGAGTCCGATTTCAGGCATATTTGTATCAAAAAGCCGGATTTCCTGAAACTTCTATAAAAAAACGAACAATGAGAATGATCAAACAGATAGATCTGAAAATTTGACTACTTATTCAACTTTTTGTCCTCTTTCTTTTATCTATTAACCATAAAATAGGTTTTTGATAATGGAAAATGGTCAAATAGGCTTCATCAAGCTCAAACAGCTTCATCAAGTTCAAATAGGCTTCATCAAGCTCAAATAGGCTGCATCAAGCTCAACTAGCTTCATCAAGCTCAAATAGGCTTCATCAAGCTCAACTAGCTTCATCAAGTTCAACTAGCTTCATTTCAAATAGGCTTCATCAAGCTCAACTAGCTTCATCTCAAATAGGCTCCATCAAGCTCAAACAGCTGCATCAAGCTCAAACAGCTGCATCAAGCTCAACTAGCTTCATCAAGTTCAACTAGCTTCATCTCAAATAGGCTTCATCAAGCTCAACTAGCTTCATCTCAAATAGGCTCCATCAAGCTCAAACAGCTGCATCAAGCTCAAACAGCTGCATCAAGCTCAAATAGCTGCATCAAATTTTCATCATTTTTCTTTACTCGGAAACTTGCCTCGGAAAAACTTCCAAGCCAAAGCTTTTCTCCGACTTTCAGAAGATATTTTGTAGTTGAATAAGAGAGTTTTCTAATATAGCAAACCGTAACTCAATCAGTACAATAGATCATTTTTAAAGAAGAAATGAAGACTTCGCCGCATTACTGGGTGAGCAGAAATAACTCGCCCTAATACAGGGTATCCCACATTTATGGTGAAAAAATATCAACAAAAGTCTATCGACCTTATTTGCAACGTTCCAAACGTTTTCTTTTCATTGAATCTGTCAAAAATAACCTTTTATCCCTTTTCTGGCTTTCATTCCGGCTGTTTTGAGGATTCGATGAACCGAAATTTTTCCAATATCAACAGACAACAGATCAACAGACTTTTCAAACAGAATTCTTTGAGGAGTTGGGGTTTTTTTTAAAATCGATTAAAAATCTTTTGACGATTTGTTGAATTATTGACAAAAATTTATACAAAAACGATTAATTTATTTTTTAAAATAAAAATTCACATCGTTTTCTGTATATGTTCAAGATTTTATGACTAAGAGTGGGTCAAAATTACCGTTACAATGCTCACTCACGCGCAAATGCGAAAGCGAACGGTAACAACTTCAGCAAATGTCAAAAAAAAGTGAGGAATCGGCTGTTGAAAACGCCAAACTAATCGGTGCGGAAAATGTCACAAAAAAGATGGGGATACAGAGGGAACATCCCTTAGAAGAATCATCAAAAACAAGCTCAAGTTAAAGGTCTACAAGAAAAATAAATCACAAATGCTATCCGTTGACACTATCAACCACACAATACTGTTGATAGTTTGAAAAAAGCGCTAAAAAAGGCTTGGGAAGAGCTAAGAAAAATCTTTGACCTTTTGAGTTGCTTTTTATACAGGGTGTCCCAGAATTACGGTAACCTGTAAGGAGCGGGACTAGAAAGCCAAAATTGACCAAGAACGAAAAGTAAACGAACAAATTTATTCTTTTAACACTATTCAACAGAATAATTAAAGTTTTTTCAAAGTGAGATCCCTTAGCGTCGATGCAAGCCTGTAAACGTTTTGGAAAAGCGTCGACGGTGGCGAGAAGGTATTGTGGATCGATCGCCTCCCACGCTTTTTGAAGCGCTTTCTTCAACGATTCCACTGTTTTATGTGATTTTGCGCAAGCCTGGGACTCCAAAACACTCCATACAGAGAAATCCATTGGATTGAGATCCGGGATTGAGATGCGATGATCGATCCCGTTGAAGCGCTGTCGAATATCCTTAGCTCGTTGCTCCCGCTTCTTTTTCACCGCATCCGTAAGAAGTTGAGCTTTTCTCAATTTATAGGCTTTGAAGTGCAAGTGATTTCTCAAGATTCGACCCATCGAGCTTTTTGAGACTTTCAGTTGTGAGGCCATTTTTCTTACTGGACGGAACGGATTCAAACGGACACGGTCGCGCACCTTCTTGATGATGGCTTTGTTGATAACAGATCGTTTGTTACCTCGTCCTTTCCGATCGAAATTGGTGCCCAGTTCCTTGAATCTTGCAATAGTCGTCGAAACCAGCTTCTTCGAGACTTTCAATCGCTTTGAAATATCAATCGCTCGGGTCCCGCCTTTGTGAAGTTGAATGATCGAGTTACGATGAGCAGAAGGCTTCGTCATTCTAAATTTAAAATCACATTTTGATGTAAACATTAACAAAACATTCAAAAAAAGAGAATAAACCAAAAAAAGCTAAATCACAGGCAACTCAAAACTCAAAAACGGGCAAAGCAGCGGGGCAGAGCCGGTTACCGTAATTCTGGGACACCCTGTAGAGAGACTTTTTTAAATATAACGATAATTTTGGCCCACCCTGTATAGCATCGATAGATCATTTTTTATGAACGCTCAAAAATGGCTGGCTAAAAAAAATAAGTCGCAGTTCCAATTTGGGATTTTTGAACCACTAAATAACTTTTTCTTGCAGTTTTTTTTTGTAAAAACTAAGTTTTTGTTAGGTTTAAGTGGATTTAGTTAAAAAAAATTTGAATGCGTTAATATTTTCTATAGGATCATCGATAAAGAAGTCAGCTCCTACACCTACCTCTGAAGAAGCATCAACATCAACAACAAACATCCCAACAGCATCAAAGAAGTCACTAAGATGCTCAAGAATCACAAAAAGACTAGGGCACACCTCTTCGACAACACTGTCCTCCCGGCACTCTGCTATGGGACAGAGAACTGGGCCACGACATAGACTACCGAACGTGCTCTGAGAACGACACACCGAGCCCTCGAAAGGAACCTCTTAGGGTACAATAGGCAGACGCAGCAAGGCCTAAGAAGTACGAACAAGCGTCAGCTCTGGTGACTCAGAGATCCAGTGGAAGTGATCGAAAGAAGAAGACTTAGATGGGCTGGCCATGTGGTCAGAAGAGCAGACGACAGACGAACGATACGGACGATACGGCTGGTGAGGGTGGCTGCCACGAGATCAGAAGATGCTAATTGGAAGACCAGCAACGAGATGGAGCACAAGAGTGGCAGAGGCGGTCAGAGAAAGGATGGCTAGAGTGCAACCACCATCATCAGCATAAGCAAGTCGAAGGCTCTGGACTAGGAACATTCAAGATTGGAAACACTAAGCGACAATAGCAAGAAATAGAGAGATGTGGAAGCGGGTTTTGATCTGCGCAAATAGGAACACCTAAGTGCGAAGACAGATCAACAATTATTGATTCATTGATCAAAAATCAAAATCAACACCTAAATTTGAGCTTGCTTGTTATTTTTTTTGACCAACCATGTTTAAGCGTTCATAAAACATAATCTATCGATGATATGGTCATGAAATCTTGAATATATACAGAAAACAATGTGAATTTTCGTTTATAAAAGAAATTAATCGTTTTGTTCTACAAATAACAGAAATATGAGCCTAGAGAAAAAGGACGGGTGATTTTTGGGCACTCTGTACTTATTGATCGACCTTATAACACACTGGAAGAATGTTTCTTGTTACTGAAAGACAATAGCTTATGGATTTTACATCAATTGAACCCTAGATGAGCCAAAAAACGCAATGAACTGCGCTTTCATGGATCCCCAAACGGCCAAGTGGATGACGAGTGAGTGCTCGGTGGCTCGACCGTATTTCTGCTCGATCAATGGAGACGATTTTCAATGTCCGAGAGATTGGGTGTACAATGCTCTAACCGATTACTGTTACAAGCTACAGGTTGGGTGGAATGATTACTTTAGTCTCTGAACTTTTGAACAGCTTTTGGACAGCTCCTATAGCTTTGGCTTTCTTTTAAATTGATTTCTGATTTGAAAGCTAACTGGCAGAGTTAGTAGAAGATAAAAATGAGCACGGAGAAAAAAAAAGAGCTAATTTTACGATTTTCGATACTCGTTTCTATTTTGCACTAACTTCTTTGAAACAGACAAACAAAAAACAAACAATAAGTGACAAAACTCGCAGCATATTCGCAAAACTTTCAGAATTTCACTTATCCCGATTCGGTTCATTGGCAATTGTACAATTGGACAACAGCTGAAGCTGATTGCAAACGAATGGGCGCTCATTTAGTATCGATTCACTCAAAGATTGAGGAGAACTTTATATACGGTAAATTGATAAAAATCGTATAGATTACTTGAAAACAGATCTGATATATGTTAATGTTCGTGATTTGAATGATGTGGCTCCAAATAATGACACTTGCGAGTACGGAAAATGGGTCTGGATTGGACTGGATGGTGATGGAACGCTTCAGAATAGCAAATGGACTGACGGGTCACCGATGGACTACCAAGCGCCTTATTTCATTGACGGAGAACGCTTTTGGGTGGTCGGTTTTTGGGAATGAGCTAGTGGAAACTTCTCAAGGAAATTAACTACTTGATTTAAAGAATTATTTAGTGTAAATGTCACTAGTTTTGATTTTGCCTGATTAGGCTGATATAAAACATCTAACTATCACGAGTATTTAACTATCGACTAACACTTTCGATCTTCCAGTTAGATCTGAGAATCAGATTCGGATACAAGCTATCATCAAGGTTTCAAGGTTTCAAGTCATCAAGTCGTGTAGTTATTGAGCTTATTTTTAAGTCAATCTTCAATTTCAGATGTGCCACGACGACTCATGTCAGTGCGAGGTGTGGTCGTATTCGTATAACACCGCCACGTGGCCCCGTTTCGTTTGTAAGATGCCTCCCGTGCAAAGTGATCAATGATCAATGAAGTGAAAGATCAATGATGCATAGCTTTTTTTTCACTAGCACTAGGTGCAGCTAGGTGCACTCATCTTTTAAAAATCAAATAAACAAGAATGTGCTTATTTCTTTTTACACGCAGAATATGGTAGTCTTCGGTGTCATAAATGATCCAGATTTCCCGGGAGCACACAGAGCTCTCAGTGTTCAACAACGGAAAATAAATTCATGCAAAGAATTAGTGAAATATAAATGATATCTAAATCACAAACTATCCACACAACTGAAAGAATACATATGCCGAGTTCAAGAGAGATAAAGAAGCTATTCTAACACCTATCCAGGTCCTAGTCCTTTGTTGTCCAGTCCTTTGTTGTCCAGTCCTTTGTTGTCCAGTCCTTTGTTGTCCAGTCCTTTGTTGCCCAGTCCTTTATTGCCCAGTCCTTCATAACACTCTTTGTTGTAATTGTATACTGTTTTGTCAGTCCATTCAAGGTCACTAAAGTAACTGAAATTTGAAAGATTTCAAGCAATCAGTTTAAAATTCTCACTCGATGTCCACCAATTTGATAGCTCGCTGAGATGCTGTTAAATGTGTACTTTGAATCGGATTGACAGCAGAGCTCTGAATTTGTGATTAACGTAGAGTTTATGAGCTTTTTCAATTTTTAAACTACATTAGTTACTAAGCTTTTGAAGCTTACTGGCACTGTGCAAAACCAAAGAGAAAACCTCATATGCCCGGTCGATCAGACAGACAGAGACAAGAAAGTTCCTCTTTTCTAGCCTATCTTCCACTCCGAATATTATCAAAATCTATTATTGTTGTCGATTCAACCATAAAAACTGTAATTTTAGAAACCTGGGCTCCAATTCTTTGGCTTCAAATGAATGAAATCTTCTATCTTCATATTTCAACTTTCAAAAGGATTCCGGCTATTTAAAAATGGTCATAAACGGCCAATGTTCAATAAAATCTTTTATATCAATTTAAAAACCCTTGCGTTTTTGAATTAAAGAATTAATCAGTTTTTGAGTTTTTACAAGAAACTCAAATATATTTACTATTCAGTTACACACATAAATTTTGTCAGTTTGTCCTTCCAGTTGAGCTTATCTAAAAGAGAAAATCTGTCAGTTTTGTCAATGGTGCAAGTCAAATAGATAAAACTTTCCGATTTGGACATGTGCCGCCATAGCTCAGTCGGTTAGAGCGTGGGTCTAATAAGCCCAAGGTCGCAGGTTCGACCCCTGCTGGCGGCAAACCTTTTTTTTCGTTACTGCAAAAGCAGCATCAATTTTGATTTTCGGAGTTTTAGTTTCATTCTTTTGCAATTTCAATTGATTTTTTCTAGTTGGGCTCTTCTCAGTGTTATCGCCTTGATGCTGATCACAAAAACGTGCCATTCATTGATTGCTTCTGGGAAAATCAATTGCTTCGATGCTTTCAGTTTTATTTGATTTACTTATTTGAGGGTTTCTGAATTCTATAGATTGATCTATCAATTGAAAGAGCTGGACTTCAGAAATCGATTACAGTAAGAGGTTCTATATTTAGCACACACTTATAATCTCACAATCACAATCTCACAAATTGGAAGATGAAGAAATGTTTTAAAGGTTTTTCTATGAATCTGTTCTCGTTTTTTTGAATTCACTTTGAGAGATTTTTTGGATCTTACATCACAATTTCTGGGACACGCGCAGAGTGTTAACAGATTGTAAGAATGTCACTATGTCCACGATTGCAAACACATATTTATTGCTAGAGAGCAAAGAGATTTATATGCTTATATAGTAATATAGAGATTTATATCTTCCCCCAAAGCAAAATTCTATCAATCCACAATCAGGATCTGTTTTGCATCGACGCCCGAGTTGGACCTTGTTCTAAATTCAGGTGAATTTGATTAAAAGGGATCTATCGATTGAAAGAGCTGGACTTCAGAAATCGATTACAGTAAGATATAGAGATTTATATCTTCCCCTAAATTGCCTAAATAAATTCAATTCCAGATCCACCCACAAAGCCAAACCATTTCTCATATCAATCGAACAAATACAGAAGCGAGGTGAAGTGCAATTCGCCGATCTCCATTTGCCAATCGACGAATCAATGTTGGCGCAGAAGCTCGAATTGCTCATTTGTGGCTCACCTTGAATTCATGATATAGTAAATACCGATCGATCGTTCCAAAATCGAATCGAATTTTCTCCACTTTATAGTGGACCACCCGTGTGGTTCCGCGCCACCGTTTAACCAGTGAAGTGAAGAGTTGACACACTTGATAAAGCACGATCAAAATGAAATTAAGCATCAAAGCTTTAACCCATTTCAAATTTCAGAGTTCATTTGTGCATCCCCTAGCGGGGACGCGTTCCAAAATTTTTTCGAGACACTGTTGGAAGGTCTCGGGGTTAATGCTAACCTCAAACTTGGGTAATTAAACCGAAGAGTGGGCTCTCTGTCGCCCTATAGAGACGGGCCATGTGCCAGATGCCGCTTTTCCCTATGAGATACACGAAAGGTACACACAAATGGTCGTGTTGGTCACAGCCCGACACTCGAGAGAGATGGCTGAAATAGGCGGTCGCCAGCGAACACGAGAGAGCATCAGCCCTCGCAGAGACGCGAGATGACACCAGGGTGTGTACCTTTCGTGTGTTTCGTAAGGAAAAGCGGCATCTGGCACACGGCTCGTCAACATAGCGAGACAGAGAACACAC
Organism: Mesorhabditis belari; assembly: GCA_958450365.1. Taxonomy (NCBI): domain Eukaryota; kingdom Metazoa; phylum Nematoda; class Chromadorea; order Rhabditida; family Rhabditidae; genus Mesorhabditis; species Mesorhabditis belari. The sequence continues at coordinate 2,387,208 of CAUEEP010000737.1, read as the reverse complement.
ACTTCGGTTTAATTACCCAAGTTTGAGGTTAGCATTAACCCCGAGACCTTCCAACAGTGTCTCGAAAAAAATTTTGGAACGCGTCCCCGCTAGGGGATGCACAAAACAAGTCGAAAATTTGAAAGGAGTTGAAGCTTTGATGCTTTATTTCATTTTTACCGTGATTTATCAAGAACTGTGTCAACTCTTCGCTTCACTTCACTGACGTGGAACCACACGGGAGATCATCCACTATATGGTAAAGCAAATTTTGAAAAATACGGGTTCTTCTAGTGCTGAAAATTGATTTCCAGCATCATTTTGTCGTTTTCAGAAGAGATTTTTGAGATTTCGAGTAGTTGGTTTTGGGATTTCGGGAAATTTCGAACCTTGGGGATACGTTCTCAGCTCACTAAAGTGAGATAACGAAGAAGAAATCCAAGGAGCTTCAGATCGATTTAATTCGTATGCTCGGTGGATTTCGGAGAATAAGAATTTTCAGATGAGTGAGGTTTTGAGTAGTTGGGTTTCGAATTTTGGAGAATACCGTATTTACTCGAATAGAAGACCGGTCTTCTATTTTTTCAATCACCCCTAGACCCCGTCTTCTATTCGAGGCCGGTCTTCTATTCAAGACGGTCTTTTATTATTTGCATTCACGAAAATTTTTGGGAAAGTAACCAGCGTTTAAAAAAAACTTTTTTATAGAAATTTATTGTAACATTTAACAACAAAATTTATCAACAACAACAACAAAATTTATCAACAATAACAGCATTAACAACAATTAATAAGAACATAAAAAAGCAGTAATAACAACATTATTCTTCATTCTCACTTGATTCAATGTCATCCTCTATTAAATCTGGATCTTGCAAAATTCCATCAAGTAGGGACTCGCTGCGCTCGAAATTGAATCGTTTTCACTCTCATCTCCATTGTTTCTATCCTCGTCGGAGTCGATATCTTGACAAAGTTTTGCTAATCTTCCCTCCAATCTTGCAATATCCAGCTTGGATCGACCACTCTCAACAGCTTCCCCATTGCGACAACAAACAATCTGATCATCCTCGCTGTTGGACTCCTTGTTGTCATTTTTTGCCGTCACAAAAAATTCGCAAGCCATTCATTGCTTGCAGAGAAAGACTTTGTGAAATCTAGGTTTGATTCGCGAAAAAACTCCTTGGCTTTGTCCTGAACCATACGTCGAGAAACTTTTAGCTTTTCCTCTCGTTTTTCTTTGATCCATCGAAGTGGTCTCCTCGACTGCGCGAAATTTAAGCATTCGCCCCCCTCCTTTTAACCGCTTCGCTCCTTTCGATTCCTTTTGCAGCGACTCCTCTTTTGCCGTCCAGTCTCGAATCATCTTTGGAGTCACCTTAAACTATCGAGCAGTCGCCTCTTTCGAGTTTTTCTTTGAAAAACGAATGGCCTCGAGTTTAAAGGCGTAGGCTTTCCGTTTCGTAGCACCTCCGATCCCCTAAAAAAAATGCTACTTTTCCGTTATACCTCCGCCAACTCCACATTTCCGTTATACCCCGCCAGTTTTTAGATAAAAAATGATCAGCTAATCAAATAATTAAAAATAATCAGAGTCAAAATGACGGAAATGTGGAGATGGCAGAGGTATAATGGAAAAGTACCAAAAAAATTATTAATACAAGCTGTAGAACAATATCAAAAAAATAGTGCTATTGAATGAAAATATAATATTTTTACCCTATTGGGTAAATTCCCTTATTCTTTTCCCGTATTTGAGTACGTCCACTCTTGCGCAGGATAGAAAACAGGGTACCTCGAATATAAGACCGGTCTTATATTCGAGACGGTCTTCTATTTTTTCGATCATCCCCTAGACCCCGTCTTCTATTCGAGACGGTCTTATAATCGAGGCCGGTCTTCTATTCGAGTAAATACGGTAATCAGTAATAACACCATTACGATTGATCCGATTCTAATAAATTTTAATTTCTAAACGTCCTAAAAAAATTTTTATTTATATAGCTTTTTACAGAATACTTGCTGGTCTATGGATGGGGCTTTTTACGCAAGCCCGGAATCAATTTTCAGCACTAGGGGAACTCGTATTTTTCAAAATTTTCTCCACCATAGTGGATGATCTCCCGTGTGGTTCCGCGTCAGTGAAGTGAAGTGAGGTGAGGCGAAGACTTGACACACTTGATAAATCACGATCAAAATGAAATTGAGCATCAAAGCTCAACCCATTTCAAATTTTCGAGTTCATTTGCGCATCCCCTAGCGGGGACGCGTTCCAAAATTTTTTCGAGACACTGTTGGAAGGTCTCGGGGTTAATGCTAACCTCAAACTTGGGTAATTAAACCGGAGAGTCGGGTCTCTGTCGCCCTATCTGGACGAGCCGTGTGCCAGATGCCGCTTTTCCTTACCAAACACACATGGTACACAGAGTCGTGTCGTCTCGCGTCTCTGCGAGGGCTGATGCTCTCTCATGGCGGCCGTCTATTTCAGTTGTCTCTCACAGCCGCACACTCGCTTACGACCATACCACGTTGGAAACACGGCATCCCGTCCGATCTGCCAAGTTAAGCAACGTTGGGCTCGGTTAGTACTTGGATCGGAGACGGCTTGGGAATCCCGAGTGTCGTAAGCTTTTTTGTGGATCGGTCTAGAGACAATTTTTGCACAGGGTAAAGCGATTGCTTAAGTTCAAACAGAAGTTTAAGTTCTCGTTCTCTAGGGTGGGATCAAGATCACCGCACGTTTGTGTTCAATATCTATGTCGTAAGCTTTTTGCTTTTTTGGAGGATCTTTCTAGAGATTTGGGAATCAATTTTTTCGCAAATTAAGTGGATAAATTGTTTTTTGAATTTAGTTTCTTTATTCTCGGAACTTTACAGTATACAACTTACAAGATCGACGTGTTGGGTCGAGGGATTCTTTTGGAGCTTCAGAAAGGATTCAAAGTGATCGAATTGCTGACTATGTGATTTTTGCAATCCCCAAAGGGAAAATCTTTTCCAAAATTTCTTGAAACACTTTATGTGGGTCTCGGGGTTAGTACAACCTCTAACTTGGGTAATTAAACCGATGCGGCGGTCTCTTCTCCGCTATGTCGCATCTCGAAGTGAGATATTATTGATGTGTCAGGTAGGCCATTCTCAGCGCATGATCAGATTTTCCTTAACTCAAAATAACTGGGATTCCAAAATAAGATAAATAACCATAAAAATAATTCTCATGGAGAGATATGTTCTAATTTGTGCGGAGATTTCCTTTTCTTTTCGACCGTAGGAATGATGCTTGAAAAAGGTGGTCACGATAAGAAAGAGCCTTTGTGTTTTCAGATAATTGCCAGTTCAATCCTTTCTCAAGGATTGAAACTTGAAACTTTCTCAAGGATTGAAACTCAAAAGTTCAAGTCCTCCTCATCACAGATGTCTCATTTCTAATCGAATCGAAATTCATCAAGTTTTGGACTCTTCCCGACCATGGGCTTTCACAACTCCTTGCTTAGTTGTGAATATTCAATTTTCAGCTTTCTCACATGGTTAGAATCAAGTATTAACGATGAATTTCTTAATGAATCTCAATGAATTTCAATATCAATATCATTTCTGGCATATCAATATTATTTCTGCGTAAATCGAATCACAAAGAACAAAGGATTTAATCGATTAGCTTTATCGATTAGCTTTATCGATTAGCTTTATCGATTAGCTTTATCGATTAGCTTTATCGATTAGCTTTATCGATTAGCTACAATTCGTCTCTATGATAATCCAGGAAAAGATTTCGAACAGCTTAATGAAAAGATAAATGTTTATTCTATGAAAGCCTTTTCGCAATTTTTTTTGTTTTGTTCTTGCCTTATCTAACTTATCAGAACTAATTTGCTTGTATTACAAATTACTAGTGTGCTTTTTCTTGAATTCACGTGGCTAGACCTTTGCTTTTGCTTGAATGGATAGTAAAACCAAGTTTATTCAATCCACGTGGGGTAAAGCGTTTGAAAATGCATAATGAAGCTCAAAGAAACTCAGAGAGAGTTCTCTCTCTCTAAGAGAGAGTTGAACTGTCAGAAGAGAACGTGTTTCCAAGTCGTTCAGACGTGTTTCCAAGTTCCTTGTAGCGTTTAGTGTTTAGTCAATACAAATCCTATACTTTAACGATAATTGATTGAGGATTCATCAGATCTTTTCGAAGGCAAATACGTATAAGCTCAATGCTGAATACAAATGCTTTCGTATTCTTTCATTCAATATTAAAAATTCTTTTTCTCAAATTCTTTTTTTGTTCTTCTCAAATTCTTTTTAAAGTAAATGAAATTCGTAGTTTGTCGCTCATTAAAGAAATTTGATTAACCACCAAAGAGAAGCATTTTTCTGGATGTCAACTACAAATTGTGCCTGCAAATTGGTAATTGTGATTAAAGCTTACGACTAGAACGATCAAATAAAACGATCATCAAATATAAATGAATCTCACGCCCATTTCCCTTTAATCCCTAAAGCCAAAACCTTTCTAACTCAATGGTTTTTGACTTTGTGCCTCAAATTTTCTAGCTTTTTTTGCCAGCAAACAATCCAAATAAAAAATGCTTGGATTTGTGAAAGATTTCAACTCATCAAATCAAATGTGAAAGATTTCGACTCATCAAATCAAATTTCGTCTCACAGTTAGCACCTGTGTCCCATTTCAACAAGAACAAACCCAATAACATTTCAACATTTCCCAAACTAATTTCTGTAATCTGTAATCAAGATTCAATTTGTTTATTTTTAAAAACTCTTGACTCTCTCCAAAAAAAATCAATATCTAATCCCCGTTGTTTTCGTCTTTTTTCTCAAATCTCTCGCTCTTTCAAACTTGTTTACATGTAAAGTGCACGAGCAAAAATGAAATGGCCTTATCATTTTGGCAAAAATTTCATTATTTTCCACATTTTTCCCGAATTTCTCCTTTAAAAGCCTTTTTTCATTAAAGGTCTCTAAAGGTCTTTTTTTCTTTAAAATCGTCCCTTTTAGCCCCGACCCTGTAGCCCGGTTAGCTCAGTCGGTAGAGCACCAGACTCTTAATCTGGCTGTCGCGGGTTCGAGCCCCGCATCGGGCTGATGCTTTTTTACTTTTAAAAAAATTATTTGTATATTCATTTTTCATTCTACAATGTTTTAAAACTCTCGCATTTTCTAAAAAATGTTCGATTTTAGCATGACATTTCCGTCAAGCGTCTTAATAACAGGAGCTGGACGAGGTTGGTTTAGCTTTTCAAGAAATTTAACTCAAAACTCTAATATGTTTAAATTCCAGGCATTGGCCTTGGTCTAGTGAAAGAGTTCTTGAAAAACGATCAAGTGAAACACGTTTTTGCGGCAGTGAGATGTCCGACGAAAGCTGATGTGAGTCTAAAAGAGAATCAAAGAATAATAAAAGTCTAAAGACTAATAAAACTAGAGACTAAAGACTAATAGGTTTATAATTTCTCAAAAAAAGAATCAATGAAATCAATTTGAATCCAATCAAATTCTAGGAGTTGACAAAACTGAACGATGATCGACTTCATGTCATTAAAATGGATGTTCTCTATGATGAGTCGATTTTAGAGGCTTTTCAAAAAGTATAAGCAAAAAAAGGGTATTTCCCATTAAAAACCCCACAGCATCAATCCCATTATACCCCCACATTTAACAAAAAACAACAAAATTTTAGTTTGCATCAATCCCATTATAAATGGCAGGTTTTAAAAAAGCTTTCCCCCACAAATGGCAGGTTTTATAAAAAGCTTTTACTACAATCCACAATTCATACCCTCTGTGATGGGTAAAGAAAACATTAAACAGATAGAAAACGGCGCTAGAAAATGAGAATAGAAAAATATTTGTTTCTTCTTTGGGAAAAACAGCATTCAGATAAATGCTTTGGCATGCTAATTTTTTAAAATCTGGGGCTATAACAGGAATGATGCGTGTGGGGGAATAATGGGATTGATGCTGTGGGGGTATAATGGGAGAGTACCAAAAAAAGAGATTTTAATTGCATCAATTTATGCTAGTTTTTTTTAAAAACTTAGCTAAAGAAATGGTTTTAAGTATTATTATATTTTTTTTGCTTAAAGAAACAACAATCTTTCTTGCTTAGGTTGAAGAAATTTGCGGCGAGCATGGCCTCAATCTGCTCGTCAACAACGCGGGAATTTGGGTCGAGTACGAAGTTTGCCTATAGCTTTTATTTCAATTCTAACTTACGATTTTGATCTACCATATTTTCTCTAATATTAGTGCACCATGAGCGTCGCCTAAATTGCTCGAAATCTCGAGAACCGCTTATCAGAATCTATAGACGTGGGGTCGCAAAATGTAGCTGACGATGAGATCTAGTAAAGGATTTGAGTGTTGAGCTTCTGCAAAAGCTTGGAAACCGTAAAATAGTCATCAACTCGGCTCGCCGGGGTGCACTACTATTAGAGAAAGTACGGTATATGTTATTATATTTGATGGATAACTTTAATCTGCTTACAATTTTTAGCTCTCCGACGGTCCGAAGAGGGATATGTTGAGGAAAATTTTGGATACAAATGCCGCCTCGCCTTTAATCGTTTCACAGGTGTCTTTGAGATTTAAAAATCGGTTTTGAGCCTTAGTATATCTAGATTTTATCGATTTTTTAAAAATTTTATAACTATATCTTGCTTCCTATAATGGAATTTTCAAGGAGTTTACCGTATTTTTTTGAGGTATTTTTGCCACTTCTTCGTCGCGCTGCCTCGAAAAGTCCTGAGACTGAATGGGGAATACAAAAGTGAGTATAAAAGACAAAAAGAAAATTATTTTATCAATCTATTAAATGAAATTTACGTAAAAACGATTAACTTAAGAATCAGTGAATCAGAAAAGGAAGAAGTAGCTTAAGAAAGAAAGAAGAAAGAATAACAATCAACGGTTTTTAGAAAGAAAACTTTATGCAACAACAGTGGTTCGTTTACTCGTTTACATTTTTGCTAATAGTTAATATTTCTTAGCATTTTATCTATAGTTTTTTGTTTACTTTGTAAGTGTTCAACTCTTTCAGAGCTTCCATAGTAAACATCAGCTCTGGAATGGGCTCAATCAGCGAGAATATGACTGGCAGCGGGTGCTCGAAATCAATCGCCTATCGAATGAGCAAGGAAAGTTTTCGACTTTTAAATGATTTAGAGTTAGATCATTATAATTATCATTTAAATCTTCTCATTATAAAGCCTCTTTCCAATATGTGGTCAAGCTTTGATTTAAGGCGGCAGTCAACCAAATGACTCGAACGCTGGCTATCGATTTGGAGCCCGATGGGATCATGGTGGTGTCCTGGTGCCCGGGATGGGTGAAAACCGATATGGGAGGACTAGAGGCTGAGATTACGGTGATTTTTAGCTAAAGAACTGAAAATTTGAGCCGTTTTTCTACACCCAACCAATTCAACAAAACTAAGATACTAAGCTGAGAAACTCAAGGTTGAAACTGACCTGAAAAGCCGATTTTATCTGATAGCTGATAAATTATTTTGAGGAAACGATTTACTTTATCCATTTCTACATAAAAATATAATAAAAATCAAGCTAATCAAGTAATTCAGGTTGATGAATCGGCCATCGATTTCATGCAAACTCTTTCGCATTTTGGAAAAGAGAACACTGGTGGATATGTGAGGAGACACGGGGACTCAATTGATTATTAAGGGATGAGAAAAATCTGTATAAACATGTAAATATTTACAAACATATTTCCTGGTTGTGTCATTGGATAAATTGTACTTTTATGGCAATAGTTGAAAATAATAGCAAATCAAAAACTGTGGCTGATCCATGATGGCTGATCCATGATGGCTGATCCACTTACAAAGCGATTTCTATAAACATTCACATTGTTAATTGATAATGAGACAAAGACTATTTCTATGTTCTACTACTTTTACTTACTTTAGCTACTTTTAGCTAATTGTAAGAAAATTCCAGGAGAGGAAAATTGCCAAATTTGTCTGTTAGTGCAAGTTTCTTTATCAAAACTTATCAAGAAATGTCATCAAAACAATGAACTTCATCAATTCTTGGTAGTTGAGTCAAAATCGAACAAAACAAATCCCGTCTTTTGCAGCTTACGATTATCTGGTACAGAAATGTTCCCAGCCAATGGCTTCATTGTTGGCTTTTTCCTGGTTCAACCAAAACTCATAATCAGATTGAATCTGGTTTTGCTTGCCTGATTTTCAGAATATCAATGTCCCTGAATGCCTGCTTTTTCAAGCCCTCCAAGACAAAATCTATCTGGACTAAGCTATGCCAAGTTCAAAAGTTCAAAAGCCAGCCCTTGCCTGATTCACAAATAGTTCTTTGTTCAGAAGCCTGGCTTGACTCTGACCAGGCCTTTTCTGTCTTTTCTGGCCGGTTTCTAGCCTGACTCTAACCAAACCTAGGATCCAATTTGATCCAATCGATCCACTGCAATTCCCCCGTTTGATCGGAAACGATTCAAGAGTGACGCCTCTTTAAATCCTCTTCTTAACCCCTTGAGCATCAAAATTGTGGTTGAATCGAGTGCAGATTTGGGTGGTCTCATTCATCTCTTCAATGGGGTGCAAAAGATGAAAGGGACTTTGGGGGAAGGGGTGAGTAACGAGAAGTGAGAGACAGACATTAGGATGAGGGAGTGTCTTTCATAGGGTACCCGGGTACCCCTCCACTCCTCCACCCCTTCCCTCTACCCCCCCCCTCCACCCCTCCCCCAATTGGATCATGCCTTCCCTTTCCCAATCCCATTCCTACTTCTCTTCCTTTTCCCGTTTCACTACACCAATCTTGCGTCTCTTTCTTCAGATATTAGCGCCAGTGAATATACACAGCTTTAGGTGTCTAAAGAAGCTATGATTACTATTTGAATTTGAACTTTTCTTTATTCATTGTTTTCTTTTCTTTTTTCAAATTTTTGTTTTCTTATTAGTATCTTTTTTTTGTATTATGATCTGATTTAGCTATTGATAGAGATAGAATTGAGAAAGCAGATCCGAGATTTACAATGAGGAGATTAACCAACCAGCGTAGTTGATCCCAGAAATAAACTACCGAGAATAAATAGCAGAACTTGTCATTTCTTCCTATATTTCTAATCAGAATAAACAGCAGAACTTGTTATTGCTTCATATAGTTCGAATTATTGTTCCATAAAGATTTTTTCAGACAAGCAAGACCAGGCCAGGTTCAACAAAGATTTCAAAGGCATTGTTCTGGATCAGAAGGCCAGACCATAAGGCCAGGTCCTGGCTTTGCTGGAGGCTTGGCTTGTCTTGGCTTTGCTGGAGGCTTGGCTTGTCTTCTATTATAGCTGAACTAAGACCTGGTTTGGCTTACGATTCTAGAATCCGATTGGGAAATTTCTTTTTATAGGATATTCATGGGCTTATCAATCTCAAGACAAGGCTCTAAACAACACCAAAAAAGAATCAAAAGACAGAGTTATGAAAAATGGTTGCTTTGAGTTCCATTTGTTTTTAGCCTAGACCTCTAACCAGTTTCTCTTTATCAGAAATATTGTCTTTTTTTGTAATGCACAGGAATACCAGCTGAATTCAAGAAAAGGGACATTGTAAAGTCTAAAAACTTTTCTTTTCCTTAACATCTTTTCCTGACACCTTTTCGTTGGGGAAAATGACGTGCAAATCCGTTTTAACTCTTCGTTTTCTATCTTTTTGTTTTTTTTTTCTTTTCCTTAGCCGATCCACCTTTTTTCTTCCCCAATTTGGGAGGGTGTAATCCGAGAATTTTTCAAGCACCCTCTTCTTTTTTTGAATCTTCAGAGCTGAATGCTCGGCTTTTCCTTCTTTTCCTTTAAAAATCCCATTTTGGAGTTCTAATCTTTTTTTTTCTTGTTTATTTGATTACACATAGCTCTAGAACTAATCAGCTATGCAATTTGTAGGCGAATGTAAAAGTTACTGTACTCTAAGCAGCATATTGGCAGTAAAACCGGTACTACAAGGTGACTGCGAATTATAGCGACAACTTTTTGGAAAAGTATCTGAGAAATGTCGAATTTATTTCAAAATTGGCAAGTGTTATATGGAGAATTGTAGCCCTAATTCTTGACAACATTTACCTACCAAAAACTACCCGATTCAACTTATACAACTCATTTAAAAACACTTGAATGAGCTTGAAAAATGAGAGATTCGTCGGGGAGATGTCGACTAGCTTCAAGCGCTTTTTAAATGAGTTGCATAAGTTGAATCGGGTAGTTTTTGGTAGAGAAATGTGGCTAAGAATTAAGGCTACAATTCTCTATCTAACACTTGCCACTTTTGAAATAAATTAGACTTTTCCCAGCTACTTTTCCAAAAAGTTTCATTATTTCCCACACTTTTCCCTATTTTTCCAAATTGAAATTTCTTGGTCTTTTTCCTTTAAAAGTGCCCCTCTTAGCCCCCGAGTCCGTAGCCCGGTTAGCTCAGTCGGTAGAGCACCAGACTCTTAATCTGGCTGTCGCGGGTTCGAGCCCCGCATCGGGCTGAGACTTTTGAAAAAATTATTTTTAGATGTAATATGCCCATCTTTGAAATTATTTAAAAGAAAACACATATTTTTAGATTATCAACTTTTTATCTGAGTTACATTACTCTAGTAATAGGCTTATACGCTAAAAATTGCCTAGTTTACAGTAAAAAGTTTCAAAAGAGAGTCTTTCTCGACAAATGTCGATTCTTTGGCCTAAAGTCTGAAGGAAATTAAGGTTCTGAAAGCTGTAAAAGCTTTTGACATTTAATAATTCATTGACAATGAGAAGCCAAAGAGCTTTTGAAGTCTTGATTGGTTTTAAACAAGAGAAGACAAGGTTTTAAACAAGAAATGATTCCTCGGGCAACTTTTTTCGCTTTTTACCCTCCTCGACTTTTATGCAAGTCGCAAATTTGTTCTTTTCTTTTTTTTGCTTTTCTTTTTTTGCTTCTCTTTTTTGTTTCTTTTCATTTTTCCTTCCATTTTTGAGCTGCACATGGCAGATCCCAGCTAATTATCGACTCTTTCCACCAAAAAGTCACCAAAAAAAATTTGTTCTTTTATCAAAATTTTTTTATTTTGGACAGCCTCATTGGGACTACAAATTCTCTGAAAAAATTTTTAGCCAAACTTTCGCTTTTTTTCTTTTAGAAATTATCCTGATAAAACTTAGCAATGTTAAATTGTAATATGTGCAATTTAGGCGCTCATGGTGCACTACAAATCCACTTAAACCTAAACACACTCTTTCTGGCGCACTTTCTGGCATTGATTTCTTCAAGTTTTTTTCAAAATCAACGCATTGCTACAAGAAAAACGAAGAATTTTAGAATTTTAGAAAGGGTTCGTTTAGGATTCTAGAATCCAATCGGATCGGATTCTAGAATCGTAAGCCAAACCAGGTCTTAGTTCAGCTATAATAGAAGACAAGCCAAGCCTCCAGCAAAGCCAAGACAAGCCTCCAGCAAAGCCAAGACAAGCCAAGCCTCCAGCAAAGCCAAGACAAGCCAAGCCTCCAGCAAAGCCAAGACAAGCCAAGCCTCCAGCAAAGCCAAGACAAGCCAAGCCTCCAGCAAAGCCAAGACAAGCCAAGCCTCCAGCAAAGCCAAGACAAGCCAAGCCTCCAGCAAAGCCAAGACAAGCCAAGCCTCCAGCAAAGCCAAGACAAGCCAAGCCTCCAGCAAAGCCAGGACCTGGCCTTACAGTCTGGCCTTCTGATCCAGAACAATGCCTTTGAAACCGTTTTCACATTTTTGAGCATAAAGAGAATTTTCATAAAATCTAACCACTTCCCAATGGTAGTTAGGATAAAATTTTCAATCAATGCACCAGAAAATCCACCAGAAAGTGAGTGTTTCTAAAGGTTGAACACAAAGTACAAGTTTGAAAAGGTTTTCAATTCAGAATTGAAAAGTTTTATAGAAGTTTTTTTGTTAGTTTGTTTGTTAACATTTTATTAAGTTTATAGATAAATCGAAGGATCATCGGGGAGAAGAGGAGAGTTTTTATCGGCCTTTAGGGGGCAAGTCGCGCACCCTGCTTTGGCCTGGGTTCAAGAAAGGAAAGGCAAAAAGGCCTGGGAAAGGCAAAAAGGCGAAAAGAAATATAAAGAAGCCAAAAAGACCACCTTCTTTTTTGCTAGAGTGGAGCTGGGAAAAGGGTCTAATCGATGCCTGGGCCCGCGTGGGGCTCTCCCCGGCTCTAGAAGACCCTTTTGCCCCTTTTTCCTTCTCTTTTTCTTTCCTTTTTCCTATTCTTTGTCCTTTCCCATCCCCTTCCAATAGATGTGGCTCTTCGAACCCTTCGATCTCCCACCCCATTTCCCCCGTCCACGATTTTCGCTCTTAGCGTCGTGTTTTTTGGATCCTCGTCAATCCACTATCCAATCAAAATTGAGATTTTTGTTTTAAAGGGTTTAAATCTTTGATATCTCTTTCTAATGTTTGATTTATTTTGATATTTATGTTTTTCTATCTCTTTCTTTTGTTGATATCTCTTTGTTGATATTCTCTATCTTAAAAAACGAATTTCTCTACCTTCTACATTAGTAACTTCTGTATAACGATGTTTTCTGTGTCCCAGAAAAACGTCAATATATAATCGTTGATAAAATGTTGACAAAAAACCTTTTATACAACAATTTTCGATATAACGATACTTCTTTATAACGATATTTTTTTGAGAATATAGTTCTGTTACATTTCTTTATATAATTTCATTTCATTTCTTGAATCAAACAAGTTTGTTTTCTAAACAATGCTCTACATTTTTTTTCTTACCGTAATCTCGAGGAACGTAATGATTTAACTTTTCATTTGGGGGTGGCTACTTTGCGTCAAATTGTTTGCGCAACAGGGTCATTTGCGCAACTGGATCGTTTGCGATCCAGTTTCGATCCAACATAACTTTCTTCTAAGTGAGCTAATCTTTATGATTTTGGTTTCATTTTGTTGCACTTATTGAGATCTACAAAATGAAATCAAAATCATAAAGATTGGTTCACTTAGAAAAAAGTTATGGCGAGTTGCGCGAACGATTCAGTTGCGCAAATGCCCTGTTGCGCAAAAAAATTTGGCGCAAAGTAGCCTACCCCGTCATTTGTTCAAAAAGAACAAAAACCTTCAATATCTCGTAAAAGCATTACGCTATTTTCAATCATCTCGAAATATATAAAAGAGAATGTCAATGGGGAAGTTATTAAGATCTGAAATATGGAAGATATGGAAGTGAAAGATATGCTACCTTCTATAGCAAAGCTTCACTTTTCCAAAAGAATCGCTTTTGACTGATTTCTTTGCTAAAATTTCGATGTTGGTTTGTGTTTTAATTCTTGATTTTGTTGATAAATTTATTGGTAAGCAAAATAATTTATTGGATTGAGATCCGGCCATTCAGCAAAAGAGATGAAATCGGGAAAATTCACTTTCCAAAAATCTTGGACTTTCTTGGCTTTGTGGACCGGATTTTCGTCTTTTTGGAATGTCCAAATTTGATTTTTGAATGTTTTTTTGTCCAGTGCAAAATTTCAGTTTTGAGGAGATCGAGATAGTTAATAAAAATAGATCATAAGCCATTGCGCCTCTGTCATATAAAGAAGATAAAGAATCATATAAAGAAGATAAAGATCTGTTTCAAAAAGGGCATGATTTTTGCTTCTACAACAGATCGTTATGCATATAACGATTTTTTTGTATACCGATATTTCAATATAACGATCTTTATTCTTGGTCCCTTGAATAGATCGTGATGTCGTTATGGAGAAGTTTGACGGTTTGACGTTATGGAGAAGTATTCTAAATTCATTACTATTCGTTTTCGCCTTTATCTTGTTCATTTACAATAAAATTTCAGCTAAAAACTGCCTTTTTAAAAGCTCATTGATAATCTTTTAGAGAAATATTTCATATTTTAATAAAATCTAAAATATTTCTAAAGCTTTCAGCTTTCAGCGTTTTCAATTTTCATTTCTCTTCTCTTCATCATCACCTTTGGGATTTAGTGTTTGTTCTGGATTAAAGCTATTTTCCAATTATCTTTTTCATATCTTTATATCTTTATCTTTATCTTAGCTATTATCTTTTTTATATCTTTTTCATATCTTTTTCATATCTTTTACTTCCATATCTTCCATATTTCAGATCTTTCATCATACTTTCTTCTTCATTTTTTTGCTCTTTAATTTAATTAGAGTTGTTTCGTCGGCTTTAATCTATTAGGTGTGTGAAAAAGTAATCCACGTTTTTAACGTTTAAATATAAAAGACCATAAGTTTCGTTAAAATAATTTTTATTCAACGAAGTAATCACCATTCGAAAGAAGAACCTTTTGCCAACGTTCTACAAGTAAAGACATTCCACGATAAGAAAAATCTTGGTCCGTAGAGGCGAAGAAAAGATCAACCTCGGTTTTGACATCTTCTTCGGAATTGAACCGTTTATTGGCCAAAAAGTTAGACAGAGACAAAAATAAATAATAATCAGATGGAGAAAGGTCTGGACTATAAGGTGGATGTGGTAAAACCTCCCATCCAACACTCTGGATTTTTTGTCGAGTCCGTAAAGAGACATGTGGTCGCGCGTTATCGTTCATGCGGTATCCATTTGTCCAACTTTTTGATAAAATTCATGGCATTCAAGCGTTTCCTTGCGGTTGTTATATCACAATTTAATGTAAAGCCTATTTCTGAAGAGGTTGAACGAGGGTTTTCGAGAAGACAGCGTCTTATTTGGTCATCAGATAAAAATAAAAAACGTGGATTATTTTTTCACACACCTAATACAAACCAACCAATAAAGTGCATCAAATTTCGACAACTTCTCATAAACTTCTTTCTATTTGTTATAACCAAAAAAATCTATTTGTTATAACATTAAACATGCATTGTAATGTTCAATGCCATCAAATTGCTTTCAAATTACTTTCAAATTACTTTAAAGCGCTGAATTTTCATATTTTCTTACTATCAACCATCCCTTCAGCTAGTTCAATCAAAGTTTCCCTATTTCTTTTTCTTTTTCTTTCAATTCCCTTCCGGTCGGCTTTTCATCTCCCTTTTAAACTTATTTCCACTATTTCTTTATGTTTACTCAATCTTTTAACCTTTTTCTTACCATTTTAAAATTTCTACCTTTTCTTTCTTTATTTAGATTTCTCTTTCCAAATCACGTTTCACTTTGAATTCGAACGCCTTTGCATCTTTGCCTTTGCCGTAATTACCGTATTTTCTCTAATAGTAGTGCACCCTGGCGAGCCGAGTTGATGACTATTTTGCAGTTTCCAAGCTTTTGCAGAAGCTCAACACTCTAATCCCCCAAAAGATCTCATCGTCAGTTACATTTTCCGGCCCCACATCGATAGGTTCTGATAAGCAGTTCTCGAGATTTCGAGCAATTTAGGCGACGCTCATGGTGCACTACTATTAGGGAAAATACAGCACCCATTTTTTTTCCGTGACATCAAATCAGCTGTATTCAAGGGTTCAGTCACAATATCCTTCTCTCCTAACTAGTCTGTTCCAAGTAAACGCATCAAATTTGTCTATCGTATTTTCTCTAATAGTAGTGCCGAGCCGAGTTGGCGACTATTTTACGGTTTCCAAGTTTTCTCAGAAGCTCAACACTCAAATCCCCCCATTAGATCTCATCGTCAGCTACATTTTCCGACCCCACATCGATAGGTTCTGATAAGTGGTTCTCGAGATTTCGAGGAATTTAGGCAACTCTCAGGGTGCACTACTATTAGAGAGAATACGGTAAACTAGATAAAGCTAGATGTAAAGATCACTAGTCATTGAAAGTTGGCAAACTTTAGAGAACGCATTAGCCTTTAGAGTGGCACTAGTTAGAAACTAGACGAACAAATTGATAGTATCTTTTAATACCTGATAAATTATTGATATCATCAGCTACATTTTCCGACCCCACATCGCTAGGTTCTGATAAGCGGTTCTCGATATTTCGAGCAATTTAGGCAACTCTCAGGGTGCACTACTATTAGAGAAAATACGGTATATCAGGATAATCTTTCCAAAATCTTTAGCAATTCTCTTTTTATTCTTACTATGCATTACTTGCAAAATTTCCTTCTTCTTTCAGGTATTGATGTTGAAATGAAATTTTCATGACGTCCTCTCTCTTCTCTTATTCATTCTCACCATTTCTCAAATTGCAGAGAAGTGAGTTCTTCTGAAAATTTTCCCAAAACTTTTATTGCTTATATTAATTAAATCTTCGTTTTTATCTTGTTTAACATTAGTTTATTTGCTCGTGTTTTGCTGTCTGGCTTTGTCTTTGTCTTCTGTCTTGCTTTGTCTTTTGTATTGCTTTGTCTTCTGTCTTGCTTTGTCTTCTGTTCTTCTGTCTTGCTTTCTCTTTGTCTTCTGTCTTGCTCAATTTATCGATTAATAATCTGTTTGTAAATTTTATCAAAAACGAATTAAAATCTAATTTTTACAATTCAAGAGATTCATTTCGATTCTTCTTTTAATATTGCCCATTTGCGAAAAGTCTTGAATTATGAAATCTACTTTTTCTTGTCAATTCCTTCACTTTTTTTTACTTTTACTTTACTTTACATTTATTTACTTTTGCTTTGCTTTGCTTTACTTACTTCTTTACTTACTTCTTTACCTACTTCTTTACTTACTTCTTTACCTACTTCTTTACTCACTTCTTTATCTACTTCTTTATCTACTTCTTTACCTACTTCTTTACTTACTTCTTTACTTACTTCTTTACCTACTTCTTTACTTACTTCTTTACTTACTTCTTTACCTACTTCTTTACTTTACAGCTTTACCTATGACTTTCGATATGCATCATACCTTCAGAAACATACCAAATGCAGAAATCTTTAGATTACTAAAGTTTAAAGACAAGATTACGATAGTTTTCAAGGTTGACCATTTTAGACTCTATATTTGACTCTATTTGACTCTATATTTGGCTACTCTTTCCGTTTCGCATATTTGCACTCTCTTCCCCATTTGCATATGATTCCTTTCTTGTTTCTTTCCTTTTCAATGCGTATCTTGAATCGAAAATCTCTGTAAATTCTCTTCCCAATATGAGCTTTCCTTTCTTTTCTCATCCAAGTGGGTGTCCATGGGAAAGGCCATTAGTTGCCAAAGATTGCTTTCGTGTTTTTCAGCTTTTTTTGCCTCCTCGTCTCGACATTTGTTTAAACGGTTTTCTGGAAATAGAGACAGATATTTTTTGAAGTCTCTAGACAGTTTTTCGTTAACGGACTTTATGATATTTGATTATTTTACTTGATTATTCAATTGGTACTTTTGCTTTTCTTCCCCCGCCAACCAGAATAGGATATAACTTTCGTCAGCATGTCTCTAATTGAGTAAACGAAATTGGGGGAAATGGCCAGAAATGACGCTATTAGGTTTATATTCATCTATTTTAGCTTAAATCTATGCAAAACCATGCCAAAACTAGGAGAAGAATTCAATGAAATAACAAAGATGAATTTGTAGATTAACTTATTGTCAGGAAAAAGATTTAGAAGTCAGGAAAAGGATTACTACTTGGTAATTCCAACTAGAAGTAATCTAGTAGTAAAGAAGTAAAGAAATAATCCAACTACTACTTGGTAATCCAACTACTACGTAACTACTTGGTAATCCAACTGCTAAGTAACTACTTGGTAATCCAACTGCTAAGTAACTACTTGGTAATCCAACTAGAAGTAATCCAACTACTACGTAACTACTTGATAATTTCAACTAGAAGTAATCTAGTAGTAAAGAAGTAAAGAAGTAATCCAACTACTACTTGGTAATCCAACTAGAAGTAATCCAACTACTACGACTATGAGATAACTAACTAGTAGCCTTATTTCTTTTTTCTTCTTATTTCTTCCTTTTTCTTCTCTGGCAAGAATATATCAGATAGCTCAGTGGCTAGAGCTTTCTGGAAAGCCAAAAAGGTCCAGGGTTCAATCCACTTTCTTTACCATTCTTTACTTTACTTTATTAGCAAAAAAACAACTCACAAAGGTCAGAGACACCAGGAACATTGAAAATCCGATTTCTTTCATTGTTTAATTTCCAATTTTCAACTTATAAGCACTCCTGTCTATTCTTTTTTATGTTTGATCCTTGATTTGAGCCTTGATTGTTCAAATATTGTCATTTTTCTTGATTAACAAGATGTGAAAATCTATTAACTCTTTCAGAAATCCACGAACAAAAATGAGATAGCGTCCACCCGCAATGTCTTCCTGGTTTTCGTATTATTTGTAAGTTCACCAAATCCTTTTTTGTTGCTTAGTTGACTAGGATTCAGTTGATTAATCTTGATATAGACTATTGATAGATTTGAATTGATTCTTTTAAAATACATTTATTCACACGAATTTGGTACAAACAATACACAAGAATAAACGCTAGAATTCAACTTCTAAATGTAGGGAAGAAAAAACCCCATATATATGAGAAGAAAGTATTAATAATCTAGCTGCCGGGATTGAATCCTTGATCTCCCCACGAGATTCTTGATCTCCCCACAAGGCTCTTAGCCAGTCAGCGATGGCGGCCATCTAATTAATCAATGATCCAACTCAATAGCTTTGAACCAAAGCTAAGCCAACCATTCGAACACTTACAAATAAACAATCAACAATTCCCGTTTTCAAGCTCATTTTTATTTCAGTGGTGGACGAGCGATAAAAGAGGAGCCGGAAGAGGAGAAAAAAGCTGAAGAAGAAGGAGAAGCGAGTACAAGTAGAGGAGATGAGGAGAGAGGAGAGACGAGCAGACCGGCAGGGTTTATGGCATGGATGTCACCAGCTGAAGGAGGTGAGATTTATTTAAAGCGATACACAGTATGGATTCTAGTCCTATAAAACTGTTTAGTGCCATAAAAACAAGGTAAAACTATCTAGCTTGAGGTCAAAACCCATTTGAACTAGCTAAACTTTACTAGCACTACCCCTGACTATGACAAGGGCATAAAATTCCACTACATCAACATGAGTAAGGCATAAAGCCTTGGCGGCGATGGAATACGTGTTAGTGTAGCTCTTTGGTAGAAGATAAGCGAGAGGTCGAAGGTTCGAATCTTGGCGCCGACCAATAAAAGGACCGGCGGGTTAAAATCGTGGAATATTTATTCTTTATGTGAGTAAGTACAAGTTACAGCAGTAGCAACAGCTGTAAAAGTCGTTTAAGAACATTGTAAGAAACATTTTGATTGATTAAAACCAATTCTTCTAGGGCATATCATTCGACGAAAAGTGACTCGACAAGAAACGGGCCTCGATGAAGTCTGTCTCTTCTCGTCGCCTGAATCGTCTGAACCAAAATCCCCTCCATCTGAGGTTTCCAAATTTTACAACAGTTTACAGTTCAATATTTTCATTATTCAATAGTTTATAGTTCAAGATTTGTTCTTAAAAATGAATTTTTCAATTTCTAGCCTGTTTCATTGATCTCACCAACCAGCGCACTCCAGCATGCTTTAGATGATCTGACAAGTGAACAACGAGAGAGAATCGAACAGGTAAATCAAATAAAAAGATCCGTACACCAGAAAAATGCTTTTCTGAAAGCACAATGTACGCCCAAAGAAAAAATTCAACCAGATCAGCTAGTTCAAATCAATTTTGGATCTTCTAGGTTCTTCAACGAGCCGAAGCCTCCCGAAAAGAGGCCAGAGTCGCCGTTGACACTCGACGATTGGCAAGGAAAGGAATCACACACAAAATTCTACGCGAGAAAGCCTCTTTTGATCAAGAACAAGCTGGAGAGGCTGGTTTTTTAAAGTTTAATCAGAATTTTTCTTGAAAAACTTACTTATTTTCCTATTCAGCCTGAGCGCGAGGACTCCTTTGAAATGAGTGATTTCCCCTTGGTACAAATGGATTCATTACCCGAAAGTGAGTTGAATAAAATCTTTTCCTAAAGCTTTCCTTTTCTAGCAAAGAATGTAGAGGAATCAGGTGAGAAATGGCCTAGTATTAGTGACATGCTTACGTTTGAAAACCTAATGTTTTAAAGTTTACAAAGTAAAGTTGGTAAATTTTCATTTAGCGTTGGAAGTTTCGATGAGCGAGACGGCCAGTCCGTCACACCGAATATCGCCGAGGAGAATGCTATCGGAAAGAGCGGATTCGATTGTGGCGATTGGGGAGAATTTGGAAAGAGGTTTGTGAAATTCTAAGAAAATCAAGAATCATATTGCATTGTTCGCTCAATTTTGGTGCTGATTTTGGTGCTGATGCAATAGTTTAAAAAGATGCAAAATTTGTAGCAAAAAAAAACAGTCAAATATAAAGAAGAAGTGATCACAAAGAATTTGGGCATAGTGACGCCAAAGGCGGGGAAAATGTCGAAAAATGACTCGATTGTGGAACATTTGATAGCTTCGCCCCTTTTGCTATTGGCAATCTAACTTTAAGCTCAAATATCTTGGTGTTGAGCTGTTCAATTTTAATGACTTTTGTACCGATCGACAAGAGAAAGTCTTGGCGAATCTAATGATACCAAGAATATTTAAATTGGACAGCTCAAATATCTTGGTGTTGGGCTGTTCAATTTTAATTTTCTTAATATCATTAGATGCGCCAAGACTTTCTCTGTCGATTGGTACAAAAACTATTTAAATTGGATAGCTCAATACCAAGAAATTTGAGCTCAAAGTTTGATTGCCATTTGGGGAATGGAGCTATTTATTTTATTGACTCCACCAATTAGAACTCGGTTCAATTTGCTTACTCTAAACTTTCAGATAAATTGAGAAACTTATTAGCTTCAATTTATTAGTGTTAACTATCGTGTATTCTCATAAAACCAGAGCTAAAAGTAGATTGGAGGTAAAGTAACGGAAGCTTTCAAAAGTTGACAAGTTTTAGAACGCCAAGAAAACGCCTTTACCATGAAATTCTAGAAGCCTCGGCGACAGCCACGAAAATCGTTTCCCGTGTCCGCGTGCTCACCGCTCAACTAACGCATTGGTTCTCGCAAATCGATGAAGATGGCGACTTGTTGGCTTTCATGAATTGTTAGTGGTTTGAAAGGTGTACATGGCTAGATGTACTTCTCGGCTAGATGTACTTCTCGGCTAGATGTACCTTCTTGAGACTATTTTGAGTGGAACAGAAGAGAAATTCCATTAAATGTGTAAAGGATGGTAATACTAGGATTTCAGTGGGGCAGAGCAAATCCCCGATGGTGCTTGAGGCGGAGGCCGACTCGTGGGCCGATGATCTCGCTTGTTCAATTGTTGCCGCCGCTTTGTCCAAGTATTATCAGGTAAAGGATTTTGTTTAATTACAGGATGACTTTAAATCATTTCTCTATATCTATTTGTTTTCAGTTTTTAACGAGAAAATAGGGAGATATTTGAAAAACAATTAAAAAGAAGGAGCTAAAAAATGGCTGTGGAAAAAGGGACAAACGGGAGATTTTTGGGATTAGTTTTATTAATATTTCAATAGTTAGAGCTATTTTTAGCTATTGTTAGCTATTGTTAACAACAATTTATTATCAATTTATTGAATTCGTTACTTTTTACATTACAATACCCTATAGTACCTTGAAGTACCTTGAAGTACCTTGAAGTACCTTAAAGTTTACTTAAAGTTTACTTAAAGTTTACTTAAAGTTTACTTAAAGTTTAGTTTATTTACCTTAAAGTTAAATAATAACTCTGACAATAAACTCTGACAATAAACTGGGATAGAAATGAACAAATTGGGTCTTCCCGATGTCAACAAAACCACACAAGTATTTATAATTATAATGTATTGAAAGTTAGTAATCATACCATAAAATAAGAAAAATACACAAAAATCATAAAAACAGGTAAGCAAAAAGGGAAATCGGTCTCATAACATAATATGACGTTGTTGTGGTAATTCTTGGTCACCCTATAGTATTGAATTCGTTACTTTTTACATTACAATACCCCTTTAGTACCTTGAAGTACCTTAAAGTACCTTAAAGTTTACTTAAAGTTTAGTTTATTAACATAATACGACGTTGTTGCGGTAATTCTTGATCACCCTGTATTTCTCCTTATTTCATTTCAGAGTCTACTCCTTCCAAGCACTTTCGAAGAGTTTTGTCGACGCTTGGTCGAGGACATCTTTGAGTTGGTTTACAGCCAGATTGTGGTGACTGAGCTGGAGGATGAGGAGATAAAAAGGTTCATTATTAAACAAAATCCTAAATAAGTTCTAAAACTTAAGAATAATTAGGAAAATCTGATTCAAACCGAGTTACGCCGTCATTTTGTTGAACTGATTGTTTGAAAATTTTGTTTAAAAGTGATTTCTAGCAGTAGAAAAAAATTTCTACCAAGAAATGATAAAGAAATGATAAAGAAAACGAAAATGGAATTAAATCTGGCTCAAAATTCTCTCATCCATCAGCTAGTAGACACCAAAATGCTAAAATTCAGGTTGGACGAGATCTGCGAGCGCTTGGTCACCGAGGTGCTTGACGCGGCCATTGCAAGCGATATGATAAAACACTCGGAGACCGGTAAAGCTAAACAAAAACCAAATGAATATCTACCGTAAATACTGTAATAGTACCCCACCCCCCTCGTACAGTCGCGTAGTCGCAGTCGTAAGTCGTGTTAGTTTTCATTTTTTCAAAGCGCTGGTACTCCAAAATGCGCTTTGGTATCAAAAATGCCCTGATTTCGCTTTTCTTGATACCTAAACGAGCATTGTAGCATAAACCAGTGTCGAGAAAAACTCGTTCAAAGCTAGACTACGCAACACTTCGCACCGTCATTATGCGGGTGGGGTACTATTACAGTATTTCCGGTAATTTTGTGCTTCACAAGCTTAGCAATTCTAAGAATTGAATTTAGACGAAGAGCTGGCTCTCTTCTACGAACTCCGAAAAGTGCACGTCTCTCGGTCATTCGAGTGCGCCGAAGAGCTAGAGAAAATGCTGGAAATGTGTGAGAGAATTGAGCCAGAAGCGGAAAATGGGAAACACGTTTGGGATGGATTAGAGATTGTTGATGCAGGTGGGTTCGTTCTCGCAAATCGTTCTCGAAAGGAAATTAGAGTTGGCGATGTGCTTTGTCGTCGAGAACTGGGAACACACCTTTTCTGAATGGACTGAATCAATCTTTTCTTTCTTTTCTACTTTTTCTCCCTAAAATTTTCCTAGAAAATGATGTCTTCAGTGTGCCAGAAAGAGTGTGTTTAGGTTTTTGAGCAAAAAGTACCCTCTTAGACAACAGGTTAAGTAGTTGTTTCTTTTAAAGCACTAGAAATGGTAGTATAACTGTAACTTTCTCTAAAAGATGGCTATTTTCGAAAACCATTTCCTTTAGTTTTTGTCCGATTTAATTAATTTTAACCTCATTCAATGAGAAATCGAGCCTAAATTGAATGAAAACAAAATTATGTAGAACGGACAGATTCTGTAGGAAAGATTAAAGTAGTTTCAAAAAATTTCGAAAAGGAACCAGATTTGGATTTGGTTTGGTTCGTTTTCGTTACAAATTTGGTTGTCTTTCGCTACAGACTTGATCCAAAGATTTGGTTCCTTTTCTCTACAGATTTGGTTCCTTTTCGTTACAGATTTGGTTCCTTTTCTTCAAAGATTTGATTCCTTTTCTCTAGAGATTTGGTTCCTTTTCTCCACAGAATTGGTTCTTTTTCTCTACAGAATTGGTTCCTTTTCTCTAGAGATTTGGTTCCTTTTCTCCACAGAATTGGTTCCTTTTCGTTACAGATTTGGTTCCTTTTCTTCAAAGATTTGGTTCTTTTTCTCCAAAGATTTAGTTCCTTTTCCCTACAGATTTGACCCCTTTTCTCTACAAATTTGGTTCCTTTTCTCTAGAGATTTCCTTCCTTTTCTCTACAGAATTGGTTCCTTTTCGTTACAGATTTCTTTCTTTGAAATTTGAAATGGAAAACCTCGAACATACTTCAGTGATTTCTATTAAGCTTATAAGTAATTGAGAAAAGATTATGATCAAAATCTCCTCTAGATTACAGTCATTTTCCAGCCTCCACCGCTTCCACATCGAGCGCCATCCCATTCGCCTATTCTGTGATGGAAGAAGAAGTGGATGATGTGCCCGATGGTTGTTCTGTCATCCTCTCCGCGTCGAATAGTTCCCTATCAAGCGGCTCTCGACCAGTTTCCGTCATTAATCGTTACGAATGGATGGAATGGATGAAAAGAGAAAAAGAAGAGCCAAAGACACCGACAATTCACTCAATTGATCACCATTCTTCACCATCTACTTCAGAATTTGCCTTGAAAATGATGAAGTTAGAAGAGGAGCTGTATCAGGATATAATGATCACAAGAATTGAACGAAGTTTATCGCCACCGAAGAGATTCCAGAGTGAATTCTTTGTAGACATTATTGAGAGAGAGCTTGAAAGAGAGCTGGAGTACGATGAAGAGGAATTGATCTCGTATGAAGCGACGGATTACATTGTCCCAATGATTGCCTATTCAAAAACGTTAGAGGAGTTGCTTGAGCGAGCGAAAATGATCGATTTAAATCGGCATCAACCACCGCCACGACCGAAACCCCCGAGTTGGACACAGACAAAACTAAGAGAAGTGGAGGAAAAGAGGAAAGAAGAGTACAATGCTTTGAGGAAAGTTTCTGAAGTCGAAGAAGAAGCCTCAGAAGAAGAGTCTTCTTCTGAAACTGATTTTGGGGAGATTTTGGAAAGAGATATTTTCTATGAACGACTTGAAGAGGAAAAGGATTTTATAAAACCGTCTTCTAGCTCTGAGGAAGAACTGGAGAATGAACAAGTTTATGAGAGACTTGATGAGATGTCAGCGTTGAATAGTCAAAGATTTGTTCCATCACTGATGAGTGGAGTTGATTCGGAGAAATCTAGTCTATTTGAGGAGAATCTTGCTGAAGTTGATGTTTCATCGAGTACTGTGCAATCTACTGCACAATCTATGGAAATAAAACTTGTTCAAGCTGAGGTTTCAGCTCAAATACCGGAATTGTTAGAGGAATTAAAAGTTTACACAAGAATCTGGATGGCTACGGCTTTTGGTGAAGAGGTGTGCTTTAAATCGAGCACTTCTCAGCCAATCTTGCTCATCGCTTCAACTTCTGACGATGATAATGATCAATTGTTGAAACAAGAATCTCTAGAATTATTTCCAAAATCTGTTGATGATGTTATTCGGCAAGAAACAACATTTCTAGAAGTTGAGAAGTCTGAAGAAGTAAGCCTAGTCAAGCCTGAAATCCCCAACATTATACCAGCTTTAATGCTGAACGCTGAACGTGCTGAACGTGAAATCACATCAAGCATTGTGACTACTACCTGTTTTGGTGAGAATTTGAGCTTTCAACTAAATTCTTTACCGATTTTGAGTAGAGAAGACTCGAAAACTTTCACAGCCTCTTCTTCAACATCTGGTGCTGATCGAGAACGATCATTTGAACAGGGATCTTTTGAAATTCTAGTTTCACCAGTTGAAGACATCAATTTTGTTGATGCAATGACTTTAGAGCTGCAAAAGTCGGAGAAAGTGGAATTGATTAAAGCTGAAACCCCAAGCTTAATCTCACCCACGATGGCTCAAGAACTTGAAATGACAACGAGAATTGTAACCGCTACTTATTTTGGTGAAGAGGTAAGAGAAGAGCCAAGTACTTCAGTTTTGATCAGAGAAGATTCTGAAACTTTCACAGCTTCTTCATCAACATCGGGAGCTGATCAAGAGCAATCATTTGAAAAAGAATCGTTTGAGCAAGTACAAGAACGAATTGATGCTAACACTTTTGTCAATACTATGACTACAATAATTCAAAAGTCTGATCAGATTCAGTTGGCAATGGCTGAAGTTCCAAGTTTGATCCCTCCTTTAATAGTTGATGATGTTAAAGCAGTGTCAAGAATTCAAACAGTCACCTATTTTGGAGAAGATGTGACTCTTGGAAAGCCAAGTACTTCACAACCAGTCTTGGTCAAAGAAGAATCGGAAATTTCTATTGCTTCTTCAGCAACATCCGGCGCTGATCAATCGTTTGAACAAGAGTCATTCGATCTACAAGAATCACTTGAAGATAGTACTTTTGTTAATGTAATTACTCTAGAACTGCAAAAGTCTGAGGAAGTGGAATTGATTAAAGCTGAAATCCCAAGCTTAATCTCACCCACTATGGCTCAAGAACTTGAAATGAAAACGAGAATTGTAACCGCTACTTATTTTGGTGAAGAGGTGAGAGAAGAGCCAAGTACTTCGGTTTTGTTCAGAGAAGATTCAGAAACTTTCACAGCTTCTTCATCAACATCAGGAGCTGATCAAGATCAATCATTTGAACAAGAATCATTTGAGCTAGAGAATCCTCAAGAACAAGTGAAAGATATTGTTTTAAGAGATAGAATTAATACTGATCTTTTGGCTTCTCATCGCCTGCTGACACCTGAGATTCCTGGAGTCATTCCTCCAGAGTTGATAGAGGAACAAGAAATTTCATCAAGAATAGAGACGGTGACTTATTTTGGAGAAGAAGTGGCCCTTGAAAGCTCTCAAACTTCTCAAAAACTCTTGAGAAAAGAATCTTTTGCCTCTTCATCGACCAGTGGAGCTGATGATGAGAGATCTTTTGATCAAGAGCAAGAAATTCAAGCACAAGAACAAGTTGAAGATGAGATTTTGAGAGACCGACCAAATATCAAAATGATCAGATTCACTGAGGTTTTGCTTACAAAAGCTGAGAGAGTGGAACCGATTTCTCCGGATATCAGCAGTGAAGTAGAAATTGCATCAAGAATTGAATCTGTTACCTATTTCAGTGAAGATTTAGGACAAAGTGCTCAAGCTTCACAAGAACTTTTGAGAAAAGAATCTTTTGCTTCTTCGTCGACAAGTGGAGCTGATGATGAGAGATCTTTTGAAAGGGAATCGTTTGAGCTAGAGAATCCTCATGAACAAGTGAAAGATATTGTTTTAAGAGATAGAATTAATACTGATCTTTTGGCTTCTCATCGCCTGCTGACATCTGAGATTCCTGGAGTCATTCCTCCAGAGTTGATAGAGGAACAAGAAATTTCATCAAGGATAGAGACGGTGACTTATTTTGGAGAAGAAGTGACCCTTGAAAGCTGTCAAACTTCACAAGAACTTTTGAGAAAAGAATCTTTTGCTTCTTCGTCAACATCGGGAGCTGATCAAGATCAATCATTTGAAAAAGAATTGTTTGAGCAAGTACAAGAACCAATTGATGATAACACTTTTGTCAATACTATGACTACAATAGTTCAAAAGTCTGATCAGATTCAGTTGGCAATGGCTGAAGTTCCAAGTTTGATCCCTCCTTTAATAATTGATGATTTTAAAGCAGTGTCAAGAATTCAAACAGTCACCTATTTTGGAGAAGATGTGACTCTTGGAAAGCCAAGTACTTCACAACGGGCTTCTTCGCACGGTGCGAACGTAAAAGGCATTCGACTCAAGAACACTGAGTAGACTTTTGTTAATGATACCTAGACTGCAAAGTCTGAGAAGTGGATTGTTGCTGAATCCCAAGCTTCCCCCCTATGGCCAAGACTTGAAGCAAGAATTACCGCTCTTATTTTGGTGAAGGGTGGGAAGGCCACCACTCACACCAGTAGGGGCATCTCACCCCAACCAAGTGCATCAAGAATTGAATCTGTTACCTATTTCAGTGAAGAGGTAGAACAAAGTGCTCAAGCTTTACAAGAACTTTTGAGAGAAGAATCTTTTGCTTCTTCGTCGACAAGTGGAGCTGATGATGAGAGATCTTTTGAACAAGAATTTGAACAAATACAAGTACAAGAAGTCGATGATATTACTTTCAGTGATCAACCGAATATTGATTTTATAAGTTCAACTGAAGTTTTACTGATAAAAGCTGAGATCTCGAATTTGATTCCTCCAAAAATGTGTGATGAAGAAGAAATCTTATCAAGAATTGAGACAATCAACTATTTTGGAGAAGAAGTGGCTCCAAGAGAAGCCAGCACTTTATTAATTTTGCCTAGAAAAGACTCTGCGACTGCTTCTTCAGCAACTTCTGGTGCTGATCAAGATTCATTTGAATTGCTAGAACCAATGATGGAAGAGATTCAAGTGGATCTAGACAAAAGCATTGTTTCAACGGTTGACATTGTGCCGTTTAAAATTGAAACTGTTCAGTTGATCTCACCAGAAAAGGAACTTGAAAGAGAGGAAATGTCTCGAATAGTGACAGCGACTTTTTGGAGTGAAGAAGGTTTGACAGCCGAAACATCACAACCCTTGCTTGTAAGAGAGATCTCTCAAGTCTCATCGAGAACTTCTGGAGCTGATGAAGAACAAAATCTATCAGAAGCAGAATCGTCTGCAACTTCTGGGGCTGATCATGATAGATTGTTTAAGCAATCATTTGATGAAGAGCCTCAGCCTACACCTTCTATGCCACCACCCCGACCCAGCCCACCGAAGCTCGATCAACTTGTCTCTCACCGAATTCAAATCGATCTTGCCACTTCAAAATCGATCTCAACTTTCCCTTCACTATCACAGACTATAGAACCAAGAAAAACAAAAGACCAAGAAATCGTCGTAAGCATAACAACTGCCACTTGTTACAGTGAAGAGATTGAATTCAGAAAACCTCTACAAGTGGAACCAACGCCTTTTCGACGAGTGATTTCACAGATTAGTGAAGAGACACACTCTTCTGCCACTTCGGGTGCTGATGAAGAAACACTAGAATCACCAAGTGAAGACTTACCACTCTATGAAAGATTTTCTCCAAAATCTGAGATCAAAGAAGAGATTGCTGCTCCGAGTGATCAGTTGACTCAAGAAGAACTTGATCACATTGCTTGGATTCAAAAGATGGCTGAAAGGTCAGCAATCGACTTTGAACAACAAAGGAAAGCAATTTTTGATGATGAACTTATGGAAAGGCTTGATGAAACAATTGTACATGCACAAAAGATTCTTGATGCAAAGTTAGAGTTTACAGAGGACTTGCCATCATGGGGTGATAGAGCTGAATCGATTGAAGAACATTCAAGCGCAACATCAGGTGCTGATAATGAACATTCTTTTGACCAATCATCAGTTGAAGAGCCACTCTATGAGAGATTCTCACCCGAACTCGAGAATGTTTCGTTGGCTCAAGAAGAAATTTCTCATACTCGAAAAGAGAGTTTGAAACCAATGCCACCTCCTCGTCCCGGACCACCAAGACTTCAAGATGACATTTTGTCAGCAACGATTGAGGTCAACTTGAGAGAATCAGAAAAAGGAAAAGCTGGAATATGGTCAATTGCAGAGCCGATTCGGATCCAACAACATGAAACTTATCTTGAATCTGAAACTATGATTGAGACTTGTTACAGTGAAAAGGTTGAATGGATCCAGCCTTCATTTTCGATGCCGATATTCTCTCGAATCGGCTCAGAAAGTGTGTCTTCTTGCACGTCTGGTGCTGATGAAGATCGTTCTTTTGATCAGTCATCAATTGAAGAAGCGCCACTCTATGAGAGATTCTCACCCGAACTCGAGCCGGTGATCACAGAAGAAGAGGTTGCCGTTCCAAGTGATCAATTGACTCAAGAAGAACTTGATCACATTGCTTGGATCCAGAAGATGGCTGAACAGTCTACGATTAACTTTGAACAAGAAAGGAAAGCAATTAATGATGATGAAACGATTGAGAGATTTGATTCTACTACTTCATATGCACAAATGGTTCTCGCAGCAAAGTTGGAGTTCACTGAAGATTTACCGTCTTGGGATGATCAAGCCGAATCCTTTGAAAGATCAAGTGAAACATCGGGTTCTGATGGAAATCGCTCATTTAGCGAATCATCCATTGAGGAAGCGCCCCTTTATGAACGATTCTCTCCTCAACTTGAACCGATAATCAAGGAAGAAGAAGAGGTTGCCGGTCTAAGCGATCAGTTGACTCAAGAAGAGTTAGATCACATTGCTTGGATTCAGAAAATGGCTGAACAATCCACGTTCGACTTTGACCAACAAAGGAAAGCGATTCCCGATGATGAACTGATTGAGAGATTTGATGCAGCCACTTCTCATGGTAAAGAGGTTCTAGAAGCAAAATTGGAGTTTACCGAAAATTTGCCGACATGGGGTTATCGAGCTGAATCATTCGAGGTGCGATCAAGTGCAACATCCGGCGCTGATGCTGAACACTCGTTTGATCAATTCTCGGTTGAGGAGGTGCCACTTTATCAACGTTTCTCTCCGCAACTCGAGATTAAACAAGAAGTTGCTGCTCCAAGTGACCAGTTGACTCAAGAAGAACTTGATCATATTGCCGCGATTCTGAAAAAAGCACAACAGTCAACTATAAATTTCGAACAACAAAGAAAAGCAATATTTGACGATCAACTTCTTGACAAATTTGATCCCATCACTGTTCACGCTCAGTTATTAATTCAGGCACAGCTAGAAACAGTTCAAATCTTACCGATGAGAGACGAGGAATCAGAATCGATAGAAAAGTCCAGTGCAACATCAGGAGCTGATGATCATTCACCAGTGTCTCCTATTTCACAAGCTGGCATCAGTGATCAGTTCCAAGGCTCAATGGAAGAAGGATTCTTAACAAATGAAAGCGAACCGGGACCCAGCTTGATGAAGAAAATACTCCAAGAAGCTTCAACGGAATTCGGTGCTCGGGTCCCACCACCTCGACCAATTCCACCAGCTATCCAAGATTTGCTAGTATTAAAACAGATCACCGTCGATTATTCTCAATCAACGCAAGTATCAAAAGTTACAGCTGAAAACCCGGTATTGATTCCACCGAAAGAAGAACTAGTTATTGAAGTCAAAACATCATTGGAAGCTTCACTTTGCGGAAGTGAAGCATTGAGAATGTTTGCAAAAGAAAGCTCCCAACCATTACTCGTAAAGTCAATGATCAGCATGAGGTTGTACCTCCAAATGATCAGTTGACCCAAGAAGAGCTTGACCACATTGCTTGGATCCAAAAGATGGCTGAACAGTCAACAATCGACTTTGAACAACAAAGGAAAGCAATTAATGATGATGAGCTCATTGAGAGATTTGATGCAACAACCTCCCATGCACAAATGGTTCTCGAAGCAAAGTTGGAGTTTACGGAAGGTTTGCCCTCATGGGGTGATCGAGATGAATCAATTGAGAAACACTTGAGTTCGACATCTGGTGCTGACCGTACATTTGACCAGTCATCATTTGATGAAATGTTACTCAAAGAAGATGAAGAAAAGGCTGAGGTTGTTCAAAGTAATGAGTTAACCCAAGAAGAACTAAATCACATTGCTTGGCTTCAAAAGATGGCTGAACAGTCAACAATCGACTTTGAGCAGCAAAGAAAAGCAATTCTTGATAATGAACTATTGAGCCGTTTGATCTTACAACTTCTTGCGCCCAAAATGTTATCGAAACAAAGTTGGAATTCACTGAGAACTTGCCTTCTTGGGGAGATCGTGCTGAATCAATTGAAGCACGTTCAAGTGCAACATCTGGTGTTGTGCCATCGCAGTCATCGTTGAAGAAGCGCCACTCTATGAGGTTTCTCCCCGAACTTGACCTGTGATTAAGGCTATATTCCAAGTGATCAATTAACTCAGAAGAGTTAGATCACTTATTTGGATCCAGAAGTGGCTGAACAGTCTGTCGCCTTTGAACAACAAGGGCAACTCACGATGATGACTGTTGAGAGTTTGTGCACTACTTCCTGCACAAAATGTCTTTGAAGCAAAGTTGGAGTTGACTGAAGATTTGCCGTCTTGCGGTGATCAAGCCGAATCCTTTGAAAGATCAAGTGAAACATCGGGTGCTGACGAAAATCGCTCATTTAGCGTCTCCATTGAGGAAGCGGCCCTTTGCGTTCTCTCCTCAACGACCAATAATCAAGGAGAAGAAGGGTTGCCGGTCAAAGCGATCAGTTGACTCAAGAAGAGTTAGTCTATTGCTTGGATTCAGAAGTGGCCGAGCAGTCAACAATCGACTTTGAACAACAAAGAAAAACGATTCAGGATGATGAGCTGATTGAGAGATTTGATGCTTCTACTTCTCATGCACAAAAGGTCCTCGAAGCAAAGTTGGAGTTTACGGAAGATTTGCCGTCTTGGGGTGATAGAGTTGAATCAATTGAAAGATCAAGTGTGACATCCGGTGCTGATGCCGACCGTTCATTTGACCAATCGTCTGTTGAGGAAGCGCCTTTATATAAGGAATTTTCTTCTCCACTCAAGACAGCAATCAAAGAAGAAGCGGTCGTTATTCCGAGCCATCAGTTGACTCAGGAAGAACTAGATCACATTGCTTGGATCCAGAAGATGGCTGAACAATCCACTCTTGATTTTGAAAAAGAAAGAATGGCAATCTTTGATGAAGAGCTAGTTGAGGAGACTGATGCTACAACCTCACATACACAAAAGATTATTGAGGCAAAGTTGGAGCTCACTGAAAACTTGCCTTCTTGGGATAACCAAGTTGAATCGGTTGAAGAACACTCGAGCGCAACATCTGGTGCTGATGTGGAGCATTCGTTTGAACAATCATCATTTGAAGAAACTTTACTCAAAGAAGATGGAGAACAGGTTGTTCCAAGTGACCAGTTGACTCAGGAAGAGCTAGCTCACATTGCTTGGATTCAGAAAATGGCTGAACAATCTACGTTTAACTTCGAAGAACAAAGGAAAGCGATTCACGATAATGAGCTCATTGAGAGATTTGATGCAACTACTTCTCATGCACAAATGGTTCCCGAAGCAAAGTTCGAGTTTAGCGAGAGCTTGCCTTCTCGGGATGATGAAGTAAAATCATCTGAAACTAAAACTTTGACTGTTAAACAAGAGTCACAAGGCAATGAATATGATTTTTTGGCGAAACTAGTAAAAGAAACATCTGCTGAATGGGCATTGGCAAAGCCAAGACGTCCTCGACCAAGTGAATGGGGACATAAGGAATCAGAAATTTGTCAGTCTCGAGAAATCGAATTTGACAAAGAAGAATTAACGTTAGTCATGTCGCCAGAACTCGAAAAAGAAAGAGAGATTAGAGAGAAAGTGGCAACGATCACAGTGAACAGTGAAAAAATCGATCAAGAAGTGATTATTGTTCGGCCATTTATTTCCAAAGTACAAGCTTTAATGGGAAATACTTTATGGAGTAAAGAGATGGAAGAATCTGTCAAATCATCGTCAACATCTGGTGCAGACGATGAAGCCTCCTTTGATCAGGAATCATTTGAACGAGAAGATTTCTATAAATTGCCACCTGCTAGACTAGAACCATCTAGAATCTTTGACGAGATCAAACTCGAATCAATTTCTGTTATCACTGCTGAAACAGAGAAGCTATCAAGCGCAAGCGCTGAAAATTCGATTCTAATCTCTCCGGTTCAACTTATCGATGAGGAAATGCATCTAAAACTTGAGACTGTAACATGTACAAGCACTGAAAGACCAGCAATCATTGATTGGTCCTTGCCTATCATTCTTCCAACTGTATCACAAGCTTCCACACCTACTTCGGGTGAAGATAAACGAGAATCTGAAGAACAAACTGAAGAAGAAACAATTGAAGAATTAGAACATCGTAAAATTTTACAACAAGTTGAAAGTGTTGAAAGAAAACCACCACCACGACCTGCACCACCTAGAAAACAAAGTGCAGACTCGGTTGAGAAAATTGATTTGAGCAAGACTTATGTGATGCAACAACTTGAAGAACTCAAGACTAAAGCAAGAGAATATCAACGTGGCGAAGTACCAACAAGCATTCCAACTCTTACCTTTTGGAGTGAAGATGATGACCGACCTAAATCTGAATCTGTATCGTTTCCCGAAGACTCAGAAGATTCTTCTTTGACTTCGGAAGCGGATGATGAACGAGAATCAACGGGATCTGAATATCAAAGTGACTCATTTACTGAAAGCATCGATTTTGAAGAATTGAATATTTTAATGGAGACGAAAAGCAAAGAGTTTTTCAAGACAAAACTCTGGCCTTTAAAGCGAAATTGTGATAATCTACGGAGAGCCAATGAAAAGATTATCTTTGAAGAAAAAGAATCAGACTTAAGCTCAATAGCTTCTTCTAGCAGCTCAATTGAAGAAACTTTGGACACAACTGGGATCTCGAATGAGCTGGCAACGATGGTGATCAGTAATCAGTTTGCAGAGATACTCAATGTGGCCAATCGGATCGGTAGACGGCATTCATTTGATTTGAGCACCAGAATCATTAAAAACGAAGGAGCACAAGTGAAACCATTTGAAACAGCCTCGCCGCCGACCCCGGCTTTAAAGAAAAGACCACCATTGTTACGAGCTCCAACTGTTGCCGGTTTTGAAACGCGTGCTGATCTCTCGGCCAAGCAAATCAGTGAAGAAATCATGGATCAAATGCAAGCGACGAACTTGATATTAGATAATTTAGAAGTTAAGATTGAGAGGATCGGCAGAAAAGAACTCTACGGTTTTGACTCGTCTGACTCAGAAAGCGAAGATGAGGCTACTGATTTTGGAACTGATGCAAGTGGTGCTTGGTCAAAGGACAACGAATTATGGGGTGAAAGAGCCGAATCGATTGAGGAGCGATCAAGTGCAACATCCGGCGCTGATGCTGAGCACTCGTTCGATCAATCATCGGTTGAAGAGACACCACTTTACGAACGGTTCTCTCCTCAACTTGAACTTGTGGCCAAAGAAGAGGTTCCCGTTCCAAGTGACCAATTGACTCAAGAAGAACTTGATCACATTGCTTGGATTCAGAAAATGGCTGAACAATCCACAATCGACTTTGAAGAACAAAGGAAAGCAATCTTTGATGATGAAATCGTTGAAAGGTTTGATGCAACCACTTCATACGCAAATATGGTTGCTGAAGCAAAGCTAGAGTTTATTGAAGATTTACCGTCATGGGGTGATAGAGTTGAATCCATTGAAAAGTCAAGTGCGACATCCGGTGCTGACGCCGACCGTTCATTTGATCAGTCCTCAGTTGAAGAGGTGCCTCTATCTGAAAGATTCTCTCCCCAACACGAGATTAAAAAAGAAGAGATTGTTGGCCCGAGTGATCAGTTGACTCAGGAAGAACTCGACCACATTGCTTGGATTCAGAAGATGGCTGCGCAATCCACCCTTGATTTTGAAAAACAGCGGAAAGCAATCTTTGACGATGAATTGATTGAGAAACTTGATGCAACCGTTTCCCACGCGCAAAAAGTTGTCGAGGCAAAGCTGGAGTTTACAGAAGATTTACTGTCATGGGGTGATAGAGTTGAATCCATTGAAGGATCAAGTGCGACATCCGGTGCTGATGCCGGCCGTTCATTTGATCAGTCATCAGTTGAAGAGGCATCACTATTTGAAAGGCTCTCTCCCCAGCTTGAGACCAAAGAAGTTGAGATTGCCGCTCCAGGTGATCAGCTGACACAAGAAGAGCTCGACCATATTGCTTGGATTCAAAAGATGGCTGAGCAGTCAACAATCGACTTTGAGCAGCAAAGACAAGCAATTTTTGATGATGAACTCATTGAGCGGTTTGATTCTACAACTTCTTGCGCCCAAAATGTTATTGAAACAAAGTTGGAATTCACTGAGGACTTGCCTTCCTGGGGAGATCGTGCCGAATCAATTGAAGCACGTTCAAGTGCAACATCCGGTGCTGATGAATTCGATCAGTCATCAGTTGAAGATGCACCACTTTATGAGAGGTTCTCACCCCAACTTGCGCCTGTGATTAAAGAAGAAGCCAATGTTCTAAGTGATCAATTGACTCAAGAAGAGCTAGATCACATTGCTTGGATTCAAAAGATGGCTGAACAATCAACAATCGACTTTGAGCAGCAAAGGAAAGCGATTCAGGATGATGAACTGATTGATAGATTTGATGCAACAACTTCCCATGCACAAAATGTCTTTGAAGCAAAGTTGGAGTTTACCGAAGACTTACTTTTGATTCACCAAAGATTCAAAGAGGCCGAACGATCGAAATCGGTTGGAGCACACTCAAGTGCAACATCTGGTGCTGATGTGGATCATTCGTTTGATCAGTCATCATTTGAAGAAACAACATTCAAAGAAGGGGAGGTTGCTGCTCCAAGTGACGAGTTAACTCAAAAAGAGCTTGATCACATTGCTTGGATTCAAAAATTGGCTGAACAAACCACTCTTGACTTTGAACAACAACGGAAAACAATCTTTGACGAAGGGCTATTTCAGAGGTTTGATGCTACAACTTCTTATGGCCAAAATGTTACCAAAGCAAAGTTGGAATTGAGTGAAGAGTTGGTATTATATACTGACCGAGATGAATCGATTGAGAAGCGATCAAGTGCAACATCTGGTGCTGATGAAGAGCGTACCATTGATCAGTCCTTTGAAGAAACTTTACTTAAAGAAGATGGAAAACAGGTTGTTCCGAGTGACCAGTTGACTCAGGAAGAGCTAGCTCACATTGCTTGGATCCAGAAGATGGCTGAACAGTCAACAATCGACTTTGAAAAACAAAGGAAAGCAATTAATGATGATGAACTGATTGAGAGATTTGATGCAACTACTTCTCATGCACAAAAGGTCGCTGAAGCAAAATTGGAGTTCACTGAAGATTTACCGTCTTGGGATGATCAAGCCGAATCCTTTGAAAGATCAAGTGAAACATCGGGTTCTGATGGAAATCGCTCATTTAGCGAATCATCCATTGAGGAAGCGCCCCTTTATGAACGATTCTCTCCTCAACTTGAACCGATAATCAAGGAAGAAGAAGAGGTTGCCGTTCCAAGTGACCAGTTGACTCAGGAAGAGCTAGATCACATTGCTTGGATTCAGAAAATGGCTGAACAATCCACGTTCGACTTTGACCAACAAAGGAACGCGATTCCCGATGATGAACTGATTGAGAGATTTGATGCAGCCACTTCTCATGGTAAAGAGGTTCTAGAAGCAAAATTGGAGTTTACCGAAAATTTGCCGACATGGGGTTATCGAGCTGAATCACTTGAGGTGCGATCAAGTGCAACATCCGGCGCTGATGCTGAGCACTCGTTCGATCAATCTTCGGTTGAGGAGGTGCCACTTTATCAACGGTTCTCTCCGCAACTCGAGATTAAAGAAGAAGTTGCTGCTGCAAGTGACCAGTTGACTCAAGAAGAACTTGATCACATTGCCGCGATTCTGAAAAAAGCACAACAGTCAACTATAAATTTCGAACAACAAAGAAAAGCAATCTTGGATGATCAACTTGTTGACAGATTTGATCCCATCACTGTTCAAGCTCAGTTATTAATTCAGGCAAAGCTAGAAACAGCTCAAATCTTACCGGTGATAGATAAAGAATTAGAATCGATAGAAAATTCGAACTCAACAATAATTGAACTAGAGCCAATGTTCAGAGAAGATGCTCCGAGTGATCAGTTGACTCAGGAAGAACTCGACCACATTGCTTGGATTCAGAAGATGGCTGCGCAATCCAACCTTGATTTTGAACAACAGCGGAAAGCAGTCTTTGGCGATGAATTGATTGGGAAACTTGATGCAACCGTTTCCCACGCGCAAAAAGTTGTCGAGGCAAAGCTGGAGTTTTCAGAAGATTTACCGTCATGGGGTGATAGAGTTGAATCCATTGAAAGATCAAGTGCGACATCCGGTGCTGACGCCGACCGCTCTTTTGACCAATCATCTGTTGAGGAGGCGGCATTATACGAAAGGTTCTCTCCCCAGCTCGAGCCGGTGATCAAAGAAGAAGAGCATGATCTTCCTGTTTCAAGTAATCAGCTGACACAAGAAGAGCTAGACCATATTGCTTGGATTCAAAAGATGGCGGAACAGTCAACAATCGACTTTGAGCAGCAAAGAAAAGCGATTCATGATGATGAACTCATTGAGAGTTTTGATGCTACTACTTCATACGCTGAAAATGTTATCGAAGCAAAGTTGGAATTCATTGAGGACTTGCCTTCCTGGGGAGATCGTGCTGAATCAGTTGAAGAACGTTCAAGTGCAACGTCCGGGGCCGATGCTGAATTCGGTCAGTCATCAGTTGAAGAAGCACCACTTTTTGAGAGGTTCTCACCCGAACTTGAACCTGTGATTAAAGAAGAAGCTAACGTTCCAAGTGATCAATTAACTCAAGAAGAGCTAGATCACATTGCTTGGATCCAGAAGATGGCTGAACAGTCAACAATCGACTTTGAGCAACAAAGAAAAGCGATTCATGATGATGAACTGATTGATAGATTTGATGCAACAACCTGTACATGCACAAATGGTTCTCGAAGCAAAGTTGGAGTTTACGCAAGATTTGCCGTCTTGGGGTGATCGAGATGAATCAATTGAGAAACACTTGAGTTCAACATCTGGTGCTGATGAAGATCGTACATTTGACAAAGCTGATGAGGAAAGGGCTGAGGTTGTTCAAAGTAATGAGTTAACCCAAGAAGAGCTCGACCATATTGCTTGGATTCAAAAGATGGCTGAACAGTCAATAATTGACTTTGAACAACAAAGGAAAGCGATTCCCGATGATGAACTAATTGAGAGATTTGATGCAACTACTTCATGCGCATTGAAGGTTGCTGAAGCAAGGTTAGAGTTTACCGAAGATTTGCCGTCTTGGGGTGATAGAGCCGAGTCCATTGAAGAACTTTCAGGTGCAACATCAGGCGCTGATGCTGAACATTCATTTGACCAATCTTCCGTTGAAGAGGCCCCACTGCACGAGAGATTTTCACCTGAACTCGAAAGTATTCAGTTGACTCAAATTGAACATGTTTTCAAGGCAATGTCACCTTCTCGCCCCGAGCCACCGAAAGTTCAAGATGACATTTTGTCAGCAACGATTGAGGTCGACTTGAGAGAATCAGAAAAAGGAGGAGCTGGAGTATGGTCAATTGCAGAGCCGATTCTGGATCCAACAACATGAAAATTATCTTGAATCTGAAACTATGATTCAGACTTGTTACAGTGAAAAGGTTGAATTGATCCAGCCATCATTTTCGATGCCGAAATTCTCTCGAATCGGCTCAGAAAGTGTGTCTTCTTGCACGTCTGGTGCTGATGAAGATCGTTCTTTTGATCAGTCATCAATTGAAGAAGCGCCACTCTATGAGAGATTCTCATCCGAACTGGAGCCAGTGATCAAAGAAGAAGAGGTTGCCGTTCCAAGTGATCAATTGACTCAAGAAGAAATTGATCACATTGCTTGGATCCAGAAGATGGCTGAGCAGTCAATGATAGACTTTGAAGAACAGAGGAAAGCAATTCACGATGAGGAGCTAATTGAACGATTTGATTCTACTACTTCATATGCACAAATGGTTCTCGCAGCAAAATTGGAGTTCACTGAAGATTTGCCGTCTTGGGGTGATGAAGCCGAATCCTTTGAAAAATCCAGTGCAACATCGGGTGCTGATGAAAATCGCTCATTTAGCGAATCATCCATTGAGGAAGCGCCCCTTTATGAACGATTCTCTCCTCAACTTGAACCGATAATCAAGGAAGAAGAAGAGGTTGCCGGTCAAAGCGATCAGTGGACTCAAGAAGAGTTAGATCATATTGCTTGGATTCAGAAGATGGCCGAGCAGTCAACAATCGACTTTGAACAACAAAGGAAAGAAATTCCTGATGATGAACTGATTGAGAGATTTGATGCTACTACTTCTCATGCACAAATGGTTCTCGAAGCAAGGTTGGAATCCACTGAGGACTTGCCTTCCTGGGGAGATCGTGCTGAATCAGTTGAAGAACGTTCAAGTGCAACATCCGGTGCTGATGCTAATTCGATCAGTCATCAGTTGAAGATGCACCACTTTTTGAGAGGTTCTCACCCCAACTTGAGCCTGTGATTCAAGAAGAAGCTAACATTTCAAGTGATCAGTTAACTCAAGAAGAGTTAGATCACATTGCTTGGATCCAGAAGATGGCTGAACAATCAACAGTCGACTTTGAACAAGAAAGGAAAGCAATTCATGATTTTGATTCTACCACTTTGCAGGCACAGAGAATTGCCGAGGCAAGGTTAGAATTCGCTGAAGAGTTACCTGATTGGGGTGTTGAATCAACCGGTGAGCGATCAAGTGCAACATCCGCTGCTGATGCTGAGTATTTATCTGAAGAGACGTTACTCAAGGAAGAAGTTAGTGCTCCAAGGAATCAATTGACTCAAGAAGAGCTAGACCACATTGCTTGGGTGCAAAAGATGGCTGAGCAATCCATGTTTGACTTTGAACAAGAAAGAAAAGCAATTTTCGATGATGAATTGATTGAGAGATTTGATGCTAATACTTCTCACGCACAAAAAGTTGCCGAAGCAAAATTGGAGTTCACTGAAGATTTGCCGTCATGGGGTGATAGAGCTGAGTCCATTGAAGAACTTTCAAGTGCAACATCAGGAGCTGATGCTGAACACTCATTTGATCAATCTTCAGTTGAAGAGGCGCCACTTTACGAACGTTTCTCTCCTCAACTTGAGGCAGTAATCAAAGAAGAACCAAGTGACCAGCTCACTCAAGAAGAGCTCGACCATATTGCTTGGATTCAAAAGATGGCTGAACAGTCAACAATCGACTTTGAGCAGCAAAGAAAAGCAATTTTTGATGACGAGCTTGTCGAGAGATTCGATGCAACAATTTCTCATGCTCAAAAGATTCATGAGGTGAATTTGGAGTTCACAGAAGAATTGCCGTCATGGGGTGATAGAATTGAATCTTTTGAGGAGCGATCAAGCGCAACCGCGGGGGCTGATGAAAATCGTTCCTTTGATCAATCGTCTATTGAAGAGGCACCTTTATTTGAAAGATTCTCCCCCCAACTCGAGACAGTGATAAAGGATGAAGAAGAAGAAGCGCCAACAAATGATCAATTGACCCAAGAAGAGCTTGATCACATTGCTTGGATCCAAAAGATGGCTGAACAGTCAACAATCGACTTTGAAGAACAAAGGAAAGCGATTCATGATGATGAACTGATTGAGAGATTTGATCCCACTACTTCATACGCCCAAAATGTTATCGAAGCAAATTTGGAATTCATTGATGAATTGCCTTCCTCGGGAGATCGTGCTGAATCAGTTGAAGAACATTCAGGTGCAACATCCGGTGCTGATGCTGAATTCGACCAGTCATCAGTTGAAGAAGCACCACTTTTTGAGGGGTTCTCACCCCAACTTGAACCTGTGATTAAAGAAGAAGCTAACGTTCCAAGTGATCAATTAACTCAAGAAGAGCTAGATCACATTGCTTGGATCCAGAAGATGGCTGAACAGTCAATGATCGACTTTGAACAAGAAAGAAAAGCAATTCATGATGATGAACTGATTGAAAGGCTTGATGAAACAATTGTACATGCACAAAAGGTTCTTGAAGCAAAGTTAGAGTTCACAGAGGACTTGCCATCATGGGGTGATAGAACTGAATCGATTGAAGAACGTTCAAGTGCAACATCTGGTGCTGATGCTGAGTTCGACCAGTCATCAGTTGAAGAAGCACC
Source organism: Mesorhabditis belari (assembly GCA_958450365.1). Lineage (NCBI taxonomy): Eukaryota > Metazoa > Nematoda > Chromadorea > Rhabditida > Rhabditidae > Mesorhabditis > Mesorhabditis belari. The sequence goes on along the minus strand of CAUEEP010000737.1, from coordinate 2,345,797 downwards.
ACTTGAGGAGAGGTTCTCACCCCAACTTGAACCGGTGATTCAAGAAGAAGCTAACGTTCCAAGTGATCAATTAACTCAAGAAGAGCTAGACCACATTGCTTGGATCCAGAAAATGGCTGAACAGTCAATGATCGACTTTGAACAAGAAAGAAAAGCGATTTTGGATGATGAACTGATTGAGGGATTTGATGCAACTATTTCTCATGCACAAAAGGTCGCTGAAGCAAAGTTGGAGTACTCTAAACTCGACGAGACCTTGACTCAAGCTGAATCCCCGAAAGAGCCTGTATCGATCGAACAACATTATTTACCAGGGACGCAAGTGCGTCGAAGATCATCTGTTAGCGTGCAACAACTTAGTGAAAAGCTACAATCTACAACCATTCGGTCATCTATTGAAGGAATTTCTACAAACAGATCTTTCCCACCAAGACAAACGACAATTTCAGCGCTGGAATTCATCAAAACGCCAACAAGAGCCACGAATGAACAGGAGTTTTTCGGTTCAAGTGCATTTGTTTTTAACGCAGAAAAAGACGAATTAGCTGCTGCTGAAGAAGAGTTGCCTGAGGAATTTTCTTATCAACAATTTGAAGAGTCTAAATTGAAGCGACAGCCGACTACAGTTATCTATACAGATTCATTGCTACGAGCTTCTCATTCTTCGTATCCGCTTGAGGTAAAGCTTTTAAAATGATAGATAGATTAAGATAGATTTATGACTCTGAATAGCCAAGTTTTTAAGTTGATATTTTGAAATTTTCTGGCTTTTCTGGAGAATTTTGGTCTAATTGTCAATGTAAAACGGAAAAAAGAGATTTGAACACCATTGCAAATTTGTCAGACTATTTTCTGAATTCTCTTTGTCTTAATTCATCTAAATAGCAGCTGTCTTTAAGTTTACATTAAAGCAATCAATTCGAAATTTAGCCCGAAGACGTTTTGGAAGTAGAACTGGAGGATGACGCTGCTTTCATGGATCAAGATCAAGAAAAGATTGCAGAATCAAGAAAGAGCAGTGGTGGACGGGATTTCATCGAGAGCAATGTTGATGAAAGAACCCTTCCTGCGACGGTTCGCTTCTGCAAAAGTCTCAGTGATGTGACTCCATACACGGAGAATCGACCAGAGAACATTCGAATCTCAAGAAGTATCGCCTGTGTGGCAGCGATTGGCCACGAGTGGCACGAGAGATTGAACGCGTTTGAGCTCTGTGAACAGCACTCGTACACCGACTCGTTCTCGCTGCTCACAAATGTTGATTTCTTGTGTCGACTCAACTTCTACGCAAATCGATTGACCGAGAAGATTGGTAGGTGGAAATGAGTTGAGAATTTTACAGCTACAGCTGCTATAGTACAGCTAGTTGCTGAAAAATTGTAAGCTATTAAAGTGTTGCATTCCTTAACACGTTCGGGACGATTCGGTCCACCGGTGAACGAAACTTAACTTTTCAACTTTTTAAGATAATTTCAAAATGTAAAAAGATTCGATTAGTTCTAATTGAGAAATATAAGGTTGCGCTTGGAGAAAGAGAAAGCGCTTGGAGAAAGAGAAAGCGCTTGGAGAAAGCGTTTTGTCTCACGAGCCAAAAAGAGCTGATATCTTTTTGAGGCAGCAATATTTTCAAAATCTGATTAGAGATTCAAATTCAGCATGAAATTTTACATATAGGAGGTGTATTTTGGGGCTAATAGCTTTGCGAGACACCCCTCGTCCACTGGAGCAGTAACGCAAAAAACGCCTCGTCGTGAATGCCTTAAAGAACCATTGAAAGCAATGGAAAAATGTAAATCCCAAAATTTTAGCTGATGTGGCTGGCCGGGATCTCCGAATTCACATTCGAACTCTCGGCAATCCACGAGCCAGATATTTCAACGATGCTGGAGAAGGCTACAAATCATCGTCGTTCTCGAGTGAAGCCAGTGAAGGACCGGATGCTAGGTAACAATTTGAAACTTTTGATCGACTAACCAAGGAGGATAATCGATAATCTGAATAATCTGAATTTGAGGGATAGCTTTGGATTGAGAGATATTAAATCGTTATACCGGCACTTTGAAAACCAATTCTTTTCAGAGAAGAAGACCGCGGCTTTACCGTCGAGGCTGCTAACGAAGAAGAGGTAATCGAAAAGAAATTTTGACTTTAAAATTCGATCTCAATGTAGCCACTGAAGCTAGGCCTAGATCCAAGATTTCAAAACTTCTTCCAGGTTCCAACATTCGGTCTCTTCTCATTCCTCAGCCCTCGCAAACCCAGTCACATCTTGGAGAGACCGCGCTCTGCTTTATCGATTTTATCTAAAACTGATGGGAGACAAAGTAGAAAGGTAATCGAATCTCACAATCAATTCATTGATAATTGAAATAGTTCATTAATTGATGGTTCCAGACTTCTATCGATCGATCGGCTGCTTCGAGAAACGATGACATCATGGGACTTTTGCGGCGATCGTCCGGCGCTGACTCCAGAGCATCCACCACATCACCACTACAGGTGGGAAATGGGTAAAATTGTATAAAATCTTTAAGTGAATCTTCGAAATGGAGATTTTCTTTTATTAATAAGTTTTCTGAAGCTTTTGATTGATTGAAAATTGAAGAAAGATTGAGATAAGAATATACAGTACTGGACAATGAAATATCATATTTGAAAAACGATCGTCACTTTTGCGCGCGCTGAAATGCGTCAAAAAATACGGTATTTCTAAATATTAATATTACCATTGTGTAGCCCTTGAAAAGAGCTTTCAGAAAATGTATAACACTAATAGTTTAAACGCAAAGACAAGGGAGTTACAGACGTGCGAACGTGATGATCGTTTTTCAAATATCCATATTTCATTGTCAGTACTGTACTTTGCGTTAAAAGCAGTTTCTGAACAGTTTCAGTTACATTTTCTGGCCTTTCTTTTGGCACCTACAGTACTGGATAATGAAATATGATATTTGAAAAACGATCGTCACGTTCTCACATCTGTAACTTTCTTGTCTTTGAGTTTAAACTATTAGTGTTATACATTTTCTGAAAGCTCTTTTCAAGGGCTACACAATGGTAATATTAAAATTTAGAAATACGGTAAAGACAAGAAAGTTACAGACGTGCGAACGTGACGATCGTTTTTCAAATATCATATTTCATTGTCCAGTACTATAGCTGATATAAGAATTTTGCTGAATCGTTTCCATTTGATTCGAGAGCTCCAGAAATCCATTTAAAACTCAGAAATTTGAAATTTCAAACATAAAATACCTGTTTTGAACTTTAATTCAAGGGTTTATCCTTCTTTTTCTCGATCATAAACACTATTGACAGTTTCTAAGTTGGTTATTTGATGTCACTCAATTCTTGACCACAAAATGATGTTGTTAGAATAGTATTTAATGCATTTTGGGAAATAAACAATAAATCAACAATAAATCTCCAATATTTCAGCTTCCCGATCACGCACTTGTTGGCCTTTCATTAGAAGAAAAAGAGCACATCATGAAAGTGATGGCCGCTGCACAAAGAGGATCACCGACCACTTCGAGGAGGTACAATTTGCTGACTTCTTTCAAATTCTAGCTTACAATTAGACAGATTTTTTGATTTTTATTCAAAAAAAACGATTTCAGAAGCTCATCAGCTATCGGACACTCGGTGATCCCCGAAATGAGCGATCTCACCGACGCGGAAAGAGTTCATATCCAGAGTGTGCTCGAGAAGGTCGAACAAAGGCAAACGCCATATGTAAGTTCGGCCAGATTTCAGAGTCGCCTTTGATTGAAACTTATTCAAAAGTTCTACCGAATTACTGAAATTTAAGCAATTTAAAATGCTTGTGGGAAATTTGATACGCGCCCGATTGGCAATCCAACTTTAAGCTCTAATCTCTTGGTGTTAAGCTGTTCAATTTGAATGTTCTTGGTATCATTAGACGGGCCAAGACTTTCTCTGTCGATTGGTACAAAAACTATTTAAATTGGATAGCCCAACATCAAGATATTTTAGCTTAAAGTTAGGCAATCGCAAAATGGACGGGGCGCGTATAAAAGGTCGGCCCCGCCCCTTCGCCATTGGCAATCTAACTTTAAGCTCAAATATCTTAGTGTTGGGCTGTTCAATTTCAATAGTTTTTGTAATCAATCAATAGGGAAAGACTTGGCGCATCTAATGATACCAAGAAAATCCAAATTGAACAAACCAACACCAAGAAATTTGAGCTTAAAGTTAGATTGCCAATGGCAAAGGGGCGGGGCATATCAAATGTCCGATAACCAGATCAGCTATTAAATCAGTTATTGAATCTTTGATCTCCACGAGTTTTCAGATGATCTCTGTGCCTCGTCGCCAAATGACTGGTCGAACCGACTCCGCTCAATCTGGTCTCACCGAACCCGCCTCCACCGGACGCGCCCAATCATCGTTTTCCGATGAGGATTACACAACTTCGATCAAATCCATCGAAGAGGCGATCAAAAGGGCCGAAACCGCGTCACGACAATCCGATGACTCCGCAAGACAACAATTACAATTGGACATCAGCACCGGCACATCGGCGGTCAAGGAAATCGCGGAGATGAAAGAGGAACCACTGAGAAAACAAAGCTCAACATTGATTGGTATTAAATCGTTCTTCTCGGGGATTACTGGAAAAACTCCAGAACCAAGCAAGCCAATGATTGCAATCGCTGTTCCACAAATCCAGAAAACGAGCCCATCTCCGGTTGCCTCGTCTCCAAGAAGTCTCACCGAGACTCCACAAAGAGAGACTTTCTCGGAGTTGACTGAACAAGAGCTGGAACATATCCGAAAAGTGACTGAAATGGCTGCATCGGCTGGAGAAGCCTTTTCACCGCTTAATCTGCAAGGATTGGCTCTAACAAATAAAATGGAACCAGATGAACTTGAGCAAATCCAGAAAATCACCACAATGGTTGGTGAATATGAAAAGCCAAGCTTGAAAGCACAAGAAGAATTAGGACAAGAATTGAGCGCGCAAGAATTAGAGCACATCAGAAAAATCAACGAAATGGCGGCTATGGAGATGAATGAACCAGTGGTACAACCGAGGAAAACTTCCGGCTTTGGAATGATGTCATTCTTTGATTCAACAGTGAAACAAACTAAACAGGGAACATCGCTGTTCAAGGGTTTCTTTGAGCAACCAAAAGTTGTTGCGAAGACTGAATCGGAATTGGATCGAGTTTCTGAAAGTGTTGACTTGAAATCGACGGTGAAAGAGCCAGAATTGACAAGAGAAGAACTTGAGCACATTCAAAGAATTGCTGCCATGGCTGAAGAGACTCCGATTCCAATTCTGAAAGCACCGGAGCTAAGCGAAGCCGAACTTGAGCACATCAGAAGGATTACTGAAATGGCTGAAGAGGTTTCAATTCAACATTTCCAAGAACCAAAACAGCTGGAACTGACTCAAAAGGAACTGGAACATATTCAAAGAATCACTGCTATGGCTGAAGAGGTGCCGTACGGAGAACAGAGTCAGCAGTACAGGGAACCAGAGCTAACCCAAGAGGAACTTGACCATATTAGAAGAATTAGTGAAATGGCTGAAGATTTCCCGACTCAACAGTATCAAGTTTCAAAGCGTGCAGAACCAGAATTGACTCAAGAAGAGATTGATCACATTCAAAGAATAGCTGCAATGGCTGGAGAAGTACCACAACAGTACAAAGAACCCGAGCTAACTCAAGAGGAGATTGATCACATTCAAAGAATAGCTGCAATGGCTGGAGAAGTACCACAACAGTACAAAGAACCCGAGCTAACTCAAGAGGAGATTGATCACATTCAAAGAATAGCTGCAATGGCTGGAGAAGTATCGCTTCCTCGGTACAAAGCTGAGGTGAAACAAGAGGAGCTTGATCATATCCAGAAGATAACTGCTATCGATGAGCTAGCTAAACCACGAGAACAAGAACTAACCGAGGAAGAGCTTGAGCACATCAGAAGAATCACCGCAATGGCTGAAGAGATTCCAAGTTTCCAACAAAAACAAGTAAAAAGCCCAGAACTTACTCAAGAGGAGCTCGATCACATTCAAAGAATAGCTGCCATGGCTGAAGAAGTGCCAATTCAACAATACAAAGAATCAGAACTGACACAAGAGGAACTCGATTATATCCAGAGAATAGCTAAAGCTGAAGAGGTTCAACAATATAGAGAACCTGAGCTAAGCGAAGCTGAACTTGAGCATATTAGAAGAGCTGCAATGGTTGAAAGCTATCCATTGGAACAGCCAATTACCGAGAGTGAATCCATAGCCGACATCAAAGCCATTACTACTTCAGGCACGCATCTCATCACCGGACGGATCGAAAGTCAAGAGGCAATCGACGAGGGGAACTCATTAGGGCTCACGTTTGCCCCACCCACCATAAAAGAGCCGCTCACTAATGAGGGGGTCGCCAAAGAAACAGAAAGAAACGCTGAAGAAACGCCGCTTTTCGTCGAGACACCCGATTCAGCGAGATTCGAAAGATCGTTTTCGGATAGAAGTGGGGAAACGGAGGGTGCATCTGAAGGAACTGAAGGACCATCGGATGAAGAACATGAAGAGATCGACTATGATCGACAGTTAGCTGAACGAAGAGCTCAATTGCATGAGGAACAAATGTCGATGGAGAGAGAACGAGAAGAACAAGCAAGTTGGTGATTAGAAGATTTCATAAGTCTTTTGATCTATGATCGACAGTTAGCTAAGATCTGATAAGGATTCTAATTTTTAGTCTTTGAGTAAGTATTAGAAGTAGCTAGCTTTTTAAGTCTGTTAGTGTTTTTAATTTTAATTTTTAAGTCCAGGACTTGTGACTAGCTCAGATTTTAGACTTTCGATTTTAGATTTTAGAGATTTTGGATCAGATTTGAGAGAGCTGCTTTTAAGATTGCTTAGATCAGCTTGATTTTAGGAAGATAGAACTTGTCAACTATTTTAGATTCTAGCTTTAGATCTAGACTTACTTTTAGACCAGATATTGAGTCATAGTTAGACTTTTTGAGTGTTCTAGAAAGTTTAGAACTTGGAAAATTTAAAGCTTAATAACTTTAAGTAACTTTCACCTTTCAAATGACATTCTTGCCATCGGAATTCTTCATTAATTAACTGAAAACTGTGGATCGTATGTGCTAAAGTTTAGAGAAGATTCTTTAAATCAATAGCTTTATCTTAAAGTTTAAAGAAGACTCTTTAAATGAATAACTTTATCTTCAAGTTTAGAGCAAATTCTTTAAATCAATAGCTTTATCTTTATACAATCTTTTCAGCCGTATTATCAATTCCTTTAGCAATCGCTCGCCGAAGAAGAAAAAGTAGCGTAGTCGATTTCACGAATTTCCATCGAATGCCACTTCTTGATCTATCTAGATACTCAATTTTCCATTTTCACACAAAAACCCTTTAAAACTATAGCATCACTTTTAGTGCTCTATAGCTTTTCTAGTATTGTTGAATTAGTCAAAATATCTTCTTTCAGCTGAATATGACTCTCGGGAATCGCAATCGGATCGTCGTTCTTCTGCCATGTCACGACAATCCTCTGCATTCAGCATTAAATCGGTTTCCGAGATCATCCGTTCGCCACACGTGCATAATTGGTATGAGGAGCAGCTCTCGTTCATGAAAGTGAGTTGAATTGCTGCAAAAAATTGCTCAGAAATCGAAAGACAGAAATTGGTTTGGTGCACTGTCTTTTCCTTTTCCCATAACTGCTTTTGATAAAAGCATTATTCTGAGCATGACTTTGTGCTCAAATGGAAAAACATCATTTCTTTTGCATTTTTCTTCCATTTTTCTTCATTTTCCTCGTAACACTGATCGTTTCTGGAAGAAAATTGAAAATTTAAGTGCACTAGAAAGTACTTTTCCAAAGAGTACACCAGAAAGTACTTTTCCAAAGAGTACACCATTGTTTCATTCCAAAGAGTACACCGAAAGATCCTTTATTTCATTAAAATAATTCTTTCTCAATTAAATATTAGACTTATTAGGGGGGGGGGGGGGGGGGGGGGGGCCCCCCCCCTCTATTCGCTTCTTAAAAATCTCCCCCCCCTTTATATTCTTTTTTCTTTATTTAATTTTTTTATTTCTTCCTTTTTTTAATATTTTTATTATTTTTTTTTTTTTTTTCTTTTTTTTTTTTTTTTTTTTTAAAAATACCAAAAAAAAAAAAAAGAAAAAAAGAAAAAAAATCAAAAATTTTTTTTTTAAATTTTTTTTTTTTTTTTTTTTTTTTAAAAAAAAAAAAAAAAAATAATTTTATATTTTATTTTTTTTGTTGGAAAAAAAAAATTTAATTTTTTTTTTTTTTATTTTTTTTTTTTTTTTTTTTTGTTATATTTTTTTTTTTTGGGGGGGGGGGGGTTTTTTTTTTTTTTTTTTTTTTAATTTTTTTTAGAATTATTTTAAATAATTTTTTAAAAAAAAAAAAAATTTTTTTTTAAAAAAAAAAAAAAATTTTTTAAAATTTTTTTCCTTTCCGGCGCCGACTCATTCTCCCCAACCCAATATTTATACTTCCAGGAATCAATGGCTGATGAAGAGGCCGAATTGGCGGAAGACGATGTAACAGGTGAAATCTAAAATTTGAATCATTTTAAATGAAATGAATTAGTCAAAAAGATCAAATTAAATCTTAAATTCTAAAAAAGAAAACTAAAAATGGTAAAAAAAAGCAAAGAAATATAGAAAATAATATAGAACTATAGAAAATAAAGCTAAATTTAAGGAAAAAATTCATCCGAAAACCTTTATAAATGATACAAAAAGGATATTGAGTTCTAAAGTTGTACCCAAAGTTTTTCGCCGTCGGGAATTCATTTAAACTATTCATTTTATTAAGTTTATCAATGTGAAACTCATTTTTTTTCATTTCCAGAAGGCGAAGACAATGCCGACGTGCAAACGCCGACTCCAACGCAGGAAAGCCATGAAATTCATCCAATTCAAGAAATTCAAGGTTGGTTCTCATAACAAAACAATCTCTTTCTTTTCCTTCTTTCTTTTTCTTTTCTTTTTTTACTCTAAAAAAATCCCTTTCTTCAATCGATGCCCGGCTGTGAAAATTTGTGATTTTTTTTTTCTTACGACTTCGACCCTTTTCTCATAGGTAACCCGATTTTGAAGGCGAGCAAATTTGGGAGTGAAAAATTTCTGGAAAAAGAGCAAAAACGGGGGTTTGTATACTCTAATGAAATCACCTCAAAATAGGGAAATGTCATTTTTCAGTGAAAATCATCTGCGAATTCACTAAAACTTTAGATTTTCATTGTAACTATTTAATTAAAACTAATCAACTGAAATCTATTAAACTTTAAGCTACTCAACTTACTATTAAACTTAAAGCTATTCAACTTCAGGCTATTCAACTTTAAGCTATTCAACTTTAAGCTATTCAACTTACTATTAAACTTAAAGCCATTAAACTTAAAGCTAATCAACTTAAAGCTAATCAACTTGAAGCTTTTCAACTTACTATTAAAATTAAAGCCATTCAACTTGAAGCTTTTCAACTTGAAGCTTTTCAACTTTAAGCTATTCAACTTTCTATTAAACTTAAAGCCATTCAACTTAAAGCTATTGAACTTAAAGCCATTGAACTTAAAGCTATTCAACTTGAAGCTTTTCAACTTGAAGCTTTTCAACTTAAAGCTACTCAACTTACTATTAAACTTAAAGCTATTCAATCAAAAGCCTAAAACCACTATATTTATATTTGTAATTATAATTTATAAAATGTTTTATAAGTAATAAAATATTTAAAGTAATATCTTTAAATCCTAAATTTCTTTCTAAAAGTCTCGTTTTTTTGTACATTACATTTCTTTTATTCTTTTTTTTAAGATTCGTAGAAGGGTGGTGATCAGATTTCTCATTTTCTTTCTTCTCCTCTTTTTCTTTCTCTTTCTCTTTCTCTTGCTCTTGCTCTTGCTCTTTCTTTTTCTTTTTCTTCCATTTTTGGTATCATTTATTCTATTTTTCGTCTCATTTTCTCACGCGTTTACTAAAAAAAAATTCAAAAAAAAGAACAATAAAATAGATGTTTTAAATTGTTTCAAATTTGATTTGCCATTTTTTTCGAAAGTTTTTGGTTCTGAAATTTCACACTTCCGTTCTCGCTCACCTTTTCTTGCGCTCGATTTGTCAAAAACCAATTTTCTGCCAAAATTTCAAAGTCACGAAAGTCCATTATCTATTTTTAATAAGAAATTAAAAAAATGTAACGTTTGATAGCTCTGGAAAAGCGATTATGAGATAAGGAAAAGACGTTGATTGCTAGAATTAGATGTACTATCATAATTCTCTCATTTTTTGCCATTTTTCACGCTTTTCTCTGCTACTTTTTTTGCCATTATGCAGAAAACTTAAATATTCATTTTTTAGCTTTATCCAAATCTAATTTAGCTTTGTTTTTCGTTGTTTTACTCAAAACTTTAAACAAGCTTGCTGTAAAAGCTGAAGATTTTGTTGGAAAAATACCGGAATATCGATCTACAAAGTCTCCGTATTTCTGTAGAGTTTCTATAGAAAGTAGAAATTTCTGAGCTTAACTAAACTTTTTTTCAAATCTAACCTGTACAAATAAGTTTCAAGTACAATTTCAAATATAAATCATAAGGGTTAAGCAATCAAATTCATTAGCTAAACTAGTTTTCTTTTGTCTAGAGCTGATTTTTTGTAAATGAATCAATCTTACAACACTTTCAAGATCAGAATAATTCAATCCTACAACTCGTTCTTCTTCAGGCCATTCCTAAGCTCACTAGTTGAGATAAAGAATGGCTTTCTTATTGCCTTTAAAAAATCTCAAGTTTGTCTTTTTTCTCAAGCCTTCCAAAAAATGAGTTGTTGAAGAGATTGAGTACCTAGTAGCTAGTAGAAGAAAAAGAAGAGAAAAAGAGAAAAGCCCTATGGGGATAAATAGGCAAAGAGAGCTCTTTCACCCTCAATCGAGCCGATGGGCACTTATTGGTTTCAGTTGGCCATCGGGGCACGTGGAGACTAGGGAATGCAAGAGAAAGAAGCTGAGGTGGGGCAGGGATGAGAAGAAGGGCCCAGGGGGACCCTCAGAGTCCCATCGATCCCCAGCTTCTCCCCTGTCCCCTTTCTTTCCCCTCTTCTACCCCTTCTACACTCTTTTTCTCAGTCTTCAATGTTTCGATTCTCTTCCTTTCCCCTTTTCCCTTCTTCACCTCTCCTTTTGCTTTTCACATTCAACCAACAGCCACTACTCTCCCTTTTTCTTCTCCCATTAGAATACAGATGCACAATTTAGAGATTTTTTTTTGTTTATTTACTTCTTTGTTCAATTTCTTTATCAATTTCTTTGTCAATTTCTCTTTAGTATTTTTCTAATGACTTTTAGAAGTCAGGATTTAATTTTGTACTTTTTAAAGCGCATCGAAGCACAATTTCATTGAAAATCCATTCAAATACATTATCATTTTACGTGTTTTTATGTTTGTTTCTAAAACTTAAACTTTTTGGGATATAGCGCAAATGATACAAGCAAATTTTATAGGAATATAATGCAAATGACATATGGGTTCTTTTAATGGAAGTATAACGCAAAAGTACCGAATGATTTTTAGTATCAACTCAAGTTTTTGCAAACCTTTCTTATTCATTTTGCAGAAAGTTCTCGATAACTTTGAACTTGGTTTTTAAAAGGAGATTCAGGGCTATCGAATGAATATAGGTTCCGATATGGTTTCAATTTGGTTCTGATACGGTTCCAATATGGTTCCAATATGGTTCCAATATGGTTCCAATATGGTTCGGATACGGTTCCAATGTGGTTCCAATATGGTTCCGATATGGTTCGGATACGGTTCCAATACGGTTCCAATATGGTTCCAATATGGTTCCAATATGGTTCCAATATGGCTCCAATATGGTTCGGATACGGTTCCAATGTGGTTCCAATATGGTTCCGATATGTTTCGGATACGGTTCCAATATGGTCCAATATGGTTCCAATATGGTTCCGATATGGTTCCAATATGGTTCCAATATGGTCCAATATGGGTCCAATATAGAAATTTATCTTTATCTTTTATCAATAATTTACAGAAAATTATCAGTAAAATAGTTAACGATTATGCGATTGTACGCTCAAAATGCAATTGTCGCCAATGTGTTAAATTGAAATTGCTACTAAGATAGCCTAAGCCTAGCCTAAGCCAATATTTAAAGCTTTTAAAACTAAATCTTAACAACTTTTGCACAAACAATCTTAATAAAAGCTTTGAAAACCATTTTCCTCACTTTTTAGCTTTTATGCTTTGATTTTGAAAGCTGAATACACTTTTCAACTAAATAAAAAAGCTTTTGCTCTCTTTTGAAAAACTTTTAAACATTATAAAGTTAATTATAAGTTTTTCTAATTCATTTCTGTTTCAGGAAAAATATTTGAAAGTCTTCCCTTGTTCCCCCAATTATTTTCTTTTTTTCTCTCTCTGAACGGGGCTCCATTTTTCAGTAATTTCTTCTTTTTCATTTCATTTCTATTCCAGAGATGGGAATTTTGTTGCCATTTTGAAAACTGTTGTTTTTTGACTTTTGTTTTCAATTTTATAAAGTATAGATAAATTTTAATTGAAATTATTAATCGATAATTCTAAAAAACAGCTGCTTGGCAAAGCTAATGCTAATGCTAGAGCTAATGCTAGAGCTAATGCTAGAGCTAATGCTAGAGCTAATGCTAGAGCTAATGCTAGAGCTAATGCTAGAGCTAATGCTAGAGCTAATGCTAGAGCTAATGCTAGAGCTAATGCTAGAGCTAATGCTAGAGCTAATGCTAGAGCTAATGCTTACTAGTGAAAAATTCGTCTTTACTTGCTAGCAAACATTGACTTAAACTAGTTTTATTCAAAATTTAAACCAAATCCTTTTCAAATTTGTACTTAACTTGTTAAATGCTGATCAGTAAATGCAGTAAATGCAAATTTCTTTTTTGTTTAAGTGACTGATAGATTTCTCATCTACTTAATCTGTAATTTTCAGACCAATCATCGGCGGGTCTTCTGACCGGATCCTCCTTTGTGGGATCCGGGCAGGGAATGTTTGGAAGAAAAAGTGATGGAGGAAAGACACAATCAAGTGGAGGATTCGGATTTGGAAAGCTCGGAGCACTCGGTGGATTGGCGAGCAGTGCGATTGGAAAGGTTGGAGTAAGAGTCAAAAAATTCATTCATTTTTCGTTGAAGCTGAATCTAATTATGGTAATATTATATCTTAAGAACCAGAAATTCGACTTATCATAGCTCGTACTCCTGTCTCTGAACATCCGAACATGTCATCCGAACTCGTACTCCTGTCTTGCGTAGTTTAGATCCAGTTTTTTTAAAATGTTTTCTAAAATAACTCATTTACCTTTGTAGATTGCTAGTTTTAACTTTAAAACAATCATAAATTAGAATATTTTTTAAAGTTCTTTTAATAGAAAGTTGAAATGTAGCTCAAGAGATTCAAGAGTTCAAGAGTTGTGAATTTTCGAACTAAATTTTTAGCTAATCTAGCTTATCAACTCAAATTCTGCTAATTGATATCTAAATTCAAACAACATGTACCGTACTTTCTCTAATAGTAGTGCCTAATCAAATTTATATAATAAAGAGTTGAAGCTCAGTTTTGAGATAATTAGAATGGATAGCTAATGCCGTATTCCTTGCATCCCGCCAAGCCAAATTGGCGACTATTTTGTGGTTTCCAAGTTTTCTCAGAAGCTCAACACTCAAATCCCCCAAAAGATCTCATCGTCAGCTACATTTTCCGACCCCACATCGATAGGTTCTGATAAGCGGTTCTCGAGATTTCGAGCCATTTAGGCAACTCTCAGGGTGCACTACTATTAGAGAGAATACGATAAACTAGATAAAGCTAGATGTAAAGATCACTAGTCATTGAAAGTTGACAAACTTTAGAAAACGCATTAGCCTTTAGAGTGATACTAGTTAGAGACTAGACGAACAAATTGATAGTATCTTTTAATACCTGATAAATTATTGATATCATCAGCTACATTTTCGGACCCATTTTCCGATGGAGCCGAGTTGGCGACGATTTTACGGTTTCCAAGCTTTAGCAGAAGCTCAACACTCTAATCCCCCACAAGATCTCATCGTTAGCTACATTTTCCGCCCGCACATCGATAGGTCCTGATAAGCGGTTCTCGAGATTTCGAGCAATTTAGGCGACGCTCATGGTGCACTACTATTAGAGAGAGTCCGGTAATGTAGATGAATAAAGTGTTTGGCTAAAAAACTTAAGTCTATTTAAGTTCGGTTCTGTTCAGCCGATTTCTTTCTAAAGCTTTTCTATCGAATTTCATGAAAAACTAGTTTTTACACTCGAATTTACTTTGAAAAGAACATAAATTGTCTTAAAAAGATAGAAAAATGAATATGTATAAAATACGGTATCAAAATTTTTAGGCAAAAGCAGCCAGTGAACAGCTACAAGCAGTGGCGAAAGATGCGGTGGCGGATATTTCCCAACCAGCTCCTGCACATCGAACCCCATCACCACAGGTTAGTAAAGAATGAGAGAAGATGAGAATTTACATGTTTTCTACTTTTCCATTCAATAATTTTTATTCTTTTCTTTCTTTCTATTCTTTATATTCTCTATTTATCCATATTTTTCTTTTTATTATCTATTGAATATCTTTTTAATATGTTTATTGTTTTATTGTTCTATTGACTTTCTTTTTTTACTCTCTTCGAAACAAAATTCTCTCATAAACCTATTCAAAAACTCTTTTCTACACAAATTTTCTTTTCTTTACTTTATTTAACTTTAAATTAACTTTACCGGCATTTTCCTTAAGATTACTCCCTGAAAATTTCGTCAAATTTTAATGCCAGAACTGATTTCACAAAGATCTCAGTAAACTTTTCAGAATTTCTTGAAGAATTTTCGAAACTCTTGACATTCCCAAAACTCTTTACACAAATCCTCACTCAAAAGTGTTGGATTTAAAGATGAAGTTATCAGTGATTTCTTAAAGCTGATTCAGTTTTATTTCAACTGATCTAACCTTTTTCAAAACCAAAAAAAACCTATCAATTTCCTAGCAACATTTTTTTAAAAAGTTCAATGCTGAATTCTGTTGTAAAACCTCAGAAACAGTGACACAAATTTCTCTCTTTTAAAAGTTTTTAACTCAAATGAAGCCATTGATGATTTCTTTTAAAGCTTTCTTTTGTTTCAAAACGATTCCAACTTTCTCAAGACAAATACATTTAAATCTATTGATATTTTTCGTTTACGTCATTGAATTTTTGTTGATGATATTGTTGATGTCGATTGTTTGTTGATGAGCTATACTTTAATGAATAAAGGATAGCTCATCATTTGAGCTATACTTTAATGAAGTACCGTATTTACTCTATTAGTGGGGTCCCCCACTATTTTTTCAATCCCCTTCCAGACGACCCCACTATTAGAGAGGACCCCACTATTAGAGAAATTTAAAAGAACATAAAACCAAAGTTTTAAGTTGAAAAGATATCAATTTTTCTCCGAAATTCTTGAAAAAACAAGTTTGGCTTCATATTTTATTTAGCTTTAACCGTAACAAAACATTAACAAACAGTAAAAGAACTAATCCAAGAGATCAACAATTGATGTATCACTTTCGTTACCAATATTAGAGAGGACCCCACTATTTTTTCAACCCCCCTCCAGACGACCCCACTATTAGAGAGGACCCCACTAATAGAGTAAATACGGTATAGCTATCATTTGAACTACACTTTAATGAATAAAGTATAGCTCATCATTTGAGCTAGACTTTAATGAATAAAGTATAGCTATCATTTGAGCTACACTTTATCCATTAAACTTTTCAAACATTGCTTTAATTTCTATTTCTTCTCTGATTTCTTTAAAAGACAAATCCTTAAATTTCGAAATGTTTTCTTCTTCCTTTTTTTTCAAATTATTGACCAAATTCAAGTCTATTATAAAAATGATGAGCTTTTAAATCATTGATAATCATTATCAGCTTGACAAATCATTTTTTAAATCGTTTACCTTTTCATTTAAAACAATACAAATTCTTAAAAGAAACTATAAATATAAAATTTGTGGTTTAAATCGCTAGAATCATTCTAGAAATAGCTAGAATCATTCTAGAAATAGCTAGAATCATTCTAGAAATAGCTAGAATAATTCTAGCTAAAATTTTAGCCTTAAAACTTCAATAACTTTTATATCCTTTTAGTTTTTCTTTGTTTCTTTATAAATGTTGATACTAAATATTAGATTGGAAAGAAATAATACGATTCTACAAGTTTATACTGATTGGCAGATCCATATTGTTATCATATTGGCAGATCAGTTGGAAAGAAAGTTCTCGGAAAAAGTTTGCACGGGTTTTTGCAGTTTGTTTGCAAGTTTGCACGGGCAAAAACAACCCCATATATCTCAAAAAACAAACGATATATCTCAAAAAAACAACCCATAAATTCTTCTCAGTTCTTTTTGATAAACTTGACGATATTTCAAAAAGCTTTTGACAAAAAAATCAGAGCTTCAGGCTAATCGTTCCTAGGTATAAACGGATGTGGGCTAGAATTTGGGTTAAGTTAAAGAGAGTGGATCCCTTTTGATATCTCTGATCTTTGATATTCTCTAACACCCCGACAACCCAACTCAACTCCTCCAACGTATTAGAGGGGAGTCCCTGTGAAAGCTATACTGACCGACCTGTACTGCAGTTGCATAGACCCGGAAGATATGTATCTTTATTTACAGTAGTACGATAAGACGAATAGATTACAAATAAGTGTAAGGGGAAAGGGGGACTCCAAATGAGAGTCTCACTTGTTCTTCTAGGCAATTTGGGTTAAGGGCAATCCCAAGGACCGCCCCTTCTCGGCAACAAAACGGATAAGCACAGGGGAGGACACATTTGCATAAAAATAGACAAATCATTCAATAATAACAATAGTAACTAAAATATCAGTTTGACTCGGAGCTGACAAGGCAAGAAATAAGAGATTTCTTCAGCTGAAGTGAGTTGGTCACTTTTTAAGTGACGAGTCTTTAGACAGGTTTTCAATGGGTTAATGAATAGGCAATGTCCCATTCACAGTCCCATTCACAAACCTAAAATCAAGCACTTAAAATAGGGAAATTTTTGATTAAGAGAGAGTCCAATAGTCTCGAAATCTTTAAATTATCTGTAGATGATGTTGATCTTGAAGCTCTAGTGGATCTTTGACGTTATCTGTGCTACCCATATATTATATTAAACCATTGAATTCTTAGTTTTAGAAATTCCAGTCACATCCAATAAGTTTGTGTATAACTCTTTTCCAATAAGAACTGCCAAAATTTGGAATCGACTCCCCAGAGTCGATTCCAAATTCTGAGAGAGTCCAATAGTCTCGAAACCTTTAAATTATCTGTAGATGATGTCTAGCTAGCTGTCTAGCTAGCTGTCTAGCAGTCTCGAAGCTCTAGTGGATCCTTGACGTTATATGTGCTACCCATATATTATATTAAATATATCGTGTTGCTTTTTATCGGCCCTTTTCGTGTTATGCGTAATGAATTCATGTGATTTAAATCTTAAATCTAGCGCACTTTATCTCAGTTTCTGAATAAAGTATCTATTTTTTTTTTTTTTTTTTTTTTTTTTTTTTTTTTTTTTCTTTTTTTTTTTTTTTTTTTTTTTTTTTTTTTTTTTTTTTTCTTTTTTTTATATATATATATTAAGGCAAATCTAATGCTTTAACTTTTTAGAATAATCTATTTTAGCAAACACTTAGTGTCAAGAAGATGACACTAAAAAATGATTTTTTGAAATACAGCTTCTTTGTAAAGAAATTTGTTGGCCAAAAATAGAGATTGCATATTTATTCGACACAAATAATGAATTACAACACAACGGAGGAGATTTTTACCCCTAATTACCCCTATTGCCTAAATGTTGTTAGGAAAAAAACCCATAATAATGGGAAAAAGAACCAATCTTTCTAGCCGCTGGGATCGAACCCTTAACTAGGAGACTAGGAGACAAGACTCCTATCCGGTTGGCTAGGAGTCTTGTCTCCTAGTTGGGGGGTGAAGGGTTCGATCCCAGCGGCTAGAAAGATTGGTTCTTTTTCCCATTATTATGGGTTTTTTATAGATTATAGAGCGTATTGCTTATTTATGCTAGCTTTACCTCATAAGAAATCGCTTTTCTCGTCCAAAAACTGAGCTGAATTTTTGGCTCGAAAATAATAATGTTTCAAAAATCTCTAAAATTTTAAGAGAAAACTGCACTCATCTTTTTACGAGTAATTTCTTGGAGTCGATAATTGGAGACGACTTGTAAATAATTGAAGAAAATGCTCTCGAATTGGTGGATTCGTTTTTAAGAAATTCAAGTCAAACTTTTTTCGAGAACTTTCTTTCCAACTTAATAGTAAGCTTGGTCTATCTATCAAATAGATTGGATCGGATAAAACCTAGAACCTAGCTTATATTAGGTTCACTGATAAAAAACCTATATTGCTGTCAATAGATGAAAGATAAAGCGCAAAAAGTTTGGTATATAGCCGAATTTTCAGAAAAATCTGTTCAGTCTAATTCTCTCTAATAGTAGTGCACCCTGAGCGTCGCCTAAATTGCTCGAAATCTCGAGAACCGCTTATCAGAACCTATCGATGTGCGGTCGGAAAATGTAGCTGATGATATCAATAATTTATCAGGTATTAAAAGATACTATCAATTTGTTCGTCTAGTCTCTAACTAGTGTCACTCTAAAGGCTAATGCATTTTCTGAGAAAACTTGGAAACCGTAAAATAGTCGCCAACTCGGCTTGGCGGGATGCAAGGAATACGGCATTAGCCATCCATTCTAATTATCTCAAAACTGAGCAGTAATTATCTAATTATCTAATAGTAAGCTTGGTTTAACGCTAAGTCTACCAAAAAGATTGGATTGGATAAAACCTAGAATCATACCGTATTCTCTCTAATAGTAGTGCACCAAAAGCTTTGCCAAAATTCCTCGAAATCTCGAGAACCGCTTATCAGAACCTATCGATCAGAAAATGTAGCTGACGATAAAATGTGCGGGCGCAAAATGTAGCTAACGATGAGATCTTGTGGGGATTAGAGTGTTGAGCTTCTGCAAAAGATTGGAAACCGTAAAATAGTCGTCAACTCGGCTCGGCGGGGTGCACTACTATTAGAGAGAATTAGACTGAACAGATTTTTCTGAAAATTCGGCTATATACCAAACTTTTTGGGCTCTATCTTTTATCTATTGACAGCAATATAGGTTTCTGTGAACTAAATTGCGTAAATTGACCAATAAATTGCACCTTTTTTGACTACCCGACTTCGCGTGCCCATAAAAAAACCATAGACAAAATATTTTCATAAGATTTGAATGTTATGTTCTAGAAAAATTGTAGGCCTTTTTTAATGAAGCCAATTGTAGGTCAATTGATGAATTTGTCATATATAAACACTAGTAGAAAAAAAGCGTGTCTGAGAGTTGATTTTGACGAATTGATTTCGACGAACGAATTTAATCGACTGAGCCAATCAAATAGTTAGTGTAGTCGGAGAGTAAAACAGAGTGATAGAACATAAAATCACTCCAATTTTTGCCCTTTGATCGTCTTGATTCCTCTTGATCAAACCATTTTCCGAAATGTACCCACTTTCAAAAGTTACCGTAATCTTATCTGTAGTTTAGATCCAGTCTACTATTGTATTCTTAAATATTCTTATTGAATTCTTAAACATTCTTATTGTATTCTTAAACATTCTTATTGAATTCTTATTGAAAAACCAAAGCGAATAAAATTACGGTTGTTTTAGAAAGATTAGCATCTATTCTTTCCCCAAATTCGATGACTTTTGGCATAGTAAAGTTGAAGGAATGGATGAAATCTCTCAGCCCATCACCCTTCCGAGTCTCGGGCACAATTTTTCGAGTTCTCCCGGGAATTTTCACTCATTTGCATTTTTTTTCTTTTCCCATCTCTTTTTCTTTCTTCTTTTCACGTCATTTCTATCACTTTGTTCTTTTTGATTTCTCATCTAAAATTTTTCATCTTCATCTTCATTTATTGAATTTTTTTTGGTATATATTCTAGAATTTGAACGAACGTCCGATTGGCAATCTAACTTTAAGCTCAAATTTCTTGGTGTTCAGCTGTTCAATTGAAATGCTTTTTCCCCCAATCGATAGAGAAAGATTTAACGCATCCAATGATACCAAGAATATTTAATTTGAACAGCTTAACACCAAGAAATTTGAGCTTCAAGTTAGATTTCTTGGTGTTGGTTTGTTCAATTTAGATATTCTTGATATCATTAGATGCGCCAAGGCTTTCTCTGTCGATTTCATGCAAAACTATTGAAATTGAACAGTCCAACACTAAGATATTTGAGCTTAAAGTTAGATTGTCAATGGCGAAGGGGCAGGCCGACCTTTTATACGCGCCCCGCCCATTTCACAATTGCTTAACTTTAAGCTCAAATATCTTGATGTTGGGCTGTCCAATTTAAATAGTTTTTGTACGAATCGATAGAGAAAGGTTTAACGCATCCAATGATACCAAGAATATTTAATTTGAACAGCTTAACACCAAGAAATTTGAGCTCAAAGTTAGATTGCCAATCGGGCGCGTATCAAATTTCCCACAAGCATTTTAAATTGCTTAAATTTCAGTAATTCGATAGAACTTTTGAATAACTTTAAATCAAGGTAGACTCTGAAATCTGGTCGAACTTACATATGGTGTTTGCCTTTGTTCGACCTTCTCGAGCACACTCTGGATATGAACTCTTTCCGCGTCGGTGAGATCGCTCATTTCGGGGATCACCGAGTGTCCGATAGCTGATGAGCTTCTGAAATCGTTTTTTTTGAATAAAAACAAAAACATCTGACTAATTGTAAGCTAGAATTTGAACGAAGTCAACAAATTGTACCTCCTCGAAGTGGTCGGTGATCCTCTTTGTGATCCTCCATCACTTTATCACTTTGTTCTCATCTAAAATTTTTCATTTTCATCTTCATCTTCATTTATTGAATTTTGAATTAAATTTCTTTATATTTGAGTATTTAACTTTGATTCTTTACTAAAATGATACTTCACTTGACAAGAATTGTTTTTGGGGAATGGCTTTCAATCTGCTTACAAGCGAATCCCAACTGGGTAAGGTTTTCTCATTGAAGGAAGCTTTATTTGCTCATTGAAGCTCATTAAAGCTCATTGAAGGAAGTAATAAAGGTATCTTTTTACTTTTAAAGGTCAAGTTCTTGTAAAAGTTCTTTTATTTCAAAGATACTTGACTTTTTGTCGTCAAAAAAAGGGATTACTTTGCGCCAAATTTTTTGTGCAACTCGCAAAACTCTTCTAAGTGAGCTAATCTTTATGATTTTGGTTTCATTTTGTTGCACTTATTGAGATCTAAAAAATGACAATAAAATCATAAAGATTGACCCATTTAGAAAAAAGTTATGACGAGTTGTGCAAAAGATCCAGTTGCTCAGAAAAATTTAGCGTAAACCCACCTTTTTTGACGATAAAAAAGTAAAGTATCTTTAAAAATACAAGAATTTTTATGTAACTTAACCTTGAAGAGAAGAAAAAGATATCATTATTACTTGCAAATAAAGCTTCTTTCAATGAGAAAACGTTACTTAGTTGGCATTCCCTTGTAAGCAGAGGGAAAGATAAACTTTTACAAGAACTTGACCTTTAAAAGTAAAAAGATACCTTTATTACTTCCTTCAATGAGCTTTAATGAGCAAATAAAGCTTCCATCAATGATAAAACCTTACCCAGTAGGCATTCCCTTATAAGCAGATTGAAAGATAAACGGGGAAAAGCTGTAGAAAGTTTTGACCTCAAAAATTTGCATTAAATTTTTTTTGCCACAAGAAAACTCATCAGATTCAACAAAAAAACCTTTACAAATACCAAATGAAAAGTGAGAAATCAATTTCTTCAAATTAACTTGATAATTAGACAACAATTTTGCCTGTCCTCTGTCTGACTTTGAGCTTATCTAAAGTAAATTTTAATGCAAGATCTTGATTGACTTTCGGTGCCATAATTACCCTTTGAGCATTTCCATTTCAGCATTGCTTCATTTCTGGGGTAGGCTAGGTTTCCGCAACTTTTTTGCGCAACAGGGTTATTTGCGCAACTGGATCTTTTGCGCAACTCGTCATAACTTTCTTCTAAATGGGCCAATCTTTATAATTTTATTGTCATTTTGTAGATCTCAATAAGTGCAACAAAATGAAACCAAAATCATAAAGAGTGACCGGCTTAGAAAAAAGTTATGGCGAGTTGCGTAAAAAAAAATTGCGGAAACTAGCCTACTCCTCATTTCTTTTTCTCTATACTCAACTGTTTCCCTCTGTTCTAAAAAAATTTCCTTATTATTTTAAATTGCTAATTTTCCTCAATTATCTTTCAAATGTTATTTTCATTTATATATTAGGTTGATGCAAAAGTCTTTTTCATTTTTTTCGTCTGCCGTTTCAAGCCAACAAATGCACCAATTAAACTACGGTTGATTTCATTAGAAAAACCAATTATTTTTCTGCAAAATAACATTAAAACGGGTTTAAAAATATTTAATGCCTGGATTTTCTTGAGAGTATGAAGTCGGGTAGTCAAAAAGGGCTAACTCGATGATGCGGTTTAGGCTCAGGCTCAGGCTCAGGCTAAGCCTCAGCCTAAGCCTGAGCCTGAGCCTGAGCGGTTTAGACACCTTAGCTAAAGAAAACCTATCTTCGTGTCAATAGATAAAAGATAGAGAAAAAAAACGTTTGATATTTCGCCAAAATTTCAGAGAAATTCATTCAGCCAATTTTTCCGTAGAGTTTTTTATAGATTTTTACGAAAAAGGCGTTTTTCACTCTCGAATTTGCTTGAAAGTGAACCGAAATTCATTTAAAAAGATGCAAATTGAACAAAAAAACACTTTTTTTATAGAGCAAACTATAGATTAATTCGTGAATTTGTTACTTTTTAACAGAAGTACGAAAAAAATGGAAAAGACTTTTGCATCAACCTAATATATTGGGTTGTCCAGTTATGAATGCGCGTTTTTACTATTTTGTAAATTTCTCAAGATATCGAACAGATGTATATGAGTGTTATATATCATTCGAAAGCTGAAAATCTCCTCTACATTTTGGAATCAAAAAAGTTTTTGAATTCATTCAACTTTTTAGGAAATTGACTGCACAAAGGGAGAGGTCGTTTTCGAAAAAACCCATTCCAGCTTAGCTATTCCTCAAGTTTTACGGTGTAAAATAATCGCCCAGAAAAGAACAGAAGAGTAAAGATGCTCTGAAATTGTTATATTTTTAAAAAGTTGTATTGATATATCTATTGGTCAAACATCAAACCGTTAACTCAATTTGAGCGGAGCCAAAACCTGATCCAAAGGCACCCTTACATTTTTTGGCCACCTCTTCTTCTGTGCAGTCGATTCGCCCAAAAGCTGGGCAAATTCAAAAACTTTTTATATCAAAATGTAGAGGAGATCTTCAGCTTTCGAATAATACTCATATATATCTTTTTCTTGATTTCGGTATCTTGAGGAATTTCCCAAATAGCAAAAAACGCGCATTCATAACTGGACAACCCAATAGTTAGAAGCTTTATTTGATACCAAATACAGCATGCGGCAGGATTATTGAAATCATTATCTTTTAAGAATAGAAACCGATAAAAGAGAAATCACCTTAAAAAATTTAACAATAGATTTTTAAAGATATAAGGTAACTACTTTCTTTTAAAAAGATCTCTATGGGCAGAAATGCAAGTCTAGTGACATTTGGATGGTAAACGGGATCGAGCTTTATCACATTGCGATTGACAATCCAACTTTGAGCTCAAACTTCTTGGTGTTGGGTTGTTCAATTTGAATTTTCTTGGTATCATTAGATGCGCCAAGTCTTTTTCTGTCGATTGCTACAAAAACTATTGAAATTGAATAGCTCAACACCAATAAATTTGAGCTTAAAGTTAGATTGCCAATGGCAAAGAGGTGGAGATCGACCTTTTATACGCGCCCTCCCCTTTTTGTCAGTGGCCATCCAACTCTGAGTTCAAATATCTTGGTGTTGATTTGTTCAATTTGAATTTTCTTGGTATCATTCGATGCGCTAAATCTTTCTCTATCGATTCGTACAAAAACTATTTAAATTGAACAGCCCAACACAAAGAAATTTGAGCTCAAAGTTCAACGCTTGAGCTCATTTTATTCATTGATTGAATATCTTTCTTTTAGAATTCTTTTGAACGTTTAATCTGTCTCTAAAACGATTGACAATCCAACTTTGAGCTCAAACTTCTTGGTGTTGGGTTGTTCAATTTGAATTTTCTTGGTATCATTAGATGCGTCAAGTCTTTTTCTGTCGATTGGTACAAAAACGATTTAAATTGGATAGCCCAACCTCAAGATATTTGAGCTTAAAGTTAGATTGCCAATTTGATTCTTTACATTGATTTCTAATCACTTTTCCTTACGTTTGGCCAACATTACTTGACTGTAAGTATCATTGGGTTGGGTTAAGTTGAAAACCCAAAGTTCTTATCTTAACACTATTGGTACTCATAGTCATAGTCATTGGTCATTCTTGGTTCTAAAACTATAACCTAAATCCAGTTTATTAGAATTGTTTTAAAGTGACAAGTCTGCAGGAGAACCGGATCATCCCGAAATTGAAAGCTTTTGCTTTAAACCTTTTGAAAACTCAGTTGGACAAGGGTAATTTAGTCGGAAGATCAGGGAAAAGAATTTAGTCGGAAAAGATTTGCTTCAATTGGATTAAGATCGGAATTTGAGGATGGCCAAAACTGTTTTAAAGTGACAAGTGTATAGGACAAGTGTATAGGACAAGTGTACAGGACAAGTGTACAGGACCGGACCCGTCTCGTACCGAAATTGAAAGCTTTTGAAAACTCAGTTGGACAAGGGTAATTTAGTCGGAAGAGATCATGGGTGATCAGGGGCGCGTATCAAATGTCCCAAAATCTTTTGAAGAGATTTCTTAAGCGAAATGATGCTGGAATGCGGTTTTGAGCATGTTTTTTTGCTTCACGAACATTTCAAACACTGAAATCAATTGGTTTAAGATCGGAATTTGAGGGTGACCACTAAAAATGATTAAATCAGGAAAATGCTGCTTGCGCCAGAGCTGCTTGCGCCAGAGCTGCTTGCGCCAGAGCTGCTTGCGCCAGAGCTGCTTGCGCCAGAGCTGCTTGCGCCAGAGCTGCTTGCGCCAGAGCTGCTTGCGCCAGAGCTGCTTGCGCCAGAGCTGCTTGCGCCAGAGCTGCTTGCGCCAGAGCTGCTTGCGCCAGAGCTGCTTGCGCCAGAGCTGCTTGCGCCAGAGCTGCTTGCGCCAGAGCTGCTTGCGCCAGAGCTGCTTGCGCCAGAGCTGCTTGCGCCAGAGCTGCTTACGCCAGAGCTGCTTACGCCAGAGCCTTTTTGAGCATAAGCATCAACTCCGAATCCAAAGCCATCCAAAGCCAAATCCAAAGCCAAATCCAAATCCTGTTGCCAAGGTGGTTTTTGGGTCACAGAGGATCTTTCTTAAGTATTTTGAGATTGATGGAACTAAAATTGATGCCCTGAGGCAGTTGCAAAAATTCTGCCACACCTTTTACTTTATCATAATCAAAAACCTTTTCAAATCTTAAATAACATTTCGTTATTGTTAATGAAACTGTTTACATAGATATGTTTTCAATTTCAACTCTTTTTATAAATCCTTTTTAAATCAACTTAAAGTCTTCAGTGAATATTTTTGCAATTTAAATTTAACTTGTTTTAGCTTTAACTAGCCTTTTTTTCTTTGAAAACCTAGATCAAAAGTGTATGCATGCAAAAGTATGCACTTTATTCTCACTTTTCCTTACCAATAGTCCCATCTTAGAGTTGATTTGGAAGATTTACACAAGTCAAGCTCACATTAAATGACTAATAGTTGACTAGTGATCAAATAAAAAATTTTCAATTTGTTTCAGAATTGCTGATCTCTTTGTCTTTGATTCAATTTCTTATTTTTCGTTTTTTTCCCAATCATTTATTGTTCTACAAACTGATTGTGAGCTTTTTTTGAACTGATTTATTTGTTTTTCTTTTTCTAACTTGTTTCATTTCTCCTTTGAGTCAGTTTTTGAGTAGTTTTCGGGTATTTGCTCATGGAAAGTCTCCATAATCTTTTTCAGAGACAATCTTTTTGGCTTTACCTAGAAGTCATTCTAGATTTTGGTCGTTCAATTTCAATTGATCAACTCTAGCAACGAATAGATACAATTTTTTAAGAATTAACAAAGGATTATACTTTAGAAAAATATCGTAAACTTGTACTGTAACCAGAACTCAACAAAATTACCGTAACCAGTTTCAATCTATTTACTTTTATATCTTTTAGCTTGCTTTTTAAATACAGCCCAAAAATAGATACCGTATTTTCTCTAATAGTAGTGCACCCCGCCGAGCCAAGTTGGCGACTATTTTACGGTTTCCAAGCTTTTGCAGAAGCTCAACACTAATCCCCCACAAGATCTCATCGTCAGCTACATTTTCCGACCCCACATCGATAGGTTCTGATAAGCGGTTCTCGAGATTTCGAGCAATTTAGATAAAGCTCGGGGTGCACTCCTTTAAGAGAGAATACGGTAAACTAGGTAAAGCTAGATGTAAGATCACTAGTCATTGAAAGTTGACAGACTTTAGAAGACGCATTAGCCTTTAGAGTGACACTAGTTAGAGACTAGACGAATAAATCGATAGTATCTTTTAATACCTGATAAATTATTGATATCATCAGTCTAATTCTCTCTAATAGTAGTGAACTCCGACGAGCCGAGTTGGTGACTATTTTACGGCTTCCAAGCTTTTGCAGAAGCTCAACACTAATCCCCCACAAGATCTCATCGTCAGCTACATTTTCCGACCCCACATCGATAGGTTCTGATAAGCGGTTCTCGAGATAAGGTTCTGATAAGCGGTTCTTCAAGCAATTTAGGCGACGCTCAGGGTGCACTACTATTAGAGAGAATACGGTGTATCAAGATAATCTTTCCAAAATCTTTAACAATTCTCTTTTTATTCTTACTATGCATTACTTGCAAAATTTTCTTCTTCTTTCAGGTATTGATGTTGAAATGAAATTTTTGATGTTGAAATGAGAGCCTAGATTGGCCAAAATTTCGTCAATTGTTCTGATTTTTCTGGATGAAAATCTTAAGTATGTCTCCTAGACCTTTGCCCATTATCTAATCGATTCAAGCTTTCAATTTTTTGGTATAGCTTTCCAAAGTTGAGAGTCGACTGTCGCTCGGCACATTTTTGGGATTTTGAAAGTTTCATTTTCATAAAAAGTCTTATTTTAATGCTTTAATGTTTTAATTATTAATATTTAATATGAAAAATTAATGTCTTTCAATTGTCTTTCAATTAATCATATTTATTTACAAAATTTAAAAGCGAAAAAATAAGATTCTCTTGTTCTTTAGTGACTGAATGCTCAATAAATCGTTTAAGAGAAAACAGTCCATATTAGATGCCTTTTAGTGACATTTTTGAAGAAGTTTTTGCGCTTAAACTGCGTAAAGAATGTGAAATTTTGTTTATTTACATTATAAATTCAATCTTAACGAGATTTTGACAAGAATGATCTCAAAAATCTCATAAATTAGTAGCGTGCCGAGCGACACTCGACTCTCAACTTTGGAAAGTTATATAAAAAAGTTGAAAGCTTAAATTGATTAGATGATGGGCAAAGTTCTAGAAGACAACCTTAAGATTTATCTCCAGAAAAATCAGAACGATCTAGACCAAACTAGACCAAATTTTGATCAATCTAGGCCTTTTGAAGTGTGGCGTTATAATTGTCGGCCACCCTTTACGATCCATTCAATAAAAGAAAGACAAACTAAGTTTTGTCACAGAAGTTTATCTCAGAAGTCTCAGATCAATCTAATAGAACACTCTTTAGCCCACCCAACCAACTCCATCGATGGCCGGTCCAATTCCACCCGGTATGGAGGATCTCTCGGCAGCCGAGCGAGAGCAGATCATGGCGGTGATGCGAGCGGCTGAAGGGGAAACAACATTCCAGCCACAAATCCCATCACAATCATCCACTTCAATGCAACCACCAAAACAAGTTTGTTCAGAGCTTTGACTATGTCTATGACTATGACAAAGAACTTTGACGCAGTCGTTTTTGAATAAGCCGACATACTGGGATGCTAAAGCGTACTTTAACATCACAAGCTATAAGTATAGCATAAAGTAATGGGATAACTTTTATTTTCCTACAGATCCACATGGTAAAAATGCTTAATTTATCTCTAAATACTAACTAGTATTTAGGGGAAATTTGGGTTAATGTTTATCTTAAAGAAAGAGATCGAGAAAAGAAAGAGATTAAGGATCGATTCTCATTAAAAGTTCGATTGATTTAGGCTCAACTTTTCGATAAATTTATTCAAAAGTTTCCTTTTAAATTTTGGGTTAATGAAAGTATAGAATTTATAGAAGTAACAAGTATAGAAGTCTTCATGAAAGAAACCGAATAAGGATCTATTCTCGTTAAAACTAGATTACTAGCAGGTAAATAAGTATAGAATTTATAGAAAGTCTTCATGAAAGAGACCGAATAAGGATCGATTCTCATTAAAGCTAGATTACTAGCAGATAGACAAGTATAGAGTTTATAGAAGTAACAAGTATAGAAGTCTTCATGAAAGAGACCGAATAAGGATCGATTCTCGTTAAAACTAGATTATTAGAAGGTAGACAAGTATAGAATTTATAGACGTAACAAGTATAGAAGTATATAGAAGTAAAGAATGAAAGAGTTCGTTAAAAGACTTTGAATAAATTTATCTAAAAGTTTAACCTAATTAAATCAAACTTTTTTAGCAAAAATTTCATTATATATATGTTGTGTCCGATTTAGATTGAACTTATCGCGGACGTCCGATTTAGATTACAGTCTATATCGGACGTCCGATTTAGATTGAATCTAAATCGGACGGAAATCTAAATCGGACACAACATATATATATATATGCCCGATTCAGTTGAATAGCGACAAAACAAAATCACAATAATTACCCGGGACACCACTCAAAACACACCCAAAAGATAAATAGATACCTCAAGAAAGAATCACAGAGCAGTCAAATGAATTGCCGAAATTGCGGCTTTAAATCTAGCCAAGGTGGAAAAATCACGAACATGAGAAGGTAAATTTTAATTTTAAATGTTCCAGAATTTAATAACTCGATTAAAAAAGAAACTGTGGGGGCTTTTAGAGGAAACGGAAGGTTGGCGTATGAGAAAAGGCCCCCTTCTGGCCTTGGAGGTGCCCCGTAGAGAGCCGAATTCAAAGAGATCAGAAAAAAGGGGGTCGGGATGAATGCCTTTAACAGTCAGACTTGAGCCAAGGCTAGATCCGTTTCAAGCTTGAAATCGGGTCACGGGATAAAGCCAGATTAGCCCAAGTCAAGCCATGAGCTAGATCCGGCTCGCCTGGTTTTGAATAATCAACACTTTGAGAACTTTTAATTATACCTAATCTATAAGAGCAGTATTTCAAAATAGACTTCTAACGAAAAAAAGCTGTCGGTCCTTTTTGCCGTTGGCAATTTAAGGCTTTTCTTAGCACCAACCCTTCAATTTTGACTATCATTCAATGCAGAATAACATTGCGCATCGAATAATACCAAAATCAACTCAAAATATAATATCCATGCAAAGTTGTTGGCTAAAAACCTAAACCCCGCCCATTATGGGCGAGACTTAACATTTTGCCTCATAGCTTTGCATGGATATTATGTTTTGAGTTGATTTTGGTATCATTCGACGCGCAATCCACATTATAGCCATGATATAGCTTGAAGATTTTGCTGAGTTTTCTTCTTTTTTAATTGATTGAGCGCTTCTGGACAAAGCTCTAGCGGATCTCCGAAAACAAATTCTCCTAAACAAAGATCCATTCATAAATTTTCGATTATCACTCAAATATGATGTAAAATGTTAGGGCATCTCCCGTCCAGTCTCCTCTCTTTCCCAGACTTCATCAATGCGTCCAACTACAGCAGAAATCGATCCACTTGAAGGATTGTCCGAAGAGGAAAAGGCGCACATCTTAAAGGTTTCTTATTGTTTCTAAATTTGACGATAAATTTAAACAAAATAAGTATATAACAAAATTCAAAGGACCATCAAAAAAAATGTGGCTAATTTAGGTGATGGGAGCTGCCGAGATCGAACAGTCGATATCACCGATTCCTCCGATTAAGCAATCCCAAAATATTGCTCCAAAATCACCGATGATCCCACCAATGGATGGTTTTGAAGGGTTGAGCGAAGGAGAGCAAAGGAAAATTTTAGGTTTGCTTTCAGAAAATGAAATTTTCAGCATAAAAGGATGCTTACCAAAAGCTGATTGCTCAGTAATAAAGGATAAAGAGACATGGGAAAGTTTCACCTTCATTTTCTCAGCCGTCTCTTCGCCGATTGCTTTGAAATTTTGTCTACAAGCAGAGAATGGTCATTTCTATTTGTAAGCAAAATTTCAGAACAATCGGCCAAGAGACGGCTGTGAAAATGAAGGTGGAATTAGGGTTGAGTTGGAATTTTTCCATGCCTGGTACCAATCAAGTACTTCATCCCAAAACAGTAGTTTATAGTTAGACGTGAGTTTATAGTTCTATCAACTATGCTTATCTATAGTTTTATTTTAAAATTTTAACCTAAACATATTTGATCCTTTAGCTAGACATATTTGAATAGATCTATTTGAATAGAGCTAAGATTTATCTGAAGTTTGTCTATCTGATTCAGTGATAGCTTTTAAATCTATTGTAACATGAAATATTAAAGTAAACATGTTTCCAACACTAAACTCGGATCAGATCTATAATGCAAAATGGAAAAGCTAACAAACAAGAGCTGGGCTGAGCTCTGCTGGGCTCTGGAATCGGCTCTGGGGTCAGCACTGGATTGGATTAGATCCGACCCTCCGAAGCCGATCCTATTTATTCTATTCAATAGAATTAGATTGAATAACAGGTCTTCTAGATTGAACTGATTTTCAGTCTTAAATTTATCTTACAGTTACCAAACTTTTAGACGTCATGAACCAAGCGGCAATGATGGACTCCTCAATGGCATCCACCTCATTCACCCCATCATCACAACCCTCTATCAGATCCCCGCAACCACCACAGCCAACCATCGATGGATTAGAAGGATTGACTGACGCTGAGCGGCAAAAGATTCTAGGTAAACCTTTTTGGTACACCAAATCCAAATTCATTTTCTAGAAGTGATGAATATGGCGGCAATGGATGAGTCGATGCCAGCGGTACTTGATCAGTGAAATTCTCTTGAAATTTCGAATTTTAGCCTCAACCAGTGTTCCTTCAAAAATCTCCCTCTTTCACACCAGCTCCAATTGTTGAAGAAGCATTTGATGGGTTGACAGATGAGGAAAGAAGGCGGATACAAGGTGAGAAAGGGATCTAGCGTATCCTTTTTTGAAAACTATCGTAACCTTGGATAAAACTAGACTATCGTTTTTGAGACGTATCATTTTTCAATCGAGTTGATTTAGAAGTGATGAATCTGGCGGCAATGGACGAGTCAATGACGTCATCACCATTTACTCAATCATCAACACTGATCAAAACAGATGAAAGATTGAGACCAGTCTCTCCATCATTGCCCTTGTCAACAATAGATATTCAAGGTAAAACTAAACCTGTTAGATTGTTCGATTGTTAGATTGTTAGATTGTTCGATTGTTCGATTGTTGTAGATCTTTTTAACTTCATTAAATTTAGGCTTAGAAAATCTACCGGATGAGGAGCGGCGTCGAATCTTGGCATTGATGGCTGAGGCGGTAGCTGATGAGCAAATTGCTTCAACATCGACATTTGAATCGACTTTTATAGAAAGAAAAATTCCATCAAAATCTGTTGAAAATCTTCAAGGATTTGCTAGAGAGTAAGTATAGAATTAAGAGATAAAGGAAACTTGTTTTAGCGTGGAAATGAGAAGAGAGTATGAGATTGAAGAGCCCATCTATGAAGAGCCGGTGTACGAGCTAAAACAAGGTCTGTATTGTTTTCTAAAAAGTAATTACCCTAATCCTGGGGTACCGTCCTGGGGTACTACACTAGAAACTCTTTGATATCTTGAACAGGATCAATTTCAGAATCAACAGATCAATATCAATCTCAAGAAGAGCCGAGAAGCTATGAGATCCCGGATCTCGACCTCTCCCATCTGCCACCAGCTGAACGAGAGCAAATCTTGGCGGTGATTCGAATGGCGCAAGGAGACGATCCAGCTATGGGTTTGGTGTACTTAGCACTAAACTTTACACGATATTCAGCTACCCGATCCACTCCATCAACAAGACCAACAATGCCCGAACCAGAGCTGCTGGCTGATCGACTTGAACGAGAACGGATCAACCTTCAACAAGCAGTCACTGTACATCCAAGAAGGGTTTGTGAACTGATCTAACAGTTAACTCAGCTTTTTTTTCAATTCCAAAATCTCATTCTTTCTTTTAGGTCTCCCGAGAGAACTCAACGATCATATCCGTCTCTTCCCGTGAATCCCTCTACGAGACATCTGACTCTGGATCATTCTATGAGAATCTCGCGAGAAATAGCAGTCGATCGGATAGCATGGCCGACAGTGGATTCACCACTCAATCGGGCAGTGTTCAGAGCGAATTGGGCAGGAAAGAAATCGAGTACAAGGTGAGGCTAACAATTAAATCGATACAACTTAGAAGCTTTAGATCTATATGTAAAATAAACTATGATTTAACTTCTCTTTATAGATTTCTTTTATTCTCTTTTATTAGCTTTGTCGTTGAACTTTTAAAGCGCACTTTCAGCACCAAGAATTGACGAGAACCGACTCAGCCGAGCAGCGAATTACGACAGCGGCAACGGAATTGAGGCATGGTCTTGAAGAGGCTGACTTCACGTTTGCCGATGATCGGTTCAAGATATCGGAACCGGAGACACAACAAGTCATCGAAGCGCTTGAAGATCCGAGATGGAAAGAGGTAAACAATAATTACAGTAAGGCCTTGGTGATCTAATGCCTACCCTAATCTCAACCCTGAACTGGTTGTCCAACTGGGTTCTAGGACCTGTAGCTTCGTTCAGCCTCAGGAAACTTTTTATGGGCTGGTGCCAGGCCAAGCCAAGATCTGTCTTCTGGCCTGTTCCTGGTCTCCCTGGCCTGCTTGCTCATGCCTATCTGCCTTTATCTGGCCCCTTATGTAAAACTGGAATATTGAGTAGGGTATAAGGCACCCGGCGGCGATGAAATACTGTAGCACGTTGGTAGAGCATTCGCCCGATAAGCGAGAGGTTGCGGGTTCGAATCCCGTATGTCTATGTTCCCAGCCCCAAACTCCTCCCAACCTCCCCAACCTCCCAGCCTGTTCAACTACTGTATCTCTCTACACAATGATTCCAGATGGAACAAACGTGGTCTTCAACACAACGACCCCGAATGTGGACAACTGTCTTTGAGACGGACGAGAGTGAGATGCCCGATGATCAATTCAGAAATTCTGGTGGGAGAGCTAACAACTCTAAATTTGACAGCTTTATTTCTGATTCTTGAACTTATAGAACCCTCTCAAGCCGTGCCAGCACAACGACTGCCCAGAACTCGGATTTTTTACGATTCGGCTGCAAGTCCTCTAGGTAAAATTGATATCAAAAGATTAATTGTTTTTGAATTTAGATGCTGTTGAAATGGATGATGTTTACGATGTGTTTGCGACAGAGGAAGAGCCAAACCAACGAGTGATCCCGGAGATTCGACAACCAAGTGGATTGCGCGAGTTGCGAGAGATCGCATTTGACTCGGGACCGATCATTCCACCGCAACAATCTCAAGTATGAGTGTTGAAAATTGGATAAAACAGACATACAATATGGTTTAATGTCGGTAAAAGTAAATAGTACGGTAACAATTTAAAGTTTTAGACGTCGCTGAAAGCTGGAGCTGGAGATTTAAAGTCTTCTCTAGTTAATTTCCTTTTTATCAAATCTTTTGCTACTTCAATCTTTGCTAATCCTTGCTATACTATTACACAGTACTTATCCTACAGTATGATTAAGCTAAAACTTCTACTATCTACAATTAAGCGATAAGTTATCTTCAAATCTATCTTTCAGCTTCAAAGAATCGGCGTCCCCGAGATCGTGATCAAGCCGAGCACTCCCGTTGCCTCAACCGTCACCACTCCTGAGGTAAATTCTATCTAAAAAAAAAAAAAAAAAAAAAAAAAAAAAAAAAAAAAAAAAAAAAAAAAAAAAACCACACAAAAAAAAAACCCAAAAAAAAAAAAAAAAAAAAAAAAAAAAAAAAAAAAAAAAAAAAAAATAAAAAATTAAAAAATAATATATAAAAAAACCCTAATATTTTTAAAAAAAAAAAAAAAAAAATATAAAAAAAAAAAAAAAAAAAATTAAAATTAACCCTTTCCCTTTATAATCCACCCAATTTAAATAAAAAAAAAAAAAAAAAAAAAAAAAAAAAAAAAATAAAAAAAATATTTTTTTAAAAAAAAAAAAAAACCCTTAAAAAAAAAAAAAAAAATTTAAAAAAAAATTTTTTAAAAACCCCCTTAAAAACCCCCCCCCCCCCCCCCCCCCAACCCACTACTGTAATATAGTTATTGATTCGAAAAGTTCAGAGAATTTCAAGAATACAATACTTTTCAGAGCTCTCCGCCAAGCTCAAGCCCGGTGTCCGAGGTGGTGGCCACGCGGAAATTCGCTCAAACGACACCAGCTCAAACGACAGCAGCTCAAACTCAAACTCAGCCTCATACCCAGCCAATTGTTGCCCCAAAAAAACCGGCTCGAAGAATAAAATTCTCTTATCGAAACGCTGATGACAGTGATGAATCGGAGCCGTCTTCTGATGAAGAGGATTATCCGGATACGGTTAGCTATGTTCTTCATGCAAAAAGTTCCATGAAAAGCGTTCTATAGCTACAGTAATCCAGTTGTCTGTCCAATCGTCTGTCCAATTGCCTGTCCAATTGCCTGTCCAAAAATCGGCACTATCTACAGTAATCCAACTTGACAAAACTGCAGTGATCCGATCGTAACTTTACTTCACTAATAACCATATTTTATCCTGAATAAAAAGGCTACTTATAAGGAGATTTAAAAAGCGATCAGTGAGGCTGAAGTTACAACTAGCTAAAGTTACAACTAGCTAAAGTTACAAGTAGCTAAAGCTGAAGTAGCTAAAGTTAAAACTAGCTAAAGTTACAACTAGCTAAAGTTACAGCTAGCTAAAAGCATTTACTTTAAAAGAGAAAAGTTTCTATAAAGTACTAGAAATTGTTAAGTTTTCAATAATTTACAAAATCAATTGCAGGTAATTGCGGCTCCAATTGCTCCATCAAAGCCTTACGATGAGGTGGAGGCTGAACGAGAACAACAAGAACAATTTGGAAGAGAAGTCCTCAGACAGATTCAGGTATAAGACTTAAAACTATAAAATTTTGCAAACATTGATATATTGTTATTATTGTAATTGTAAATATTGTAATTGTAAATATTGTAATCAAATCTAGGCTTTTGGTGACAGCAGCCATCTTTCCGATCTCGCCAACGACGAGTTCGACGTGCACTGGACTCAAAATGGGAAAGAGCAGACGGCTGTGGTAAGGCTACTCTACTACTACTTTATTACTGACTGAGCTTTATAAAATATATCTATCTTCATCTAGCGTCGAGTTGTACAAACGGTTGTGACAATCCATTCACAAGAGCCACTCCATCACCAAGCCGATCTCTCACATCAACCGCAGATCCCGTTGAATGGAGCAAACATTCCGATGCCTGATGAGCTCAGCACGCAAATGGTTTCTTTTTCTTTGATTGGATCGGATTTTGGGATCGGACAAAACAGATTCCTAAATCAAAATCATTTTTTTTTGCAGATCACTGATCCTCTTGACATTGCTGAAGTGACTCGACGAAATCCATTCATCGATAGTCCTGAAGAGGAAGAAGTGGTAAACAATTTTTGTAAATTCTCATTTGCCTATTCTCATTGCCCCATTTTATTTAACTATAAATGTAATATTTCAGTGCATTGATATGGAAGATATGGATCTCGAGCAGGTTCGACGCTTCTATGAGGGCGGCCCTGGGCAATTCGCTCATCGACCTGGTGAGAGAAAAGAGACTCAAGTTCGAATTTTTTGCAAATTCTAGGCACCGTTTACACGATACCAGAGGATGAGTCTGAAGGAGAATCGACGACTGGTGATGCGAAATTGCATGGTAAATCATTTGTAGATAGATAAACATTGATACAATGATGCTACTTTAATCTCTCTAGTAAGCACTAGGGTAAAGCCAGACTTGAGCCAAGGCTAGATCCGTATCAAGCTTGAAATCGGGTCATGGGTAAAGCCAGAGTTGAGCCAAGGCTTGATCCGTTTCAAGCTTGAAATCGGGTCATGGATAAAGCCAGACTTGAGGCAAGGCTAGATCCGTTTCAAGCTTGAAATCGAATCACGGATAAAGCCAGGCTTGAGCCAAGACTAGATCCGTTTCATGCTTGAAATCGGGTCACGGATAAAGCCAGATTAGCCCAAGTCAAGCCATGAGCTAGATCCGGCTCGCCTGGTTTTGGATAAGCAACACTTTGAGAACTTTTAATTATACCTAATCTATAAGAGCAGTATTTCAAAATCGACTTCTTTTCGATTTTCAAAATCGAAAAAAGCTGTCGGTCCTTTTTGCCGTTGGCAATTTAAGGCTTTTCTTAGCACCAACCCTTCAATTTTGACTATCATTCGATGCAGAATAAAATTGCGCATCGAATAATACCAAAATCAACTCAAAATATAATATCCATGCAAAGTTGTTGGCTAAAAACCTAAACCCCGCCCATTATGGGCGAGACTTAACATTTTGCCTCATAACTTTGCATGGATAGTATATTTTGAGTTGATTTTGGTATTATTCGATGCGCAATTTTATTCTGCATCGAATGATAGTCAAAATAGTCAGAATCGAAGGATTGATGCTAAGAAAAACAAGAAAAACCTTAAATTGTCAACGGCAAAAAAAGGGGCGACAGATGTTTTCGTTAAAAGTCTACTTTAAAACATCTCTTAAAAATTTAGCTCGTGAACGAGCGCGCCGAAAAGCAGCTGAAGTCACAGCAGCAATTCTGTCAATGTACGAGCAAGATAGCCGAGAGAAAAAGATCATCGAAAAGGAGCGGATGGGAAAGAAAACCGCGGTCACCATGCCCACCTACAGTAGTCTCTATTCGGGAACAAGTTAGCTGAATATTCATATTTATACAAATAGCTTTCAGCTCGTCCAATTGCCTCTACTGTCGACTCATTGACATACTCGCAACCAAGTGCGATTGTTAGCCAAGGTAAACGTAAAAACGGGTTACAATTTCTCATAGAAAAGTACTGCATAGCTAATGTAATCTCAGTTTACTACAGTAAGCTACAGTTTACTTATTATGCAAATATCTTTAGGCTACGTGGTGCCGACCTACTCTTTCTCGGATCTTCCATCCACTTCAACCACAGTTACAGCCACTCCATC
The DNA here is from genome assembly GCA_958450365.1 of Mesorhabditis belari. Classification (NCBI taxonomy): domain Eukaryota; kingdom Metazoa; phylum Nematoda; class Chromadorea; order Rhabditida; family Rhabditidae; genus Mesorhabditis; species Mesorhabditis belari. Next base: position 2,308,147 of record CAUEEP010000737.1, on the reverse strand, counting down.
GACTAGCACCGTTCAACCGGTGTTTACTTCAACAATGTCCTCTTCAACGGTTCGGCCGATCCCCTCGACAAGCACTTCGTACGCGTGGCCTGCACCGGAAGTCTCGAGAACAAGTTCGTTGAAAAAGAAAAAGGTTTTCGGGAAAACGAACTACTCGACGAACAAAGTTTAGCTGCTGTTTAAGTAAAACAATGGTCGAATAGGATCTAGAATTTGTACAAAAATACAGCTAAATTTAGCTAAATTTAAACGCAAAATTGATCCCATTGATCCCATTGATCCCATTGATCTCAAAGCGACAGAGCCGGCTCAGTCGCTCATCTCTCCTCCCCTTTACGGATTCCCAAAAAGGAAGCCCTATATACCAAGACGGTTTGCCCGACGCCGAACGATTACCCGGCCGCCAAAAGGAAAACTTCGCCAGGGCTTAGGCTTAAGCTTAGGCTTAGGGATTTCTCTTGCTTTATAGATGGCCCAAAAGATATTCAGCTGTGAATTTGTGCGGGAAATTGATTAGTTAGCTATTCGTATTAAAAATCTTGGTTAAAGAAGCAGCTAAAGTTTGCTGATTCAAGAATACTGGATAAATTTCAAGAAGCTCAGGCAATTGTAGGCCGATTACGAGTCTATTGAATTTTTTAAACTCTATAATTCAGCTTCATCCACTTTGCCGAAAGCAGCTGTTGCTCCAACGACAGCTGTGCCTCGCGAGCAGCTCATTCCTGCTACACAGCCAAGAGCCAAGACGCCTGAACAGGAATTGGTATTAGTTTGTATATACCGTAATCTAGAGGATTATTGCGTAGTCTAGAGGATTGTTGCGTAGTCTAGAGGATTGTTGCGTATTCTAGAGGATTGTTGCGTAGTCTAGAGGATTGTTGCGTATTCTAGAGGATTGCTGCGTAGTCTAGAGAATTGTTGCGTAGTCTGGAGGATTATTGCGTAGTCTAGAAGATTATTGCGTAGTCTAGAGGATTATTGCGTAGCCTAGAGGATTGTTGCGTAGTCTAGAAGATCGTTGCGTAGTCTAGGGGATTATTGCGTAGTCTGGAGGATTGTTGCGTAGTCTAGAGGATCGTTGCGTAGTCTAGAGGATCGTTGCGTAACCTCTGAACCGTTTTCGTTCGGTTCACGAGATCACAAGAAAATAGGTACAGTGACTTGTTGACTACGCAACGCTCCTCTGGCATGTATTCTATTTTATTCTATTATTAAGATTGTACTCTTAACTTCTTATCTTCTATATCATTTTAGTTGGAGAGTGTTTATGGAGGCACATCGGACTCGTATCGATTAACGAAATTCTTATACGATACAAGCATCATTGAGACGAGTAGAGGTGAAATTTATTCTAATAGTTGATAGATTGAAATTTATAATGATTTCCAGAGTTGACAAGCAGCCTCTCCCCGTCGCAACACTTGGTCGGATCATCTGCTGATGCGCACTCACCATCATTCCTCATTCAGGTAAAAGTTTTTATTACAAATTCTAATATGTAAGTTTTAAGTGATAAAACTAAGAAGAAGTTGTTGATTAATTGAAGAAATTGATTAGTTGTTGATTAGTTGATTGATTCATTTATTGGTTGAAGATTGTTGATAGGATGAAGTGATTAGTTGAATTGTTATATGATTGATTCATTTTCAGGACATGAAACCCTCATCTGTGCTGGGAAATGAACTCGATCAGGAGAAAACGCCTGAAGATGGGACACCAAGGTTGGGATTGGGGTTTTGAATTGCACAACTATGAACAAAAGATCTTTTGATCAGGCTTTTAAGCTCAAAAGTTAAACTAGGTTAAGCCAGGCTTCTGGTAAACCAAATCAAGTCAAATAAGGCCAAAAGTCAAGTCAGAAACTGGCTTCTACCCTGCCCGTAACACTTGTCTGCTCTCCTGCTCTGATGGTTTATTATTTGAAATATATCTAGTAAATTTTAAATTTACTACCAAAATTTTTCTACTTACTAAGCAGCTCTTGGAACTTTGGTAGTAGGCCAAAAAATAAAATGGAACTAGAAATGAGAATACAGGACTATGCAGGTACTGGAGTCTAATAGCAAGGCTTGTTATTAGTAGCAAGGCTTGTTATTAGTAGCAAGCCAGCAAGGCTTGCTATTAGTACCATGAAGTAGTATGAGAGCCTATTGCCAGATCCTAATGTCAGGACCCAATACCAGAGCTTACGAGGGAATGTCAACTGGTGCCCAAATGACTGGTGCCCCAACTGGTGCCCAAATGACTGGTGCCCCAACTGGTGCCCAAATGACTGGTGCCCCAACTGGTGCCCAAATGACTGGTGCCCCAACTGGTGCCCAAATGACTGGTGCCCCAACTGGTGCCCAAATGACTGGTGCCCCAACTGGCGCCCCAACTGGTGTGTCACGGGTGTTTCCAGCAGAAACGGAAAGCAGATTCGGAATCGGCGTTGAATTTTGCGTCAAATAACCCGTGGCACATGTCATTTGGCGACCAAATCCAATTGATATTTCCTTGTTAGTACCACGAGTGTCAGGCTCCCAAAAAAAGCTATTCAAAAGGATTCTAATATGATCTGCCAGTCAATATAAACTTGCAGAATCGAATAGTATTATTCTATTCTGCGAATCAGAATAGACTCAGAGCGTGCGTGAAATCGGAGAGCCGCGAGAGTGTCCCTTCCGAATCAAAATCCTTTTCCCTTTTCAGACTGAAACGATCACCGGGTATGCTCCTTCCGAATGAGTATCCCCCTTCAACTTCTTCTCAATTACCCTCGGCGTGGCTACCTTGGAATCCAGCCAGCATCCAGCCAAGTTTGTTGTGAATTTGAAATTGAGAGCCGAAATTTTAGATCAAGCGGAAAGTGTCCTTGCGGAACCGCATGCTAAAGTAAGTAAGAATCAGAGAAGATTACGGTAACAGATAACAAGATAATCAATAACAAGATTAATAAAGATTTTGCAATAGTCTTGTCTTGCTAGTTCAAGTGAATGATTTTACTAAAATGAAGTACAGTAAGGCTTACGGTAGCCTAGCATTAGACTAGTCTAGCATCAAGAGAATCCTTTAGATGTCAAAACTCGAAGATCAACTCATCAACACTGTTCACCCGCAAAGTGCAATCGATGCCACAACAATGCCCATCGATTCTCTGCCATTCACCGTTGAGAACACAATGCAAGAGCTCTCGAGTGCCTACAATTGGATTAAAGAGATCGAGGTTTGAAGTTAGATTTGACAATGATCTGATTTGACAATTGCAATATAAAGCGTACATGTTAGAAACTTTTTCAAGGATTAAAAAGAAAATGGTCAAATTGATCGTAATGATCTGTTTGTAGGTCTGTCATAGATCAGGGTTTTAGGCTCAAAAGCCAAACTAGGTTAAGCCAGCCATCTGGTAAACCAAATCAAGTCAAATAAGGCCAAAAGTCAAGCCAAGTCATGCTTAGTAAGTAATAAAATCCAGAATTTCTAGATTAAACATTTCCCAAGCTCTTCGTAATTCCGCTTTTATCAACGCTAATATTTCGGCACAAGAAAGCCAACTTAAGTACAAGTTAAAACCGACAAAAGTCAGAGAAAAGTCAGACAAAAGTGAAGCATACTGTAGCTTAAGTCTAAGCTCGCATTAAGTCCAATTTCGCATTATCTCTAGCCAGTTTTTCATCACAATTTCACCAGCTAGTTCTTCAAACTTTATTCATTCAACCTGATGAATGATCAAGCTCACTCTTCTCAAATAGAATAAGTACTAAATGAGTACTAAAGTTATAGCAACCAGTTATATCAACCAGTTGTAGCAACCAGTTATAGCAACCAGTTATATCAACCAGTTATAGCAACCAGTTATATCAACCAGTTATAGCAACCAGTTATAGCAACCAGTTATAGCAACCAGTTATATCAAGCTCCCAAATATTATTTTATTTATTGTTTCGTAACTCATTGTCTATCTTTAGAGAAAGAGTAAATTAAATTCAGCGCAAAGCATCAATCAAGACAGAGCTCAACAGACAGAAATAGCATTTAAATTTTGTTATAAACTCACTGTAACTAGTTTAAACATTGCTAAGCTTTTAATCACCACTATATTCCAAGATTTAAGGTGTTCCGCTAAAGAATTCATTGTCTCCACCCTTTTCAAACCTCTTCAGCTCAAGAGAAGAGCAGCAGTTCTAATTGCCACCACCGTTGCTCTTTTCTTTGACAAGAAAGGCTTCTTCTATATACGGGTACTTCTTTTGCCCGTCTTTTTGCTTTTTCTTTCCTTTTCTTCACACCCTCACCCTCTTTTCATATGATATTTGGCTGTGCTTTTCTGGGCCCTTTTCTTGGCCCAGTCCGTCTTCTCCTTCAACACCCCTCTTTTCTTCAGCTTTAGCCCTAGCCACTACCCTTCTACGTTTTCTACATCTTTCCCCCCATTTCCCCGTTTTGCACAACCCCTTCAGCCATTCCTTCAGTTCTCTCCATTTTCTTACGCATTCCAGCATCTTCATTTTCATCCCCCTTTTCTCTTCTTCTGTTTTCCACCAATCCCCGAATATTTCATGATTAGTGCCTTTGAATTTTTACGACCTTCACCAATATTCTGAATCTAAAGGTTCTAGAAATTCTAAACAAGTACGAGACGAGGATGTTGCCAGCTGGTAAAGATTTGAGTTTGAAAGGACTGTTTAAGAATCTAGAAGAGATTCAGTATCTAGTGCCCTGTATTGTCTCCCTAGCATCCCCCCTAGCACATCCAGAAACTAGAAGAGTTTTAACTTGTCTTGAAATAATTAAGCTTTTTGCTTCGTTTAAATGATTTTAAACTCTCTCTCTCTCTTGAGTCAAGTCAAGTTAAAATTGACTTAGAGTTTAAAGTCGATTTTAACTTAACTTGACTTGACTCAAGAGAGTTTAAAATCATTTAAACAAAGCAAAAAGCTTAGTCATTTCATTTCAATACAAAAGAAAACGATTCAAAACAAACTGATTTTTTTTCTTTTCAAGATTTTCTAATCAATTCAAAGAGTATTGATGCAAGAATGGTTTTTGTATGACCTGGCTGTTGATGTATTGATGAAAGAATATCATTTGGCTGTGGTGAGACAAGGTTTTTGATTGAAAGAATGTTTACAATGTTTACAAGATGTAATACTTCCCATTTACTTCCCTTTTTTGATAGAAAGATGGTTTACAAAAGATAATACTTCACATTTCGACATTTCTGGTAATACTTACATGCCACTTTATCTTTTAAAACTTTCGCTCACTTCTGGTTCCATTTTTTTTTGCTCAAACTTTACCAGTTTACCATTTTCAATCGCTGATTAACTCGATTTTTTCCGAAAATTCAATCACTTTTTCTTGAAAATTGAACTTTTGCATAAGAAAATTGATAAAAAAAAATAGATTTTGTCAAAATTTGCAAAAATTTGCACTTTTTTTAGTAACTATGCAAAAAATTGGTTTCAGGCAATTTTCTAACCAATTTTTTTCCACACACTCACTCAAAAATTCCGTGAATTCCGTTTATGTTTTGGTAAAAGACGAAAAAAGATATTCAGAGAGAAAAAAAGCAAAGAAATATGAGAAGAAAACGTTTTTTTTTTGAAGAAAAACTAAACAAATGCCTTTTTTTCTTTTTTTTTTCTAGAAAAGTGTTCCCTTTTCTTGCTCCCCAGTGGATTTTTGGTGATTTTTCAGCTTCCTCTCTTCTTCCTCTTTTACACAAATGGATCCATTCACTTCAGAAAACGGCTAAAGCCGAAATCTGATAATTCTGTATTTCCTACTATGTTCTGTTCAGGTAGAATAAGAGCTAGATGATAAGAATGTTTCTAGATGATAAGAATAATATCTAGATAATAATAAGAATAATTCTTATCATCTAGAATCATTTTCTGACCAGTTAATTGACCATTTCTTTACAGTTAATTTTCTGATCAGTCTATGGCTTAACTTCTTATTGCTTGGCTCGATGTGGGCTAGTTTTGGCCAGTCAAAAAGCTCAAGCTAAACTAATTGTAAGAATAGTTTGGTTTGGCTTGGTTAAATCAAATCCACAACGTCTAGAAACAATCCTGCTTGCCTATTCTAGCTTACCAGAACTCAGAAACAGAACCAGAACTAGAACTAGAACCAGAATCAGAACCAGAACTAGAACCAGAACTAGAACTAGAACCAGAATCAGAAACAGAACCAGAACTAAAACTAGAACCAGAGCTAGAACTAGAACTAGAACCAGAACCAGAACTAGAACCAGAATCAGAAACAGAACCAGAACTAGAACTAGAACTAGAACCAGAGCCAGAACTAGAACCAGAATCAGAAACAGAACCAGAACAAGAACCAAAACCAGAACTAGAACTAGAACCAGAACTAGAACCAGAACCAGAACCATAACCAGAACCAGAACCTTCTATAGATTCAATAGATCTAGATTTTATTTAACTTCAATTATAACTCAGTGGTTCAATGGTTTCTACCAAATTCAAAGATATAAAATCAGTAAACAATTAGTTAAAAGTTTTCGATAGGATATATGAAACTTAATAGATTTGCTTAACTATAAGATTACAGCTTTGCGAACCTTTGAAATTCCATATTTTCTAGGATGATGCGTGCTCGGTGGGCTCAGGTCAGAGTGAAATGGGTCGGAGGAAACTCCCCTCGGTACCCCCATTGCAACAAACAACACCAACCACACAACAGACAACTCCAGCTATCATTCGTAAGTTTGTATATCGATTCAATGTGAAATTCTCTGAAAAGATTCAAAGAATTTCACTTTTCTTGAGGTATATCTTTTTAAAGGTTTACTCAAAGAGTTCTTAAAGAGTTCTCAAAGAGTTCTCAAAGAGTTCTCAAAGAGTTCTCAAAGAGTTCTCAAAGTTCTCATAGATTCTTTTCTAAGTTGAACGCATTTCTTTTCGATCCCTTCCCAAGGGATTGTGTTTTAAAAGTGTTTAAAAAGCAATAGAGGCTCTAGATTAGAATTCTTTGTCCCAGAGCGGAAAAATGCTTTTGGGTAATGCCAAGTCTTTCTCTTTTCTCATTTTCTCCCAAATTGCTCTCTTTTAGCTTTTTTGATCTAGCTGAAAGGAAAATAGGAGAGTTAGAGGGAAAATTCATTGCCGAGAACGCCCGTTAGCATTTTCGAGGAGTCACTCTTTTCTGAACTCAACTCGAGCTTAGGTTGGGTTACTTTTAAGCAATGTCTTTGTATTGTTTCTTTTTGAAATTGGGTACTCAACTTAGTGAACTGTTTATGCAATAGATACATACTTGATATTAATTTTTACGATCGGTTATATTTAAATGTCGTCACTTTTCAAACACACCTTTGTTAATTGTTGAGTTATTAAATAAATACTAAATTATGTTTGGTCAAAAGTGGTGCCAAACGAAAGCTAAGATAACATCAAAAAAAAAAAGCTGTTGATGTCTTTTTGAATGGGTGTGAAGCAAATGCAAATGGAGCATCGGTTCTAATTTAATTGTCCGCCACTGTAGAAATAGAAATCCATAGAATTCAATGTTATAAATAGAAATTTAAATAGTCCAAAAGAATGACATAAAAATAGCGCCGCTATGACTCGATTCTGGTTAGTTTTGCAATTGTTTTCGAAGTTTTAAAGTTTTCGAAGTTGAATTCCGTTCCTGGTATGAATTTATACAATAAGAATGTTTATACAATAAGATTTAAGATTAAAAAAAAGCTTTAGTCTTTGTCTATTTATTGTCTTTCTTTTCTTTTGTTTTCTTTTGTTTCCTAGTCTATCACTAGGAATTCCCGGTGGATGAGTTAGCTTCTTCTCCTCTTCCTCCTTCTCCTCCTCAACTTTTCTTTCCCCAAAAGATTTGGCCATTCAAGAACAAATTGGATGAAGAGAGTGAGAAAATAAAGGAGAAAAAGTAGTGAGTGTGGTTGTAGCTTCTTTTGGAGACTTCTTTTGGAGATTTCTTTTGAAGAAGAAGAAAATCGAGATGTTGTTTGGGCAAAAATGGATAGCCTTTTCTTCCTTTAGCTTGAATATTTCATTTTTCTACTGCTCGTTTACGATTTCTGATAGTTTCTGTTTATTTATATGTTTTGTTGATGTTTTTGAAAGTTTTCTAAGGAGATTTGACCCTGCTTTAGCTAAAGAAATTTAACTCTGCTTTAGCTAAAGAGATTTAACTCTGCTCAACCATTGAAACATACCCTTTCTAATGCATTGAATTTCTTTAGTTTCCTCATAGCATCAGGAATTCAGTGCACCAGAAAGAGTGTGTTTACATAATAGGGGCTATTTAAACCAGTAATTGGTCATTTCATTAGATTTTTAGTGCTTTTTGATGCATTTTGATGCTTTTTAGCGCTTTTGATGCTTTTTAGCGATTTTTAGCGCTTTTTGGTCAAATCAAAAGCAAACTTTATTCTAAAAAACATTAAAAACTGAAAAATAAGCCATGTAAATAGTTTGAATAGTGAGAAAAAACCGATTATTGACCAAAATATCCATTCAAAAACCTCCATTGACATCACTTTAAAACATGAACTCTTTCCGCTTCATCTAAGCAAAAATTCCCATCAGAGAAACGAGAAAAAACGGGAAAAATGCTGCAAAAAAACTAAAAAAAGAGAAAAAAAATGGAGGGTGAATGAAGCCAAGTATCGATCAAGTGCTGGGGGGACCTTTCTAGGGGTGGAAAGAGGCTTCATTGGTTCCGCTATGGGCCAGCCTTGAGCGAGAAACTGGACTGGAAGAGGGTCCCTTTTGGTATTCGCGGGAGTGGGGACAGAGCTCCCCCAGCTTTTTTCCAATGGCCCAGCTTTTTTTGGGCTTTCCACGTGTGTGTCTATCCGATTCTTCTGCGGGGCTCGGGATGTCGGCTCTTCACTCCATCCCATTGCCCTCACACATACTTTTCCGCTCAAGAGCCCCACTTTCCAGAAAAAAAAAGGAAAGAGCCTTTTTTTTTACTTTGGAAAGAGTTAGACTTCGCTTTTTCCTTCAACTAGATCAACTTTTCTTCGATTTGCATATGTTTTCGCTTCACGGAGCACTTGGGTTTACGAGAGTTTGATGGCTTTTTAGAACTCTGCTTAGATCTAGATTCTTAGGGGTTTTCTTGAAATTTGAAATAATCTAGATAAAAGGAATCATTGGAAAATTGGAAAATAAACTGAATTCAAAGTTCAAGGTTTTCTAAAGGCGAGAGGAGCTGCAGGGTTGAGGCTCAAGATCCTGAAATAGAGATAGGTTGTTGAAAAAGGATACTAGATGGATTTCTAGACTCCTAGATGGATTTCTAGGCTTCTAGATGGATTTCTAGGCTTCTAGATGGATTTCTAGACTTCTAGATGGATTTCTAGGCTTCTAGAAGTACTTTTTACTTATTTCTGGCATAGTTAATTGTATTACCAATGCCGAAAGAAATCACAAATACTTTTGACGTACTTTTGTGACTTTGTTTATCATTTTAAGCCCAAATTTCTTTATCTTTTGCTCAGCTGTCATAAAAAAAATTGTAAACTATTATATTTATTTCTAATATGACTCCTTATTTTTATCCTTTTTCTCCTCCTCCTTGACAACAGACCAAATTTACATAAATTTTCGCCTAAAACCCTCCATTTCCTAGCACTTTTCTCCCATAGCGTGACCCGGCTTTACACGTCAAAAATTCGCAGATTTTCAAGGGGGCTGTCAATCAAAAATTGAAAGCCAAATACATTTCTCCGTTTCTGAATATCTTAACAAGTTGGGTTTTCTGATTTTCCAATTCCAATTCGAAATGTTTCCAGGCGGTGCATCCACGCCTGCACCCCAAATCGGGCCGTTTGGCGGCTCGATGTCTGGCTCGATCTGGCCACCCAGTCATCAGCAATTCGGCGCCACCCCGACCACCGCTTGGGCTTCGACTTTCACATCAACAGCTCTGGTGGGTGAAATCGTTGAATCAGACTGATGCAAATCTTGTGAATCTCTATCTATTTACAAGTAGCTCACTAGTGAACAGATAGGTTCAAAAACCAAATTTCTGAGTCATGAATGGCTTACTAGTTAATCAAGGGTCTTGCCAAATCTGGATTTTAGCCTAGCTCTGATCCAGCTACGATCTTAAGCTACGAGCGAATTTTTTTTGGCTCTTAGTAGCTTGCTCTTCAGAATTGGCTTTCAGGGATCCTGAAACAGATCTGTTTTTGACCTAGCTTCACTCAGATCTCAGCTCAGGCTGAGTTAATCGACCATTTGATCTGTTGCAGCTTATTGGAACATTTCTTTGCTATCAAGTGTCCTTTCTTGCTCAAAGCACATCCAACCCTTCCACTTCAACTCTAGTTTCCATATCTTTCAGTCAACCTCGACACCATTCGGCGTCAACAATCAGCCGTCCACAATTCTCCCATCTGTTCTCTCACGTCCATTAGGGCCCTACTCGTCGAGTCTCCTTGGCCAGCAACAAACCCAGCCACAACACCATGTCTCGTTCGCTGATCAAGGTTTGAACCTATAGCAAACCAAGTTATCAAGTCAACCAAACCATCAAATCCGAATTCTCAATGATCTTTCAGAGCTCCGATCGGGTAGAACCACCCCGCTGGCGTCAGCCTTTGCCCAACAACCCTACCTCAGCAGCTCAGCTCCACCCACCGCCACATCTATCACTCAATTCAATCTTTTCTCATCAAACATTCCAACACCTTTTGCAGCAATGCAATCGGTAAGTGTTTTCCAAAAAATTCTTTGACATTTTTCTAGAAAACGGGATCGATCGGCTCACAAACGGGCAGCAGCACGGTGACTGGGCTTGGCGCTTCCACTCTCCAATCGCACTCATTTGCACCGGTGAGGAGGAATAGACTTTGATCAGAAATGATCAGAAATTATCAGAGTCTCTTTCAAGCTAATACGATTTTTAAGAATAAAACTAAATTTTATAGTAAGTCTCTTTAATTTAACGAGCTGTATTGTAACCGCGGATGATTCTTAACGTTTCCCCAAACTTTCAGAGCATTCAACCCGGTCATCCCGGTCTTTCCTCTCAACCCGGCTCCGCGATGGGCTCAATGATCGATTTGACGAGTCGACCGCAATCATCGTGTTCGGCTTTGTCAACCGCTCGCACATTCTACGATCCAGCGATCCTCCCTGGTGCTCAGATCACAGCTTCAGCAAACCCGAAGAAGCAGACTTTCAGGTTTTTTTATCGTTAATTATCTAAATAAAGATTTAAACCTAAAGTACTTATTGTTATAGTTAGTGATTTCATCACCCAAGCAAGTATGGTTCAGATTTTACGACCAGATTTTACGTTTAAAGAAATAAATGCCTGCTAAATGGTGGATGTAACGAGAAAACAATGTTTAGGCACAAATTAGCAAACTGAACTTGTTTCCTGAAAAGAAAAATCTACCTGTAACTTAGCTACTTTAAACTTTAACTTACTACAGCCGAAAAGCCGGGGATTTTCTTCTCTTTCTTCCTTTCTCTTCCCTCTTGTATTTCCTCTTTCTTTGGCAAGAAGATATCAGATAGCTCAGTGGCTAGAGCATCTTTCTGGAAAGCTAAAAAGGTTGAGGGTTCAATCCCCTCTCCGGAAATCCTTCTTTGTCATTCCTTACTTTACTTTCTTACTATTCTTTCTTTCTTAGCTTTTGACCTGTTATTCATCTCAAAACTGAGATTCACCTCTTTACTATATAAATTTGATTTCAGACCGGTCTCCTCGATTTCCCACCATAAACATCGTGCCTCTCAACAATCGAAAATTCCGAACACTCTGGCGAGGGTTTTGTTGAAGAAAGAATTGAAGGTATTTTCAGAATTTCCATTCAACAGCTTTAGTCTTAATATAAAGCTGTTCTTAAGAGTGTACTTAGTGCTTGAAAATTGCAAACACACCCTTCCAAAAGAGCGTCTTGATCTCTCGAGAAAGTGAAGAATCACCAGAATCGCCGTGTTCCCAATTTTTGAGCACAAAACGCATTCTTTCAGATCAATTACCCAACTCCAATCCTAGAAACATCTTCAAAACAAGCATACTAATCTACTTTTTCCCTAAAACGCATTTTTCTTCTTCATAATCCTATTTGTCGCTTTTGGTTCAGTTACCCAACTCTTTAAAATTTTCCTTCAAAATCTCCATACTAGTTGTAAAATAAAAAGCCATCAAAAAAGAGAAAACTCTTTTCTCCGCCGAGAATTCATCAGAAATTGGGGTCCGGATAATTCCATTTCGACCCAAAAGCTGAAGAGATGAAAAAGGGAAGACCACAAGCCGTGCACGATTCATCGATAATGCCCCAAGCTCTTTTTTCTCTTCTCTCACTTTTCCCTCTCCTCTTCACTATTTCAATCACTTCAACTCTCCGTTTTAGCCACCTCTTTTTTTTTGAAATCCTGCATTAGTCGAAGAAATTAACTTGGATAATTGAAAAGATTTGAGTGCAGAAAACTTGACATAACTTTACATAGCTTGGAAAAAAGTTTGGTACACTAGATAGTCAAAGTTTACAGCTTTATCAATCTCAAGTTTAGTTATTAAACACCGCTCAAAGTTAGGTTATCAGCAATTTGATACAATCGGCTCCTTTGCCATTAGCAATCAAACTTTGAGCTCAAATTTCTTGGTGTTGAGCTGTTCAATAGAAATATTTTTGATATCATTCGATGCGCTAAGTCTTTCTCTGTTGATTGGTATAAAAACTATTTAAATTGAACAGCTCAACACCAATAAATTTGAGCCCGACAGTAACCAAAGCTAAGACTTTAAACCTAAAACTATCAGGCTTGTTGTGCTCAACGAGGTGAATAGATAAAGAGATCAATACACTCACTACAGCTCTTCCTCTTTTCCTCTTCAGCTTCATCTCCTTTTTCGGGGAAATCTCTTCAGGCTTTGCCCAGAGGAAATCCCTCTTTCACCGCCCGTTTCTCACCAAAAAAGAGCGCTCCATCGACTTCTTCCGATCTATCTCCATGGGGCCATACACTAACGGGTTTTTTCTTTCTCTTCACCCCAAAAAGAATCCCCCGACTCAGTGAGCTTTCTTCTTTTTCTCTTTTCTATTCTTTACTAGTCCACACTTGACAGCACCCCTGAGTATAGATTTTTGCTTCCTACTCCTTCCCCTGCATCTCCTAAACATTTCTCATTCCTGAAACCTCACCCCTTTCCCTACACCTCCCAAGAAATTGGAAATGACAGCTAGCGGTTTATCTCTAGTTTTAGCATAATGATAACATTTTTCTGAAGCTATTTTAGCTTTTAGCTAAAGCTTGTATCCTTAGTTTTAGTTTAAAGCAGCGAATTGTATCTAAACATTAGAATAAGGTCATTTTCTTTTTAATTTTCTTTAACCACACTTGCATACCGTTTAAGGCTTTTTTTTGGTTACTAAATTAAATCAAACAGGTAGTTTAGTAATCAAAAAATTGATTATTGATTAATGATTTACGGTTAATTGATCAGAAATCATTTAGAATTCTGCTTTTCTTAGGATACCTAATTTTCTAAGATAATTTAATTTTTGGTACTTGTTGTTCTATTAGTTTTTCTATTAGCTTTCTCCAAATTAGCTTTCCAATCTTCAATATTCAATTCTAAATCTTCAGTTTTATAATCCAATTATTTTAGGAGGCGTTAACACGACGCCGAGACGCGCTCGAAGCATGCGAGATCGAAGCAAATCAACGACAATACGTTGTGCATAAAATGCTGGTGACTGGTCTACTGCCGGATAATAGGTATTGAATTTTTGAATTATTGAATTATTCAACCATTTTAGAAAGCACTTTAGCAATAAGATTTTGCCGTAAAATTTTCAGCGTTGAAAGATCTTTCTAAGCTTTTTGGTACGATTGTTTTGCTACTCAATAAGTCAAATTTTTATGTACTTTATCACGCATTGCTCACAAAATTTGTGCTTTGATAGCTTAGGTGAGCTTATAAAGCTTTTTTTAAAAGTAATCCCTAAAACCCTGTCTTGATCTAAACTAAACTAAAAACTAAACTAAGCTAAATTAAACTTTCTTTTCTACCTTACTCTTTCTAGAGAAGACGATGTGCCACGAGTGATCCCTTGTCTGTTACCGATCGAGTTGATCAGCGGTGCCCGTGTCACTCCTCGACCCACAGCCACCGTCGGAACACAGAAAGACGATCATCTAGCATCAATTACGCAGAGGTCAACCATTTTCAATCAACTAATACAATTGTAAACAATTTTAGAGAACAGCAGCCCATTCAAACAATGCATTTCCCATCTAATTACTATACCGATTTGCCATCAACATATCAAAAGCGAAGTGTCGGCGTGCAAAGTGGAGATGGAGTGGCGCTACCAACAAGGTAACTTAAAGCTTTTTTATTGACAGTTACTGTAATTTGGTAGATACTAGATAGATACTATATTACAGTTATCAAGGCTGCTCCTCAAGGTTATAAGTTCGTTAGTATAGTCTAGTTAAATAGTATGAAACTAGCATAGTTAAATCGATCCAGATCAGGCCAGGAACATGGATAGAACTTAGCCTGAAAATTTCTTAAATTTGTATTGATTCGGCAGTCAATACTGAACCAAATTCTTCCGTAAAATAGCCAAACAAGATCCATTTCCAGATACGAGTACAACCCACAACCACAGCACTCAAAATTGTATGAAAGAACGATGGAAAGCTTTGGTCGTTTGTACGATCAACGGGGAATTGGCCCAGCTGCAAGTTTAAGTCATCAGATTAGCCAAGAGCGCTTGGATCGACAAAGAGTGAAAACAGAAGGAACACAGGTTTCGTAGAATTTAATTACTTTTACTAAAATCTAAAACTTTAGACAGAATACCCATCAACGTCGACAAGCACTTATCCGGTGGATGCGATGCGCGAGAGGAAAAGTCGATGGGATCAAGATCGGTTGAATCGAGAGCTGAGACAAGAAATGAGGCATGATGATCTGCTGGAAGCCACGAAGAGGTGAATAGAAATTGAGATTTACTTAGCAAGGCTTATAAGAGAAATGGTTGAGCCGATCAAATGCTATGCGATCTATACCATTCGCAGAACTTTATGCTGATTCCGAATATGTATTCGGTTCTTGCAATCTGTCAGGAGTTATAAGCTTTATATATGGAAAGTAATGTGCCAGATGGAATGCAATTGCACAAAGTCAGCACTTCTCGAAAAAAAAGCAAAAAACCCAAGTGGGGAACGAACTTGTAAGGTCTCGCTCTCGAAACGAGCGCTGTACCACTAGCACCACGTCGGGTACCACTAGCCCCACGTCGGGTCAACAAGAAGACCGTTAAGTCTGCAAGGAGGCCGCAAGGAGGCCCCAAATAACCACATTTTCTTAACATTTTCTTAATGAGTCCTAACAAAACTTTAGACACTTATAACTCCTGGCAGATTGTCATTTAGTAAAAACGGAATACTTATTCGGAATCAGCATCAAATTCTGCGAATGGTATAGATCGCATAGCATTTCGCCAACTCTTGGTAAAACAACTTTTGATTCCCTATAGACAGGTATCACTTTAGAGTTGTTTCAACGTATTCCAAAGCCAAATAATTGAACATCATGCAGTTACATTAATAATTTTAGTATCTAGAGTATATCTCTTTCTTTCTAGATACTTTGATGACTACGATCGCCAACTCAGACAAATGACGGCCGAGTTGCAATTGAGAGACACAGTTGAAAGAGAAGAAAGACAAAGAAGGAGACATTTCTCGGATTCTCCGAGAAATCGAAATCGAACATCGAGATTCACGTTTACTGATGATGATCCAATGTCGAGAGAATACAGAAAATTGGAGTTAATGGATGAATTGGCGAGGCGACGAGATGAAAGAGATGCTGATCGATACTATAACTCGTTGCCAAGAATCGGTGGATATCGGTGAGTGAAAGACTTACAATCTATCCTAGAAATAGCGCTAGAACTTTCCTAGCCAGCTCTAAACGAATTCTAGATTTAAATCACTAACTTAACTTCAAATTTCTAGAACTGGTCGAGATCTCACCTATCGGGCCGATCAACCGAGCTCCTCCACCTATAATTATGGAAGTTTGCCGAGGAATTACGAGCGCTGGATGATGAGTCACGATGATCCAATACAGACCGATTTTGAACAACCATTCGGTGGAAGGTCGATGGGCGCAGGGTGGGGCTTTTAAAGATTTGCTTAATACTAATAACTGAATCTACTCATTTACATTTACATCCTATTCTGTTTTATAAATTCACGACTTATACTCATTACAATTGCAAGTACCTAGTATTGTATCTGTTTTGTTTGAATCCAACCCGGCGATCAAATCGGATTCGGACGTCAGGTTCGGAGCTGGACATCTGAATCCGGAACTTTTACGTCCGAATCCGACCAAACGACTCTCGTTTTCTAAAACGTGGATATGTTACGTCCGATCCAGAAATCCATCCGATCTAGGAAGCTGTCTGATCTAGAAATCCGTCCGACCTAGAAAGCCATTCGATCTAGAAATTCGTCCGACCTAGAAATCCATCCGATCTAAAAATTCGTCCGATCTAGACTGATTCTAGATCGGAAATCCATCTAGAGTGAAGTAAAGTTAAACGTCCGATCTATAATCGTCTAAATTAGACGATCACTCTAAATCAGACCTCCCATCCAGACTTCGATTTAGAGTGATCGGCTTGATCTAGATCGGACGTTTAACTTTACTTCACTCTAGATCGGATGTCCGATCTAGAATCAGTATAGATCGGACGGATTTCTAGACCAAACGTAACAGATACAACGTGATTTTACGTTTTAGAAAACAAAAGCCGTTTACTAAAATGTATTTAGCGATTCGATAGCACATGACTAAGATATACTATTGTAGGTATACCTACAAATACCTATAAGTATTGCATATTGTATTGCAATTGGTCTACGTGCTCTAAAAACGAATTCAATCAGA
The DNA here is from genome assembly GCA_958450365.1 of Mesorhabditis belari. Taxonomy (NCBI): domain Eukaryota; kingdom Metazoa; phylum Nematoda; class Chromadorea; order Rhabditida; family Rhabditidae; genus Mesorhabditis; species Mesorhabditis belari. Next base: position 2,291,239 of record CAUEEP010000737.1, on the reverse strand, counting down.
TCAGCAACGAGTAAATCTTCAGACCCGCATACGATAGAGGGTACTCTCGATCGATGTACGACATCTCGAACAACGATCCGTTGATCGATCGATACGCGCCAAATCGAATCCCATATTCGCAAGTGAGTGAGATAAATGATTGTTAGAATATTAGATAAGAACGAAAATTGAATAGATAGACACTACGTTACAGTACACACAGTATAGTGAAAAGTTTAGGCCCGATCCACTGGTTACTTGGACTCGACGGGTGTTGAGAGGGACGGCTTGCTGACAATGCAGCCACAGTTCAGAAGATCTTATGGTGAATTGTTTTTCTTCGTATTTACCTTATAACAAATATGATTTAGATTTAGATATTTGTATTTTAAAAAAACACTTTAGGCCGAATAAACGACCCGAGAGATCCGTACGGATTACAGCGAACCCAAGAGGCGCCACCACTTGGCCAAACAACAGCCATCGGTCAGTCAAGCATGGCCGGTGATCAGATGATCTCACAATACGCGAATTATCTTTCCCGACAATTCTCCGAAGCTCAATACGCGCCATATCAAGATCAACTCTATGGTGGAATGCCGGGCTATGGGATGTCTGAGTATCGGTAAGTTTGATTTAAAAAAATCAAAAATCAAATAACTATTTAACATTAAATATTTGTTTTACTCAATCAGGGATCAAGAAATAAGAGTTTGCATTTGAAACGTTTGAAACGAAGATTTTCGTTTCAAATATGACTGTGAGAGTTTGGAGCGTGAAAAGGAATAGTCTTTCCCAGCCTTTCTCTACAGTTTTTCCCACAGTATCCATAAGAATAGATAAGAAAAGTTAAATTATAACAATCTATATATAATAATCTTATATTAGGTTGACCGTTAAGCCTTGAACACTTCGTTTAACAAAGCTATTTAAAAAGAACCAATTCACCGATTTCCCTGCGGTTTGCTTTATTAGAAAAGATTACTATTTTTCTATAAAAGATCATATATATGTGACTTCTGAATCCGACCAGGCGTCCGGTTCTGATCCGGACGGCCATTGATTATCTTGTGGTCCGTTTAGGACGTAGATTTCGGTTCGTTCAATCCGACCACACTCATTCTGGTCGGATTCGGACGTCCGGATCAGATCCGAACGTAACATAGATATTAGTCGGCAAATGAATAAGTGGACCAACAAAATTAGACCTCGATTTAGACCAAACCCGCTAGCAGCGAGCACCCTGCCCGCACCGATGCCGCTCCTCCACCAACGCCCTTTAGAACCCCAACTCAATGACCCGTACCACACACAGTGAGTTTATCAGTAGCCAACTAGTAAAACCAATAACCTAAACCCCGACTCTAGATCCACAATGCCGCACACGTATGCCACGAATCCCTATCCGGGCCTCGGCACGACCACCTTGGCTAATGCGGGCACAATCGGTGGACAGGGCATCACGACAATGTCACAACAATCCGTCTACCCGTCAACATCATATGTGACTCAGCAACGACCGGTTGGATATGGGGCAAGTTATGGGACACAGAACGCCTATGTGCAACCGGGAGCTGCTCAATCGCTGAACCCGGTAAGTGGTGGAGATTTGGGTACAGCTGTAGACCCGAACTTAAGGCTTAAGTTTAGGGGTACTGTAATTGTAACTTGGAGTACTGTAACTTGAGATACTATAACTGTAGTTTAGGGTACTGTAACTTGAGGTACTGCAACTGTACTTTGGATTACTGTAACTGTACATTGGGTACGTTAATTTGGGCCACTGTAGTAGAATTCTCTAAGTAAAACTCTGAACCTCTGCTCAACGTTTCCCCTCTTTTCAGGTGTACAGCCGAAGTGAAACGAACTACGGCGCTCGGCCAATGCAAACCTCGCTGGATTACGGGAACGGCATTGGCGCAACGGGCACCTCGAGGAACATCTACACCCGACAGCAACACCCAACCACAACCACAGCCGCGTCACTGCCTCCAAAAGCTTGGCACTATGATGGAGATGCATTGTCAAGAGTCTACGCGACAGCTGGGAGAAGAACCGGAAGAAATGCGCAAGCCCCAGGTGCATATGGGGCTCAATATGGAGCCTATCTAGGAGTGGACGGTTTACAGACTGGACTGCATAGTCCATCGTTTTTATTACCCGATGGGAGGTAGAGAGAGTGAAGGGGAATTAATGATAGGCGGAATTTAGAAAAGCTGACAGTATTCCTACCGTAAATACTGTAATTGGACCCCACTGCCCATAATGACGGTGCGGAGTGTTGCGTAGTCTAGCTTTGAACGAGTTTTTCTCGATACTGGTTTATGCTACAATGCTCGTTTAGGGATCAAAAAATAGCTGAGATTCAGGGCTATTTTTTGATACCAAAGACGCATTTTTTGAAAGTACGGGCGCTTTGAAAAAGATGAAATACCTTTGCTAAAAAACTTTGCGACTACGCGACTGTACGAGGGGGGTGGGGTACTTTTGCAGTATTTACGGTAGCTACTATTGTGTACTACAGTATTTACGGTAGCTACTCACTACAGTAGCCAAATGTCCACTTTAGAAAAGGATTATGATAGCGCTGGCTCCGTAGTCTGTAGTCCGTATTACTATAGTTACAGTAAACCAGTGGTAAATACACCCCTTCTGGCGTACTGAAAGTCTTTAGTGCATCAGAAAGGGTACGTTTCCCTGAAAGCACAAAGTCTAGAGTCTAAAACTTTACCCAGAACCTCTCTATCCAAAAAAAAACTAAAGCCACATTTGAAAATAAAGTTTAAGACTTGAAAAATTGTTTCAAAATTCTTTTAAACTTTATTTTTAGCATTAAAATTATAGGATTTTCTATGTTTTTTCATCTAAAAACTGCCCATTTGATGATTTTTTAAAAAAAAAAAACACTGCCCCCAAAAATCTCAACTCTGTGTTACAAAATTTCTAGAATTACTAAGAATTACTAAGAATTTTCACATTTTCTTTGGCATTTTGGAGTTAAATGATCGATTTTTATATGTAAATTTTGAAAAAAAACTAAATAAAAAAACCGATACCGATATGTAAAATTCGAATGTTTTCTTTTTTTTTTTGTTGTGTTGTGGAAATTTTTCATTTATTTTCTTGTCAACACAAATTTTTTTTATATAAAGAGGAAATAAATAGAGATATTTTATGTAAACTGTAAAATGTGAACTGTAAAATGTGAAATACCCAGGTTTACTTTGTACGGAAGATTTGGCAAACTTTGAGCCATTGAAGTGCGTTGAGTTCTCGATTTCTGAGATTGTTTAAAGTTGATGAATTCATGATGCGTTAGAAAGTGGTCGTTTACGGTTTAGAATCTTTTTTTTGAGCTCGCTCAGTTGAGATTTTCAGCTCAGCTCGCTGAAAAGTTAGCCTTTTTTGAGTATGAAAAGTGGAGTGTTTGATTCGAAGAGGTGAGTTGGAAAGAAAAATGAGAAATTTTTTTTTGCTTTAAATTGCTGGGTAAAGAAAAGAATAATTAATCGGTTTAAGAAGGGGAAAACATGAAAATTTTTGATCTAACTTTTGAAGAGAGTAAAAATGAAGCTTTAAACTGGAGTAGGGAGAGTTTAAAGATTTAATGGTAGATAGAAACCCTTATACAGTACAGAATACAGTACATTGTGCTAACAATAATATTTTTTGAAGAAAACCTAGCCAACTAGTAAGCAAGTTTTTTTACAGAAAAGATCCTGGGGTTTTAACTTTTAACTTTAACTTTAACTTAACTGTAAATAAACACTTAGCTCCCTCTGGAACAAGGGTGATCATGTCCGTTGTGGTGTAGTGGTTAGCACTATTGCCTGGAAGGCGAAAGGTCGCGGGTTCGAGTCCCGGCGACGCACAAGTTTTGTTTTGCCCTGGTTTCAACTAAATTACTGAGGAGTAACTAAAATCAACACTTTTAACGCTGATAAACGTGATCAGATCTAGTCAGAATATCAATTCCAGAACTGAAATCAGCGCTAGAACTGAACTCTCAGCTCTAGAAGAACTCTAGGAAAAATGTTTGTAATCAAATCAATTCCAGAACTGAAAGCAACTCTAGAAGCAACTCAACTCTAGAACAATTCTAGAACAACTCTAGAAAAACTCTAGAACAACTCTAGAACAATTCTAGAACAATTCTAGACAACTCTAGAACAACTCTAGAACAATTCTAGAATCAAATCAATTAATAGAACTGAAATCAGCTGTAGAATTGAACTCTCAACTCTAGAAGTACTCTAGAATAGTTTTACTATTAGATGAATATTTTGCCCAATTTTCGACTATTTGGGCAATGTCATGAATGAGTTTTGACGTAAACAGAGCAATTTAGTTGTCACCATATTTGAGGGAAAAAGAGACGAGTACATGACGCAAATATTTTTGGCAATAATAATCCCTTGATTTCCCAAAGGTTTAGAATAAACTCCTTGATTTTTACATAAACTTTATACTCTCTCTTTAAAAGTTCTGATCTTTGATTGATTGACATTTAAAATAGTTGATAGCAAAGTGTACCTTGGCCTCAAAAAGTGGAAAATCACTCTTTCTGGTGCACTGGAATCATATTTCTTGAGACTTTGAGTCATTTCTGCAAGAGAAATCAAGAATTGGACACATCAGAAAGCGTTTGTTTACAATTTTGACATAGAAGAACTCTAAGGAATAAGTGAATAATGATATCTTGCTTTATTATATTGCTTAGCATTTCCTAAACTTATTCCAATTGCTTTAACGATGATTAAAGATAGATTATAGCATATTCAGTTCAAAACGAATTCCCACTTCGAATCAAACACTCCACAAATGGTGCTGCAACGGTGTTCGTTTTTACAAAAAGTTTTTTTCTAACGATGTTTTGAACTAAGGCCTATAAGTCAATCCAAGTCATGGCTAGAACTAGAGCTAGAAGCCAGATCAATAAGGCATAATGGTGACAATGGGATGCGTAGCTCATTGGTAGAGCTTTTGCCCGGTAAGCGAGAAGTCGCTGGGTCCGAAACCCAGCGCTGACCATGTTTTCCCAGCTATTCCCAACTGTGTTCCCAGCTCCCAGCTATTCCCAACTGTATTCCAAGCTCCCAGCTATTCCCAACTGTATTCCCAGCTCCCAGCTATTCCCAGCTGTATTCCCAGCTCCCAGCTATTCCCAGCTGCACCCATAAAACGACCGACGTGTCCATTTGGTCCAAGTCTAGCTCCTCAAAAGTCCAGAGGCAAGAAACTAGGGACCAGATCAGTCACTAGTTCCTTGCCTGGCTTGATTCTGTTTTTAGAACAACCCCGGTTTTCTTCGTTGTACCAGTGTAGCATGTTTACAGTTCAGTGCAGTAAAACAATTGTAAAATTATGTAAAATAACTGTAATGTTATTAGCACGTCATTCCAGTTCTATACCTCTTTAATGCCAAAAGTCTTAAAACATCTACCAAATCGATTCTTAATATATTAAAATATAAACTTCTAAACAATCGAATGCTAAATCTTTAATAATCTTTAATAATTTTGAGTTTTCAGATGTGAACACAATGCGGGGTTACCGTAGCTTGGGAAGAGAGGGAATGAGAAGGCAAAGAGATGAGGAGATGAACCAAGGAGGGACAATCACATCATCCAATCGTTCTCGACACCAAACCCCGCCAAGAGACTCGCATTTCAAACGGATCCTCTTAACGAGAAGATTCAAAGAACACAATATCTATAATGGTTTGTGAATTTGATATTTTATTGATATGGAAAGGAGCTTCTAAAAGATTCGCTTTAGGAAAAGCTGTTGTAATCCTTTAAAAGAGCTATCGCAATCCTAACCCTAATCCAAAAAGCTATAGGAGAGCTTCAGAAAGCTCCAGAAAGCTCCAGAAGACTCTAGAAAGCTCCAGAAAGCTCTAGAGAGCTCCAGAGAGCTCTAGAGAGCTCTAGAGAGCTCTAGAGAGCTCTAGAAAGCTCTAGAACGCTCTAGAAAGCTCTAGAAAGCTCTAGAAACCTTCAGAAAGCTCCGGAGAACTACCGTAACTCCCAGAAAAGCTATCGTAATTCTAAATTCGGTTTTCGATCCGAATTTTTTCCCCAACAGGACGAGACAGGGCCACCTCAGAAACTGTAGCTGATAGTCTACTGCTGAGAATAGTTTTCTTCCTTAGCTTACAATCTTATTGCAATACTTTAGACTTGGGCCTTCGAGTGATTGGCGGGAAAAGAATGGACAACGGAGAACTTGGAGCTTTCGTCTCGGCGGTTGACTCGTCAAGAAATGCACAAACGCTTGGTGAAGTGAAAGAAGGTTGGGAAAACTTTACACTAATCTGCTTATCGATTTTGATTTGCTTATATACTTTTTATTTTTCAGGTGATCAAGTCCTCGAGTGGAACGGTGTACTCTTGACGGGGAAAACTTTTGAGGAAGTCGAGCGAATTGTTAACTCGGCCAAAGGAGAAGTCGAGCTGATTATAAAGACGTGAGTTTTTAACAATACCGTACAAGTTTCACGATCTTAAAATTACCATTTATCAATAAAGCCAAGAATTTTCCAGACCCTGCCCACCCGGTTGCTTGCAACACATCGATTTCGTTGATAAGGATCGCATCTACGAACCGGTTCCACATCGCGGTGAGTTCAAGAATTATTTTAAATAAGTTCTTGAAGTTCTAGACAAGATCTAGAAATGGTTTGAATGGAAATTTTAAATAAAATCAACAAAACTTCTTTGTAACTCAATCCTATTCAGATCATTCACCCGAAGCCGCCCCTCCAGTGCCCACTCATCGATCAATGAATGGAAACAATGGGAATGGAAGAATGAATCAATTAAACAACAATTTCATCAACGATTACCCACCAGAGCCTCAATGGACTCAACAAATCGGCTATTCGGCTCAGAATAAGGTTTTTTTACGAAGGGAACTTTAAAATCAGCTAACCAGACAGACAAACAGACGAGCAGACAAACAGACAGACGGACAGGCAGGCAGACAGACAGACAAACATACAGACAAACAGATAAATAGACAGACAGACAGACAAACAGACAGACAAACAAACAAACAGACAGACACTGCTCTTTTATCTATTGATCATTTTTATTTTAAATTTTACACACTATACTTGTAATGCTGCGGCTTTAAAACCCTGACAATCTTTGCTTTAGTAATTGTTACCACCATATTTAGCCCGGTCAACCCAGTCAACCCGGTCAACTCGGCCATCTTGAAGTGGCCATGCACTACGAGAGAGCCACATCGAGACTCATTGTGCGAGTTCTCTCTGCAAGGGGATTGCCAATGAGAGACGGGCATCGAGCGAATCCTTTACCCAATCCATTTGTCAAGATCTACTTGTTGCCAGGAAGAAAGTGAGCATCAGTGTTGTGCTAATTTTAGAAATTCTATTAGATTTTCAAAAGTTACCTCACATTATTTCAGGGTCTCTCACAAGCGTCGCACCCGTTTTGTGCCCTCGTCCGTGGATCCCGAATGGAATCAACTGGTCAGTTTTCAACTTAATTACAATTACATTTTATATATTTATTATGTTCCAGGTGGAGTACGATGTCCCATCAACCGCTCTCCATTCTCATTATCTTGAGTTTTCTCTTTGGGACTACGATCGTTTCACAGAAAACAACGCTCTCGGACAAGTCGTTGTCTCGTTAGCGGGTAAGAAAATTTACAGATTTTGGATCTTTAAATGTTAATTTCAAAGGTTTACTGTACTTTTCTCTGAAGAATTCTTTCTAAACTTCCTTTGAACCAAGATCTTTTTCTATAACTTTTTCTACTTTAAAATTTCATAAATTCTTTCTCTCATTAAGCTGAAATTTACTTAATTTGTATAGATTCTTTAAATGCTAATTTCTATTTTATGTAAATTATCTAGAACGTGGAGTCCTCTCGAGCAGTCCTCGTTGGTATCCATTGCAGCCGTGTGAAAGAACATCACTTGCAAGACATCAGGTAATACAAAATAGAAATGCGAAAATTCCAAGCCGAACCTAATTCCGTTTTCTTGGCCGTTTTCTTGGCCTTTTTTTTGGCTAATTGCTTTGAAATTTTGTTTACAAACAGAAATTGGCCTGCTCTAATTGTAGACTCGGCCGATTGCTCTGAAATTTTGTCTACAAATAGAAACTGGCCTACTCTACTTGTAGACTCGGCCGATTGCTCTGAAATTTTGTCTACAAATAGAAACTGGCCTACTCTACTTGTAGACTCGGCCGATTGCTCTGAAATTTTGTCTACAAATAGAAACTGGCCTACTCTACTTGTAGACTCGGCCGATTGCTCTGAAATTTTGTCAAGCAGAGCAGGCCAATTTCTATTTGTAAACAAAATTTCAGGGCAATCGGCCAAGAGACGGCTGAGAAAACGAAGATGGAATTAAGTTTAGGTTGAAATTTTCAAACTAGTACAAACAGCTAATGTTTTACTGAGAACAGTTACGTTCAGCAAAGCGCTACAATTCTAGCTAACAATAGTAACAAATTTCTAGATCAACATCCCGGTCGATCGAAGCCGTATTCCACAACAAGGATTTCACTACAACCCAAGTAAGTCTGAGAAATTTAAAAGCTAACAAAATTTTAGTCAATTACTATTAAAGGAAATCCTTTACAGCTTTTTGAAAATCTTTTGCTTAAAACTAATACAAAGAAAAAGTGAAAGTTTTGCTTGAAATCCAGTTTTTTATTGCTATTAAAGTGTTTAAAAATTGAATAATTTGGAAAGAGTCAATCTTTCATTCAAATTTTCTCTTTTCGAATTCATCTTTTTCCTTATTTGATGAAGAATCAAACTGTGAATGGGATTAAAATTGAGTGAAACGGGCAAAACGAAAAGATTAGCTTTTCCAAGTTGGCCAGCTTTTAGAAAACGAACTGATCTCTTTACAGTAATCCGGAAATGAGGCTAAACTCGAATTTTATAGTAACTTCACCGTAATCTCGAGCCTTTCCTTATATCTCATTTTTCAGTTTCGATGGACATCGGCTACCCGGTGATCAGCTAAATCTTGAAGACGAAATGCTTTTAGAAAAAGAAGAGAAACGAGCTTTCATAGAGCAATATTTGACTCAGCACTCATTCAGCACACTCAATACATTAAGCACTTATAAATAAAAAGCGGTGTCTTTTTTTTTCACAAATATGACTCTTTTCTTCTTTGCATAAACACTGCCCTTTTTGCTGTATGAATTGCCTGAATATCTTTAGAAGATCTCAATTCTTTCATTTTTTTAAATGATTTTGCAATTTTCCCCTATTTTGTCGATAGTTTGGTACCATATCGCCTCACCCTGTGCTTATTGGAGATCTCAATTTTTCTTTTTAATGATTTTGAGCAGATTTTTCCAGAGTTAGTGGAAAAAATGAAAAAGGTGCAGCCGAAGGAGGACTCGAACTTTGGTCCCTTGCCGCCCTGGCAGCTGGCAGGCTAACGCTCTAGCCACTGAGCCAGAAGCCATTTAGAGGCAGCCGCTAAACTTTGAATAAATCTGCTCCCCTTGTTTTTTCTCTCTAATCACTTCCAATGTTCCTTTCCGGTTGTGGACCTCTTGAGCGCCCAAAAAATTAATAATTTGAAACACTTATTATTCGTGACTATTTATGTAGGTTTATTTTTACATTGATAGGATTTTTATGTTCATAATAAATTATTTATTCTATTTCGTCCACAAAATCCGCAAATTCTCGTAATAAACCTCGCCAATTGGGACGACTTTTCCGTGAAGTTTCGGCTTTTGACTTTTCGAGAATTCGGAGCCTCGTCTAAAAGTGAAAAATTGAAAAATTGAAAGAAAAATCATCGTAATTCGCATTTGAGGTTGGCCATTTACACTTGTTTTGAGTTTTTTCAATTTTTCATTGCGAAAATGTCGAAAACTAGATGGCAAATCGTTTTTTATTTTGGTCGGCCCTAATCAAATTTTCTCTACTTTTTTGAAAATCATTAAATTAGTTTTGTTAGCTAGAATAAATTTTAACAATAGTAACAGTTAGCTAGAATTGTAGCGCTTTGCTAAAATCAATTATTCATGTCTAAAATCTTTAAAAAAATATAATTCCTTAGTCGGAAATTGATTGGCGGTAGCCTCGAAGAAGCCGGGCTGTTAGGCTGAAAGTCAATTCTGGACACGCCTCTGATTTGGTGTTACAAGAAAAATAGGTTCCAATACGGTTCCAATACGGTTCCTATTTTGATCTAAAAGGTTCCAATACGGTTTTACGGTAGACAGAAATTTTGCCTGTCCTCTGTCTGACTTTGAGCTTATCTAAAGTAAATTTTAATGCAAGATCTTGAGTAATTATTGGTATCATAATTACCCTTTGAGCATTCCAATTTCATGAATGCTTCATTTCTGGGGTAGGCTAGTTTCCGTAACTTTTTTGCGGAAACTAGCCTACCCCAGAAATGAGGCAATGATGAAATTGGAATGCTCAAAGGGCTCAATACGGTTCCAATACCGTTCCAATACGGTTCCTATACGGTTCCAATACGGTTCCAATCTAAACCGTTCCAATAGGGTTCCTATTTTGATCTAATTTGGTTCCAATACGGTTCCAATACCGTTCCAATACGGTTCCTATTTTGATCTAATTCGGTTCCAATACGGTTCCAATAAATAAAGAACTCAGTGCACTAGGAAAAATGCGTTTCCTTTTTCGAGCACAAAGCACAAGCTCCAGCTACAAAAAAATGAAATTCATTACAGCAGAAACTTGATGTAAATCAAGCACCACAAAGTACACTTTAGAGAACACCAGCCCACCTTTCTCTCAACTTCCCCAACACCCAAACGTACAAAATCGGACATGTCAATGTGTAATATGGCAAAATCTAAAATTTTCCTAACATTTCCAATGAATCAGTCCTTTTCGAAAGTACAATCTCTAATTTTCCCTAACTCGTAATTTTTACCTTTTTTTAGCAAACACACAAATTCTCTAGAGATTAAAAATATTCAATCAAGTGTTTTCGCATAAAAACTGTCTTTCAGCGTACTTGGTTTAATTAATTTTTGTGTGCAAATTTTAAATAGAAATGCAAATAGAAATCGTCTTACATTTCCGAGTCCCTGAATGCTCTTCCGAGTGACGTAATCCGAGATAATCATACCGCGTTGAATAAGGGAAAAACCGTTGAAGAAATAGATGATAAGAGTATGGTAAATGATGATTGGGAGGAAACCCTGAATAAGTAAGCAATGAGGGGTATTGTAGCGTATCTTTCAGCTAGCTAGCTAATCTATTTTCTACTTTCTACACCAAATCCAGGCGCCAAAGCTTCAAATCCATGTCTAAACCCACTTGCAAGACGATCTCCGAATACCGCAATGAGTAGGAGTAGTGCAGAGAATCGATATGCCTAGAAAAGCCTAGAAAAGGTGTCAAAACATAATTCGTAAGCTTTTGCTTTGTCAAAGCATAATTCGTAAGCTTCTGTGCTTTTTTAAATGAAGAATAGTGCTTTTAGTGTTGTATTTTTTGGTCATATTTTCACTTACAAATTATTGAAGCACCTTTTCTTGATCCTCCGCCGACAATAGACCACCAAAAGAATTGCCGAAATGAGGGTGATCGTGTCGATGGCAATGCAAAATTCGGACATCAAATTTACTAGTGGAAGGCTTGTCTAAACAATTTGACGGATTAACACGATCTATAGCTCAAAAAAAATCGAGGATTTCAAGAGCTTTCGCATGGATTAAAGCACATTCAAAACTATTAATGCTATAGAAAGTTATAGTGGTTTGTAGCCTGACGGACCGTAGTCGAAGTGGACGGGCCGTAGTCGTTACTATAAACCACTGTAACTTTCTTTAGCATAGATATTTTGCGTTTTGCTTTAGTTCATTCGAAAGCTCTTGAAATCCTCTATTTTTTGAGCTATAGATCATGTCAAGGCGGCAGATTTGAAGCAATTTAGAAGCGTTTATAGTTTACGCTTGTAATTTGTAGTACCCATGTCTATTACTGTACTAGTACAGCTAGGCGTAGCAGCCCACTCACTGGCGTATCCTCCATACAGTGAAGAACTTGAAAATCATAACGAAGCTCTGTAGACAAAGCCCAACTTATGATACCGATCATGCCGAGAAGCTAAAGTTCCATGTTTAAGTCAAAAAGTTGAATAACTTCAAGAAAAATGAAGCCTTTCGCCACCGAATTGCTTAATGGGGAATGATGCTGAGAAAAGACGACAATGGCACGCTCAAGAAGAATCATGAAAAGAGTCGTGGAGAGACAAGTCGAGACGCAGAGCTGAAATTCTACTTTGAGTCGCGAACTTTGACTTTTTGCAAGTATTAAAATACAGTTAAACCTCGTTTTAACGATTCTCAAGAGATCGGGATTCTCCATCGTTGAATCGACGTCTTTATAAGGTAAAAAAGCGTTCAAGGGACGAAAAATTGAGATCGTTAAATCGAGGTTTAACTGTAGCTTTTGACCACTCAAAATTTGATCTCAAAGGAAATGTTTCTTTGAAACTTGGACAATAAAATTGATGTGGCAAAGGCAAAGGATACTAAGTTTTTTGAAATACTAAGGTATTTCAAAGTTAGTTTCTTTTTGACTTTATTATTTGACTTATCGCTTAATGACTTAGACTAGATTTTTTTTGTTTGTCTTTGTCTTTAGAGAAATCATCAATCATCATCAAATTGTGTGAAGAATGCGAGTTGAAAAGAGGAGATCCAAGGAAAAACGGTTGTTGTGAAGCCAATGTTGACGCAAAAACAAAACAAACAGTTTCAAATGGATCTTATCGATCTCCAATCGATCTCCAATCGATCTCCAATCGAGCTCCAATCGATCTCCAATCGAGCTTCAATCGATCCCCAAGCAATCTCCAATCCATCTCTAATCGATCCCCAATCAATCCCCAATCAATCCCCAATCAATCTCCAATCGATCTCCAATCGATCCCCAATCGATCTCCAATCCAATATCGATCTCCAATCGATCTCCAATCAATCCCCAACCGATCTCCAATCGATCTCCAATCGATCTCCAATCGATCTCCAATCGATCTCGAATCGATCCCCAAGCGATCTCCAATCGATCTCCAATCGATCCCCAAGCGATCTCCAATCGATCTCCAATCGATCCCCAAGCGATCTCAATCCAATATCGATCTCCAATCGATCTCCAATCAATCCCCAACCGATCTCCAATCGTCTCCAATCGATCTCCAATCGATCTCCATCGATCTCGAATCGATCCCCAAGCGATCTCCAATCGATCTCCAATCGATCCCCAAGCGATCTCCAATCGATCTCCAATCGATCCCCAAGCGATCTCCAATCCAATATCGATCTCCAATCGATCTCCAATCAATCCCCAACCGATCTCCAATCGATCTCCAATCGATCTCCAATCGATCTCGAATCGATCTCGAATCGATCTCCAATCGATCTCCAATCGATCCCCAAGCGATCTCCAATCGATCTCCAATCAATCTCCAATCCAATATCTCACTCCAATCGATCTCCAATTCAATATCTCACTCCAATCAACACCGGATGATCATTTCAAGTTTATTCTAGTACCCCAGCTTTTTTCTCTTATTTTTTTAGAATAAAATACAAATTTTAAGGCCATTTAACCAAATTCGTGAAGCTGTGTCCTTTAAAGAAAAAAAAATCGTTATAAAGATTGATATCGTCAAAAGAAGTTATAGAAAACCTTAGCTATTTGAAATCTTCGGACCACCAAATATATTGCATTCAGATTTTCTTCCTTTTTTTTTTATTAACACATTCACGATAAGGTTTTTGATTTTGTGCAAGTTATTCCCCTTTCGGCTTGTTTAAAACCGTTCACAATCAACTGATTTACTTAAGTTCAGGCTTAAAATGAAGAGAAATATTTGAGGATGATTTATCTGAAAACAGATTAAAGAAATATTTAGTTTGAAGAAAGTTCAGAATGTTTTAGCATGAGAAACCCGTCACCGATGACCCAGGATCTGCATTCAAATGTTCATAACTCTCTTTAAAGTCAATATTTTTTCAAACGATTTTCAGATAAATGATCCTCAAAGATTTCTCTTTATTTTAACTTCTAATTTAAGTGAATCCGGTGCCTGTGAACGTTTTTAGACGAGTTGGAAGGGAAAGAACTTAAAACTTAATCAAAAATCAAAGAACCTCGTCGTGAATGTGTTAAAGCGTACCATACTTCAAGCAGTTGGTTACCGTAAGATTAACTATTAACAGAGATAAAGATTTAAAGAGCTCTGGCATAGAGTTTTAGACTCAATTACGGTAGTTGGATTTGGTTTAATTCGTATTCAAAAATTTGTAAACTCTTGAAAACTATGATACCGTATTTTCTGTAATAGTAGTGCGCACTACTATTTTTTCAACCCCCCTCCTGCCACTTACAGACTGCACTACTATTACAGACTGCACTACTATTACAGACTGCACTACTATTACAGAAAATACGGTAATCTTTTCTTCAATTGATCTATTTTTGGTTTAATTTTTGAGGGTTTAAATAAAAGATATCATAGAATTCAAAAAAATAGATAAAGTTGAAAAAAAAACTAACAAGAATGGTAGTTTTCAATGGTAGTTTTCAAAAGTTATCACTTTTTAGAAAGCAAGCGCTCGAGAAGAACAACTCACATGAATGATTTTCAGTGGTAGACAATAGATCGCGGAGAAAACAAACATACATGGTTGACCGCCAAAGAAAACTCTCAACACCAAGAGATGACCCTAAATTGGAAAAGAATTAGAAAGAAAGAAAGAAAAAGAAAAAAAACAAACAATTCATTTACTCAAAAGCCTCGAAGTTGGCTCGATTTTTTGGTAAAAAAAGTTTTAAAAATTGTCATTCTACGCGTTTCTACAAGTTTGTGTAGTTTACTTTGTAGTTTACTTTATAGTCTACTTTGTAGTTTACTTTATAGTTTACTCTGTAGTTTACTTTGTAGCTTACTTTGTAGCTTACTTTATAGTTTACTCTGTAGTTTACTTTGTAGTTTACTTTCTAGTTTACTTTGAAGTTTACTTTGTAGTTTACTTTGTAGTTTACTTTTTAGGTTACTTTTTAGCTTACTTTTTAGCTTACTTTTTAGCTTACTTTGTAGTTTACTTTCTAGTTTACTTTGTAGTTTTGTAGTTACTCACATGTGATATGCAATTGTTCATAGCGTAAACAAAAAGGAGACCCATTTTGAAAGTAATCAACTTCTGAAAGAATCATTTAAACCTGAGATTTTTATTTTTTTTTTAAAAACTTACATTTGTTTCGTCGTGAATCCGAAATTTTCTCTTCTTAAAGAAATAAAAAATCAAAAACATTGCAGTTAGACTGACAACGACTTTGAGATTGTTCTGAAAAGTTGATCTTTTTGTGAAAGTTGTGCTCAAGACTTTGTGCCCTCGGAAACACACTTTTCTTCTTTTCATTTCTGCCTAAAAAAGACTTTAGTGCACCAGAAAGCGTTTGTTTACAGCACCAAGCACAAAGTGAATTTCATCAAAAAAAGGGCGTTTTCCTCTCAACTCTGTGCTTTCTAAAAGGGATTTATTTTAGAAAATTGCCATATCAACTAGCTACCGTAAATATCCATAAACCTACCGACTACAGACTACGGAGCCAGCGCTATCATAATCCTTTTCTAAAGTGGAGATTTGGCTACTGTAATGAGTAGCTACCGTAAATACTGTAGTACACAATAGTAGCTACCGTAAATACTGCAAAAGTACCCCACCCCCCTCGTACAGTCGCGTAGTCGCAAAAGTTTTCTAGCAAAAGTATTTCATCGTTTTCAAAGCGCCCGTACTTTCAAAAAATGCGTCTTTGGTATCAAAAAATAGCCCTGAATTTCAGCTATTTTTTGATACCTAAACGAGCATTGTAGCATAAACCAGTGTCGAGAAAAACTCGTTCAAAGCTAGACCGTCATTATGGGCAGTGGGGTCCAATTACAGTATTTACGGTAGTTTTCATTTTGATCGCTCAATTTTCGTATGATTCGATGAGAAATCACACCGCTCAACCAATGATATCAAAATTTGGGTCAAATGAAAACTGGCTAGTTGATTACGGTAGTTTTCTAATATAAATGCATTTTAGAAGACGGATTGCCAAGAAAAAGCACTCTAGATTAGAAATAGCACTACATACTACAAGATCAGACTACAAACGCTTGTAGAAACGCGTAGAATAGATATTTTTGAAAACATTTTCTACCAAAAAATTGGGCCAACTTTAGGCTTTCAAATGACATTAAAATCAAGCCAAATCATGCTCTCTGCCCTGAGATATAACGTTTTTTTAGGTTTGTAGTCTCATCCCAGAGGGCGAGACTACAAACGGCTATAAATGGCTCGTTCTCCAAGTACAAATGGTGGATTTTCCTGGTTTTAGTGTCATTCAAAAGCCTAAAGTTGGTAAAAACACTTTTTGGTAAAAACAGTTTTGAAAAATAACTACTCTACGCGTTTCTACAAGTGTTTATAGTCTGACCTTGTAGTTTGTAGTGCCCATGTCTACTTCTCTAAGCCTACGCTTGAGCCTAAGCCTACGCTTGAGCCTAAGCCTAAGCCTACCTACACTAACCTGTATCAAGTACAGTGTGAATAGACCAAGTTGCCCGGCCGCTTCACACAAACTCTCATCCGGTGGATGAAGATTGGCCAAATCAAGCGGAATATAATCATTTGTTGCCATCGAACTGAAAAAAATATTAAACCCATTACCGCAATCTTAAACCCCAACATAAAACTACAGTACCCTAGAGGTTTAGGTACTGCACCCAGGTCACGGAAAAGCAGTAATCTATTGTATGCTCACGAAGAAGCAGTCATCTAATCTTAGGCTTTGCCACAAAACGACTGGACACTAGAGTTTGAGGGCACTGTAGCCAGGTCATCAAATAGAATTCGAGTAAAATTTTTCTAGATTAAACAAGAAAAAATTGAAAATACGATAACTACGGTAATCTTTAAGCCTTTTAAAATGCAAATTATTCAAAAATATTTTAAAATATTTTAAAAGACCCTACAACAGAAATCAAAAGTTATTTGATAAATGGGTGAAAGTAGGTAAAAAGCTTTCCGTTTTTAAAATCCCAATGATCAAACCATCAGGGAAATTCCTTTTTGCCAAGAAATCAAAAAATAAATGTATGTAGAGATGAGAAAACAAAAAAAAAGGAGAATGATTAAAAATGAATTTGGAAAGGGAAAGATTTGAGAACTGAAATTATCCCTTGAGATTTGGAAAATGACATTTCTAAACGCCTATATTGTAGCTTGTTCTTGATATATTATTGAGCAATAGAAAGAGCATTTGTAAGATTTTGACAGTAAGATTAAAAAAAGTTGAAGACTTGAATTCAAGTAATTCAAGTAATTCAAGTAATTCAAGTATTCAAAGATTGAAACTAACAGAACAAAACAGAAGTTTCCAAACACGAAAATTTCTCAATTAAATTAGAAGCTAAGCTCTTGAATCAAAGAAAGCCACAGATTGCAGTCTATTTACAAAAAAATGATCGCAGCTTGTTCATAGCTAATGAAGTGATCAAAAACAATTTGTTAAAGAATACTTTTCCAAATGCCGACATGCTCCAGCATGCTCCAGTTTGGAAAATGATATTTCTAAACGCTTATATTGTAGCTTGTTCTTGATATATTAGAAAGAGCATTTGTAAGATTTTGACAGTAAGATTAAAGTAAGTTGAAGACTTGAATTCAAGTAATTCAAGTAATTCAAGTATTCAAATATTCAAGTACGTATTCAATTCAAGTTTTCGTATGTAATTTTAGCTTTTAATTCTAGCTTTTAACTCAAAGTCTGGGCCTGCTTTTGGACGCTTTCTAAAACATCAATTTTCTCGATTACCGTAATCTTTCTCTAGCTTTATCTACACTACTGGACAATGAAATATGATATTTGAAAAACGATCGTCACGTTCGCACGTCTGTAGCTCCCTTGTCTTTACCGTATTTCTAAATATTAATATTACCATTGTGTAGCCCTTGAAAAGAACTTTTAGAAAATGTATAACACTAATAGTTTAAACTCAAAGACAAGGGAGTTACAGACGCGCGAAAGTGACGATCGTTTTTCAAATATCATATTTCATTGTCCAGTACTGTATTTATTTTTTTTAAATCATTCGATAGCTTTGTGAACTCTCACAAAAACAGATAAAAATATATTGATTGGATAAAAAGAGATACGATTACGATAGCTCTGAGAGTTGATAGGTTTTAGAAAACTCATTTATCACTTTTTGAGACTAGTACAAGCCTTTTACTTGACTTTTATCTTTACTTAGCGTTTACTTTTACTTAACTTTTGCTTTTACCTAGCTTTTACCTTTACTTAGCTTTTACTTTTACTTACTTTTAACTCTTACTTAACTCTTACTTACTTTTACTTTACTTTTACTTTACTTTTACTTAGCTTTTACTTAGCTTTTACTTTTACTTAACTTACTTTTCATAAATCTTATAATTTAATCATAAATAAATGAAAACTTATTATATAATACAGAAAGTACTGGTTGAGTCAAAAGAGTAAGCAAAAAATCTACCATAAAAAAACTTGTAGATAAAAATGTAGCCTCTGATGTACTGGCTCAACCAATAAACAGCGAAAGATTCATGAATTAGTTCAAACACCCAATTGTACAGGGTGCGTCATAATTATTGCAACAAGATACTCAAGGCATTGCACACCAAGAAGTTTCACTGGAAGAAGATTCTTTAAACAGAAATAGCTTTATTTGACAGTAACAAATAAGGAAACAAGAGATCATTCGATATGACCGCCTTTTGCCTTCATAACAGCCCTCAATCGGTTCGGATATGCCTCCCCTGCGGCCCGAATGTCATCTTGTGGAGTCACCTTCCATCCTTTGGTCAAAGACTTCTTCGAGGTCAAAGAGCAGACATTAGCCTCTAAGATTGCCCAAATGGAAAAGTCCATCACATTGAGATCCGGTGAGTTTGAAGGCCATTCATCCTTGGTGATCACTGAGGGAAAGTTGGCCACACACTAGTCCTGAACCGTCTTCTTCGTGTGAGCGGGAGCTCCATCTTGCATGAAGGTCCAATTTTGATTGTTATTGGCTTTACACGCCCATGACATCACATTCTTGGCATCACAAACGGTCTTTGAACTCTTGTTGCAATAATTATGACGCACCCTGTATACTTTGAAAAATTGAGTTTTGATCTCTTTGAAAAGATTTAAAACAATGAAACTAACAGAACAAAACAGAAGTTTCCAAACACGAAAATTTCTCAATTAAATTAGAAGCTAAGCTCTTGAATCAAAGAAAGTCACAGATTGCAGTCTATTTATAAAAAAAATGATCACAGCTTGTTCATAGCTAATGAAGTGATCAAAAACAATTTGTTAAAGAATACTTTTCCAAATGCCGAGATGCTCCAGCATACTCCAGCATACTCCAGCATGCTCCAGCATACTCCAGCATACTCCAGCATGCTCCAGCATACTCCAGCATGCTCCAGCATACTCCAGCATACTCCAGCATACTCCAGCATACTCCAGTTACCGTAATCCGCTCAGATCTTTATGGCTTCATCTTAGGCATTGCATCTTCTATCTCCAAACTAGTTGATCTTACAATGATCATAACTAACTGGGTTACGGTAGCTGTAACGCCATCCACCACTATC
Organism: Mesorhabditis belari; assembly: GCA_958450365.1. Classification (NCBI taxonomy): domain Eukaryota; kingdom Metazoa; phylum Nematoda; class Chromadorea; order Rhabditida; family Rhabditidae; genus Mesorhabditis; species Mesorhabditis belari. The sequence continues at coordinate 2,271,581 of CAUEEP010000737.1, read as the reverse complement.
AAAATCTATCCAAATATCAATCGCCATCCAAATCAACGTTCTTCAAATGAAAGTTGCCAACGCATTTGATCAAATTCAAAAGAAAAATCAATCACAGAAATGAAGCGATCAAAAACAATTACAAAAATCATTTCAAATCACATGGTACGGTAGGTTTAGACTACAAAATACAAAATCCTTGCGTTTTATAAAGTTCAATGTTAAAAAGAGTCTCTCAAAACACGAAAATTTCTCAATAAAAGCCATAGCTAAACTCTTGAATCAAATGAGAAATGTAAATGATGAAAAACCCCAAAAAATTTCTCTCAAAAACTCCGGACACGCAATTTTTGCATAAAGAAATGAAAAGAAATAAAAAGAAATTTTTTTACAGGCTTTTTTTTTGTTTCCAAAATGTATTCTAGTGGATTTTTGGTGTTAATTTTTTATATTGGAAACTTTGAAAATTCTCTGAATATTGTACTTGATTTTTTCCCCTTTTGTGTTTACATTTCTAAGAAAAATAAATAATTTTAAAATCATTTTTAAATGATTTGAAAATCTTTTTAAAATAATCTCTTTCAAACCTGTAATTTTCATTAAAAAAAAATGTGAATAGTTCTTGGAAAAAGAGAAAGAAAATTGGATACAGCAAAATATTTTACAGCAAAAAAAATAGAGAATTCTTTTATTTGAAAACAACAAAGATTGAAGTAAAAATTGAGAATTTATAAGTAAAACATTGTAAGTAAAACATTTTAAATAAAACATTTCTTTTGTGTGCTTTAAAATTCTATTGAAACACATGTTTTTAGCCTAGGTTTCTGCACGGAAAACTAACGAAACGTGAAAACAGCCATTCTTTGGCTCTGCCGCCCTTTACTAAAATAGCTGTAAAAACTTTTAGAAAAGAGATATCTCTAAACGGTTTTTACCAATCGATCCGTCTTGAATTCAGCTTTAGGATGAGCTATAAAACGTCATTGGACAAATTTAAGGTACTCTCCCAAAAAATCCGAAAGGACTTTTCCATCAACCCAATAAATCCTTGCTGGCTTTGTGCCATTGAGAAAATGACGAGTTCAGTGCGCTCGAAAGGATGCGTTTACAACTTTTGAGCACAAAGTACACTTAGAGCAAGTCTGGAAACTATTGTCTGGCATAGAATACTTTCCAAATGCCGTCATGCTCCAGCATGCTCCAGCATGCTCCAGCATGCTCCAGCATGCTCCAGCATACTCCAGCATGCTCCAGCATACTCCAGCATACTCCAGCATGCTCCAGCATACTCCAGCATACTCCAGCATGCTCTAGCATACTCCAGCATACTCCAGCATACTCCAGTTACCGTAATCCGGCTCAGATCTTTATGGCTTGATCTTAGGCATTGCATCTTCTATCTCCAAACTAGTTGATCTTACAATGATCATAACTAACTGGGTTACGGTAGCTGTAACGCCATCCACCACTATCAAAATCTATCCAAATATCAATCCCCATCCAAATCAACGTTCTTCAAATGAAAGTTGCCAACGCATTTGATCAAATTCAAAAGAAAAATCAATCACAAATCATTTATTATTTATTATTGTTATCAAAAATGATTGAAATTTTCTTTTTACAATATAATATAATAACTTTCTTCTGTCGGTTCAGCTAACCACCAATCATCCAAGAGAAAAACTTCTTCAAAACATGATACACCCGGGTCAACGCAGCTCGCTTTTGATGCTTTAAGTCTAAATTTAATATATATTGTGCTTTTTCCAAATCAAACCTTTCTATGCAATCTCGTATGGCGGTTTGAACCTCAAAGCCTCGATATTCCGGAGTTTCATTCCCGAAAATCTCTCTAGCAATTCCACCAATCTCTTCGAGAATCGAGCCCATCTTTTTCTGAATATCGGCAATAAACCTTTTCCCCTTTTTCTGCAATTTCTAATAACTGTTTTGTCAATTCTTGTGACGACGAGTCACAAAAAAGCTGCCGCCGTCTAATAAGACACCAGAAATACCGTACCCTAAAGAATGTCGGACTCGAACGCGTATATAAGAACGCCTTTCCCATTTAGTCAGAACTTTCTCTCATTTAGTCTTGTGAAAGTTGTTTTCTTTTGTTCGCGATACTTCCACAATTGCCAGGTAGAATTTTCATGAAAGTGATTCCTTTTTGTCTTTGAGTCAAACACATTGTTTCTTGGAATTTCGTTGAAACATTTTTCAATAAATCTCTCTAAATTTGGTTCCCTACCTCAAAAAGTTTGGTTCCCTATCTCTTTAAATTTGGTTTAATTTAAATTTAATTAAATTAAAATTTAACTTATTTGAAGCTTTTATTGAATAAACTTTATTTTGTTATTGATTCAAGCAAAAGCGCACAGGTCTAGCCACGTCTAGTGAATTCATTGAAAAGTACAAAAGTACACTAGTAATTCGTAATACAAAGCAAATTAGTTTTGATCATTCTTGTTGTTAATTCTTGTCCTATACTTGCCTCTTCAAAAAATCGCACATCCGGATATGGAGTCGGCGTCTCGTCCTTTATTCCCTCAAAGTCGAAATTCATTCGCGCATGAAGGTAAAGCCCTTCCTTTAATGACACCTAGAAGCTACAATAAATGAACTTTTCAAAAAACACAATAAACACATCTTCTATCGGGCACAAGTTTAAGAGCCCCACAGCCACTAGAAGCTTTAACCTGAACCCTGAAGCCTAACCCTTACCCTTATATTCAAATCCCAACCCACATTGTATCGCTTCTTCCCACCAAAATACTTCCTTGGATAGTGAACCCAGCCACTCTTCACGTACTCGGTGAGAAATACACTCTAAACTTTTCACATCAAAACTCTTCATTCTAGAGCATGACTGCTTCAATTGGCTTTTTGGCTTTGGCTAAACTACAAATTTGGTGTGATTGATTTCAAATTTGACACTCTGGATCCCCATCTTCCATAGTACCTTTGGATATCTTGGATCAGAGAAAACTTTCGGTTTTCGCAGAGCATCGAAACTCAAAACATTCTCATATTTGTAGGGTTTCTGGATGATTCGCGGTCGAAACGCTAAACCGACATGAGGGAATGAGAGAGCACCTGGAAATGGATAAGTTGATGAGTATGGGAAAAATAAATACATCTTCTTACAAGTCTCGAGTAAGATCGCACTGTTCTCTTAGTTTCGCTGATGTTTAACAATGCTTTAACAGGATATTGAATTTGTACCAAAAATACAGTCAAATTAAAGGCAAAAATTGGGCATAGTGACAAGAATTGGGCATAGGTTTCTTCGATTTGGGCATAGTGACGCCCAAAGCGCCAAGAAAAGCCGAATCTTCCTGTTGTGCTTGAGCAATTTTGAATTCCATTTCTTTAGGTAACCCTCAAACAATTCCCCCATCATCCATGGCTTTGTGTTGGCGTCGTAGAGCACCGACAGTTTTGCATTTTTAAAGCACCGTCGTTTCTTCGATTAGCCGATCACGAGAAAAGGATATTTTTCTGATGCATCCATATTTGATCCTACAAGAACAGTGACTCGTTCTTTACTCTTTTTTGCCGCTTGTGCATCGTTCTCCTCAAAAAGCAAACGTCTTGTTGGGGGTGAGCTTTCAAAAAAGCCCTGGGTTCGGAACTTCTTCCGATAAAGTTTATTTCTCTTTGAAATCTATCGATCAATGTTCCCTCTGAATCATCCTTTTCCTCCAAAATCTTTCCACGATTTCCCCAACCATAAGCTAGCCAAAACATAGACATTTCTAAACATTTCCCCCTCAACTTTTCTGTATGTAAACCCTTCTGTGCTTTAATAAATATTCTGCCTGAGCCAAGGGATAGAGACACATCTTATCCCGAACACCCTGTCTCCTATGTGCATCGTTCTCCTCCTCCTCCTCTTGTTGGGATTGAGCTTTCAAAAAAAAAAAAAGCCCTGTCTCATCGAGATTAAATACATCTTTTAGCTCGAATTCATCCAAGAGTCCTTGCAGCACTTTATCTTCCCATTTGTTGGCGTCCTCGTAGCTAATATCAGCGGCTTCTCCCCGCAATGTTCGAAAAACAATCACGGGTCTTTGTTTGTAGCTCAGTCGTTTATCGCCTCTTCCCCTCTTTCCAAAAGGGAACGGCTATCTATCGGGGGCGTGTGCCAGACAGCGAGCGATTACCCGGCCGCACCAAGGACACCTCGTAGTCATTTAGATTTCTCTTTCTCGATGGCATAAAAGAAGATATTCAGCTGTAAATTTGTACTCAGGGGTTTTCGAGAACGGCGAATCGATTGCCACGCCTTAAATTTGTCCATTTTCTTCTACAAAGCTGATATAACGGTCTGATTTGAGTCTCTTGTCTCTCATTATTATTGACGACTTCTGCCCATTTTACAGGCAATTTGCGGATTCCTCTTTCGTGATAGGATTTTGGTTTATGTGTGAGACAAGTGTGAGACTCAAAAATGAAGGACTGGAGATGTCGAGATGTCCCAGTGTCCCAAAAATGAAGGACTTAAGTCACCAAATAACTTACCCAAATCTTTCTTCTCTTGAAACCATGTCTCAAAGTATTCAAAGAAAGACAATGACGAGTTCCTAAAAAGTTTGAGTTTAATTCCTTGACTTCAATGATATTTAAATAGTACCTAATGTATAAGAAATCATCAGCATCCCCTTCAAAAGTGTACTTGCTGTCCGACCAAAAAAGACAGTGCTGCGTCTCCAAATTGCGACTCACGTAATAGACACGGTCATTTGGATCATACTGTAATTTAATAAATATTAGGTTGATTTGTGTTTTTGTTCCTTTTCGTCTGCCGTTTCAAGCCAACAAATGCACGAATTAAACTACGGTTGATTTCATTAGAAAAAGCAATTATTTTTCTGCAAAATAACATTAAAACGGGTTTAAAAATATTTAATGCCTGGATTTTCTTGAGAGTATGAAGTCGGGTAGTCAAAAAGGGCTAACTCGATGATGCGGTTTAGGCTCAGGCTCAGGCTCAGGCTCAGGCTAAGCCTCAGCCTAAGCCTGAGCCTGAGCCTGAGCGGTTTAGACACCTTAGCTAAAGAAAACCTATCTTCGTGTCAATAGATAAAAGATAGAGAAAAAACGTTTGATATTTCGCCAAAATTTCAGAGAAATTCATTCAGCCAATTTTTCCGTAGAGTTTTTTATAGATTTTTACGAAAAAGGCGTTTTTCACTCTCGAATTTGCTTCAAAGTGAACCGAAATTCATTTAAAAAGATGCAAATTGAACAAAAAAACACTTTTTTTATAGAGCAAACTATAGATTAGTTCGTGAATTTGTTACTTTTTAACAGAAGTACGAAAAAAACCAAAAGACTTATGCATCAACCTAATAAATAAGATTTGCATAGAATATGCATTTTCTAAAATATAATAACTTTTGAAAATTGAGGTAATCTTTATTTTTAAATTATTCCCAAAACTCGCCGTTGAACTAAATGGAAGCAGAGGCCATTGATGGATTTTCACAAAACCTTCTTTTACATAATAATCCAGCACTCGTTTAACGGTTTTAGAGACAGATTGAACGTTCAAAAGAATTCTAAAAGAAAGATATTCAATCAATGAGTAAAATGAGCTCAAGTGTTGAACTTTGAGCTCAAATTTCTTTGTGTTGGGCTGTTCAATTTAAATAGTTTTTGTACGAATCGATAGAGAAAGATTTAGCGCATCGAATGATACCAAGTAAATTCAAATTGAACAAACCAACACCGAGATATTTCAGCTGAAAGTTAGATTGCTAATGGAAAAAGGAGCGGAGCGTATCAAATGTTCGATCACCCACTTGTGTGCTCCCTGTCTCCTCCAAAGCTCTAGGTAAACGATCATTCGTGGCCAATCGTTAAACCTGAATATTTTTCTGTAAACTTTATAAATTCTATCAATTTACCAATGCAGTGCTCCAACACAAGCCGATAGAGTATTTGAATAGTTTGCGGGTGATCGATGCAATGCCACTTCTACAGCATTTCCATTCCGAATTACCGTAATCTAATTTCTACAGTAATCTGGTTTATTTTCTATATTATCCCTTGACTACAGTAGCTTTTTATGAAATTCTTTCACCTACCTTTTCTGGCACTTTTCCTTGATAGACTTTCGATCCGATATCGTAATGCCAATAGGTACACTCATGCTTGTTTGGGCATTTAACTAAAAAAACACGATTTCTTTTGAGAATATTAAAAAAACTATTGTTTGTGCAAAAGATCCATTGAACGCCAATATCTTTTCCAAAAATGAGAATCGAAAATTTAGCGTCGAGTCCCGCACAAGTTGCTGTGATAAGGAGACGAATTCGAGGACCAGCTGGGTCCCTAAATGAGGGATAAAACTTATTGCTTGTTGCTAATTTTCATTTAAATTGACTTTCTAAGAATGAGTGGACTTTAGTTTTCGGAGAACTTCCATCTTAACCATTTCATCTTTTCATTTTAGGGCCGTAGCGGGGCAACGCCAGTGTGGCTGTCTCTGGAATTAGAGACCCGGGTTCGATCCCGGTTCCTAGTTCATGGTCCAGGTCCTTAATGCGAGAAGACTATCCAGCCGTCCTGGCCTTCTCTTCACCGCCAGAACAAGCTATCTAGGGTCGTTCAATAAGAGTAGGGATTACGGAGTCGCCGAGAATGTAGGCGTGGGTTAAGTTAAGGTATTCCCTAGTATTGTGTGTGTCGAATTGTGAATTGTGATTATCGTGCCGAATAAATCATATCCGGGGTCCCCGATGTATATCTTTAATCGAACAAATCTGACACATACTGGAATGAAACCAAGATTGTTCCAAAGCCATTAAGCCATTAAGCCATTAAGAAGGCCAACCCGTCAAGGCCAGGATCCAGATTCAGGCTCCAAAACTATCCAAACCTGTGAGAAGCCAGATCAGTACCCTCACCCTGGTTTCTTACTGGTCTTGGAGTGACCTTGAGCCAGTCCAGAACCAATAGTAAAACTTGGCTTGGCAATTTGCAATCTGCATCTGCAATTTGCAATCAATTTGCAAGCTTGGCTTGACTCAGAACCGGTGACGCAGTATCTTTTGGGTTTTTTTACCAGTTTATTCTCGATTTTCTCATGAATCTAGTACCAACAACTCTAGCAACAACAACGACAACAACAACAACAACTCTAGCTGTCAGTGTCTTTAAAATTCGGTAAAACCACTTTGAAGATAATTTACCTCAAATCATAGAAAGCTTTATGAAGAAAGACAGTCTCTTTCGTCAAATTCTTCACGGTGTAAGACTTGTCGAAATTCGTATTACGATAGAAATTCGATTGATTTCCGTTGATAGAGGAATTGATTTCGATTGATAGAGGAATTGATTCCTCTAATTCTTGCAAACAGATCCATCGATCCAAAAATGTGACCAATAAACAGTAACATATAACAAAGCCACCAATAAAGTAAAGCTGAAAATGGAGATGAGAATTTTGTAAAGCCAAGTTTTATCTCACTTTTGAAAGCATTCAAATTATTGTTACTGTGGCCTTTACGAATATTGTAACACCTATTCAGATTACGGTAGCCTTACTAGGTTTATGGATTACGGTAGAGATTGGCTATAGCGAGACAATACCGCAAATCAAAAACTTACAAGTAATACCCGTACGCCTTTCATTTTGAGGAATTTAGTGAAGAATTTTGAGGGATTTAGTCAAATCAAAGTCAAAATACAAGAGTTCAGTCAAATCAAAATATTTTACAGTTTTTTTTTGGATCAAACGGATTGCTTTAAATCCAATTGAACCTTCCAAATCAAATCAATTCACATTTCCCTTCCATTCAGGCTATTCAATTGGGTCTAACAATGCGACCAAATGTTTCACAATTGCAAAAAGAAAACTGAACTGTCAGTAGTTGTTAAAAAAACGACAATTCTCTTGTCCGGTACACTGATCTTTGACACATTTCAGAGTTAACACATTTTAGAATACAAATTGTATTTTAACGTTTGAAAAAAAAACTTAAGCACAAAGTAAATTAAGGGGTTAAGATGAGTTTTCCAAAAATGTGTCTATGTAAAGAAATATTCTTTGCGTGCTTGGTACTCTTTAGACATGGGCAGCGGGTCGGGTCGGGTCGGATCGGATCGGGTCGGGTCAAAAGTGACCCGCTGACCCGACCCGCGACCGGGCTTTTTTCCCGGACGACCCGCTGACCCGACCCGCTGACCCGATCCGCTGACCCGATCCGCTGACCCGACCCGGCAAAAATTTTTGGCTTGACCCGACCCGGCCGCCAAAACTCGAAAATGGACATGTCTAGTACTCTTCACTCAAGAGACTTTATTTTTTTGTTTCGAGATACCTAATCTCACTTGAACTAAGACGCTTTATTCAATAGCCGACTGGCTCGGAGATTTTTGGGCTCTCACTTGAGCAATTTTCACACAAAATCGACAATTGAATTAAAAGCGACGATAAAAAAAAAAAACAATTTCGTCCTACTCGGACACAACTTTTACACGATGAAAGAAAATCAGAAAAACGTAAAAAAACAAACATCGAATGAACAACAGTTGCGTTATATAGGCTTTAACACAAGATATTCAGCTAAAAAGCTAAAAAACAATAAATGATTTGGAGCGCGAAATAGAATGAAGGCGCACGGATTTCCGCAATACTTCCAATTTTTAGGCTGTCAGAGTTTGGTAACTTTTTAGCGGCTATTCGCGACGGTCTAATAGTTGAATTTTTCTAAGCTATTGTAATAGGTTGATGCATAAGTGTTTTTGTTCCTTTTCGTCTGCCGTTTCAAGCCAACAAATGCACGAATTAAACTACGGTTGATTTCATTAGAAAAAGCAATTATTTTTCTGCAAAATAACATTAAAACGGGTTTAAAAATATTTAATGCCTGGATTTTCTTGAGAGTATGAAGTCGGGTAGTCAAAAAGGGCTAACTCGATGATGCGGTTTAGACACCTTAGCTAAAGAAAACCTATCTTCGTGTCAATAGATAAAAGATAGAGAAAAAAAACGTTTGATATTTCGCCAAAATTTCAGAGAAATTCATTCAGCCAATTTTTCCGTAGAGTTTTTATAGATTTTTACGAAAAAGGCGTTTTTCACTCTCGAATTTGCTTGAAAGTGAACCGAAATTCATTTAAAAAGATGCAAATTGAACAAAAAAACACTTTTTTTATAGAACAAACTATAGATTAATTGGTGAATTTGTTACTTTTTAACAGAAGTACGAAAAAAACGAAAAGACTTATGCATCAACCTAATAGATTTTTGTTTTTCTGGCAGGCTAATAATTACCAGACAAAGGTCGACGATTCGAATCCTAAGAGCTAAATATTTTTGCTTTTAATACTATATGCGAATACCATCGAGTAGATCAAGAGCCAATCAAGATCCGCAAATTTCTTGATCTCTCAAAACAAGACTCGATGAAACTTTTCGAAAAATGAGATACCCTCAAAAAGGGTTTTCTTAAAAATAAATCCATAACTTTTTCTGAATTTTTGTTACAATGATCATTAAAGTCTTATTGACTATGGCTAAAATTTCATCTCAATTTCAAGCTAGAAACCCAGCAAATGATGAAAAGCCCCCTTTGAAAAGGCGGTCTTGGCCTATTTTTTTAATACATCTATTCAATTTACACAGGATTTTACTTCAATACAAAAAATAGAAATAATTTTATGTTGATTAGCTTAATGGCCTTACCGAGCATCAAGGTCTCCTCCACAGGCTTCAAAGATTATTCCGCTTCCCTCAAGAATTGTTTTTCATAACACTCAAAACGACCAAGAACAAAGTAAAGTATATCAAGGATGCCAATCTGATAGAAGTACCACTGCATTAGATGCTTTCTCAAACATTTTTCAGACCTATAAAATAGACTTCATAATTTTTATTCAACTAAACAATTAATATAGAATGAACAAGACAAACACGTTAATACTTCGAATGAAGACACAAAACAAAATGAGTTTGATTAAATTAAATAGCGGTATAATTCCTCGCAAATCCTGAATGAAATCGGCTTTTTCATCAGGACCGACTTAGATATTCAATCATATTCAATAATCAATCTTCATATAAAGGTATTTAATCAAAAATTTATTAACATTAATAAAGAAAGCAACAACATTGATTTGAAGGCGATGTCGTTGCCCGAGTTGTTAGAGAGACCAGTTCTCGCGATGAGCACCTAAAACTCAAACAAGCTTATATAAAACGGATATATCGGATAACAAATTATATGATAATATAAGTTGATCCGACACCTTTTAAAGCACCATATAAATATCTTCCTTATCAAAAAGACTAATGGCTAAACATTCATAAACTCGAAGCTGTAAAATGACCAAAAAAATCAAGAATGCTAAAATTTAGCACAAATCAATTCTTATATACCATGCTGAATTTAAAGTCTATAGCCAAAAAAGCTTGACGTGATTGAAACTACTAATTTTTACCGGGAAAAACTCCAACCTGTTCAAACTCCAACATAGCCCACGCCTACAAGAGCGGCAGTCAAAAGAGCAAACTGTTGACCGTTTGGAAAAACCATGTAGAAATCCACTACTGGTCCGTTAATGTAGCATTTGGTATGGGGATTCAATTCCTGAAAACAAAATGATTGGAATGGAATTCGAAACAAATATAAATTCAAAAAGACAATCTCCAACCTGAAGCCTTACACCCTTTACCAGGAGATGCACCCAAAGACGTGGAGTTTTTGCTGGCTCAAGGATGTTGTTCGTGGTGAATTGTCGTGCTTGATTGCCCTGAGGGTGCGCAAAACGGTACACCACCCCTCGGAAGGTGATCTCGAAATATTGGGCGCGGACATCCATCGCTGCATATTCGGAATCGAAGAAGAAACGCACTGGTGGCACCATGTCAATCCTAAAATAAAAAGTTTAATTATGGATTTATCATTTGTAATGAAGCATGAAAAAATTAAATTTTATGAAATGGACTGGCTTACGAATAGACCAATGACTTTCCTGTGTTAATAAAAATCAAACCAAATGAACCAACATGTTTGCATCCTGATCATTTTCATCTATTTCATCGTCAAAGAACGAATCATCTTCAGAGTCGGTCGCCTTCTTGCAGGTGGGGACTTTCAACTGAATTTGGGTTTTTTGGTAAATTATAAAATTAACTAGACTTAGGGAAAACTCGTTAAAATCTAAATCAGCGATCTAGATTCTAGATTAAAGGAGATTATTTTAAGCCAAATAACATTAAAATTCTGATCATAAACTAAATGAGGTATCTACTCAAGAATCTAGAATAATTCAAATCTTCCGTGGAAGCGCAAAAAGGTGAGACAAAACCTGCTCATAATTGGCAACCGTTTTCATCTTGGTGACAAAATCGCTTAACATTCCCAGGTCCTCGAATTGAGCACAAAAATCCACCACATGAAAGCCAAGCCAGGTGTCATTCGTGTTTGTTGACTGAAAATCAAATCAATAAATGAGTTAAATCCTTTCTTAATTCATAGACATAATGATTGCACTGCAACAATTCACTGAATAGCAATAAATATCATTTGCAATTGCCTTCTTCACATTAAACAATGCAATAATATATTTCGTGAAAATGACCGACCAAAGTTTCTCTAGAGCAAATAGGGATTCAATTTTCAAAAAGTAAGAAAATCCTACCTGCATAACCATTTCAGGTAAAATAAGCTGAACCTTCTTCACCGTATTCACAAAAAAATTCCGATTCTTGCCATTTTGAGGGTAAGCAAAACGGAAAGGTTTCGATTGATAAACGATCTCCAGATATTCGAGTTCCACCTTGAAAGAATCGAAATCTTTTAAGAAACACACTTGAGGTCGCATTTTGATAGCTCTAAAGAAGAAGAATTAGAGAAACAAAACTAAAAAGAGATAAACAAAGGCTAGGCGACACGAATCATCTCTTATTTATAGACTTTTCAATTCACAACACGTAGATTAATCAGATTAATCGATTTCAGGCTACTTTTGAAAAAATTGGCTTATTTAATGATTTAACGAAATCAAATTAAATCCATTTGTCACACGTTTTGAAGAAACGAAATAGATATTCAATCATATTCAATAATCAATCTTCATATAAAGGTATTTAATCAAAAATTTATTAACATTAATAAAGAAAGCAACAACATTGATTTGAAGGCGATGTCGTTGCCCGAGTTGTTAGAGAGACCAGTTCTCGCGATGAGCACCTAAAACTCAAACAAGCTTATATAAAACGGATATATCGGATAACAAATTATATGATAATATAAGTTGATCCGACACCTTTTAAAGCACCATATAAATATCTTCCTTATCAAAAAGACTAATGGCTAAACATTCATAAACTCGAAGCTGTAAAATGACCAAAAAAATCAAGAATGCTAAAATTTAGCACAAATCAATTCTTATATACCATGCTGAATTTAAAGTCTATAGCCAAAAAAGCTTGACGTGATTGAAACTACTAATTTTTACCGGGAAAAACTCCAACCTGTTCAAACTCCAACATAGCCCACGCCTACAAGAGCGGCAGTCAAAAGAGCAAACTGTTGACCGTTTGGAAAAACCATGTAGAAATCCACTACTGGTCCGTTAATGTAGCATTTGGTATGGGGATTCAATTCCTGAAAACAAAATGATTGGAATGGAATTCGAAACAAATATAAATTCAAAAAGACAATCTCCAACCTGAAGCCTTACACCCTTTACCAGGAGATGCACCCAAAGACGTGGAGTTTTTGCTGGCTCAAGGATGTTGTTCGTGGTGAATTGTCGTGCTTGATTGCCCTGAGGGTGCGCAAAACGGTACACCACCCCTCGGAAGGTGATCTCGAAATATCGGCGCTCGACCTTCATCGCTGCATATTCGGAATCGAAGAAGAAGCACTGGAGGATCAAGATTCCGAAACGCCATCAAGATTCCAAAACTAAAATAAAAAGTTTAATGATAGATTAATCAATCAATTCAAGAATTATTTCAGAAAAAGATAATACCGAATAATATAAAATTCAAAATAAGCATAAAGCATGAAGGAACAGTGATGGAATGAAATTATTGCAAAATAGAAATTTTGTGCACATTGTGTGCATTTTGTGCAAGGGTCGGCGCAATGTAATGCAGGCTTTCGTAGCGAAAACACAAAAAGACTATTTTACGAATAGATCAATTGCTTTCGAATTCGTTGTTATATATCGAGTCATAAAGCAACAGTATATGAAATACAAAAATATGAAATGCGAAACCAAAAATGGAAAAAGACCTGTAAAGAGATTCTACTCACGATTATAACTATACTTTCAAAGTGTCCCTCTTGCCCACTCAGCTGAATATCTTTTAGTTCCTTGGAGAATTTCAAACAAATGGGGGCAGCTACGAAAAATCTACGCAGAAAAAGGGGCGAGGCTTCGTAGCTTTCGTGGTTGTCCCTTTCGTTTGAATTTTCTCGCGAAATTAACACATTGACGACGACGTGACCCGCCGGCGGGTCACGAAAATTCGATCCAGAAAAACGCGTTCGTCCCTGTGGACGGAAACGCACTTGTTATGCCTTCACTGATCATCAACGATCAAGAACTACCTTTGGATGGAATAGCTTGCATTACTCACATAACAAAGCTACTAGGCTTGCTGGATGTTTTTCAAAAATAAATATCATTTTAGGCCCACTCAATGAATGGGAATCGCGATTACCCCGAACAATCGTTTCTGCCTGAAACAATGGGGATAGGCATGATCCATTTGGGGATAGGTATGATCCATTTGGAGATAATTATGATCTATTTGGAGTTTTTATTGAGCCACTTGGAGATAATTATGATCCATTTGGAGATTTTAATGATCCATTTAGAGATAATTATGATCCATTTGGAAATTTTAATGATCCATTTGGAGATAATTATGATCTATTTGGAGTTTTTATTAAGCCACTTGGAGATAATTATGATCCATTTCGAGAGAATTATGATCCATTTGGAGATATTTATGATCCGTTTGGAGATTTTAATGATCCATTTGGGGATAATTATGGTCCATTTGGATATTTTAATGATCCATTTGGGGATAACTATAATCCATTTGGAGATCTGAATGATCCATTTGGGGATAATTATGGTCCATTTGGATATTTTAATGATCCATTTGGGGATAACTATAATCCATTTGGAGATCTGAATGATCCATTTGGGGCTAATTATGATCCTTCCATCTTTTTTTTCAAAAAAACGTTTGTAAAATAACAATGCTAGAATCGGATTCTTTATTGACTGTTACGCATGATATGTACAAAGAGCTCGAAAAATTAAAACAGAAACAATTGCAAATAGAAGGCTAAAATGAAAAAGTAGAGATTCATTCATTCAGTCATCGGAGTACTCGGTCTTCGGTCTCTTCCTCATCGTGGGCTACGGCTCGGCGGTTGCTGAGTCCGACGCGGTCTGCCGCAAGAGCACATCTACAGTCATGTGCAAAAGTCTTTCAACACTCAATTTTCTAAAAAGTTTTATCGATTTTCTTTGATAAAGTTCATGGCGCTCTTTAAGCCGTTAATCGTTTTAGTTAAACAAATATATGTACAATTTATTTACACAAATGTCGTCGCTATACAACACTTTTTCATCGAGAAAAAAATATAATTGTCAAAACACCCCTGAAAATCGTGGTGCAAAAGTCTTTTAACGCAAGATGAAATTAAGCTATAATCAAAATTTTGTTGCGCCTCCTTTGGCCAAAAGCACTTCTTTGATACGAGTAGGCATCGATCTTACTAATTCATCAAGAATTCCAGATCCAATCGTCCTCCAAATTTTTGTTATGTAAAACCATAGCTCGACTTTAGAATTGAAAAGTTTTTCTCGCAACTTCGATTTTATTAGGCTGAGGCAAAAGTCTTTTCGTTTTTTTTCGTACTTCTGTTAAAAAGTAACAAATTCACCAATTAATCTATAGTTTGCTCTATAAAAAAAGTGTTTTTTTGTTCAATTTGCATCTTTTTAAATGAATTTCGGTTCACTTTCAAGCAAATTCGAGAGTGAAAAACGCCTTTTTCGTAAAAATCTATAAAAAACTCTACGGAAAAATTGGCTGAATGAATTTCTCTGAAATTTTGGCGAAATATCAAACGTTTTTTTTTCTCTATCTTTTATCTATTGACACGAAGATAGGTTTTCTTTAGCTAAGGTGTCTAAACCGCTCAGGCTCAGGCTCAGGCTTAGGCTGAGGCTTAGCCTGAGCCTGAGCCTGAGCCTGAGCCTAAACCGCATCATCGAGTTAGCCCTTTTTGACTACCCGACTTCATACTCTCAAGAAAATCCAGGCATTCAATATTTTTAAACCCGTTTTAATGTTATTTTGCAGAAAAATAATTGCTTTTTCTAATGAAATCAACCGTAGTTTAATTCGTGCATTTGTTGGCTTGAAACGGAAGACGAAAAGGAACGAAAAGACTTATGCATCAACCTAATAAATAGGCCCATAAATTCTCGATAACATTGATAATTATGAGCTTTTTGGAGATAGATACGATCTTTTCGGCGATAATTATGATCTTTTTGAAGATAATCACGATCTTTTTGTAGATAAATATGGTCTTTTTGGTGATAGTTATGATCTTTTTCGAGATAATTAGGATCTATCTGTAGCTCATTATGGTAGTCATGATCGTTTTGGTGCTAATTATGGTCTTTTTGGAGATAATTATGAACTTTTTGGAGATAGATACGATCTTTTTGAAGATAATTATGATCTTTTTGATATAGAAAATGCATATTCTATGCAAATCTTATTTATTTATTAAATTACAGTATAATCCAAATGACCCTGTCTATTACGTGAGTCACAATTTGGAGACGCAGCACTGTCTTTTTTGGTCGGACAGCAAGTACACTTTTGAAGGGGATGTTGATGATTTCTTATACATTAGGTACTATTTAAATATCAATGAAGTCAAGTAATTAAACTCAAGCTTTTTAGGAACTCGTCATCGTCTTTCTTTGACTACTTTGAGTTATGGTTTCAGAAGAAAAGAAATCTGGGTGAGTTATTTGGTGAGAGACAAGAGACTCAGACCGTTATATCAGTTTTGTAGAAGAAAACGGACAAATTTAAGGCCCGGCAATCGATTCGCCGATCTCGAAAATTCCCGAGTACAAATTTAGAGCTCTTTTTTATATTAAGCTGTCCAGAAAGTCTTTTCATTCCTTTTCGTACTTGAAAATTAATAAATTCACTAATTCCGGGGTGGTCCGTACGGGGTGGTCCGTACGGGGTGGTCCGTACGGGGTGGTCCGTACGGGGTGGTCCGTACGGGGTGGTCCGTACGGGGTGGTCCGTACGGGGTGGTCCGTACGGGGTGGTCCGTACGGGGTGGTCCGTACGGGGTGGTCCGTACGGGGTGGTCCGTACGGGGTGGTCCGTACGGGGTGGTCCGTACGGGGTGGTCCGTACGGGGTGGTCCGTACGGGGTGGTCCGTACGGGGTGGTCCGTACGGGGTGGTCCGTACGGGGTGGTCCGTACGGGGTGGTCCGTACGGGGTGGTCCGTACGGGGTGGTCCGTACGGGGTGGTCCGTACGGGGTGGTCCGTACGGGGTGGTCCGTACGGGAAGAAGCGATAAACGATTGAGCTTCAAACAAAGACACGGGATTGTTTTTCGAACATTGTAAAGAGAAGCCGCCGATACTATCTACAACGACGTCAACAAATGGGAAGATAAAGTATTGCAAGGACTCTTGGATGAATTCGAGCTAAAAGATGTATACAATCTTGATGAGCCAGGGCTTTTTTTGAAAGCTCACTCCCAACAATACCAGGAGAACGATGCACAAGCGGCAAAAAGAGGAGAAAGATGCACAAGCGGCAAAAAGCGTAAAGAACGAGTCACTGTTCTTGTTGGATCAAATATGGATGAATCAGAAAATATCCTTTTCTCGTGATCGGCTAATCGAAGAAACCACGGTGCTTTAAAAATGCAAAACTGTCGGTGCTCTACGACGCCAACTCAAAGGCTTGGATGACGCGCGAATTATTTGAGGGTTACCTAAAGAAATGGAATTTTGCTCAAGCACAACAGGAAGATTTGGCTTTTCTTCGCGCTTTGGGCGTCACTATGCCCAAATCCAAGGAAGCTATGCCCAATTTTTGTCACTATGCCGTCACTATGCTCAATTTTCCCCTTTAATTTGCATTATTCTATTTATAAGCATGAATTAGACCAAAAAAAAGGATCACAATTGAACATTAAGCAAAAAGGAGGAAATTAAGATGTCATCTTTCCATCATCATTGAGCAGAACAACATAAGCTTGAGCTTGAGCGAGTTCATTAGTCGCTCTTCTTGTGGTCCTGTCTTGTTTCGAGCAAATTCAGATTCTAGCCTGCTGTGAACTGCCTCAATGCCCTCTTCGGATGCATTTCCGATGAATTTATGCTCATGGACAAATGGGCCAAGATGTAAGAGTAGAGCATGGACCAGTACACTTTGTCCAAAACCACCAGCTTTTTCTAGTTCGCTGTTTGGCAGCAATTTCTGGCTTTTGAATGTTTGCCTTTGCAAGCCAAATCTTTTATTTCTTTATCCGAAAGAACACTTTTAGTGGTTGAAACCATTTGAGACCATTTGTTGAACTCACGTATTGCAGAAATGACCACTTGATAGGAACGGGAGGAAGAAACGACTGCTAAATCAGAAATCACTGAGGATCGACAGAGATTCTTTATATCCTTTCCGTTGAAAAGAGCATAGATAATCCCATCACTCTTCCGATTCATATCCAACTTCCATTTTCGACAAACATCTTGGAAAGTCTGAGAGGACCCTTCGAGTTTCATCAATTGTTCAAAAAGTTGGTTTCCAATCTTGATTTTTGCATGAACTATCGGGGGAATTACCAAACTTCGAGAAACATTTAATAGATTTTCTATTTGAATGAAAAAAATAATAACCTTTATCGAGGGAAAAAATCGGCCGTTTTCCTCGCTCATCCAGCAGATCCAATCTTCTTCGCCGCTCTTCAACAGCTTTCAACACAGCTTCCAATCTTACTCCTTCATTGAGAACTATTTCATATCTGACAAACTGGTTCAGAGTCTTTTTGGCCTTTTCGATAGTTCGTTGTGAGCCAATGGTTAATCCTTGGTTTGATTGAAGAATATGATTTACAGATAATAGTCCTTTATTTGATAGATTGGCACTTTTTTTCATACCGAGCAGAGCTTCTGGAGTTGGAGGAGTCGGTGATTTGGTTTGAATATGTGAGGTTGAAGCAACAGAATCATCATCGTTTTGCTTTGCTTTTGCCACATAGACGGCGTTTTGACGATTTTGATCGGCTCTTTTCTTTTCATTAACTTTCAGAATCCTTGCCTTCAGTGCTCCTTTCAAATGTGCTTTCCTCTCGAATACTTTTTCTTTTTGTTGATTGTCTGCGAATCGTGATGAGCTTATTTTTTTGATTGCACAGGATTTGCAGGAACTTTCCCACTTCGTAATCCGTGCATGTTGTTTTGATTCGTTTGGCGTCCATGTTCCAAGTTGCCACTTCTAGACTTTTTGGCTTCTGATGTTCGTCCCATCTGCAAATTATAACTTTTGTTTTGAAAGTGTTGGAAATACGAATGTAATAAGAAAAATAATAATAAGCTAATAATCAAAAAATAAATAATCGGGAAGCAAAATTGTCTGTAACTAAATGATTTTCTCCTGCGATTGACATTTATAACTTTATCATCTGTCATGCCTTTGGCATAGTAATTTATCGAGTAATTGTCAAGGCAGTCTATGTTTGTCTGTGCACCTGGGTTTCCTACCCGAGATTGACAAATACGCTCAATTTCAACTTTCCTGGAATGGTAAGTCTTTCTTCAAAAAAAATTGGGTTCTTCACTTTTTTTAGAATAAATATTTTCTACACTATACCAGATCTGTAGGTACCGCAGAATCAGAAAAAAAAACTGCATTCCAGATTATAAAATCGGAGAAAACTAATAAAAAGTCAAGGTTTTGGGAAATTCTTTCCGCCATGTTTAAACACATAAAACTGCTTTCGAATGCTATATAACACTTGACACAAAAGAAAAATTTTACCAACATCAAAGGTGCGCGTGGGCCCTATAACCGCGCACTTCTAAAAAACCTGGGTTTCAGAGCTCGCGTTTCCATTGACCAAAACACAAAATTAAAAAACGGTTCCGGACCAACTTTTTGGGTAGAATTCAGAAATTTGCTTTTTGAGCCTAGTTTATCGGCTAGATTTTCGTGAAAAAAATTATTTTGACTTTTCGGCGCCGAATATGGAAAAAATTTCATGGAAAAATAGAATTCCACAAAAACTCAATTCAGTATTCTGAAAGAGCGTGAAAAGAGCTATTGAATGACACATAACACTTTATGGTTCGATGAAATATGAAATTTCACTAACATCAAAGTCGCCGCCTTGAATTCTGAAATTTTGGATGATGCTTTTCGGAACATTTTATTTTTTCCGTTCATTTTTTGGCCTAACTTAAAATTTTTAGTGTTCGGATTTTTGATTTAAAGACGATTATTTTTGTAACCTATGTGCCACGTCGACGAGGAGGTCCTGAAATTTTCCTAGATCAAGTAATTATTTATTTCAATCAAATCAACAGCAAACGACACACAAGGCTTGGTAACAGCCGACGCCTTTGCAGCCTTTGTTGCAGCATCTCTTTTTCATGTAATCCGTGCAGACGATGCCTCGGGAAGGCCTCGAGACGATCACGTCCCATGGGGCTCGTTTAGACTAAAGTTTGGGATTAGTAAGGTTGTTTGACAAAGCTGTTAGATATAGAGATTAGGCGCAGTCTCTTAACAGGAAAAAAACAAAGCCAAGTTTGTGCCTGTATTAATTTTGGTTTTTTCAAGAATCCAGCTTAAAATTTATCTTTTAGATTCAGTTCCGTATTTATGTGTTCAAATCGTTCTAAAATCGGGTTTATCCAAAACTCGAGTCAACAACAAACAGCACACATTGCTTTGTGGCAGCCAATTCCAGAGCACGACTTATTGCAGCATCGTTTCTTCATGAAATCTAGACACAAAAGCAGGGCGGGCAGGCCGGGAGACGACTTGGTCAACGGCCTAATAAAAATTAGGTGGCTGCATATGAACATATGCACTTTTCAAAATGGGTCCACTTTCAGAGACCGTATTTTGGCCAATTTTCAACATTTTTGTGAAATCTTTTTTTGATCGAAAGCTGAAACTTAGGAGAGGATTTTAAGCTACTAGGTTATTTGACTTGAAAACAGCTTTGAAATTCTAAACCGTGCTCCATTTGTGACGGCTGGTCAAATTTTTGAAAAAAAAAATGAAATTTTTGGCTGGTCAAAAGATGCGCAATTAAATTATCTACAAAACTGTATATAGGAAATACAGTCCGAAGCAATTTCATTTTTGACTTTTGTTCTCAATCGTCACAAATGGAGCACGGTTTAGAATTTCAAAGCTGTTTTCAAGTCAAATAACCTAGTAGCTTAAAATCCTCTCCTAAGTTTCAGCTTTCGATCAAAAAAAGATTTCACAAAAATGTTGAAAATTGGCCAAAATACGGTCTCTGAAAGTGGACCCATTTTGAAAAGTGCATATGTTCATATGCAGCCATCTAGTACATGTAAGGGTCGATTCGACTTGGTACTAGACTTTATTCAACAGTTCTGGCAGCCCTGATTTAAAAACTGAGCCGTAAATTTGATTTGTCTAGTTTAAAGCCAAACCGACCACTGAAGCTTGTCTGTCTTCTTGTCCAGAGACCATCGACTGCAATAGAAGAATGGCGAAGACGAAGAATAGGGTCACTTTCAGCATTTTTCGAGAAATATTTCTATTTTGAAAGCTCAAGGTTCGAATGAGTCCTTAAATACAAGCCTTTGACCAATAAAGGTTATTTCCTTAAAGACGGAGGGCCTTTTTCAGCAAAAAATGGGCTAATCTGTGTGTATTTGGGCCCTTTTTTGGTCAAAAAGACCCCAACCCACGCACTTTTTCGCTCTTTTTCTTTTGACCAAAGACTGTTAGGTACACAAAAAGATATTTTCAGCTTTTTTCTTTTTTTTCCTTCAACAAACAATCACCTAACTGCCCACTTTTGGACACGATCAGCAAACAGATGTGTGATTTCCGAGTGTTTGAGGAAGTTTCACAAAGAACAGGTACTTGTGGGTGAGAGACAAAGGTTTAAAAAACGGAAGAATTTGTGTAACTTTTAACAAATTTTAATGAGTCAAAAAGTTTAAAATAGAATTTTTCAGAAATGAATGTCAATATTGATCAAGCCGTTCTTACTTTTATGCAGACTTTAGGCACGTTAATAGGATAGAGACAAAGCTTCACACACTAATTACAAATGAATACACGGATGACACCGAACGTTGCTTTATGCCGGCTGCACCCATGATATCGGCAGTGACAAGGGAGCTCTGAAATACTCTCCAAAAGACAGCCATCTGCCTGGGAAATGCGGAAAAAATAGAAAAGAATGTTGGGTGGTTTTGCAATAAATAAAAACTTGGCGAAGTAAAAGTTTTGAAAAAAAATGAATGTTTATCAAACAAATGACCAATTTTCGAAAACAAAAAACACACAAATGTTATCGTCGAACAGCATACTTTTGATTCAAATAATCAATAATCAAGGTCAAAAGCTAAACACGATCAAAGTTTCGAAAGTTTAAAGTAAAAGATTTGTTGTTTTAATTGTATTTATTTAAGGGTAAGTTTTTACAAATTTTATGAGTCAGCAAAGTTCAAACCAAATCGTAAAATTTACAGAACAAAAAATCAACCTGGCCACTGATAAAGGCTTTTTTTGAAGGAAAAAAACTAGCTTTTTGAGCTAAATTTTGTTTATTTTTGAGTCATTTTTTGATGGAAGAACAGCTTTTGGAAGCAACTACAAAGTAGGGAAAGCTTGTTTTTCAAGTGAACTTTCCAGTGAACTTTCATCGAACAAGAGCTCAACTTTTTCTTGAACTGTTTTGTTTCTGACAGCATTTTTGATCGGGTGGACTGTTTACATCATAATTTTGCTCGCTTTTCTGTCGTGAGTTTCAAATTTTGTACTCAAGCCAAGGTTTTCCGGTTCGATACCATCTTTTGACAATTCTTTTTCCGAAATGCTCAGGACAGCCAAGAGGCTTTGACTGAATTGTGAGTTGGCTTTGGAAAAACTTATTTTTTGATTCAAAAAACAAATCAAAAATTTTAAAAAAAATGCTTTTTTATTTGCCTTCTAAAAAAAATGCTTTTTTAGAAGGCAAACGGTTTCATTTTGAAATGAAATGACTAAAATGAAAATGAAATGACTAAAAATAGGGTTTTTCTCGGAAAGCCGGAGCCCCAAATCTGACTGTATCTTTACTAGATTTTCCTACAAAACTAGCCGAGACATCCAAGAAGAGAAAGAATTGGAATTCATTGTCGCGAGGGTGTTAAGCGTTTAAAAATCACTTAAGTTAAAGGTGTTAAACGCGATTAAATGTTTTAAGTTGCTTTTAAGCGTAAAGTGATGAGTAATGAGTTGATTTGAAATTCATTTAGTGATTAGTTGGGTTCCAGAATTGGAATCCATTGTGGCGAGGGTGTTAAGCGTTTAAAAATCACTTAAGTTTACTGAATTATAAAAGAACTCGCAACTTACCTTGATTTGGGCATTTTCACTTAATAACCAGACGATGATTGTTGAATTTCTGCAAAAAAAAGAAATGAATTAGCAACGGTTTTTAAGAAAAAGCAAAAAGTTACGCAAATAAAAAGTCGTGAGTTTTAAACGTTACTGTAATTTGCTTTAGTAGCTAAATAAACTTTGAAAAATGAACTCCATTACTCGAAAACTTTTACAATTTTAGATTCTATTGCCAAATTCAAGTAATTAAACTCAAGCTTTTTAGGAACTCGTCATCGTCTTTCTTTGACTACTTTGAGTTATGGTTTCAGAAGAAAAGAAATCTGGGTGAGTTATTTGGTGAGAGACAAGAGACTCAGACCGTTATATCAGTTTTGTAGAAGAAAACGGACAAATTTAAGGCCCGGCAATCGATTCGCCGATCTCGAAAATTCCCGAGTACAAATTTAGAGCTCTTTTTTATATTAAGCTGTCCAGAAAGTCTTTTCATTCCTTTTCGTACTTGAAAATTAATAAATTCACTAATTCCGGGGTGGTCCGTACGGGGTGGTCCGTACGGGGTGGTCCGTACGGGGTGGTCCGTAAAACCGTAAATTCAAAGTAAAACCAATGATTCTGTTCAATCAATCAATCAATTAGTTCAGGTGGGTATAATCGTTGGGACTGGCACGAATGCTTTTTACATGGAGAAGCTCTCGAAATGCTCGAAGCTTGAGGGCGACCCAGAGATCGATTTGAATGATAAATCGGATCAAGTGGATCAAAATGAATAGCCAATAATTTTAACCCATAGATAAACACCGAATGGGGTGCATTTGGAGACGATGGAGAGATCGAGGACCTGAGGACAGAGTTCGACAGACAAGTCGATGAGGAGACCATCAATCCTGGACAGCAACTGTAAATTGAACTGAAAAACAAAGTCATAAATCTTTCAGGTTTCTAAAAATGTCATCCGGAATGTATTTGGGTGATTTGGTCAGGCTGATCCTCGTTCGATTGGCCAGAGAGAACCTTCTATTCGATGGGAAAACGGATGGAATCTCGGAGAAGGGGGTCTTCCTGACGGAGTACATATCGGAGATCGAGAGGTTTGGTTCGAAAAAGCAAAAATATTATTGAACTACTGAAAATTGATATTATGTTAAAACTCGACCATTTTTCAATTGGCTTAGGTCCGATTCTCCAAGTCTTGTAAGACTGGCCAGACTGGATAGTCAAGCTTCAAGTTTCAATCGATGTATTTTTCCATCTAATCTTGATCTATCTAAGCTTATTTTGGTTTATAAGTTTTATCAATTTACAAAAAGTTTATCTAAGACTAACTTTTTTTTTTTTGTTTCCAGAGAATTTCTCGAAGACGACGACCAAATCTTCTCGAAAACCTTTCAAATCCTCAAATCGATGGGCATCGACGAAGTGACAAAACTCGACTGTGTTTGTACGCTTGTCTCAACAAGGTGAATATGTAGATGGTCAGAAAGAATAAAAATACAACTATCCATAGCTAGTTTTATTGCCTGGTCATTTCCAGAGCAGCCCACCTCATAGCTGCGGCCACAGCAGCACTCTTGAATCGAATGGGCCGCCAATTTGTGTCGATTGAAATCGACGGAAGTGTTTACAGGTGTCAGATTTTGATTAACAAAATAATACATTCAGTTTCTTATCTTTTTTGCTATTTTTTTAACGCAAAAACCAAAATAAATTGTCTCTTTTTCAGGTTTCATTCAACATTCTCTCGACTATACGACAAAAAGCTCTCTGAGCTGATCGATATGCACTTGAAGGTCGGGTGATCTAAAACTGAAAAACAAAACATTCTGACGGCAAAATACTGAATCTAGTTATCTTAAATCAAAATCTAGAATAAAAAAAAACTTTTTTCAGTACCAACTCGTGCTCTCAATCGACGGATCTGGCCAAGGGGCTGCCTTGGTGGCTGCTGTGGCTGTGAGGATAAAAGAGGCAAAGAAAAATGAAAGCAACCAATAGCTTTTGAATAAATATTTTCAATTTATATCAAAAACTTTATAGGCACTTTGCCTTTCAATTTATATCAAAAGCTTTATAGGCACTTTGCCAGACGGAAGTCAGGTTTTTCAAATCCAAGTGCGGATGGGTGATGCGATGTGCTCGAGACAAGACTATGGGTCTTGCTTAGGGGCCAAGTGGACGCCGTACTCGATCGAGAATGGGGACGCGGTTGTGGGATCGGCTGCCCAATTCGACAACGATCTCCCGGTTGCCTGTGGATCTCAGTGTGACGCGAAGAGTGACTCCCCTTGCGCCACGTCCTCTTGCTCACAGTGTGATGGCCAGCAAGTGGCCGGCGCCAACACTCCCGTCACTCGTCGATACAATATGGGCACCAAACAGGCGGCAAATCTTCAATTTCTGTATGAAACGTTCTCCGTACCCGATCGTATCACTGTCACCTATGAGGGCGATGAGATATTCGACAGCGGCTGCGTTGGCACAGAAGGAGAAAGGACGACGCCGATCGGTTTCGATGGTCAGTTCTATAAAATTTGCAAAGGTAATACCTAGAAGTTCCTAATGGTTTCAAGACCTAAAATTTGATTAATGGTTCACTTCCGAACATTCTTTGTTATCTGATTTATCTGAAAAAGCTACTTGGCATAAAAAATGTTTTACTAGTGCAGTACAATGCTTATAGGTTCAAAACAGAAATTCAGAGTTTCAGGGAACTCTATGGAAGTCCGTGTTGATGTCGAGCCGAACTGTGACGGGACAACAAGCACTGCCTGGTACTTCACTCTGCCGTGCGTTGACGGCCCACCGACCACCCCACCGCAGCCCAACACGACGAGCCCGATTCCTTCGACCACTTCTGGTGACTGCCGAAACCGACAGTGTTCCGAGTACAAGTGCCTCGACGACACAAGAGCTCACTGTGGTCCAAGCGGATACTTACTTAGCTTTGGATACAAATACTGCAACAGTTTCATCGGTAAGTCGGCTTTTGAATCGAAAAACCAGCCAAACTTTAGACCACACCAACCTTTTCACTTCAGCAGGCAAAAGGTTCTTCGAGTGTGTTCGACCGAAACTGATGGAGTACATGGAGGGTTACTTGGATGTAAGTTGCGCAGAATTTTAATCGCAACACAAGACATTTTTACATTTAAAGCATAAGTCAGCCTACCTAAGTTGATTGATTAGCCAATACTAGGGTCTAAACGGTTTTTACATTTAAATGTAAGTTAAGTGGTTAAAAGTCCAAACAAACTCTTGATATTTTCCAATTTAAAAACAAGTTTCACCCAACTCGGGTAAAAAACAATACATACAGGACTTTTGCCGCCTAAAAAGCGAAGATTTTCAGAGTGCTGGAGACTCGGTGAATTGCGACGATCTGAAGCTGAAAGCCTTCGACAGCCACATCCCGATATTCAGAGATTGCGACTATTGTGACATGATTTTCCTGAACGCTCCCCAATTTCTGTACGTGGTTGCCGGCGAGCTTGCCACAGAGCCTTTGGCTGGGAAAGAGGCCTGCGATCTGATGGCAATGTGCCCGCGGCCGCTGCTGCGGGCATGTTCTATGGGCAGCCAATGCTTACTTATACTATTTGTGTTACCACGTGCAACGCACTTTGTCGTTGAATAAATACTTTAAGCTCTTGTTTCATTATGTTAAAGATGGCTATGCACTTGCAAACTCGATTCGTAGCATCAAGCCTTTATTGGTTTGGTTTATCGTAATGAGCCGAAAAAGTTTTGATCAAAAGCTAAAATTGAGAAAAAAATCATTTGTATTCTGTCTGGAGTAAGTAAAATAAATTTTGACGGTCTGTTTTCCTTTTCAGTTTTCATTTTGATACAATTTTGTGTATATCGGCTGTCAAAAATGTTCACAAAATTCCCATTTCTTTTAATTTTTGCCGTTTTCTTTTTTGAAGAAGTGGAAAGTGATGGCTCGTGGCTCGTGGCTCGAGATGGGTTCTGTTTCTTTTGTCCAGTAAGTAAATAAAAAAAATTGAATTTAAAGGGTTAACTCCAAAACATTCTAGAAGGCAGTCACTTTTGCTGTTGAAGTGATCAAAAAGAGTGAAGCAAGCAAGAAAGAGGACTGGTCGTTGATCATCAAACAAGTCCAGGAGAACCAATGCATGAAGTTCGCAGAAAATGACAAGGATAAAAGCGGGGTGAGTAGATAGAAAATTGAAAAAGAACGCCGTGAGCCAAAAACCGTCTCTCACCTCTCGCACTCATTGACTATCGCAAGCATTTATAAAGTTCAAGTTTTATCTCTAAAAATAATCCCAAGTTATATCTATCCAATCTAAGGGTTCCTAAAAAATCGAAAATATTGGCTTGGCCCACATCCTATGCAATTTTTTCTCCAAAATTTCACAGAACTTAAAAATTTTATAGAGCATTTCCAAAATTATTTATTTCTACCCCACACATCAATGACTCGATGCCAACATCTGCGCAGATTATCATGGCTCATACAAAGGGCTTTATTGAGTGAACCACTTTCAAACGCCATTGTTTTGGCTGAACTGGTGCTCAGCTAGGGGGTTGCTTAATCATCTCAAAAATGCAATAATATGAAGCGGAAACGATAGTAGTTTTTTGTGTATTAAGGAGACATTTTCACCTTTTCTTGTACTTCTACTCTTGCACATTCTTTAAAATGGGAAGGGTTTTTCTGCTGAACAAAAAACGGAGGCACTGACTGTTGACTGTTATATCTCTTTACGCTTAATCGGCTCACCCCTATTCTCTTGCATACAGTTGACCAACAAACATGTTTAGTTTATGCTCTTTCTAAAATTTGGCTAGTCCTTTAATATCATGGAAAACCAACGACGAACTGTGGCTTTGGTACACACTAGACATGGTTTGATAGAAAATCGGCCGAGAAAATTTTTCAGCTTCTTCCTCGCTTGACCGCCCAAGAAGTGAGAATTTCGCAAATGTGGTTTTTTTCGCTATGAAACTTTTACAAATATTGATTATCCTAGGGTAAATTTTTGCGTAGATTCCAAAAATCGTAGTTTTAGAGCGATTCCAGCACTCTATCATAAAGAAAAACAGCTTTGAAAATCAACAATTTTGAGTATCCCATCTTGTGCGCGCTGAAATGCGTCAAAAAAATACCATATTTCTAAAGATTAATATTACCATTGTGTAGCCCTTGAAAAGAGCTTTCAGAAAATGTATAACACTAATAGTTTAAACTCAAAGAAAAGGGAGTTACAGATGCGCGAAAGTGACGATCGTTTTTCAAATATGATATTTCATTGTCCAGTACTGTACGTCAAAATCTATCCAAATATCAATCGCTATCCAAATCAACGTTCTTCAAATGAAAGTTTGAACACATTTGATCAAATTCAAAAGAAAAATCAATCACAGATCATTTATTATTTATTATTGTTATCAAGAAATGATTGAAATTTTCTTTTTACAATATAATATAATAACTTTCTTCTGTCGGTTCAGCTAACCACCAATCATCCAAGAGAAAAACTTCTTCAAAACATGATACACCCGGGTCAACGCAGCTCGCTTTTGATGCTTTGAGTCTAAATTTAATATATATTGTGCTTTTTTCAAATGAAACCTTGCTCTGCAGTCTCGTATGGCGGCTTGAACCTCAAAGCCTCGATATTCCGGGGTTTCATTCCCGAAAATCTCTCTAGCAATTCCACCAATCTCTTCGAGAATCGAGTCCATCTTTTTCTGAATATCGGCAATAAACCTTTTCCCCTTTTTCTGCAACTTCTAATAACTGTTAATTTGTCAATTCTTGTGACGACGAGTCGCCAAAAAGCTACCGCCGTCTAATAAGACACCAGAAATACCGTACCCTAAACAATTTCGTGCTCAAACGCGTATATAAGCACGCCTTCTTTCCCATTTAGTCAGAATTTTCTCTCATTTAGTCTTTTGAAAGTTGTTTTCTTTTGTTCGAGATACTTCCACAATTACTAGGTACAATTTTCATCAAAGTGATTCCTTTTTGTCTTTGAATCAACACATTGTTTCTTGGAGCTTCGTTGAAACATTTTTCGCACGCTTAATTTATTTGAAGCTTGTATTAAATAAATTTTTTTTGTTATTCATTCAAGCAAAAGCGCACAGGTCTAGCCACGTCTAGTGAATTCATGGAAAAGTACAATAGTAATTCGTAATCCAAAGCAAATTAGTTTTGATCATTCTTGTTGTTAATTCTTGTCCTATACTTGCCTCTTCAAAAAATCGCACATCCGGATATGGAGTCGGCGTCTCGTCCTTTATTCCCTCAAAGTCGAAATTCATTCGCGCATGAAGGTGAAGCCCTTCCTTTAATGGCACCTAGAAGCTACAATAACTGAACTTTTCAAAATACAATAAACACAATTCTATCGGGCACAAGTTTAAGAGCCCCATAGCCACTAGAGCCAGGTTTAACCTGGCTTACCCTTATATCCAAATCCCAACTCACATTATATAGCTTCTTCCCACCAAAATACTTCCTTGGATAGTGAATCCAGCTACTCTTCACGTACTCGGTGAGAAATACACTCTAAACTTTTAACATCAAAACTCTTCATTCTAGAGCATGGCTGCTTCAAATTGGCTAAACTACAAATTTGGTGTGATTGATTTAAAATTTAACACTCTGAATACTCATCTTCCATAGTACCTTTGGAAATCTTGGATAAGAGAAAACTTTCGGTTTTCGCAGAGCATCGAATTTCAAAACATTCTCATATTTGTAGGGTTTCTCGATGATTCGCGGTCGAAACGCCAAACCGACATGAGGGAATGAGAGAGCACCTGGAAATGGATCAGTTGATCAATCTAGGAAAAATAAATACATCTTCTTACAAGTCTCGAGTAAGATCGCACTTTCCTCTTAGTTTAGCTCATGTTTAACAATACTTTAACAGGATATTGAATTTGTACCAAAAATACAGCCAAATTAAAGGGAAAAATTGAGCATAGTGACGGCATAGTGACAAAAATTGGGCATAGCTTCCTTCGATTTGGGCATAGTGACGCCCAAAGCGCGAAGAAAAGCCAAATCTTCCTGTTGTGCTTGAGCAAAATTCCATTTCTTTAGGTAACCCTCAAATAATTCGCGCGTCATCCAAGCCTTTGAGTTAGCGTCGTAGAGCACCGACAGTTTTGCATTTTTAAAGCACCGTCGTTTCTTCGATTAGCCGATCACGAGAAAAGGATATTTTCTGATTCATCCATATTTGATCCAACAAGAACAGTGACTCGTTCTTTACGCTTTTTGCCGCTTGTGCATCGTTCTCCTGGTCTTGTTGGGAGTGAGCTTTCAAAAAAAGCCCTGGCTCATCAAGATTGTATACATCTTTTAGCTCGAATTCATCCAAGAGTCCTTGCAATACTTTATCTTCCCATTTGTTGACGTCGTTGTAGATAGTATCGGCGGCTTCTCTTTACAATGTTCGAAAAACAATCCCGTGTCTTTGTTTGAAGCTCAATCGTTTATCGCTTCTTCCCGTACGGACCACCCCGTACGGACCACCCCGTACGGACCACCCCGTACGGACCACCCCGTACGGACCACCCCGTACGGACCACCCCGTACGGACCACCCTTGTACGGACCACCCCGTACGGACCACCCCGTACGGACCACCCCGTACGGACCACCCCGTACGGACCACCCCCCGGACCACCCCGTACGGACCACCCCGTACGGACCACCCCCGTACGGACCACCCCCGTACGGACCACCCCGTACGGACCACCCCGTACGGACCACCCCTGTACGGACCACCCCGTACGGACCACCCCGTACGGACCACCCCGTACGGACCACCCCGTACGGACCACCCCGTACGGACCACCCCTGTACGGACCACCCCGTACGGACCACCCCGTACGGACCACCCCGTACGGACCACCCCCGTACGGACCACCCCGTACGGACCACCCGTACGGACCACCCCGTACGGACCACCCCCGTACGGACCACCCCGTACGGACCACCCCGTACGGACCACCCCGTACGGACCACCCTGTACGGACCACCCCGTACGGACCACCCCGTACGGACCACCCCGTACGGACCACCCCGTACGGACCACCCCGTACGGACCACCCCGTACGGACCACCCCGTACGGACCACCCCGTACGGACCACCCCGTACGGACCACCCCGTACGGACCACCCCGGAATTAGTGAATTTATTAATTTTCAAGTACGAAAAGGAATGAAAAGACTTTCTGGACAGCTTAATATAAAAAAGAGCTCTAAATTTGTACTCGGGAATTTTCGAGATCGGCGAATCGATTGCCGGGCCTTAAATTTGTCCGTTTTCTTCTACAAAACTGATATAACGGTCTGAGTCTCTTGTCTCTCACCAAATAACTCACCCAGATTTCTTTTCTTCTGAAACCATAACTCAAAGTAGTCAAAGAAAGACGATGACGAGTTCCTAAAAAGCTTGAGTTTAATTACTTGACTTCATTGATATTTAAATAGTACCTAATGTATAAGAAATCATCAACATCCCCTTCAAAAGTGTACTTGCTGTCCGACCAAAAAAGACAGTGCTGCGTCTCCAAATTGTGACTCACGTAATAGACACGGTCATTTGGATTATACTGTAATTTAATAAATAAATAAGATTTGCATAGAATATGCATTTTCTAAAGCATAATTTCTAAAACATAACTTTCGAAAATTACTGTAATCTCTATTTTTAAGTTATTCTCAAAACTCGCCGTTAAACTAAATGGAAGCAGAGGCCATTGATGGATTTTCACAAAACCTTCTTTTACATAATAATCCAGCACTCGTTTAACGGATTTAGAGACAGATTGAACGGTGAAAAGAATTCTAAAAGAAAGATATTTAATCAATGAGTAAAATGAGCTCAAGCGTTGAACTTTGAGCTCAAATTTCTTGGTGTTGGGTTATTCAATTTAATGATTTTTGTACCAATCGATAGAGAAAGATTTAGCGCATCCAATGATATTAAAAATATTTCAATTGAATAACCCAGCACCGAGATCTTTGAGCTGAAAGTTAGATTGTCAATGGCAAAGGGACGGGGCGACGGACCTTTTATACGAGCCCGCCCATTTTGCGATTGCCTAACTTTAAGCGCAAATTTCTTTGTGTTGGGTTGTTCAATTTAAATAGTTTTTGTACGAATCGATAGAGAGAGATTTAGCGCATCTAATAATACCAAGAAAATTCAAATTGAACAAACCAAGACCAAGATCCTTGAGCTGAAAGTTAGATTGTCAATGGCAAAGGGCCGACCTTTTATACGCGCCCCGCCCCTTCGCCATCTAACTTTAAGCTCAAATATCTTTGTGTTGGGTGTTCAATTTAAATAGTTTTTGTACGAATCGATAGAGAGAGATTTAGCGCATCTAATTATATAAAAAATATTTCAATTGAACAAACCAACACCAAGATATTTGAGCTGAAAGTTAGATTGCTAATGGAAAAAGGAGCGGGCGCGTATCGAATGTTCGATCACCCACTTGTATGCTCCCTGTCTCCTCCAAAGCTCTAGGAAAACGATCATTCGAGGCCAATCGTTAAACCTGAACATTTTTTTTGTAAACTTTATAAATTCTATCAATTTACCAATGCAGTGCTCCAACACAAGCCGATAGAGTATTTGTATAGTTTGTGGGTGATCGATGCAATGCCACTTCTACAGCATTTCCATTCCGAATTACCGTAATCTAATTTCTACAGTAATCTGGTTTATTTTCTATACTATCCCTTGACCACAATAGCTTGTTATAAAATTCTTTCACCTACCTTTTCTGGCACTTTTCCTTGATAGACTTTCGATCCGATATCGTAATGCCAATAGGTACACTCATGCTTGTTTGGGCATTTAACTAAAAAACACGATTTCTTTTGAGAATATAAAAAAACCATTGTTTGTGCAAAAGATCCATTGAACGCCAATATCTTTTCCAAAAATGAGAATCGAAAATTTAGCGTCGAGTCCCGCACAAGTTGCTGTGATAAGGAGACGAATTCGAGGACCAGCTGGGTCCCTAAATGAGGAATAAAGTTTATTGCTTGTTGCTAATTTTCATTCAAATTGGCTTTCTAAGAATGAGTGGACTTTAGTTTTCGGTGAACTTAATCATCTTAATCATTTCATCTTTTCATTTTAGAGCCGCAGCGGGGCAACGCCAGTGTGGCTGTCTCTGGAATTAGAGACCCGGGTTCGATCCCGGTTCCCAGCTCATGATCCAGGTTCAAGATGCCGATCCAGCCGTCCTCGCCTTCTCTTCATCACCAGAATAAGCTATCTAGGGATCGTCCAATAAGAGTAGGGATTACGGAACCGCCGAGAATGTAGGCGTGGGTTACGTGGAGATATACCCTAGTATTGTGTGTGTCGAATTGTGATTATCGTTATCAAATAAACCACATTCGGGGTCCCCGATGTATATCTTTAATCGAATAAATCTGGTGCATACTGGAATGAATCCAAGATTGTTCCAAAACCACTAAGCCATTAAGAAGGCAGACCAGTCAAGGCCAGGATCCGGATTCAGGCTCCAAAACTATCCAAACCTGCGAGAAGCCAGATCAGTACCCTTACCCTGACCTAATCTGGTTTCTTACTGGCCTTGGGGTGGCCTTGAGCGAGTCCAAAACCAATAGTAAAGCTATTTACAAGCTTGGCTTGACTCAGAACCGGTGATGCAGTATCTTTTGGGTTTTTTACCAGTTTATTTTCGATTTTCTCATGAATCTAGTACCAACAACTCTAGCAACAACAACGACAACAACAACAACAACTCTAGCTGTCAGTGTCTTTAAAATTCGGTAAAACCACTTTGAAGATAATTTACCTCAAATCATAAAAAGCTTTATGAAGAAAGACAGTCTCTTTCGTCAAATTCTTCACGGTGTAAGACTTGTCGAAATTCGCATTACGATAGAAATTCGATTGATTTCCGTGAAAGCTCTCCAATTCCTCTAATTCCTCTAATTCTTGCAAACAGATCCATCGATCCCAAAATGTGACCAATAAACAATAACATATAACAAAGCCACCAATAAAGTAGAGCTGAAAATGGAGATGAGAATTTTGTAAAGTCAAGTTTTACCTCACTTTTGAAAGCATTCAAATTATTATTACTATGGCCTTTACGAATACTGTAACACCTATCCAGGTTACGGTAACATCTGCTAGTCTATTCAGATTACGGTAGCATCTTAGGATTTATGGTAGCCTTACTAGGTTTATGGATTACGGTAGAGATTGGCGATAACGATACTCTAAATCAAAAACTTACAAGAAATACCCGAACGGCTTTCATTTAAGTAGAGAATTTTGTG
The DNA here is from genome assembly GCA_958450365.1 of Mesorhabditis belari. Taxonomy (NCBI): domain Eukaryota; kingdom Metazoa; phylum Nematoda; class Chromadorea; order Rhabditida; family Rhabditidae; genus Mesorhabditis; species Mesorhabditis belari. The sequence goes on along the minus strand of CAUEEP010000737.1, from coordinate 2,237,641 downwards.
GGATTTAGTCAAATCAAAGTCAAAATGCAAGAGTTTAGTCAAATCAAAATATTTTAAAGTTTTTTTGGACCAGTCGGATTGCTTTAAATTCAATTGAGCCCTCCAAATCAAATCAATTCACATTTCCCTTCCATTCAGGCTATTCAATTGGGTCTAACAATGCGACCAAATGTTTCACGATTGCAAAAAACTCAACTGTCAGTAGTTGTTAAAAAAACGACAATTCCCTTGTCTACTGGTACATTGATCTTTGCCACATTTTAGAATACGAATTGTATTTTAACGTTTTAAAAAAAAACTTAAGCACAAAGTAAATTAAGGGATTAAGATGAGTTTTCCAAAAAGGTGTCTATGTAAAGAAAAATTCTTTGCGTGCTTGGTGCTCTTCATTCAGGACACTTTATTTTTTGTTTCGAGATATCTAATCTCACTTGAACTAAGACACTTTATTCAATAGCCGATTGACTCGGAGATTTTTGAGCTCTCACTTGAGCAATTTTCACACAAAATCGACAATTCAATTAAAAGCCACGATAAAAAAAAACAATTTCATCCTAATTCGGACACAACTTTTACACGATGAAAGAAAGGCAGAAAAAAGGGGAGTGGGACAAATGCGACCTTTTTTTTGCGCACCCGGCCATTTGCGCACCTTTTTTCGCGTTTTAAAAAAGCTAATATTAACCAATTTCTATTCCAAAAGTTGTTTTTTCAGATAATTCTAGGGCGTAGAATCGAAATTTTGACATATCAGAGCTTGTGGAAGCGAACGGACGGAGTTATACAAAGAGAAAAATCGACCATTTTCTGTAATTTGACCTACCCGTTTTGTCTTTCAAATTGATTCCACACGCTCTGTTATGTCAAAATTTCGATTCTACACCCTCAAATTACCTAGAAAAACAACTTTTGGAATAGAAATTGGTTAATATTAGCTTTTTTAGAGCTTTTTAAAACGCGAAAAAAGGTGCGCTAATGGGCCAGGTGCGGAAAAAAAGGTGCGCAAATGGCCGGGTGCGCAAAAAAAAGGTCGCATTTGTCCCACTCCCGAAAAAAGTAAAAGAAAACATCAAATGAACAACAGTTGCGTTATATAGGCTTTAACACAAGATATTCAGCTAAGAAGCTACAAAACAATAAATGAGTTGGAGCGCGAAATAGAATGAAGGCGCACGGCTTTCCGCAATACTTTTCCAATTTTTAGGCTGTCAGAGTTAGGTAACTTTTTCGCGGCTATTCGCCACGGTCTAATAGTTGATTTTTCTAAGCTTTTATAGATTTTTATCTTTAAAAGATTCATCTAGATTTAAGCTTTATTAAATAAACAATCATAATATAATATAATTGCTTTTTTCAGTCGGCTCGGCTAACCACCAATCGTCCAATGGGAAAAGCTCGTCAAAGCACGAAACACCCGGATCAAGGCAACCAGTTTTCTTCGGTCGTCCTCTAAAATTTCGAAAAGAAAATTCGTTAAATTTAAATTGATTATTAATGAATTGCAATTCATTTTCATAAACTCACTTATCGCGACAAAGTTGCAGTGCCGTCTGCACCTCAAAACCTCGGTATTCCGGAGTGACGTCACCAAAAATCTCTCTCACGATTCCCCCAATTTCTTTCAATGTTTTCTCCAAGTCCTTCTAGATTTTATTTAAATTGAAAATTGTAATCAAGCACTTCTTTAAAGAAATGAACATCTGGATACGGTGGTTTGATGAGATTGAGATCCGATTTTTGGTCAAAGTTCATTCGACCGTGCAGATGGATTGCTTGTGCTTTGGCCACCTAGGAAATGGACTTTATTATTGAAATCGATAGATTATAAATCCTTTATTATAACTAAATACTTATTGCATACTTATATATGCTACTTAATAAAACCTAAACATTGCGAAGAATTTTAGAAAAAAAAGAATCGGGAAGGGGACTCGAACCCTCGACCTGCCGACTACGACACAAGGCTCTTAACCAGTCGGCCATAGCCGTATGTGGGCTTCGATGATAAATAAGGGTTTCATGAATTCACTGATGAATCAGCCAGAGAAGTTTTTGTTATTTGGATAACCTACCGTACTTAATTGACTTTAAAAATTCGCTTTTTACTAAATAAATGAAATAAATATATTGTAATAATTATTTTATAGACTCTAGTTAATTAGAGATTTCAAAATTGCATCTTTTCAGGTCACTTTAACATGTTGAATGATTAAGACAATAAATTTGCATAAGCATCACTAACTTATTAAAGCTCTCGGTCGACCTTTTAACCTAACATCATTTTTCAATGCCTAAAAAGATTATCCAGTAATGTTATCAATTTTATTTGTTCGTTTATTAAAAACCTCACATCATAACGCCTCTTGTCGGCGAAATACGCTTTCGGATGATGAACCCAATTGTTTTTCACGTACTCGGTGAGGAAAACCGTCTAAAGTCGAAAATTCTTGAAAACTTTAGCATTTGTTTACTTTTGGCATTCTCCATTCTTCAAAAGTTAGCGGTTTTCGCAGAGCATCGAATCTCAAAACATTCTCATATTTGTAGGGTTTCTCGATGATTCGCGGTCGAAACGCCAAACCGACATGCGGGAAGGAGAGAGCACCTGGAAATGGATAAGTTGATGAGTATGGGAAAAATAAATACACCTTCTCACATGTCTCGAGTAAGTCTCGAGTAAGTCTCGATTAAGTCTCGAGTAAGTCTCGAGTAAGTCTCGAGCAAGATCGCACTTTTCTCTTAGTTTAGCTCATGTTTAACAATGCTTTAACAGGATATAGAATTTGTACCAAAAATACAGTCAAATTAAAGTCAAAAATTGGGCATAGTAACGGCATAGTGACAAAAATTGGGCATAGGTTTCTTCGATTTGGGCATAGTGACGCCCAAAGCGCCAAGAAAAGAGTGAAAAACGCCTTTTTCGTAAAAATCTATAAAAAACTCTACGGAAAAATTGGCTGAATGAATTTCTCTGAAATTTTGGCGAAATATCAAACGTTTTTTTCTCTATCTTTTATCTATTGACACGAAGATAGGTTTTCTTTAGCTAAGGTGTCTAAACCGCTCAGGCTCAGGCTCAGGCTCAGGCTTAGGCTGAGGCTTAGCCTGAGCCTGAGCCTAAACCGCATCATCGAGTTAGCCCTTTTTGACTACCCGACTTCATACTCTCAAGAAAATCCAGGCATTAAATATTTTTAAACCCGTTTTAATGTTATTTTGCAGAAAAATAATTGCTTTTTCTAATGAAATCAACCGTAGTTTTATTCGTGCATTTGTTGGCTTGAAACGGCAGACGAAAAGGAACAAAAACACTTATGCATCAACCTAATATTTTGGTCTTTGAGCGTTACGATGTCTCAGAGACCAATTATTTTTCTGCAAAAAGAACATTAAAACGGATTTACAAAAGTCTTATATCTGGTTTACAAATGCTTTACAAATGTCTTATTTCTTTTTTGGGAGCCTGAAATCGGGTAGTCAAAAAAAGGCGACGACTCGGTTTAGACACTTTTGACATAAGGAAACCTATCTTTGTGTCAATAGATAAACGATAGAGCACAAAAAGTTTTGTAAATAGCCAAAGTTTCAGAGAAATTCATTCAAGCGAATTTCTTCCTGGAGATCTTTATAGATTCTTACGAAAGACACGGTTTTCACTCTCGAATTTGTGCTGTAAGTGAGCTGAAATTTCATAAAAAGATCGAAATTGAACAATAAAAACACTTTATTTAGAGGAAACTATAATAATTAGTCAATTTATTACTTTTTTTAACGACGAAAAGGAATGAAAAGACTTTCTGGACAGCTTAATATAAAAAAAGAGCTCTAAATTTGTACCCGAGGGTTTTTCGGGTCGGGGAATCGACTGGTTGTTCTTAAATTTGTTCATTTTCTTCTACAAAACTGATATAACAGTGCTGTCTGACTTGAGCCTTTTTTCTCTTGATTTTCTAATGATACGATATGATTTTCTACAGGATCTCTCAAAATTATGGAGCAAAAATTCGAACATTGATCTTTTGTTAATGCTCAAGGAATTTTTATAGATACCGTATTTTCTCTAATAGTAATGCACCCCGGCGAGCCGAGTTGATGACTATTTTACGCTATGCTCTATGCACCGAAAGCTCTATGCAAAAAAAGGATTTACCACATAATTTTGGGCAACTCTATAACGATTTTCTAATGATTTTCGAATGATTTGCTAATGATTTTCTAATACAGAATACAAAAACTGCTCCCGTTAAGCCAAGTTATTCAAAATCTTTAACTAAAGATTTACCCAAATCTTTCTTCTCTTGAAACCATGTCTCAAAGTAGTCAAAGAAAGGCAATGATGAGTTTCTGAAAGGTTTTTTCATCTTCACTTGAATTGAAAAAGGAACTAGTAATAAATTTGATAGACGGAATTTAGAAAAGCTGACAGTATTCCTACCGTAAATACTGTAGTTGGACCCCACCCCCATAATGACGGTGCGAAGTGTTACGTAGTCTAGCTTTGAACGAGTTTTTCTCGAGACTGGTTCATGCTACAATGCGCGCGTAGGTATCAAAAAATAGCTGAAATTCAGGGCTATTTTTTGATACCAAAGACGCATTTTTTGAAAGTACGGGCGCTTTGCAAAACAATGAAATACTAGAAAACTTTTGCGACTACGCGACTGTACGAGGGGGATGCGGTACTATTACAGTATTTACGGTTAGTTTAATCAATTCTAAAGCTTTTAGCTTTTAGCTAATCTCAATTGAATTTCAGCAAATTTAGGTAATTAAAGAATAGAAACAGTAACTCTTTGTGGCTTTGAAACCTTCGAAAAAAGAATTCAGCTAAGTAATAATAATATGCAAAGCTAATAAAGATATTCAGCTAAGTAGTAAAAGCAGTAAACTTCAAAATTTACCGAATATACAAAAAATCGTCGACATCTCCCTGAAAAGTGTACTTGCTGTCCGACCAAAAGAGACAATGCTGCGTCTCCAAATTGTCGCTGATATAGTAAACACGATAGTTCGGATCGTACTAAATTTTGAGCATTTTCAAAGCTTTAAATCCTTTCTCTAACCAACTGAGAAAATGGAAGTAAAGGCCAATCGTGGATTTGGAGTAAACCCTTTTTCTCATAAAAGTCCAGCACTTGTTTCACCGTTTTTGAGACGGATTGCACGGTGAAGAGGAATCTGATTAGTAAACACGGGCATTTGAAGACGCTTCGCTCCTTTTTCCATTAGCGATCTAACTTTCAGCTCAAATATCTCGGTGTTGGGTTATTCAATGGAAGTATTTTTAATATAATTAGATGCGCCAAGTATTTCTCTATCGATTGATTACAAAAACTATTTAAATTGAACAGCCCAACACAAAGAAATTTAAGCTTAAATTTCGATTGCCAATGGCAAAAATCAAATCATATGATTTTTCGGGAATTTTTCTTGAATAGGCACTTTTTGGTCAACGAATCCAATAAACTTTATGCTGAAAATGTTACTTTTATTTTTAATCTGGTAAAATTAAGTGCACTAGAAGGGGCATGTTTTGGGCACAAAGCACACTCTTGTTTAAAATTGCTCACTTCTCAGTGCCTTGCCTTCTCCAAACCTCGAGAAACACAATCAATCGCGGCCAATCGTTGAACCTTAACTTTTTAAGTAAAAATGGTAAACAAATGGTAAACATACACTTTCTAGTGCACCAATTTAGTAGTTGGTTTACTTCTGAAAACAACTACGAAAAGTACAGCAGAAATAGTTTAAAAAAAAGGAAAAACTAACCAATGCACTGCTCCAATGCAAGCCGATAGACTATTTGTATAGTTTTTGGGTGATCGATGAACTGGGATTTCAACAGCATTCGAATCGCGGATTACTGTAACCTAAAATAATCTACTATCTATTATAGTATATTTTGTATAAGAAATTCTAAACTTTTCACTCTACAGGGTCACCGCGAATTATAGCGACTCACTTCTGAGTAGAGTGTGCTCCTCGCAAGTAAGTAATTACTCGAGTAAATCTGCATGAGTAATTTTTTACTCGAGTAATAGCTCGAGTAATTGTCGAGTAATGCGCTTTCTAAAAAGTGCGCCTGCGCGAAAAAAATATAAAAGCAATTTTTAGCAAGCGCAGGTTTTTCAAAAAAAAATCATTTTTTACATTGGAAGAGGAATTTCCCACCAAATCAGTTAAACGGCTGAGTACCTTTAAAAAGTGTCGTATATAATGCGGGGCTCGTCATTTTCATTTTTTTGCAATAATTTTTGCCAAAAGTACGGTAATTTTTTTCCCAAGTGTGCGTTTTAAAAAACGCATTACTCGCGAGGAACACACTCTACTTCTGAGAGCCTAGCTCAGCGAGAACTCAATGAATCCGTATGAAATTTTTGGAGATGCTTTTTGAGTATTTTTTTTCTGTAGCTAAGCTCATTTTCTAACACATTGGTGCTTCTAGAATCTTTAAATGATCTTACAAAGTTGAGAGTCGCTATAAAAGTTGAGAGTCCTGGTGAAAAAGCAAATTTAAGGTTTTTGAGAGTCGTTTTTGAAGTTATTTAATGAGGAATTGTTTTGTTTTTCTTAAAATTTTGCAGATTTCTTATGTTTTTTTTTGGTAAATAACACCAAATCAAGAAGAAAAAACGATAATATCTTTTGAAAAAAGATATCGTCGGATTTTTTTCTTCAATTTTTGAGTGGACTCCAAAATTTTGTTAGGAAGCCGCAGTTTAATTAAATTCGACGATCAAACAGATCAAACAGATCAAACAGATCTGTTTGATTTGATCTGTTTGATGTGTTTGATCTTTTTCTTCTTAAACATAACCATATTCATTAAATAACTTCAAAAACGGCGCTCAAAAACCTTAAATTGGGTTTTTCACCAGGACTCTCAACTTTGTAAGATCATATAAAGATTCTAAAAGCACCAATGAGTTAGAAAATGAGCTTGGCTACAGAAGACATACTTAAAAATCATCTCTAAAAATTTCATACGGATTCATTGAGTTCTCGCTGAGCTAGGCTCTCAGAAGTGACTCTTTCGAGAAGTGAATTTCTTTTCGTAATCACTTTCGAAGTAAATTTCAAGTAATTTTCACTCTTTGGAATCGAATTTCTTTCTAATCACTGACCTTTTCAGGAACTTCTCCTCGATAAACTTTTGAACCAAGATCGTAGTGCCAATATTCACAACTTTCACCAGTTTTTGGACATTTCACTGGAAAATGAAGTTACTGATAAGCAAAACTGTTTCAAAGTTTTGTATTTTTTTTTTTTTTATTTAGAAATGGGAATTTACCTGGTGAAGCTAGGGTAAGTTTGTTAATTTGTTGATTTGAAAGATTCGATTGGATAACTTTTTGAATAAAAGCCAGGAAAGTTAAAGTTAAAAATCATTAAGCTAGGATAGAACCAAGGTCGATCCATTTGAAGGCATCCATTTGAAGCTAGGCTCGATTTGAATCTAGCTAGGCTCGATTTGAACCTAGCTAGACTCGATTTAAATCTAGCTAGGCTCGATTTGAAAGGAAAAGAAGAGAAAAGAAGAGAAAAATGGAGAAAATAGAGAAAATAGAGAAAAGACAACGATGAGGCGGCTTGTAAGGAATGAAAGAGATGAAGGAGTCAAGGTTTGGAGAAAAGCGAGTGGACAAAGAAATAGCTCAAAGAAGTCAGAGTAGGGCAAATGGATTACGTGCATGAGAACAGAGTGAGACCAAAAGTCAGACCACTAGCTGTCATCTGTTAACTGTTTCAATTTTCGAACTTACCATCATTTGTGCAAAATTTCCAATCAACGCCAATATCTTTGCCGTAAACATGAAGCGAGAAATTCGCAGCTAAACCCGAGCAAGTGGCTGTGAAGAGGACACGGATTCGAGGACCGGCTGGGTCTCTGAAAGAAAGAAAGTTCAACCAAGCCATGGTTTTAAAGATAAAGAAATGCTAATGATCAAGTATTGAAATGAATTTACATTCTTAGATCTGATAACATTATTGACAAACTTGCTCTTCAGCTTATCAGCTCTCCAATTCTACCATCTGATAACATTATTGACAATCTTGCTCTTCAGCTTATCAGCTCTCCAATGCTACCATCTGATAACATTATTGACAATCTTGCTCTTCAGCTTATCAGCTTTATCCTCTTCAGCTCTCCAATTCTACCTCAAATCATAGAAAGCTTTATGCAGAAAAACGTGTTGTTTCGTCAGATTTGTCTCCGTATACGACTTATCAAAATTCGTATTTCGATAGAAATTATGCCGTTCGACTTTTTGCATTTGTAAATCCAAAAGTTTTGAGTAAATGGTCGTTTCTCGAAACTTCATCAGCATAAAATAACAAATTGCAAAAGCGGCGATGAAATGGAACTGAAAGGTTTGGCTTTGAGTTTATTAAAACTTCAAAAAAAAATTCCATAAGCTTTGAAGATATTGTAATACTTTTATTAGGGTTAAAGATATTCAGCCTATAAAAGTACTTGAATTGACTCTTGTCATTTATTCAGATGATAGAAAACAATAAAACTATAAGCAAAACAAGGGACAAGTCAAAAGACAAGTCTCTAGATTATTCTCTCAATTTATCTTCTTTCTTTAAGTCAAACAATGGTCTAAAAGAATCTAAAATTTGTAGAAATATAGTCAAATTAAAATAGAGAACAATCTAGAGATGATAGAAAACAATAAAACTATTAGGTTGGTAAAAAAGAAATGAGCGTCGTGTTTGTTGATTTGTATTTTATTCACAGTAAAAGATTTTTTAAAATAGTTTATTCTATTGGAAAGAGCGTGTTCTTGCGCATCGTTTGATATATAATTTGTCTATGTTTACTTTGTTTTTTTTTTTTACAAGAAAGAGTGTTTAGAAAATGTCGGACCAAAAATTTCGCTTGCAGGCCTGCTTGTGGTATGCATTTAAGCAAGGCAAATCGGCTGCTGAAGCTCATCGCGCTCTATCTCAAGTGTTTGACGAAGATGCTCTATCCGAAAGTCAGTGTAAACGAGTCAGTGTTCCAGCGCTTCCGAGACGGCGACGAAAGCTTGGAAGACCAAAAACACGGGAGTCGACCTCAAAACATCGACAACGACGCATTGAAGGAAGCCATTGAGTCGGATCCACGCCAAACCACTCGCGACCTGACAGAACAGTCCGGCTGCACTCATGTCACCATTGAGAACCATCTTCATGGCATGGGCAAGACGAATAGATGCGGAAAATGGGTACCGCATAAGCTATCCGAAGCAAACAAGGCGACACGCATCGCAATCGCCGGAATTCTCACTCACCGCGCCAAGAACAGTGGGTTTTTCGACTCCATTGTTGCGTCGGATGAGAAGTGGATCCAATACGACCACACAGCAAGAAAGCGGCAGTGGTTGGACCCCGGTGAAGCTCCAAAACCGGACATCCACGGAAAAAAGGTGATGCTTTGTGTTTGGTGGAACAGTAAAGGCCTGGTGTACTTTGAGGTTCTGGATTCGGGTCAAACAGTTACGGCGGACCTCTACCAAGGCCAATTGGACCGCGTGGGCCAGGCGGGACTAAAAGAAAAACCGCGTGGACTAAAACTAAAAGATTTTTTAAATAGTTTACTCTATTGGAAAGAGCGTGTTCTTGCGCATCGTTTGATATATAATTTGTCTATGTTTACTTTGTTTTTTTTTACAAGAAAGAGTGTTTAGAAAATGTCGGACCAAAAATTTCGCTTGCGGGCCTGCTTGTGGTATGAATCGGCTGCTGAAGCTCATCGCAAGGCAAATCGGCTGCTGAAGCTCATCGCGCTCTATCTCAAGTGTTTGACGAAGATGCTCTATCCAAAAGTCAGTGTAAACGAGTCAGTGTTCCAGCGCTTCCGAGACGGCGACGAAAGCTTGGAAGACTAGATTGTTCTCTATTTTAATTTGACTATATTTCTACAAATTTAAGATTCTCCTAGACCATTGTTTGACTTAAAGAAAGAAGATAAATTGAGAGAACAATCTAGAGACTTATCTCTTTACTTGTCTCTTTCTTTTGCTTACAGTTTTATTGTTTTCTATCAGCTGGATAAAAGACAAGAGTCTATTCAAGTTTTAGTTTTATAAGCTGAATATCTTTTATTCTAATAAAAGTATGACAATATTTTCAAAGCTTAATAAAATAAAAATTGATCTCAATGAATTTTGGCATAATTACGTTCAAAAATATGAACTTTAGATAAAGTTATAAGCCTTTAAAGCTTTGAATTCTTTTTTCAAAACTCACCAAAAACACTCGAGTCACTTTCATTTGACGATAAGCAAAAGTTAGAATATCGAAATTTTTCCACAAATTTCCAAATTGATTTTGACTTTTCTGTAATAAAGTTATCAAGAATTCAATAAATTGAGATTTTATTGGGTTGGGGAATTGAAAACTGCGGGACTTTGAACCAAAATTTATACAACATAAAACCATCAATTCATTCCAAATAATTTCCATTATTATTGACGACTTGTGCCCATTTTACAGGCAATTTGCGGATTCCTCTTTCGTGGTAGGATTCTGGTTTGTGTGTGAGACTCATAAATGGAGGACTGGAGATGTCCCAGTTTGAGCACTTTCTTCAAAAGAAACCCATTTTGGTGTCAATGGAAAAGTTGTAGAGAATCAAAAATCAAGCTTATATCCAAATTTTCAGACCGATTCAAAAACTGGTTTTCAAGAAATGCCAAATTGACGAATTTTCACAAAACTTGCATTTTAAGCGAAACTACTAAGTGTATCTTTTTGGAAATTTGGCTATAAGCCTCATTTTTGATTCTCTACAACTTTTCTATTGACACCAAAATGGGTTTCTTTTGAGGAAAGTGCTCAAACTGGGACATCTCCAGATCTCCAGTCCTCCATTTTTGAGTCTCACACTTGTCTCACACACAAACCAAAATCCTACTACGAAAGAGGAGTCCGCAAATTGCGAATTGCCAATGGATTGATGGAATCATTGAAATCGAATTTGAATAGGAACATTAATCCTTGAATCTTTCAAAAATAGCTTGATGTTTTTGATGTTTTACTGAAGCACCCAGTTCATGGTTTAATGAAACTATGAAATGAAACTATTTAAACTATAAACTATAAAACTATTTAGAAAAGGATATCAAAGAATCACCTCTAATTTCAACACTGTAAATCGATTTTAGGAGATTTTTCAGAGAATATGAATAGCCAAATAGTTTTCCCATTTTTGAGCCTTTTCGTCATGGTAAATGTGGTTTCCTTCTTTGAAAAGATCGACTTTTTGGTGAATAGAAGATTTTTGTGAATGCTTTTTGTCAATTTCATAATTTTACAAAGAAAAACTTTACTTTAAAAGCCTAATATTTGTGTAAAGTGGCTGAAAAACTGAAGTTTTACTTTGAAGAACTGTTAAAGATCATCTTTTAAAGATTTACTTTGTAAAGTATAGACTTTTGAATAGTTTCTGAGCTAGACAGATCTTCGACAACTGATTTTTAAATAGAGATCAAGAAAAGTGTCATTAGATCCAACGTAGAGGAAAAGGAATGTTTTTCAAAGGCGTTCCTCTTTCCTTTTCACTCCTCTTTCCCATCACCTTTTCCCCTCTCCCACCTCATAAAACCCCTTTTCTCGCAAACCGACGCACGGCCAGTTGGTCTAGTGGTATGATTCTCGCTTAGGGTGCGAGAGGTCCCGGGTTCAATCCCCGGACTGGCCCGACCTTTTGATCTTTTGGGAAATTGTTATATCCTTTTAAGGGCGAATTAAAGCTTTGTTTCTCCCTCTCCCACCTAATAAAATCCCCTTTCTCGCCAAGCGATACACGGCCAGTTGGTCTAGTGGTATGACTCTCGCTTAGGGTGCGAGAGGTCCCGGGTTCAATCCCCGGGACCTCTCGCCCATTATTTTGATCTTTTGGGAAATTGTTCTAGCTTTTTCTGGACAGTTTTTAAGCTGAAAAGCTTAGAGCTCTAACTGATCGGTTGAAAACTTTGTTTTTATTGTTGTTGGTAAATGAATCATAGTAAATGACTGTTAGTAAATGGTTCATAGTAAATGATTTTATCACGATAGAATTATGCGAAAGATCGTTGACAAACAGATCATCATGATTTCAAATCAAAAATCAATCAATTGAGATCTTAAATCACAACATAATTGCTCTCCTCGGTTGGCTCTGTGTAAATCCAATCGTCGAGTTTGTGAATTGCTTGAAAACATGAAACGCCCGGCTCAGAACAGTCTTTTTTTCGGAGTGAGCCCCTGAAAGAGATTTATAGCTTTATGATGGATAATCTTTGTTTCTTTTACTGGATCCAATAATACTATCTTTTAAGTTATCCAGCTGAATATCTTTCGATTAATTAAAGAATTAAATTCTTTTTTTTTCGAAACTCACTTCTTTTTACAAGCGTATATCTGTGAATATACTTGATGGGTTTTATACTCCGGGATCTCTCCATCGAAAATCTCAAAGATCGTTGCTCGAATACTATCCACTTTTTTGTCAACATTCTCCTGAAAACTTATAGATTATAGCTTTCAAAGTCTAGATGAACCTCATCGAAAAGTCGAACATCAAAATAGATTTGCGTCACGTTTGGCTCTTTGTCGAAATCCTCCCGAGCATGTAGATAAAGAGCTTCTTCTGGGGGAACCTAAATAAACTTTCTTCTAAGCTTTAGATATTGCTCATTACTGTACAACCCGAGTTAGACTCAAGAAAAAGAATAGCTTCAATCGACCGACCCCCAAAACCCCAGAGTACAAATTTACAGCTGAATATATCATTTACAAAAGTAAGGGAAGGCCCGTAAGGGAAGATACGTCAACAAAAGGGAAGATAAAGTGTTGCGGGGAGTCTTGGATGAATTCGAACCAAAAGATGTATTCAATCTCGACTTAGCAAAGTTTTGCCTTTACTACGAATTCCACATTCTGTTAGACCATTCAACTAGCTGATTGAGCCAAAGCTGAACGAGCCAAAACTGATTGTGAGATTGAAAGATAAGATTGAAACTTACCCTAAAAATCTGATTCGCCGGCAAATTACTGATAAACCGATATTGATATCTTTAAGTTTAGAAACTTTCTCTTCAAATCACCTTGTGGCTTTCCCTCTTCCCGAAATGCTCCCTCGGGTAGTGAACCCATGCGATTCGAATGTATTGCGTCAGAAATATTGACTAAAAACTCTTTGAATGCTTTGAATGCAAAGGTTTTAGACCTTTGGAAATCTCCAACTGTCGAAAACTTTCGGATGTTTAAGTCCATCGAGCTTGATGAATTGCTCATAGTTGTAGGGTCGAGGAACGGTCGGTGGATCGAATGTTAACGCGACATGGGGGAAAATTAGGCCACCTGAAGGAAACGGTACTTGTCTTTCTTGTCTAGACAAATAAGTCTAACTGAATATCTTCATAAGTCTTGTCAAAAGTGTCGAGCGAGCGATTCTGTTGGTTTTTTCTCAGCTCTGTTGGTTTACAATCTTTCTCAGCTCACCCAAATCCTTTTTCTTCTTGTCCCACGATTCGAGAAAGTCAAAGAGCTTGGTTCGATTTCTAAAATTCACAATTTTGTTTCAAAGTTTCCGAACTTTTCGAACTTTTCGAATTCTTTTACCTAATATAAAGCATTTCATCAACATCACCAATGTAAGTGTATTTACTTTTCGACCAAAAAGTGCAATGTTGTGTGTCAAGATTATCGCTCACATAGTGAACACCATAGTTTGGATCTACCTATAAAATTTTCGTTTTAAAGTAAAAAAAAGAAAAGAAAACTCTCTGCGTGAATGGTAATAAAGGCCAACCATGCGTTTCGATGATTCCCTAGAAATTTGAATTTGAAAATGACTGGCGATGTGTTCTTTATGAGACACACCTTCCGGCGCACTGAAGTCTACATTTTTCTTATGAAATGAAGGCATTGCTGCTAGATGAATGAAGGATTGAGTGTGCCAGAAGATATGGAAAAGAATAGAATGCTATACCTGAGCTTTATAATACTCGATTACTTTGGCGACATCTTTTGAGATCACATTTGGAGTTAAAAGAATTCTAGACAAATTCTAGACAATTATGAAAATCCCTTTGTAAAGCCATACTTGCTGACACCAATAAACTTCCAATATTCAACGAAAATGATTAGACGAATCCAGTCATTGAACCTGAACATTTGAAAAGAAAAACAGTTTAGTTATTAAATTATAAAGCTAGCGTTTTGTGAAGCAAGGTTCCCACTAAACTCACCAATAAAGTGGTCCGATACATGCAGAGACGGTGTTCGTGTAATTGGTGGGTGACTGGAAGAGAGGCACTTCTTTCGAGCTCGCATCTCGGTGAACGGTTATCTGTAAATTGTGCTAATGTTTTTGTAGCTATGCATAGCTTTACTGATAAGCTTAAACCCAACATTTGGCTCCAGTAACGAAGTCATTTTTTTGAAAATTGTAACCCCAACACAAAGTCAGTCTATCATAGTCTATCATAGTGTCCAGTCAAGGATAAACCCATTGGGGTGATCATTGGCTGTTTCAAAACGATTTTGCTTTGTATTACAGGGTGAGCCAAAATTAGCGTTACATATAAAAAAAGTCTCTCTATAAAAAGCAACTCAAAAGGTCAAAGATTTTTCTTAAAAATAACTTTTATTGTCTCATAACAACTCATAAAAACGATTCCTTTTTAAAAAGATCTCCAATAGCTTTTACACAGGCGTTCAAATGTCGTAAAAAAGGTATAGGAGAGCGTCGATCGTGGCGGGAAAGTGTAGGAGATCCAGCTCTTCCCAAGCCTTTTCGAGCGCTTTTTTCGAACTATCAACAGTTTTGTGTGGTTGATATTAGGGTGGTGCAAAAGAAACTGCCGATTTGACGATAAATTTTAAAAAAAAGATGGCGTTCGATCGTGACATGATCACAATGGAATATTTTCGCAAGATCTCGAGCAGATTGGCATGGATCGGCATGGATCGGCCTGAATAACGTCCCTCAGCTTGGCTTCGTTCACGACTTCTGGCCTCGAACCGTGCTCGTAATCTTCCAAAGCCTCCCTCTCGGAATCGTTGAAACCAAGTCTGACACTGCCTGAGAAACAAACTGCCATCTCCGAAAGCAGCACAGAGAGAACGATGCGATTCGGCAGCAGACTTTCCAATTTTGAAGTTAAACAGTAATGATGTTCGTAGCATTGCTCGACCATGATCTAAATAAAAAATATAAGCATTTTTAAATAAAATAAAAAACAACCAAAAAATTCAAATGTCCAAATAAATAGCAAACAAATATGCGAACAAACCATAAAAAAAAAATACCGTTAGCATCGCTCGTTTCCGATAAATGAGAGCTGATACCCATCAGCAGTTTCGTTTGCACCACCCTAATAGCGTCAACTGATAGCATTTATGATTTATTTTCCTTGTAGGCCTTTAACTTGAGCTTGTTTTTGATGATTCTTCTAAGGGATGTTTGCTTAATCCTCATTTTTTGTCACATTCTCATTCGATTAGTTTTTTCTTTTTCTTTTTTTTCATTTTCTCAATAGGACAAAGCCAGAAAGGATTTATTTTCAGAAAATGCAAAGTCTAAGATTATCATGTTTTGAAAAAGTTTTTCTCTTGATATTCAGAAAAAGAAAAGAAGAAAAAAACCCGATATTCAGAAAAAGATGAACTCGATTCTCGAATCCTTTTAATACGCGCCACATTGTTCAGACTACGGTACTTCTATTGTCTACATCCGTCTCTCTGTCTGTCATCGTTTAGGGTACAGTCTTAGACTGCGGCAGCTTTTTGGTGACTCGTCATCACAGGTTGGACACTATTATAGACTAGAAGATCAGCGCTGGACTAATTAAGTGATCAAAGCCATTCGAAAAGTCCATAACTATAAGTCAAGTTAGGCCAGCCTAGAACCAGTCTGGAAGATTTGATAGGAGAACTCATAGGAGTAGTCCTATGGCACTACTCATAGGAGTAGTCCAACTATGAACCAATTTAGACCTGACCCAGACAAAATTCCTTTTGAAACATTCACTCAATAGAAATTTCTTTCAAAAGAAACTAGAACATACTTTTTCTTTTATTTTCTGTACAATCCTTACCATCTTTGGGATTTGCCCGTTATAAACTTTGGAAGCGATATCGTAATGCCAATATGGACACGATTCCCTATTCGGACAACCGACTAAAATGATTTTTATTCATTTTTAAAAACAAATTTTCACCGGAATTCGTGCACTTATTCCATTCGATTCCCAATTTCTTTCCATCAATCGAGATATCGATTTTGCCGCCTCGTCCAGCGCATGTCGCTGTCACTAATAAGCGGATACGAGGGCCAGCTGGGTCTCTAGAATATACAATATCATATTCTTCCGAATGAACCCAATCAACCAGCCAGTTTTCATTTGATTAGCCCAATTTTGATATCATTCAATAAGAATTACAAGATTCATTGTCAGTCTGAATGATACTGATAATTGTGATAATAAAATTCAGTTCATTGAATGCCCATTGAAATTCAGTTCATGAATTTTCTAATTGTTCTTAAAAAAAACATATTAAGCTCTCAATTTCGACTTTCCAATTAGCTATTGAGATTTTTGAAAAAATCAGAATTCCTTGCCTTAAATCGTAAAAAGCTTTGTGAAAGAACAACTCATCGCCCGTCAATGGTCCTTCTTTATAAAAAGATTTATCCCAATTCGTTCCATATGTGAAATTCCATGTAGTACTGCCGAAATCGAGCACCGATGGGAGTAAATGATAAGGAATTTGGGCGTTTGAATATTGATCAAAGATGAAATCACGAATCCAGAAGATATAACACAAAGCGAAAATTGAGAAAATCACGAGGAAACCCTGGAATGAAATCAAGTTTCCAATTTTCAGAGATTAAAACTAATATTTTTCTTATATTTAGCACTTCTTAATATGATTTATGCTAGTCGACTCTTTGATTTGTTACTTACATCAGAAAAACTTTCGGCTCTTTCGTAGTTTCCGGGTATCTTCCACGAGTCCGAGTATTTTGAATGGCTTGTCACACTTTGAATGCCTATAACTTTGTCCAGGGATCATATTTTTGTTAACTTTTTATATCATTGTACAGAGGACATTTTAGGCTTTCAAATGATATAAAATAGAGCTTGATTGGATAATCGAGTCCAAGAAAATCAAAGCCAGCTCTAAGCAAATGAGACCTATCCAACTCGTTGTTGTGTCGCCTGGTTTGGATGGGGATGAAAAAACCAATCAAGCACTATTTGGTATCATTTGAAAGCCTAAAATGTCCTCTATACAATGATATAAAAAGCTAGTAGAAATATTATCTCTGGACAAAGTTATAGGCCTTCCAAGTGTGACGAGCCGTTCAAAATACCTCGTTTCCCTACAAAGGAAAGATCGTAGAGCTTCAAAAATGTTTTCATAGAAGGGAATCGTTTGCGTAGATTCCGAATTTCGACAAATCAGACCTCGCTGACACGTCAAATTTGGGCTAAAAGGCAGAAACTACGCAACTGAACGCTTTTCCGCAATTTTTGCCTTTTAGCCCAAATTTGACGTGTCAGCGAGGTCTGATTTGTCGAAATTCGGAATCTACGCATACGATTCCCTTCTATGAAAACATTTTTGAAGCTCTACGATCTTTCCTAAGGCCTTTTCCAGCAGAAAAAAGGTGCGCAAATGTTCAGGTGCGCAAAAAAAGGTCGCATTTGTTCTACCCCCTCAAAGTTGACTCACCTTGAAATCGAACTTCATCGAAATCCAATTGAAAATTGATTGGTTAAATCGAAAGAAAATTCTATAAAATCTAACAAAAAAAGAGACTAGACAAATATGAAAAAGAAATAAAGCGAAATCGTTAAATAATTCTTCCTTTTTCTTTCCTCTTTTCTCATATCAGTTTCAAGCGTTACGATTCAAAAATTTTGTTTTCAAGGCGTTTTCCGTTTGAAATATTTATTTTGTGTGGAGTCTCAAAGAGCTTAACTTTTCCAAAATTGAGTCTATTTTTCAAATACTTAACTGAAAATTGTGATTAAAAAGGCTCAGGAGATGGGAGGAGAAAAGGAGAAAAGAGTGATTTTGAATGATCTAATGATTGATTGATTGATTTTTTTTGATTGATCGATTTTTTATATCAAAGTTGATAGTAACAAGCTGTAAAAGGTTATAGATTTGATTACAGATTATAAAAAAGTTTGAATCTTCTACAGTATTTAGGTGAAGGTTTAGAAACGTTTAGAAGCCTTTGCTGTTGTTATTTGAAATTTTTCGTTTTGTTGTGCATATTTTTTATTAAATTTATAATTTTTGTTAATTTCCAGGTAAATGGCACACGGAAAGCTGCTCACGGATTAAGATAAAGGCCAGATTGATGCCCGTTTGAGGATGAGCGACTCAATAAGGAAAATCGCAAAAAATTTGGGCCGATCCGACTCTGCCGTGCGAAATTATAGAAAGTCCGAGTTCGTTTCTGCACCAAAGAAGAAGCCAGGACCAAAACCAAAGCTTACACCGCGAGCTAGACACCATATTGATTGATTTGATTGATTGATTGATCGATTTTGTATATCAAAATTGATAGTAATAAGCTGTGAAAGGTTATAGATTTGATTATATTAGGTTGGTGAATTGAAAACTGCGGCACTTTGAACTAAAAAGACTTGAAGACTCTAAAGAAAAAGACTCTAAAGCCAGACCCAAACCTCGTGACTTCTAGCAAGTCCAGGGTACTTTTTACCCAGGAGTTTTTACAGGGCCTAGGTCCAGGTAAAGAATCTAGCGACTAGCGACTAGCGATCTAGCAAAAGCCATCTAGCAAAAGTCATCTAGGAACTAAAAGCTTGCCATGAAACAACAATTTTTATCAAAAACGCCAAGAAGTACAAGAAGTAGGCCTACTGGAACGCATAAAGTCCAAACAGAGATGAAGTTTTTTAATCTAATCGGAATCCCAATGATTATTGGAGCGATTGATGAATCTCAAATTCGAATTCAAAAGCCATTCCAGAACGAGCATGATTACAGCAATTGTAAAGGATTTTCATCAATCAACTAATGACGATGGAGAGCTTCAATGGATCAGCTCGAGGTCTCCCGGTACACGACAGTAAAGTCTTCAAAGGGAGTCTTATCTATCAGGACTTTTCAACACAAAGTAAAACAGGGAATTCTTCTAAGCGATTGTGGATACGCTAGAGATTTTTGATCAAGCCTGTGCTAAAGGATAACTCAATTTCTATCGAAACTCGCTAGACAAATGCGATATGTAAAGAAAGAATCCTTATTGAGAAAAGCTTTTGGAAGATGAGACTGGGCCCAGATCTCTAGTCTCTAGTAAAACGAGATGAAAGACTTTGGCTAAGAAAAGTTAAAGCTGATGACGAAAATTTGAAGAGATTTGCGCGTCAAACTTTTCGATGTTTATAGTTTATGATCTGTAGCTAAAGGCTAAAGGCAAAAATCGATTTTTAACTTTTTTTTTTGGCTATTTTCTTTGCAGAAATCTTTTCAAAGCTATCTTTTTTCTCATCTGATTTTTGATTTGACTTTTTTTTCATCTTTTTACACCTAATGGCACCTAATGGCACCTTTAAAACTTTTTTAAACCTTTTTAAACCTTTTAAAACCTTTTAAAACCTTTTAAAACCTTTTAAATCTAAAGGTCTTTCAATTAGATTGTATAAAACTCACCTGATAAAACCCCCTTCCTCGCAAAGCCACACACGGCCAGTTGGTCTAGTGGTATGATTCTCGCTTAGGGTGCGAGAGGTCCCGGGTTCAATCCCCGGACTGGCCCATTGTTTTGATCTTTTGGGAAATTGTTCTAGCTTTTTATGGACAGTTTTTAAGCTGAAAAGCTTAAAGCTTTAACTGATCGGTTGAAAGCTTTTTTTTTTATTGTTGTTTTCCATAGTAAATCATTTTATCACGATAGAACTATGCGAAATCATGATTTCAAATCAAAAATCAATCAAATGAGATCTTAAATCACAACATAATTGCTCTCCTCGGTTGGCTCTGTGTAAATCCAATCGTCGAGTTTGTGAATTGCTTGAAAACATGAAACGCCCGGCTCAGAACAGCCTTTTTTTCGGAGTGAGCCCCTGAAAGAGATTTATAGCTTTATGTTGGATAATCTTTGTTTCTTTTACTGGATCTAATAATACTATCTTCGAAGTTATCCAGCTGAATAGCTGTAGAAATTCTTTTTTTCTAAACTCACTTCCTTTTACAAGCGTATATCTGTGAATATACTTGATGGGTTTTATACTCCGGGATCTCTCCATCGAAAATCTCAAAGATCGTTGCCCGAATACTGTCCACTTTTTCGTCAATATCCTCCTGAAAACTTATAGATTATAGCTTTCAAAGTCTAGATGAACCTCATCGAAAAGTCGAACATCAAAATGGATTTGCGTCACGTTTGGGTTTTTGTCGAAATTCTCCCGAGCATGTAGATAAAGACCCTCTTCTTTGGGAACCTAAATAAACTTTCTTCTAAGCTTTAGATATTGCGTATTACTGTACAACCCGAGTTAGATTCAAGAAAATGAATAGCTTCAATGAATAGCTTTGATTGCCCGACCCCGAAAAGCCCAGAGTACAAATTTACAGCTGAATATATGATTGCAATGTTCTTTGTGCGGCCAGGTAATCACTCGCTGTCTGGCACACGCCCCCGATAGATAGCCGTCCCCTTTTGGGAAGAGGGGAACATCGGTAAGGGAACATCGGTAAGGGAACATCCTTAAGGGAAGAAGCTATAAACGACTGGGCTACAAACAAAGACACGGGATTGTTTTTCGAACATTGTAAATAGAAGCCGCCGATATTATCCACGACGACGTCAACAAATGGGAAGAGGAACTTTCGCAAGGACTTCTGGATGAATTCGAGTCAAAAGATGTATTCAATCCTGAATGGCTACATTTTTGCCTTTGCTATGAATTCCACATTCTGTTAGACCACTCAACTGGCTGAAATAACCAAAACTGATTGTGAGATAAGATTGAAACTGACCCTAAAAATCTGATTCGCCGGCAAATTACTGATAAACCGATATTGATATCTTTAAGTTTAAGAAACTTTTTGTTCAAATCACCTTGTGGCTTTTCCTCTTCCCAAAATGCTCCTTCGGGTAGTGAACCCATGCGATTCGAATGTATTGCGTCAGAAATATTGACTAAAAACTCTTTGAATGCTTTGAATGCTTTGAATGGAGAGGTTTTAAACCTTCGGAAATTTCCATTGACTGAAAACTTTCGGATGTTTAAGTCCATCGAGCTTGATGAATTGCTCATAGTTGTAGGGTCGAGGAACGGTCGGTGGATCGAATGTTAACGCGACATGGGGGAAAATTAGGCCACCTGAAGGAAACGGTACTTGTCTTTCTTGTCTAGACAAATAAGTCTAACTGAATATCTTCATAAGTCTTGTCAAAAGTGTCGAGCGAGCGATTCTGTTGGTTTTTTCTCAGCTCTGTTGGTTTACAGTCTTTCTCAGCTCACCCAAATCCTTTTTCTTCTTGTCCCACGATTCGAGAAAGTCAAAGAGCTTGGTTCGATTTCTAAAATTCACAATTTCTTTCAAAGTTTCCGAACTTTTCGAACTTTTCGAATTCTTTTACCTAATATAAAGCATTTCATCAACATCACCAATGTAAGTGTATTTACTTTTCGACCAAAAAGTGCAATGTTGTGTGTCAAGATTATCGCTCACATAGTGAACACCATAGTTTGGATCTACCTATCAAATTTTCGTTTTAAAGGAAAAAAAAGAAAAGAAAACTTTCTCCGTGAATGGTAATAAAGGCCAACCATGCGTTTCGATGATTCCCTAGAAATTTGAATTTGAAAATGACTGGCGATGTGTTCTTTGTGCGGCAGGGCAATCGCTCGCCGTCTGGCACATGCCACCGATGGATATGTGTTCCTTTTTGCAACCCGAAAAATGGGGAATCATTTGCAATGCAAATGAATGGCGATGTGTTCTTTGTGCGACCGGGTAATCACCTCCTGACAGGCACACGCCCCTGATAGATAGCCGTTCCGTTTTAGGAAGAGGGGAAGATCCATAAGGGAAGGATCGATAAAGGACTGAGCTACAAACAAAAACACGGGATTGTTTTTCGAACATTGCAAAGAGAAGCCGCCAATACTATCCACGACAACGTCAAGAAATGGGAAGATAAAGTGTTGCAAGGGCTCTTGGATGAATTCGAGCCAAAAGATGTATTCAATCTCGATTTGGTTATATTTTTGCCTTTACTACGAATTCGACATTCCGTTAGACCATTCAAATAGCTGATTTGCTCTTTAAAGTCTACTTTATGTTTGGAAACGCACACCATTTGGCGCACTGGTTCCTCTATTTTCCTTCAGACAAAAGCCTTTGTTTTGCTGAATGAAGTGCGCCGAGAAGAGTATTTTTATGTGCACAAAGTACACCGGACTTTTTGGTGTACTTTGTGTTGAAAACTCGAAAAGGCACACCTTCCGGCGCCCTGAAATCTACACTTTTCTTATGGAATGAGGGCATTGTTGCTAGATGAATGAAGGATTGAGTGTGCCAGAAGATATGGAAAAGAATAGAATGCTATACCTGAGCAGTAACGGTCAAAGACCAATTAATAGGTTGATGCATAAGTCTTTTCGTCTTTTTCGTACTTCTGTTAAAAAGTAACAAATTCACCAATTAATCTATAGTTTGCTCTATAAAAAAAGTGTTTTTTTGTTCAATTTGCATCTTTTTAAATGAATTTCGGTTCACTTTCAAGCAAATTCGAGAGTGAAAAACGCCTTTTTCGTAAAAATCTATAAAAAACTCTACGGAAAAATTGGCTGAATGAATTTCTCTGAAATTTTGGCGAAATATCAAACGTTTTTTTTCTCTATCTTTTATCTATTGACACGAAGATAGGTTTTCTTTAGCTAAGGTGTCTAAACCGCTCAGGCTCAGGCTCAGGCTTAGGCTGAGGCTTAGCCTGAGCCTGAGCCTGAGCCTGAGCCTAAACCGCATCATCGAGTTAGCCCTTTTTTGACTACCCGACTTCATACTCTCAAGAAAATCCAGGCATTAAATATTTTTAAACCCGTTTTAATGTTATTTTGCAGAAAAATAATTGCTTTTTCTAATGAAATCAACCGTAGTTTAATTCGTGCATTTGTCGGCTTGAAACGGCAGACAAAAAGGAACAAAAACACTTATGCATCAACCTAATAGAATGCTATACCTGAGCTTTATAATACTCGATTACTTTGGCGACATCTTTTGAGATCACATTTGGAGTTAAAAGAATTCTAGACAAATTCTAGACAATTATGAAAATCCCTTTGTAAAGCCATACTTGCTGACACCAATAAACTTCCAATATTCAACGAAAATGATTAGACGAATCCAGTCATTGAACCTGAACATTTGAAAAGAAAAACAGTTTAGTTATTAGATTATAAAGCTAGCGTTTTGTGAAGCAAGGTTCCCACTAAACTCACCAATAAAGTGGTCCGATACATGCAGAGACGGTGTTCGTGTAATTGGTGGGTGACTGGAACAGAGGCACTTCTTTCGAGCTCGCATCTCGGTGAACGGTTATCTGTAAATTGTGCTAATGTTTTTGTAGCTATGCATAGCTTTACTGATAAGCTTAAAACAAACATTTGGCTCCAGTAACGAAATCATGGTTTGAAAATTGTAACCCCAACACAAAGTCAGTATATAATAGTGTCGAGTCAAGGAAAAACCCATTGGGGTGATCATTGGCTGTATCAAAACGATTTTGCTTTGTATTACTTGTGTGCTTTCCTCTGAATTCACTAGACGTTTTGACCTGTGCGCTTTCGCTTGAATGAATAACAAAACCAAAGTTTATTCGTGGGCAAAATGTTTTAACAAAGCTCAAGGAAAGAAGGGTTTTAACTTAAAGAAAAAAGGAATTGCTTTGATGAAAATTGTACCTAGTAATTGTGAAAGTATCTAGTAAAAGAAAACAGCTTTCACAAGACTAAATGGAAAAGAAGGCGTCCTTATATACGCGTTTGAGCGCGACATTGTTTAGGGTACGGTATTTCTGGTATCTTATTAGATGGCGGCAGCTTTTTGGTGACTCGTCGTCAAAAGAATTCACAAATTAACAGTTATTAGAAGTTGCAGAAAAAGGGGAAAAGGTTTATTGCCGATATTCAGAAAAAGATTCTCCTGATGAACTCGATTCTCGAATCCTTTTAATACGCGCCACATTGTTCAGACTACGGTACTTCTATTGTCTGCCTCTTTCTGTCTGTCTGTCATTGTTTAGGGTACGGTATTTGACTGTGGCAGCTTTTTGGTGACTCGTCATCACAGGTTGGACACTATTATAGACTAGAAGATCAGCGCTGGACTAACTGAGTGATCAAAGCCATTCCAAAAGTCCATAACTACAAGTCAAGTTAGGCCAGCCTAGAACCAGTCTGGAAGATTTGATAGGGGAACTCATAGGAGTAGTCCTATGGCACTACTCATAGGAGTAGTCCAACTATGAACCAATTTAGATCCGACCCAAACAAAAATTCCTTTTGAAACATTCACTCAATAGAAATTTTCTTTCAAAAGAAACTAGAACATACTTTTTCTTTTATTTTCTATACAATCCTTACCATCTTTGGGATTTGCCCGTTATAAACTTTGGACGCGATATCGTAATGCCAATATGGACACGATTCCCTATTCGGACAACGGACTAAAATTATTTTTATTCATTTTTACTAACAAATCAACTTTTCACCGGAATTCGTGCACTTATTCCATTCGATTCCCAATTTCTTTCCATCAATCGAGATATCGATTTTGCCGCCTCGTCCAGCGCATGTCGCTGTCACTAATAAGCGGATACGAGGGCCAGCTGGGTCTCTAGAATATACAATATCATATTCTTCCGAATAAACCCAATCAACCACCCAGTTTTCATTTGATTAGCCCAATTTTGATATCATTCAAAAAGAATTACAAGACTCATTGTCAATCTGAATGATAATGATAATTGGGTTGGTGAATTGAAAACTGCGGGACTTTGAACTAAAATTTATTCAACATAAAACCCTCATTTCATTCCAAATAATTTCCATTATTATTGACGACTTCTGCCCATTTTACAGGCAATTTACGGATTCCTCTTTCATGGTAGGATTCTGGTTTGTGTGTGAGACAAGTATGAGACTCAAAAATGGAGGACTGGAGATCTGGAGATGTCCCAGTTTGAGCACTTTCCTCAAAAGAAACCCATTTTGGTGTCAATAGAAAAGTTGTAGAGAATCAAAAATGAGGCTTATAGCCAAATTTCCAAAAATATACACTCAGTAGTTTCGCTTAAATGCAAGTTTTGTGAAAATTCGTCAATTTGGCATTTCTTGAAAACCAGTTTTTGAATCGGTCTGAAAATTTGGATATAAGCTTGATTTTTGATTCTCTACAACTTTTCCATTGACACCAAAATGGGTTTCTTTTGAAGAAGGTGCTCAAACTGTCACATTTAACAATAGCCGGCAGTTTTCAATTCACCAACCCAATAATTGAGATAATAAAATTCGAGTTGATTGAATGCCATTTTCTTATTGAAATCTTTTAGAAAACATATTGAGCTCTCAATTTAGACTTTCCAATTAGCTATTCCAATTAGCTATTTTTGAAAAAATCAGAATTCCTTGCCTTAAATCGTAGAAAGCTTTGTGCAAGAACAACTCATCGCCCGTCAATGGTCCTTCTTTATAAAAAGATTTATCCCAATTCGTTCCATATGTGAAATTCCGTGTAGGATTGCCGAAATCGAGCAGCGATGGGAGTGAATGATAAGGAATTTGAACGTTTGAATATTGATCAAAGATGAAATCACGAATCCAAACGATGTAACACAAAGTGAAAATCGAGAAAATCACGAGGAAACCCTGGAATGAAATCAAGTTGCAAAGTTTCCAATTTTCAGAGATTAAAACTAATATTTTTCTTATAGTTAGCACTTCTTAATGTGATTTATGCTAGTCGACTCTTTGCTCTGTTTTTTACATCAGAAAAACTCTCGGCTCTTGTGTAGTTTCCGGGTATCTTCAAAGAATCCGGGTATTTTGCAACAGCTCGTCACACTTGGAAGGCCTATAACTTTGTCTAGAGATAATATTTTTGCTAACTTTTTATATCATTGTACAGAGGACATTTTAGGCTTTCAAATGATATAAAATAGAGCTTGATTGGATAATCGAGTCCAAGAAAATCAAAGCCAGCTCTAAGCAAATGAGACCTATCCAACTCGTTGTTGTGTCGCCTGGTTTGGATGGGAATGAAAAAACCAATTAAGCTCTATTTGGTATCATTTGAAAGCCTAAAATGTCCTCTGTACAATGATATAAAAAGCTAGTAGAAATATTATCTCTAGACAAAGTTATATGCCTTCCAAGTGTGACGAGCCGTTGCAAAATACCCAGATTCTTCCAAAATATCCAGATTCTTTCAAGATACCCGAAAACTACGCAAGAGCCAAACTTTGATTCGGGGCTATCGAATGACTATAATAGTTTAGTTTATCTTTGAAAATGAGGAACAAGAAGCTAGAAATGTTTTGATCTAAATCTTGACAGAAACAAGACTCGATTTGGGTAATCCCCTGCGTTTAACTTATTCACAACGACCGTACTAATGACGATTATTGTTGGTCTCAACTCAAGTTGATTTTTGTTATTTATTTCACAGAAAGTTCTCGATAACTTTGTCCTAGTTTTCAAGAGGAGATTCAGAGCTATCGAATGACTATAATAGTTTTGTTTATCTTTGAATTTTCACCAAATTACCAGTAAAACAATCACGACTACGCGATTGTACGCTCGAAATAATGCCTC
This sequence comes from Mesorhabditis belari, assembly GCA_958450365.1. Classification (NCBI taxonomy): domain Eukaryota; kingdom Metazoa; phylum Nematoda; class Chromadorea; order Rhabditida; family Rhabditidae; genus Mesorhabditis; species Mesorhabditis belari. The sequence continues at coordinate 2,210,792 of CAUEEP010000737.1, read as the reverse complement.
AAAATGTGTTAAAAACTTGCAAGTAACTAGTTAGAAATATCTCAATTGTTAACTTTACTCTTTTAAAAAGTTGTACTGACTTTAGAATGCTTTTTTTGACTGCAGAATTCTCGATAGGAAATTCTGAAAAGCAGTAGCAATGCCTTTGGTATTTGGATTCCAAGCCACTTCAAAGTCGGGGTGGGACAAATGCGACCATTTTTTGCGCACCTGGACATTTGCGCCCCTTTTTCTGCTGGAAAAGGCCTTAGGAAAGATCGTAGAGCTTCAAAAATATTTCCATATAAGGGAATCGTTTCCGATTTTTTAGATTCCGAGATTCCGAATTTCGACAAATCAGACCTCGCTGACACGTCAAATTTGGGCTAAAAGGCAAAAGCTACGCAACTGAACGCTTTTCCGCAGTTTTTGTCTTTTAGCCCAAATTTGACGTGTCAGCGAGGTCTGATTTGTCGAAATTCGGAATCTACGCATACGATACGATATGGAAATATTTTCGAAGCTTTACGGCCTTGCCTAAGGCCTTTTCCAGCAGAAAAAAGGTGCGCAAATGTTCAGGTGCGCAAAAAAATGGGCGCATTTGTCCCACCCCCTCAAAGTCGACTCACCTTGAAACTGAACTTCATCGAAATCCAATTGAAAATTGATTGGTTAAATCGAAAGAAAATTCTATAAAATTTAACAAAAAAGAGAATAGACAAATATGAAAAAGAGATAAAGCGAAATCGTTTAATAATTCTTCCTTTTCTTTCCTCTTTTCTCATATCAGTTGCAAGCGTTACGATTCAAAATTTTCTTTTCAAGGCGTTTTCCGTTTGAAATATTTATTTGCAATTTCAAAGAGCTTATCTTTTCCAAAATTTACTCTATTTTTCAAATACTTAACTGAAAATTGTGACTAAAAAGATTCAGGAGATGGGAGGAGAAAAGGAGAAAAGAGTGATTTTGAATGATCTAATGATTGATTGATTGATTGATTGATTGATTGATCGATTTTGTATATCAAAGTAACAAAGATAGTAACAAGCTGTAAAAGATTTGATTATAGATTTGATTACAGATTATAAAAAAGTTTGAATCTTCTACAGTATTTAGGTGAAGGTTTAGAAACGTTAAAAATTGTAAATACCAATCTTGCACAAACGAGTTAGATAAGCTTTCTGGAGTTTAACTTATTCTAGAGCTGAAATGTTTCTAAAAGCCAAAAGCCATGATTGTCAGGTCAAGCTAAACTAAAGCGAAGTCAGGCCAGACTTGACGTCATCCTATGACTTATAAATTATTGAAAATTGTTTAGAAGTGTACAATGTAGCCGAAAAATGAAAACGCAACTTACTTTGAGCACTCATTGTTAGTTCTTGAGTTTTATCTTTTGATATTAACTTCGAAAAGAATCAATTTTTGCTTTTGCAAGGTTTTCAATTTTACTTTTTCTTTTAAATTTCATTTTTAACAATTTCTAAACCCAAAAAAAACATTTATTACAGAAAATCAGTGAAATAATATTAATGGATTTAAAAGATATTCAGCCTGGGAATACGGTATTCAAAGAAGAATATGGTGGTGGTGGACCGTAATTGATCTCTTGTGGATTTTGTGCATATGGAGGAGCTGGCTCGGATGAGGGTTGAATGGGATATTGTGGATGAGAGGGGTACTGCTGTTGAGGGATTTGATGAACGTGTGAACCGGCAACACGACATCCTGGAACACCGCAGAGACCCACTCCTAAACAAAAACTGATTGAACGAGTTCTTGGAAAAGTTTGTGGAAGTGATCAATCTTTCTGGGATTTTCAATTTTTAATTTTTGAAAATCAGGGATTTTTCCAAATAGTCTCTAGGGTTTATAAGCCAGGCCAGGCTAAAGTTCTAAAGCCAGTTCTAAAGCCAGGCCCAAAGCCAGAGCCAGGCCCAAAGCCAGAGCCAGGTCCAAAGCCAGTTCTAAAGCCAGGCCCAAACCTCCTGACTTCTAGCAAGTCAAGGGTACTTTCTACCCAGGAGTTTTTACAAGGCCTGGGTAAAGAATCTAGCGACTATCGACTAGCGATCTAGCAAAAGCCATCAAGCAACTATAAGCTTGTCATGAAACAACACTTTTTATCAAAAACGCCAAGAAGTACAAGAAGTAGGCCTACTGGAACGCATAAAGTCCAAACAGAGATGAAGTTTTTTAATCTAATCGGAATCCCAATGATTATTGGAGTGAAATCTCAAATTCGAATTCAAAAGCCATTCCAGAACGAGCATGATTACAGCAATTGTAAAGGATTTCCATCAATCAACTAATGACGATGGAGAGCTTCAATTCACATGGATCAGCTCGAGGTCTCCCAGCACACGACAGTAAAGTCTTCAAAGAGAGTCTTATCTATCAGGACTTTTCAACACAACGTAAAACAGCGATTGTGGATTGTCGACATTTTACCCTACTTTCTCAAATGGCGATTTTTTGGATCTTTTTCTTTAAAAACGCCCCTCTTAACCTGGGAATCGTAGCCCGGTTAGCTCAGTCGGTAGAGCACCAGACTCTTAATCTGGCTGTCGCGGGTTCGAGCCCCGCATCGGGCTGATGCTTTTTGATTTTTGGAAAATTCGCACAAATTGCAATTGAATATTCAACTGTTGTGAAAAGTCTAGAGATTTTTGACCAAGCCTGTGTTAAAGGATAACTCAATTTCTGTCGAAGCTTGGTAGATAAAAAGAAGGAATCCTTATTGAGAGAACCTTTCGGAGATGAGACTGGCCCCAGGTCTTTAGTATCTAGTAAAACCAGATGAAAGACTTTGGCCCAGGAAAGCATAGTTTAGTTATTATTGAGCCATTGAGCATTTTTTGAATTTATCTAGTTCATTGAATGAGTTCCTTTCCAATTTCCCACCATGTCTTGCGTCCAATTTGTGTTGTTTCCTTTGCATTCTCTCACAAACTCTTTCTTGTTTCCTTTCAGCTCTTTCCATTCGTCGTTCATCTCGACGAATACTCCTCTCCGTACGGTGATCATCGTCTTGTAAAGATCTCCTGCAATTCTTGAATTAACATTGCCTAGATTCAATTGCATACCTTTTAAATAGCTAGTAACTAAAGTGTGTTTCTCTCGAGTAAGTGATTAAAGCTAAGAAAAGTTAAAGCTGATGACGAAAATTTGAAGAGGTTCGCGCGTCAAACTTTTCGATGTTTATAGAAAGGCTAATCTGTAGCAAAGCTAAAGAAAAAAGTAGCTTTTTTAACTTTTCTTTGGCTATTTTCTTTGCATAAATCTTTTCAAAGCAATCTTTTTCCGATCTGATTTTTGATTTGACTTTTTTTACGTCTTTTTACACCTAATGGCACCTAATGGCACCTAATTTTTAAACCTTTTTAAACCTAAAGATCTTTCAATTAGAGTGTTTTCGTCGGAGTAAGTAGTTACTCGAGTAAAATTTGCATGAGTAATTTTTACACAATTAATCAATGTTTTTTCATCGAGAGTAACTACGAGCCAATCCTCTTTACACGTCGAGTAAATTGAATATCTTTACATGTGACGGGAATTTGCCACCAAATCACTTAAACGGCTGAATATCTTTAAAAAGAGTATCGTATTATAAGTCGTTGCTCATGATTTTTTGCAATATTTTTCGCAAAAAGTACGGTAATTTTTCCTAAATGTGCGTTTTAAAAAACGCATTACTCTACTTGTAGGAACACACTCTACTCGGCTACGAGTGTCGCGCTAAGAGGGCCGTTTTTAAAGAAGAAAGGCCAAAAACGGAGGAACACACTCTACTCGTAACTATTGTTGCAATTGATTTAGTTTTATAAAGAAAGTTTCAAAAACGAATTTTTACAGCTATTACTATATGTGTGCCAAAAAGAAAAAGAGTCGTACTAGAGACTACGAGAAATTCAGTCGCTTTTCATATTCAAGAAACGTATCGATGCTTTAGATCTAGTGGCTCTTTGCCGTAAGTCAATTGGCTTATTGATTTCAGTATGTATTGTATGATTAAGTATCACTGTGCATTTCTCTATGATTTCTTTCACTTTATCGTTTGAATAAAGTATTATTATTATTATTATTTTCATTATTGAAGTTTTAAAAAAAGTTTGAAATTCATGACAAAAATGATGTCAAAAATGTCGCTTTATGGAAAATTGACTATTCTAAATATTCTAGCTTTACTTATGAGGAGAGACTTGCTTTTTTTTGAACTAAAAACTTTACAGCATCGTCGCTTTGTCATTGATTTAGTCGAAACTTTCAAAATCCTCCGTTGTAAACAGATTAGCCCTTTGTTTATAGATTTTTTCAAATTTAAAGCGCGGTCAGGGCCCAGAAGTGGCTCATTCCTTTTGCAAATTCCCTTTGCTTCCAATGCCTCTTTATCAAATTCATTTCCCGTTAGAGCCGCTAGATTATGGAACTTGCTCCCAAACGACATACGAGAAATTCAGTCGCTTTTCATATTCAAGAAACGTATCGATGCTTTAGATCTAGCGGCTCTTTGCCGTAAGTCAATTGGCTTATTGATTTCAGTATGTATTGTATGATTAAGTATCACTGTGCATTTCTCTATGATTTCTTTCACTTTATCGTTTGAATAAAGTATTATTATACTACCGTATTTTCTGTAATAGTAGTGCGCATTACTATTTTTTCAAGCCCCTTCTGCCTGCACTACTATTACAGACTGCACTACTATTATAGACTGCACTACTATTACAGGAAATACGGTATAAGTCGTTGCTCACGATTTTTTGTAATATTTTTCGCAAAAAGTCTTCAAAGAGAGTCTTATCTATCGGTCTTATCTAATTTTTCCTAAATGTGCGTTTTAAAAAACGCATTACTCTTGAGGAACACACTCTACTCGTAACTATTGTTGCAATTGATTTAGTTTTATAAAGAAAGTTTCAAAAACTAATTTTGACAGCTATTACTACATGTCTGCCAAAAAAAAAAATGCAAATCTAAGTATTTCCAACCTGATAGCTGATCCAATGAGTGCACCGGCGGGATTGTGAATGAAATGCGCTACGTGAAGCGCCTGTCGCACACCACCGTGCCCACCACCTGAATCCATCGTTTAATTCTAATCTATTAAAAGGTTTCTTAAGATTAAGTTATATTATCTCCAAAATTTTAAAGCTAAAAACCAATTCAATTCTTTAAACAAATCCAAAAAGCGAACCTCCCCCTCTGCCGCCATCACAATGATTCTGCACGTGAACGACGGTTGTTTGCGGTTGCCCTAAACTGGTAACTAAAATGGCTGCCCTAAGCTGATAACGAAATTGGCTGCCCTAAACTGGTAACTAAATTTAAAAGCCGGTTTTTAAATCGAAACCAATATTAGGTCAATAGTAGTAGTATAAATTTTGAATTACCAATATTCGATTACTTGTTTCACTTACCATATTGTCCAGGTACCGGTTGACCATATGAGACTTGTTGGGTGCTATTTGGATTCATTTTTTTTGATCTATAAACGAATTTTTTTGAGTACTAAGAAAAATTATTCAGCTTTTTCACTTAAAATCATGTAATTATAAGGAAAAATGAGGGAACAACGAGCAAATTGACTCGAATCGAAATCGAAAGCAATTAGGCTGGCTTGGTAATGTTTAGGATCAAAAAAAAATGTAAAAATAGCCTAAAAACAAGCATGAAAATATCAAAAAATGAATCTTTAGAGAAATTCAAACAAATTGCACAAATTGAACATTCAACTGTCGTGAAAAAGCAAGTGAAAAATTCAAAGAGATAGATGTTGCCAAGAATATAAAAAGAGATAGATGTGCCAAGAATTAGGGCTACAATTCTCTATCTAATACTTGCCACTTTGGTAAAAATTACATTTCCCAGCTATTTTCCCAGCTATTTCCAAAAAGTTGTCACTTTCATTATTTTCGACATTTTACCCTACCCTCTCAAATAGCGATTTTTTGATCTTTTTTCTTTATAAACACCCTCTTAACCCGGCGATTGTAGCCCGGTTAGCTCAGTCGGTAGAGCACCAGACTCTTAATCTGGCTGTCGCGGGTTCGAGCCCCGCATCGGGCTGATGCTTTTTGTTTTTTGGAAAATTCAGGCAAAATGTACAAATTGAATATTCAACTGTTGTGAAAAGTCAGGTGAAAAAGTCAAAGTGATCAGTGAAAGTGATCAGTCCAATAGATATACAGGGTGACGGCGGATTATAGCGATAAGTTTTTGAAAAAAATAAACCCATTTTGTACTCATTTCCCTTTTACTACAACTTCTAAGGTTTCGTTTTTCAATATAAAAAGTTATGCCCCGATATTTTCAGGGAAAATTGCTTTTTTTCGCACTAATCCATTTCATTAATCAAATAGAAATCTTACAATTTTGACAACAAACACCAAATCGATAAATGAAATTTTTTAAAAAACATACCCAGTTGAGATCAAATTTCTAACCTTTTCTGGGAATATTTATAAGTAAAAGAAGAAAATTCCGAGGGTATTGCGATAAGGGAAAAGAAATGAGGGGAATTCGGGGAGAAGTTAGAGAAAAAAAGAGAAGGCACTATGTCAATACTAGAGAATTTTTCGATTTCTTTTCCCTACTTGAACTCCGATTTCGATGAGTCAAACGGTTTTGAAAGAATTTTGATTTATGACGTGGAAAAGTTTGACTTTTTTTGATGATTTGAGTTTAGTTTAAGCACTTGGAAATATCGAAAAAATGATAATGAAAAGAATTTTTCAAAAAAAAGCTAATTGATCGGTTCAACAGCGACAGAGAGTTAGAAATTGATTGTAAAATTTGATAATCTGAGATTAGGCTGTGGAGGATTCGGTGGAGTTAAAAAAGACTGATGAACCAAATGAAATAAGAGTTGAATAAGAGCTACCGTAAATACTGTCATAGTACCCCACCCCCATCATGACGGGGCGGAGTGTTGCGTAGTCGAGCTTTGAACGAGTTTTTCTCGACACTGGTTCATGCTACGATGCGCGCTTAGGTATCAAAAAATAGCTCTGAATGTCAGCTATTTTTTGATACCAAAGACGTATTTTTGAAAGTACGGGTGATTTGAAAAAAATGAAATACTAACAAAATTCATTCCAAATAATTTCCATTATTATTGACGCCTTGTGCCCATTTTACAGGCAATTTGCGGATTCCTCTTTCGTGGTAGAGATTGGTTTGTGTGTGAGACAAGTGTGAGACTCAAAAATGGAGGACTGGAGATCTGGAGTTGTCGCAGTTTGAGCACTTTCTTCAAAAGAAACCCATTTTTGTGTCAATAGAAAAGTTGTAGAGAATCAAAAATCAAGCTTATATCCAAATTTTAAAAAAGATGCACTTAGTAGTTTCGCTTAAAATGCAAGTTTTGTGAAAATTCGTAAATTTGGCATTTCTTGAAAACCAGTTTTTGAATCGTTCTGACTATTTGGATATAAGCTTGATTTTTGATTCTCTACAACTTTTCTATTGACACCAAAATGGGTTTCTTTTGAAGAAAGTGCTCAAACTGTCACATTTGAGAATAGTCCGCAGTTTTCAATTCACCAACCGAGTATTATACATAAAACTATGACTTGTATCAATTCACCAACCCAATACAATATGGTGCCAAAAGAAAGGCCAGAAAATGTCACTGAAACTGTTCAGAAACTGTTTTCGAAAACTCTTGCGATGAAAACTCGAAAGCCTTTCCGCCTTTCCGCCGGCAAAAGTCAGTGTGCCAGAAATTGAAGAAAAGCCTTCATTTCTTCGAAATGGTTGGCTCAAATGCCTCTCACTTTGTGCTTTTTGCCTATTAGCGGTTTTTGAAAACAGTTTCTGAACGTACATTTTCTGGCCTTTCTTTTGGCACCTACCTCATATTGTAACTCGCGGCTAACTTGGAAAGGTTCCCTTGCAAGATAAAAGAAAGACTTATCGTTTTTTCAAACTTTTTTCTTATTGATCAATTTCTTATTTTATCTTAATTCTTTCTGGCACACAACCGTTTCAGTTACCCAATTTTGGGTAGCCTATATAATATCAAAAAATCATATGTTTTCATGGTGGCTGACGAATTTTACGGTCATAAAAGTTTGTGGTTTTTTGATCTGACCGATCTCAGCCGATCCACTACAAATGTGGCTCAAATTTTGAAATTATTCTCTTTCATACTCCTACTATATAATACCAAAAAATGAGAAGAAATCTATGGTGAAAAGAAAATTTACGGGCATGACAAAGTGTCGGACATTTCATTTCTGATAACCTAATACAATAAAAGACTTTAATCATCCTAGAAAAAAGTCCAGAAAACAAACAAAATATCAATGATCACACATCCATAAAAATCCTGATTTAGTGTCCATTTTTGGATTTTTTTCTTTCTAAATTCGAAATCCTTTGTTCGATTTCGAATTTGAATGCCATTTCGAGTTCAGTGAATGGAAAAGTTGTCTGCAACGATTGAATGAACGGCTAGACGTGGCACTGTGAATGAAAATCGAGTAAATTTCAATGGATGAAGCTCTTTAAAAGTTAGCAACCGCCAAATCCAAAGCCAAAGCCAATCAAGTTGAGATGAGATCGCTGACCGTTGTCTTCCTTGGTGTTTGGTGGATGGCTGTGGCCGTGGAAACGACAGCGCCTTGTGCTCAATGCTCGCTGGATCTGCCGACAGTTCTCACTCAACTCGACAGCAGCTACTTTGTCCCGTTCGATAATGACAATGTGATCGGGTTTGTGAGCTGAATGAAAGAATTGAGATCATTTGGTTCCTTTATAGTTCCTTTATAGTTCCTTATTGGTTCCTTTATAGTTCCTATTTAGTTCCTTTATAGTTCCTTTATAGTTCCTTTATAGTTCCTATTTGGTTCCTTTAAAGTTCCTTTATAGTTCTATTTAGTTCCTTTAAAATCCTTTATAGTTATGATGTCGATGGGTGCGCGGTGCGCAACCTGACCTGCACTTCGAATCGGCCAAATAAAATAAGACCGATGATAGAGGTGAAAATTCATTGTCGAACCTAGAAGTCCATTAAACTTTTTTCAAGAGCTAAATGAAATTTCAGTTCAACAATGGGACTCTCGGCACGCTGCCCGGGAATTTAACGACGGTGACAATTCAGCTGGTCTGCAACGAGAGCGGTAGCTGGAAGATGACCCTATTTGGATTCACCAATCAAATCGACATTTTGTCGTGTTTCGGTGATTTCAGCAGCATCTTTCCGTGAAATCTAACCAGATATTTATCGTGTTTTTTTTTGTTTTTAATGAACTTTTTTATTTATGCTTACTTTTCGGACAAATCCAACATCCTAAATCCAACAAAAGTTATTATGAGTTTTAATAGACAGAAATATTCTGCTCGAACAATCAAACACTTTGATCAAATTCTAAGAAAGAAAATTTGCCAAACTTGCAAGAGAAGTTGGGTGTCTTTCGTCGATAAATTTTGCCGATTCATTCATTGTGCTTTATTCCTCTTGTGTTACATCTTAAGCTTGGTTTGGGTAATTGCATTTTTAAAGCTATGAAAAGAGAGTTCTAAAGAACGAGAGATTTTTATAATTGTCTGAAATTGAAATTGAAATGTCTGAAAAAATTTGGTTTTAACAGAAAAAAGAGTAAATCTTACAAATTCGATAATTTGAACGGGCCAAAGTTGAAAAAATTACGTGCAAGCATAAACGCATTTCGTCCGATTGTTAGTTCACTTGTCTACAAAAAGTTCAACAATTTTCTGAAGCTTTTTAATGAGTTCTTGCAAAAGATCGGTTCTACAAAGAGTGTTTTGTCAGACAAGGATACTCAGATTTTGAGTATCCTTGTCTGATTTGAGCATCTGAGAGACTCAGATCAGACAAGGACAAGTAGTACTTTCGGCTACAAATACCGTATTTTCTCTAATAGTAGTGCACCGCGCTGAGCCGAGTTGATGACTATTTTACAGTTTCCAAGTTTTCACAGAAGCTCAACACTCAAATCCCCCACTAGATCTCATCGTCAGCTACATTTTCCGACCCCACATCGATAGGTTCTGATAAGCGGTTCTCGAGATTTCGAGGAATTTAGGCGACGCTCAGGGTGCACTATTATTAGAGAAAATACGGTATCTTAAAAAGCATTGAACAATCATTGAACAAACAACACAGCCCACATTAGAGAAAATACGGTAACTTTCTTAACGCTATGGAAAACAGTATTGGTCTAAAAACTGTCAAAGCCCACGCTGTCAAAGCCCACGTTGTCAAAGCCGCTCAATTGCACACGTCCCAGTTTTTCTGTCAACACATAAAGCGCTAGGAACTATGTCAGAAGGAAGACAGAATAAAGATATTCTGTCTCGAATATCTTCATTCTGTCTTCAGTCAAATATGTAAGAGGATTAAACGCGCGGATGATCTCGAAATTTATCTATTTAGGCTAATGGCGGATTTGCTGATGCTGAAATGATCCAACTCAACCTGGCATAGCATCTTCACGTATGACCTGAAAAGAGATAATTGTTTAACACATTGGCGACAAAACTCTTTTATACCATGTAGTAATCGAACGAGAGCATCCTGTGGGATTTTTTTTAAATTTACAAATAAGTTTATATTGAAAACAGAAAAAAATTTGATGGATTTTAATAAAAAAGAGACAAAATTACGGTAATCGAGAAAGTTAGCATTTAGAAAGCCATTAGTTGAGAGGAATTGACTGAAATTTTGTGTTATTAAACTAAAAGATATTCAATCAAATATCAAATTAATTTATTATGTACAACTAGAAATAAATGATCTATTCAATTGTTGGAGATTGTGATTCTTTCGTAGGAGTGGTTGGAGTAGTGGCTGAAGAAGTCGATGCTGAGATCGAACATTCTGAAAAGCTTTTATAGCCAAAAAAGCGCAAATTTTGATACTATTAGGTTGATGCATAAGTGTTTTTGTTCCTTTTCGTCTGCCGTTTCAAGCCAACAAATGCACGAATTAAACTACGGTTGATTTCATTAGAAAAACGAATTATTTTTCTGCAAAATAACATTAAAACGGGTTTAAAAATATTGAATGCCTGGATTTTCTTGAGAGTATGAAGTCGGGTAGTCAAAAAGGGCTAACTCGATGATGCGGTTTAGGCTCAGGCTCAGGCTCAGGCTCAGGCTAAGCCTCAGCCTAAGCCTGAGCCTGAGCCTGAGCGGTTTAGACACCTTAGCTAAAGAAAACCTATCTTCGTGTCAATAGATAAAAGATAGAGAAAAAAAACGTTTGATATTTCGCCAAAATTTCAGAGAAATTCATTCAGCCAATTTTTCCGTAGAGTTTTTTATAGATTTTTACGAAAAAGGCGTTTTTCACTCTCGAATTTGCTTGAAAGTGAACCGAAATTCATTTAAAAAGATGCAAATTGAACAAAAAAACACTTTTTTATAGAGCAAACTATAGATTAATTGGTGAATTTGTTACTTTTTAACAGAAGTACGAAAAAAACGAAAAGACTTATGCATCAACCTATTATTTCATTATTATCAGAAAATCTTCAAATCTCCTCACCATTCTTCTTTTCTTTTGCCTCTTTTGCCTCTTTTGCCTCTTTTGTCTCTTCCTTATTCTTCTTGTATTTCTTCATCCACATCTCTTTCCATTCTTTCAGCTTTTCATGCCATTCGGCCTCTTTTCTCTTGTGGAATTCTCTAAAGTTTGAAATTGATTTTTAAGCCAAAAAGTAGATGTACAGTACTGGACAATGAAATGTGATATTTGAAAAACGAACGTCACCTTCGCGCGTCTGTAACTCCCTTGTGTTTGAGTTTAAACTATTAGTGTTATACATTTTCTGAACGCTCTTTTCAAGGGCTACACAATGGTAAGATTAATATTTAGAAATACGGTAAAGAAAAGGGAGTTACAGACGCGCGAAAGTGACGATCTTTTTTCAAATGTACGTTCAGAAATTGTTTTCAAAAACCGCTAATCGACAAAACGCACAAAGTTAGAGGCATTTGAATTTCGAAAAAATGAAGGCTTTTCTCGAATTTCTGGCACACTGATTTTTGCCAGCGTAAAGGCGGAGAGGCTTTCCTTTCGCCATCCCAAGAGTTTTCGAAAACAGTTTCTGAACAGCTTCTAAACAGCTTCTGAACAGTTTCAGTTACATTTTCTGGCCTTTCTTTGGGCACCTACAGTACTGGACAATGAAATATGATATTTGAAAAACGATCGTCACTTTCGCGCGTCTGTAACTCCATTGTCTTTGCGTTTAAACTATTAGTGTTATACATTTTCTGAAAGCTCTTTTCAAGGGCTACACAATGGTAAGATTAATATTTAGAAATACGGTAAATACAAGGGAGTTACAGACGCGCGAAAGTGCGAAAGTGTTTTTCAAATATGATATTTCATTGTCCAGTAGTGTATATTTTTGCTCAAATCTTGTAAACACTCATTTTCTAGTGCATTGAGGTTTTTGCCAGCAACAAAATGACTCCACAAGAATGGAAATTCAATGAAATAGAAAGGGTGTCTTTATGTTGAACAAAAGAAAAAGTCTACTATAGAAAGTGAAGGGTTTAGTTGCTAACTCGTTTTTAAAAAGTACCGTAATACTTGCCAAGAACTAGTAGTACTAAAAGCTTTCAAAATTAAAGCTCTAAAGTACAAATATTTCGTGTACTTTATGCTCGAAATTGTAAACACTCCCTCTATGGCGCACTAAGCTTTTTAATTTCCTTTCAACAGTGAGTTGTTTCTGCGAGAAATATGATAAAACAAATGTGCTGAAAGGGGTTTGTTTAGGGTTGACAATCAGCACAAAGTACACACCAAAGCACACCTTAATAGACAAGTCTACAGTATACTCTCAACAATTTATCATCTACTTCTGTTTATGTTCCCTTTAACTTATCTTTGTTGACTCACTTCCAATCCTCTTCTTCTTGTTTCTTCACTTTCTTCAACTCTTCTCTCAACCGTTTCTTTTCTTTTTTCAATTCGGATTTCCTTTGTTTCAATTCATCGAATTTCTCTCTTCGTTTTTGTTTTTCTTCTTTCCAACCCTAGAAATTAAATTTGCATTTATCTATATGTCGTAGCCGATTATGAATGAAATTTTTTTGGAAAATCTTTCTAGTAAAGCTAGTAGGCAAATCTTTCTAGTAAAGCTAGTAGGCAAATCTTTCTAGTAAAGAGAGTAGGCAAATATTTCTAGTAAAGCTAGTAGGCAAATCTTTCTAGTAAAGCGAGTAGGCAAATCTTTCTAGTAGTATCTTTCTAGTTTCAGTTTCAGTTTCAGTAGAGCAACCCTTTAATGTATGTGGACAATATTAAATCATTTTGTAGCGAATTAAATTCTGCGTCGATTGGTACCAAAATTTGTGAGTTTAGGTTAAAAATTGCCGGCGCTACAATGTTTCATTCAAAGTCGGCGGGACCCCCGTAGCCGATTATGCATTTCAGCCGATTATGCACTTCAGCCGATTATGAATGAGTGGGTCTAGGAGCATCCAACCATCAAGTATTTGGTATCATTCAACGCAGAATCATTAATAATTATGTTAAATTTTTAAAATTAGAAAGATTGGATAAAAAGAAAAAAAATTAGAGCAAAAAAAACTGTTTGTTCAAGAGAAAACTTTGAAGCCCCATAATTCTTTTTCTTTTTATCCAATCTTTCTAATTTAAAAAATTTAACATAATTATTAATGATTCTGCGTTGAATGAGACCAAATACTTGATGGTTGGATGCTCCTAAACCCACTCATTCATAATCAGCTCATTCATAATCAGCTAAAATTCATAATCGGCTATATATAAAATCTTTACTTCTTTCAATTTCTTCTCTTCTTGTTTTTGTTTTTCTTTCAATTGCGTCGCTTCCATTTTCTTTTGTGCCCACGTGCACTCAGCGTCGAATTTCTTGTTTGTCGCGGTGAAGAGTCTAAAAATTGGGGAACTTTATTGGAATTTTATTGAAATTTCATTGAAATTTCATTAATTTTGATGTTAATTAGTGTAAAAAATGATTAATTTGACAAATTTCAACAAATTTCGACAAATTGTTAGATTTTTTTGAACTGAAACAACATGAATCACCTCTTCACGCAGCATTGATTCACAGAGCTAGATCAAAAGTTTCGTGATAAGTTTGGAAATGTTAGAAATCGGTAATGTTATCAGGAAAACAGGGAAAGCTTTCTAGAATATGTCTATTTTAGGAAATTACCGTAATTCTGGCTTTACCTTTATTTAAAATATCTAATTTGCATCTTTTTAGAATCCTTTCTGAATCAGACAAAAAGTGGTTAGATTGGAATAAAAGTTGAACTGAGATTACGATAGTTTTTAGACATTTAGAAAACGTACTAGTTTGTACTAGTTTGTTCACTGTACTAGTTTGTTTTTAAATTCTTCTTTCTTCTCCCAAATGGAAAAAAAACAAACTTCTCGAACTTTTCCCCAATCTTGCCCGCTTCTCTCTCAATCACATGGCCAGCTGTATTCGATTGATTCTCGATCGATCTACCCAACATCTCGAATCTTCTTTCCAATCGCTCACCACACTCTCCAAACATTCGCTCCAAACGAGCTGCATAAGAGGAATCTAAATAAGAGGAATTTTAGAGGATTTTAAAGGATTTTAAAGGATTTTAGAGAATTTTAGAGGAATTTTAGAGAATTCTTGGAGAATTTTAGAGGATTTTAAAGGATTTTAAAGGATTTTAGAGAATTTTAGAGGAATTTTAGAGAATTTTAGAGAATTTTAGAGAATTCAGTCAGTTTTCTCTTTTTTTTAAATGTTAATTCTTTGAAACGAAACCCTCTTGATCGTTTTTTTTTACAAATTTAACAATTTACAAACTTGCAAACTACAAAAAGTTTATAAAATCTGAAAATTGACCGTTAGAATACGAAACGGGTATTAATACTTCCGCCAAAGCTCAATTTGCAAGCCAAATTTGTAATTTGTATACAGTCTTTCATCCCAACAAGTAAATATACCGTTATACGATACAATACAAATTCCATTTATGATATAATACATCATTTTCAAAAAATGTTCTCGGATTTGGATTCCTCCCTCTGAAAACCCGGCTCAACGCAATTACCCTCAAAGAAAGATGTCATCACCCAGCTAACTTCAACTTCAGCTATTTCAGCTAACTTAAACTAGCACTAGCTTAGCTTTAAAACGATTTCCAGAATATTTTAAGCAAAAGAAACATTTGATCAATGCTCTCCCAACAAACCTTGACAACTCGTCGATGGTTGATCGATATCCTGCTCATTTATCGCATTCTCTTCCTCCATCATCCTCTCATTTTCCTCATCTCGATTCATTTCCACTTTTGCCATCATCGCCACTTGACGATCGTCCACTGGACTTGTTTTTGGTGAGGTTTCTAGAAATCTACAATTGTTAACTCATCTCCTCTCACTAACCAATCGGGATTTTCCCGGATTTCTCCGCCGCCCATCCATCGCCGGTCAGCTTCGGCGCCAAACGAGTCGGTCTTTCTGAAATTTATTAAACTTTCATTTTTGTATATTTAGGCAACCTATCCCTCTTTTTCGAGATTTATATTTCGAGAAAAAGTTAATCCCACGGTTAGTTCAAGGAGAGATTCTTTCGTTAGAAATTCTTAGTTTTAGAAATTCCAGTCACCTCCAAGAAGTTTGTGTATAACTCTTTTCCAATAAGAACTGCCAGAATTTGGAATCGACTCCCCAGAGTCGATTCCAAATTCTGAGAGAGTCCAATAGTCTCGAAACATTGAAATTATCTGTAGATAATGTTGATCTTGAAGCTCTAGTGGATCCTTGACGTTATCTGTGCTGATTTGGTGGGAGATCCCCATCTCCCACCAAATCAGTTAAACGGCTGAGTATCTTAAAAAAGTGTCGTATATAACGCGGGGCTCGTCATTTTTGCGTCATTTTTTTGCAATAATTTTTGCTAAAAGTTTGCTAATTTTTGCTAATCTTTTCCCAAGTGTGCGTTTTAAAAAACGAATTGCTCGCGAGGAAGACACTCTAGATACGACTCGTCTAAGCTACAGTAGCCTCGTCGAATCGTCTGCTTACAGTAAAGACTTTTAGAAACATACAAATTTGAGTTTAATAATTTCCATAAATTTCAGAACTATCTACAGTGGGTTAAGTTAAGATCTAGCCAATACTAGGCTAGATCTTAACTTAACCCACTGTAGATCGTTGAGTATTGTGATTGTGATTGATCGTGTATGCAATAAACCCACCACTGGTAACTCCAGTTGGTATGAATTGAAATATGAAATGAAAGTTGGGGATTATTATTGTTATTGTTATTATTATTATTATTATTATTATTATTATTATTATTATCTCCAAAACCCGTTCCCACCTCCTCCACCGCCAACCACTTCCTCGTAGGCGGGCGGGGGTCCAAAAAAAGTCAGCAACAGGGGAAAAGTTTTGCCCCGAAAATGGCGGAATTCGAGAGGGCTCTTCGGTTGAATAATCGGGTGGCTGAGTCATTTCAAATGCTGAAAGCTTAAAAAGTTACAGTTTATAGAAAGCGTTACATTTGAGATCACTAAATCAGTCTCCATGGGGACAAAAGTAAAAAATTGAAAAATCGAGCGCAACAGGGAGAGAGGGCGGCCCAGAAAGGGAAGGGTCTGTGGTCGACCCCGTCCGATCTGCCAAGTTGAGCAACGTCGGCGCGGGTTAGTCGTGGGTTCGACTCCCATGGGTTCCCCTCCGAGCGCCCCAGCCCGGCCATCGGAGTATCATCGGCTACGACAACTACACTTCTGCCTCAGTAAATGTGGAAGCAGGTTGTGATCTGAGCTAAGTGCGAAGACAGATCAAATCAACATCAACATCAGGGAGAGAGTAATCCAAAATTTTTGAGCTCAAAGTAGTATCAATGGGGTTTATGTTGAGGTTGGAAACATAAAATATAAAAGTTTTAAGACTTAGTACACGGCCAAACTGTTTACAAATGAGTTTGTCTAGGATTTTTGGGATAAAATCAGACTCAAGATTCGTCAAAAGCAATAAATCCTTAAATTTTGTAAAATCAATCAAGTAAAACAAGTGAAAAGCTTATAAATAATTGAGAGTTTAAAATGAAATCATGTTTCGTTTTTTTGAATGAATAGAGAATGGAAAAAAAAAAACTGAATTTACGGGTGATAAGAGGGGAAATTCGGAGGTGAAATTTCCGATACCATGGAAACTCTTGGGAAATTCTCTGGTTTCTATCGGAAATCAGAGAAATGGGCAGAAAAATGGAAATTAATGAATTCTATCGGGATTTGATTTGATTTACTGTAGACGGGATTGGGTTTGTTTTTCGATAGTAGTTGAAAAGCTGTTATAGAGCCGTTATTTTATAGTTATAGAACTTGAAAAGCTGTTATAGCTTTTTTTTTAAGCAAAGATATGCTAAGCTAGGCAAGCTCGATTAACCTAACTTTGACTTGGCTTCGCACTGATCAGATCTGATCCCGGATTTGCTTACAAAGTGTTTGAATCAGTCTGAAGCCAAACTTAAACCTGAACCAAACTTAAATCTGACTTGAACTGACCCTGTCTTAAAGGTTTATGGATATTCTGAAACAAGGCCAAGGCATAGCTTGGCCTGGTTCTGGACTTGCATAGCTTGGCCTGGTTCTGGACTTGCATAGCTTGGCCTGGTTCTGGACTTCCATACTTGCACCTGGTTCTGGACTTGTCCATAAGCAGGACCAGGAACAACCAGAGGCCAGGCTGAATCTGGGTCTGGTCTAGCCTGACCTACAAAAGTATCTGAATCAGCTAGAGGACAAAGTTGAACCAGATCAGGATTAGAGGACTTGGTCTGGCCTGGCCTGGCCTTTCTTACAGACTCTAGAACCTTGTTTGAACATCTTTATTTAGAAATACTTTTAAAAAGTTGACACAGAGATAATTTTGGGTAACAAGTTGTAAAATTCTCATTGAAAACAGCATGTAAAGTGAAATGTTGATTGAAAGAAATTGCATCATCAATAAAATCGAGCAACAAACTACTTTTGGGTGGATTTATTTTTGCGCTTGGCTTTGATCGATAACAGAAAGGTTCAGAGAATGAAAAAACTCGGTTGTGAACAGGCGATTTTCGAAAAAGAAATGACTCGTCGGGGGGTTTTCTCTTTTTTCATTCTTTTTGAGCTATTTGAGTGATTTCTATTTGCATTGAGTCGTCTTTCCCGGTTTCTTTTCCCGTTTCCTCTCCAAAAAACACCATGACCCTGATCACAAAACCAAGCACAAACTACATAAAAAAGGAGAAGATCAGTGTACGAGTTCAATTCGAGTTCAAATCTAAAAAGAAATTATGAAATTAGACAGACTCATGGCTAGTTAGCACTCTTGGCTTCAAAAGCTAGGCCTAAAGCTAGGTCTAAAGCTAGGCCTAAGGCTAGGCCTAAAGCTAGGCTTTTTCTTGTTTAAAAGTATCAAAAACTTATTTGAATGTCTTACAAATTGATATTTGACTTCTTAAATGAAATAATAATATACAAAAAGTCTATTTAAACAATTCTTTTAATCATTATCTTACTCTAAAACGTTTATTGAGGAAAAACTTTGAGCTTGAATCTTGGGGAAAGTAAAAGCCAAAGCTTTGACTTGATTTAGCCCGGTTCGGTCTATTGTCCGGCTTAGGTCCATTGTCCGGCTTAGGTCCATTGTCCGGCTTAGGTCTATTGTCCGGCTTAGGTCTATTGTCCGGCTTAGGTCTATTGTCCGGCTTAGGTCTATTGTCCAGCCCGGTCTATTGTCCGGCCCGGTCCATTGTCCGGTCCAGTCTAAGCCGGGTTTTGATCGTTTAACCCACGATTCGGCGAAATGTGTCACAAAAGAGGATTGTTTGAAAACAACTCAATAAAGCCTATTTCTTTTTTCATTTTTGATTCCAAACTGATCGCTCTAAACTGATCTAAAGTTTATTTTTTGGAAATCAGATCAGAAAAATTAGGAAATGATACAACGGAGAAATTGTTTATTTTTGCAACTAATTCCCCCGAAAAATCTAAACAAAAATGAGGAAATGAAAAAGATTTTGACTATATTTAAAGGAAAGAGTGTTCTGTTTAAAGAAAGGTTTTTTGGATTTATAAAAATGAACCGAAAACTCTTGGTGTTTTTGGCGTTGGCCCTCGTCTGTGCGGCGAGTCCTGAGGATGATTTTGAGAGTTGGTTTTTAGATTTTTATATTAAAACCTTTAGCTCCGAAATCAGATATATCTATACAGCTTTTGCACTGACAAAGAGCTTCAAAGGTTTTTAGTTTTTTAATAACTTGTTTAGGCTTAAGAAGCCTTTCTCACTAGTTCCACGACTTCTGCGTTTTCTAAAACGTGTTACCTTTCAAAAGCTATCGTAATCTTGGCTCTAGTTTTGAAATGATCGCTCTACTTTTGGTCTGATACTGTAAAGGTTCACTAAGGTACCAAAAGATACAAAAAGTGAACAGATTGGATAAAAATTAAAGCCAAGATTGACGGCAGCTTCGAAAAGTGGCACATTTTGGACACACTACACGAGAAAGGAACACAATCTTCTTTCAACGCCAGCTTGTTTACAATTAGATAGATAAGGATAGGCAATTTTACATTGCAAATATTCCGTCTAAACAAATTACTTAACACATTCGTTGATACGGCTCACCAGTAGCCGTACGTAGATTTAGCACTCTTTTTGAAGCCGATTGAGCTGAAAATTTGCAATCATGGGTTTTCAAAATTCAAATTCGAATCCGTTATTAGTTTTTAAAGAAAACTGCTCTATTTTTAGATATTTCATTCGGTTTAATTACCCAAGTGCAACCCGACATCTAGAGCCGTGTGCCAGAAGATGCGTGATTACAAAAACGTGAAAATTTTAATCTTTACGTAATCGCGCGGCTTCTGGCACACGACCTATAAGGATAAAGGACAAAACCTAGGCTCGATTACGCCTTTTTCTCTCCAATTTAGTTTAATGATCCGAGTTTTTAGAGTTTTGTGATGGCCGTATTGGCTTGGGAATTAAAGTTGCTCAAAAACTAATAACGGATTCAGATTCTCCATCCCAGAATGCCTTCGGTTACAAATTTTCAGATCTACAACTAAGCTATCGTCCAAAACGGCAGCCAAGACAAAAATGACTTTGTCGTGAATGTGTTAAGAGTGGAAAATCCATTTTCAGAGCCATGCGCTGATCCGAATTCAATCCGCAAGAAGGCCGGCAGCGATCCGCGATGTCAAGAGAATTGTGATGACGTCAAAGCGGGACGAGATCCAAATAACAAGGTACGGCAAATGTTTACTGTATTATCCAAATAATAGTTTCTTAAAAATCTCTTTTAGCCACGTAACAGGGTTACCATAACAAGTGTTACTGTAAGCCGAGCTTTGTCGAGCCGAGCTTTGTCGAGCCGAGCTTTGTCGAGCCGAGCTTTGTCGAGCCGAGCTTTGTCGAGCCGAGCTTTGTCGAGCCGAGCTTTGTCGAGCCGAGCTTTGTCGAGCCGAGCTTTGTCGAGCCGAGCTTTACGGACAAAGCTCGGCGAATCGTTCAAGTCAGAGAAATGCTTGGAAAGATCAAACTATCCTTAAAATATATAAAGATATCTTTTATGACTAAATCTATTATCTAAATTTTATAATCAATTTAGAAATGCAATCGAAAACTTTACCACAACGAGTGCTACTGTAAGCCGGGTTTCGTGCGTCAAGTGGCTGATGGAGAGAAATGTGTCGACAGAACGAAATGCTAAAATTTTTAATTCTTTGAGTAGAAAAGCTACAATGATAAAGGTTTAAAATTTTAAAAGACACAACTTTCCAATTGACTTTGCAGACAAACAATAATTTACAAAGAAAGACTTAAATTAGCATTTATGATTCATTTAAAAGAAACCATTTTTCTCAATTTTTATCATTCTCTCATCTTTCTCCATGATTCTCTTCTGGCTTCTCCTCCTTGGCGTCTTCTTCTCGCCACTTCACGCACAAGGTATAATGTTTGAAATTTTAAGTTTTGTTGTGTTTTACAGTTTTCTGTCCTTTAATTGAATACTTTTTAGCAAGTTTCATTCTAGTTGTTAGTTTCATTTTAGTTGGTTTCTAGTTCCATTCAAGTTTTTAACAAGTTTCATTCTAGAATGGCTGCCACGCAGCTTTCACAAAGTATAAAACGCCTCGTAGTCCGTTTTTAATGCCATTTATGGCCTAAATCAAAAAGTAGCTAGTAAAATTTCCAAAATTGAGTAGAAACCCCAGTTTTGTGCGGCTTTACCACTTTAACTTGACTTTTAAGCTTTAAAAAATTCCTTTTTGCCTACTTACTTTATTATTTTTAGTTGGCGACGATGAATGTGCTAATATGAGCTACTTGGGCCGTGTACAGGTACTTTTTCATGACCTTGTTTTTCTTATATCATAGAATGTCATTCTAATTTGATCATTGTCAAAAGTTTTAAACCGTGTAGTTTTTGTGGGCAACTTTTACAACTATTTTAGTCGTAAAAGCACGCCTAGTACACTCAATTTTTTAGGTTGTCAACTGTGTCAATGATTTTCTGCAGCGCGAAGCTTACTTCGAACGATATATACATGCGCCAGTGGAAAGAGTCGGTGTTTCGTTTGTATCTCGTGTAAATGGGAATTCTTTTAGTTGTCTGAAACGACAGAACAAATTCTGTTTTGTCGGTATGTTTGATTTATTGATTGTGTTTTGGGTTTGGGAAATTTGTAACGCAAACATGCTGGAGTCTTAAATTGTTGAATTATTCTTGAGTTATCTGAGTATATTAATTTGTTTCATGATTGTCTTTGATCGGGTAAAAACGTTCTCCATTTATCTATTAGTTACATCATTAATTTTTTTCTTTGGTTCTTGCTGGTTGTCATGAACAAATTTGTTTACGATATTTTTAATTCTTTTTGACAAAATTTGATAAATTATGTAGACTTGAGTGATTGGATGTTCAGCACTTAGGACGTTCCACACACTTGACATCATCGACTTTTTCTCGGGGACAGCCCGGCTTAGAGTAGCATCTTTGGGAAAATTCTAACCTGTCGAGGGACATTTGTGCTTCCCATTTAAAAAATTGATGTAAAAACAGAATTTATTTGACACACATGACAGAATATGACATATGATTTGAATTTCCTACAACTTTTTTTCTTGATTGTAGTTTGATAGGAAATTCAATCTAAAGGAAAAACACATTTTTTTTCATGAAAAAAGTTAAAAATTTTGTCGACGAGGGAGTCGAACTTGGACCAAAAGTTTTGTAACCGAGAGCACTACCTCTCGGCTACGGGGATATTTTTCCGAGGCAAGCGAGGAAGTCTTACAAAAGGATTGCTAAAACTTTAAAACAAAATTCCTTGCGTTTTCAAGCCATTTAGGAAAACCAAAAGCGAATTCGGAAAGCCCGTGAAGAACTGAACAACATAGGACAGGTCTCGTTTTGGAATTCCACCTTAAGTTGGCGGCCTTCCCCAGTAAATGATGGATGGTCGTTCTCAGATAGCTTTCGATTTCAAGCAAGATTTTATCTTCAAACAAATCATTAAAGAAACTACATCAAAACCCATTTATTAGTACCCGAGTATCAAAAGATTCAAATGAAATATTGCAGAAAAGTGATCGTTTCGAAATATTGCAGAAAAGCGATTTGTTGCTCGAGGCTTCATTCAAACATTTGTCTCCGAGTCGGTTCCAATCATCGGCCTTTCCCATCCGAGTGCCTTCTCATATCCAACCATTGAAGTCATCGATTCCTCCATCTAAACATTAGCAATTAGTTTGTTCAAGGAGTATTTCAAAAATCCCACCTCAACCTGTGCTTTCTTTTCAGGGCTACGCGTTGTCTTCTTGATCCAACGGTAGAAACCTTTCTTTTCGCGTGCCTAAACAAGATAAAATGAAAAGTATCGTAAATTTGCTTACAGGTTGACGAGTTGAGAGAGTCTTTTCAAGTTTGGCGCAAATCTCAGCAACATTGTGCTTTGACATCAATGATTCTTGCCTAAAAGGAATTAGTCGAGAATCAGAATATTCAATGCTATAATAAGGATCAAGAATATCAACTTCTTTTCCTGATTGACAGAGGCATTAAGAAGATCCGCTGGCTTCGTTGGAGAATGCTGCTTGGCTGGCTTTTCTTCAACCGTCATCTAAAGTAAGAAAATAACTGATAAGATCATATTATCTTACATGAGGAGCGGAAAACGATCGATCAACTGCTGGGAGGCTTTTGCGAAGGAATCGACGAACACGCTGCACATGAGTGACTGAGGGAATGTTCTGTAAACAAAAATATACTAGAGATTAAATAAGCAAAGCTTACTGTAGCGGCGTCTTGCAAATCGGTGGTCCTTTGCTTATGGGGACTTTCTTGATTGGCATCTTCTTGGTCATTGATCACATCGTCCAAGCTCATCCACGAGACAGCACTCTCTAAAGAAAATTTACAAATTACGGTTAACAAAAAACAAAACAAACCAGTTTGAGCAATTGGACGAAGCTCGGGAGCCAAATACTCCGATTCGACCACGTCAGCCATTTCAGCGAAGTATTCGGCAGCATTCAACATCGCTGTCTCTTCATTCTTCTCATCATTGCCACGTGGGGTGATTGCGTTGTCCGTTTGAGGTGGAGACAAACTGAACAAACGATTCAAGAAAATTTAAAAAATGATTCATACACGACACGTTTTGGAGTGGATGTGATTGGTGAACGATATGGTGGAATCGATCGCTCGAACGCCTTTTGAACAGCCAATTTCCAATCGAGTCCATTCTCATGAAAGCCCCACAAGTGAACATTGCCAAAGCTGTAGCGCAGTTTGATGTGAGTGCGGTACTAAAAAAACAGTTAAACGTTCAACGAAACAAATAATATTTTTCCAAATCACCCACATAGGGATTTGCTCCTCGTTTATCAGTGACACATTCGATCGATTTAGCTGCACCAACATCAATGATGTACCCTAAACAAACAAAAATTTCTTAAAGCAATAAAATATCCAACAACCTTTGTTGCCTTTCATGTAAATGACGAGAAATCCACGGCGAGTGAGCGTGAGTGTACGAGTTTTCACATTTGAATACCACTCCCAAAGAAGCGATTTCGCTTTAACATAGATGACGAGTTGTCCTTCGAGGTAAACATCTTCTACGGGCACACGCCAACGCTCACGATCAGGTAACACAAGTTTCTAAAGAAAGTAAAGGTTAAAGTATTAAAGAAAACTTACACCAACATTAAACTATTGACAGCAAGATTAAACTAGCTGCTGAGTTCAAAGTGAACCAATAAACAAAAGAAAATATAGTAAATCAAAAAGAAACCTTGTCGAACGTATTCGAAGCAGCATAGGTGAGTGCCGGAGTTGACGAAGGGATGATTGGCGGTGGAATTGGCGATGATTTGAGCGGACGAAGTGGTCGATTTGCCATTGAATCTCCATCATGTTGATCGTTGTTTTCCAATTCGTTTCTCATCTTTGAAGACGATTCCCGCTGCAAGTTGATCGTTGAATAGAAGATAATATGCGTTTCCCCCCCAATTCGCTCGGTTATAAATCATCAATAAATGCAAATCAATTAATGTAAATGTCTAAGTTTAAATTTGCAATTGAATTCTGCTATTTAAATGCCGGCTCTCTATTTGTACCTTTTTTCAGGACCTAGTTAGAAAAGCGCGTTCGTTTCAGCGCGAGTCATTTCGGCGCCGCGCAAAAAAAGGCTCGAAAACGTTCATCTCAGCACCGCCTAAAAAAGGCCAAAAGACGTTCATTTCAGCGGCGCGCGAAAAAGGCTTGAAAACGTTAATTTTAGCGCCACTAGATTTTAATATTCTTGATTCTCGCCTTGTTTTTGCATGTTTCTATGGTTTCGCTAATGTTTTTGCACTTTTTTCATCTATTACACCTAGAGCGCGGCCATATGCATCAAATGCGCGCAAAAACGACCAAAATTAGCTCGGGTCGTCCATTTTTTAGAGAAAAATGTAGAAATTTGCCACTTTTATGATAAATGCCCCAAAATCTCGTTTTTTAATACTTATTTTGTATTTTTCTTCTACAATTAGCTTATAGATAACGTATTTCTTTGTTTAGGTTTGGGTGACGCTCGAGAATCATCCACAAGGAGCACACATGGAGTCAAACAAGAGGGCAACGTTTTGTTCTTTGTTTTCTAGGTTTTTATATCGGCTTTTTGATTCAAAAGGAAGAATTTTTATCTTTAGGAGCCACTGATTCCACTGATTTCCGCAAATTCGTAGTTGATTGCTCTACTTTGTCGCCGATTTCAACGGCTCTTGCTGCAAATAGGTAACTTTTTGTTTTCTTCGTTATTTTGTTTGATAGTGATTGGGGAATCAATAACCTTGTTACGGTAAGTACATTTTACTATTTTCTAATTTTTTATATACAGTGGTCCACAAAAGTATTGTCCCATTGCCATCCAAAATTTTCTTTCGTGCAAAAAAAAACGATATTCCCAAAAAGTGTAGGGTTTTTTGCTTACCCATAATACTCTACTTTTCAAGATTGTAAGATTTATCCCTATACATTGCATAAAAATTAAAGTATAAAACAAAAAAAATAAGTTGCTTAACAAATAGTAATGTCCCATTTGCAAAGAATTAACAATTCTTTCAAAAAAATCAATATTTGGTTGGTCCCCCTTTTGCTTTTATCGCTCCATTGAGTCGATCCGGCATGGAATCCACGAGATTTTTCAAAAGACTTGGGCGGATGGTGACCCAAAGACGTTGAATGTGAACCCATAAGGCGGCCTTCGAGTCGAATTTTCCCTTGAGGCGCGACTTCACAAATGACCACAAATGTTCAATTGGGTTGAGATCCAGTGAGTAGGGAGGTGGATTGATCAATTTAACACAATTTGCCGCAAACCATCCGGACAGGCGAGCTCTGGTACCATTTTGAAGTGTCACCAACCGTCCCATCGTCAGTCTCGACTTGTGTTCCGGGTCGTTGTCTTGGTAAAGCATCCATCCGGGAGGCATCGTTTGATTGGCAAAGGGAAGCATTTGGGTCTCCATAATATTCTTGTAAGCCACAGCATCCATCGTCGATTTCACGTAGACTAACGGACCTACCGAAGTTGGACGACACGTGATTGGGCGAAAGTGTTATTTACCGATGAGGCAAAAATCAATTTATTTCACCGGGATGGAAATCATCTGATTCGGCGACCGACTGGAAAGCGATACGCACTTAAGTACATTCGGCTTACCGCGACATTCAACGACGGAAACATAATGTGATGGTGAATCTTTTTAGTATTTTGCTAGCTAAGTTTTTTCTTTAGGAGCGATGTCTCGAAGGTCCGTTACTTCAGTAGGTCCGTTAGTCTACTCGAAATCGACGAAGGACGCTGTGGCTTACAAGAATGTTACAGAATACTTGCTGGTTTATGGATGGGACTTTTTACGCAACACCGGAATCAATTTTCAGCACTGGGAGATCCTGTATTTTTTCTCCACCATATAGTGGATGTTCTCCTGTGTGGTTCCGCATCACCGTTTCAGTGAAAGTGAAGAGTTGACACACTTCTTGATGAATCACGATAAAAATGGAGTTAAGCATCAAAGCTTCAAGCCATTTCAAATCTTAGAGTTCATTTGTGCATCCCCTAGCGGGGACGCGTTCCAAAATTTTTTCGAGACACTGTTGGAAGGTCTCGGGGTTAATGCTAACCTCAAACTTGGGTAATTAAACCGAAGAGAGAGGTCTCTGTCGCCCTATCTGGACGAGCCGTGTGCCAGGTGCCGCTTTTTCTTACGAGACACACGAAAGGTACACACAGTCGTGTCGTCTCGCGTCTCTGCGAGGGCTGATGCTCTCTCGTGCTCGCTGGTGACCGCCTATTTCAGCCGTCTCTCACAGCCCGACACTCGCTTACGACCATATCATGAGACAGCGAACACGAGAGAGCATCAGCCCTGGCAGAGACGCGAGACGACACCAGGGTGTGTACCTCTCGTGCGTTTCGTAAGAAAAAGCGGCACCTGGCACACGGCTCGTCCAGATACCGCGACAGAGACCCCACTCTTCGGTTTAATTACCCAAGTTTGAGGTTAGCATTAACCCCGAGACCTTCCAACAGTGTCTCGAAAAAATTTTGGAACGCGTCCCCGCTTGGGGATGCACAAATGAACTTTTGCCTTTTCATTGATTGATTGAATTTCGCCTTGACTAGCAACGATTTAGCTCTCGATCGATCATTTATCTTCTGCATCAGTACGGTCCATATGGAGAGTATTTGTTTTTCATGAAATATGAATGAATAATTGTTTTGGAATAAATAATACTTATGTATGTATGTGCACGAAGGTCAAAAATCATCCGAGGCTTTAGCCGTAAACTCCGAATCTTTTTTTGGGTCGATCATTTCAGAAATCATAAACAAGTAGAGCTAGCAAAAGGAATTGCATTTTTTGCATTTTGCAGCAAAGGGAAGCGCATTTTTGTGGATCCGGCTAGAACTTGGGAATCAATTTTTGTCTAAATTAAAGAAATTTCTCCAGCATATAGTGAATGATCTCCCGTGTGGTTCCGCGCCACCGTTTCACTGAAAGTGAAGTAAAGAGTTGTCACACTTCTTGATAAATGATGAAATAAAGCATCAAAGCATCAGCTAGTTTTGCATTCTTAGGGTCATTTGTGCATCCCCTAGCGGGGACGCGTTCCAAAATTTTTTCGAGACACTGTTGGAAGGTCTCGGGGTTAATGCTAACCTCAAACTTGGGTAATTAAACCGAAGAGGGGGTCACTGTCGCGGTATCTGGACGAGCCGTGTGCCAGGTGCCGCTTTTTCTTACGAGACACACGAAAGGTACACACTCTGGTGTCGTCTCGCGTCTCTGCGAGGGCTGATGCTCTCTCTCGCTGGCGACCGCCTATTTCAGCCGTCTCTCACAGCAGCGCTCTCGCTTACGACCATACCACGTTGAAAACACGGTATCCCGTCCGATCTGCCAAGTTAAGCAAGGTTGGGCTCGGTTAGTACTTGGATCGGAGACGGCTTGGGAATCCCGAGTGCCGTAAGCTTTTTGCTTTTTTGTGGATCGATCAAGAGACTGGGAATCAATTTTTTCACAAATTAATAGGATAAATTGCTTTTTTAATTGTTTCTTTATTCTCGGAGCTTTACAGTATACAACTTACAAGATCAACGCGTTGGGTCGAGGGATGCTTTTGGATTAGAGCTTCAGAAAGGATTCAATTGCTGACTATGAGATTCGTGGATTTCTCAAAAAGGGAAATCCGTTCCAAAATTCCTAGAGACACTGTGTGTGGGCCCCGGGGTTAATATCAACCTCTAACTTGGGCAATTGAACCGTATTTGGCGGTCTCTTTCTCGATATCTATCTGCCCCGTGGGCCAGAAGGTGTGCAATTGTGGTACCTCCAAAGTCCACCTCCCACATTCACAATTCACCGCCACTTCAGCGCTATAAGTTTCGAAATTCTCCAAAATTCGATAATTCGAAAATAATCGTAACTAACTTACGATGATAAATGGCTAGATGGATTTTACGGTATAAAAAACTTATTTGTTTAAAAATAATTGTGTATAGATTTTCTCAGCGAATTGCCTGCAATGATACGTCAATTGGAAGAGATGAACGAAGCCGGATATCGTTTTTGGGACGAGTGCCAGAAATTGGTTTGAGATTAGAAATCAATGGAAAGTTTATAAAGATTTTCGGAATCCTATCAAAGAGATGTTTTATTGTTATGAATGCATGACGAGGCTTTGTTCATTTCTCTTACTCGCAGCACTTGAAGTTGACTTTAGCTTTGTGGCGCTTGTATATACAAAAAGCATAATCACAGCTTCAAGTCACGATTATATATGAAAATAGCTAGGTATAGCTTCAAGTTACGATTATATATGAAAATGCTGCATTCTAAAAGGTAATCCATAGATTTTAGGCCAATCAAATGTCGGAATGTCTTCACCTTCAGTCAAATTCGTTGTCGAAACTTACAAATAATTTTCCCCGATCTTCACAATGAGCTCAACGATGACGTACAGACATTCAAAGAGGTTTGAAACGCTGATATCATTTCAAATTTGTTTTAGAAGCCACTCGATAAAGAAGACACGCTTAAGAGGGCCGTTACCTTCGAAAGTTTGCGGATGAAACGTAAGAAATGTTTCTGAGTGTTCAATTTTGATTTGATTGCTTCTATCATTATTTTCAGGAAACGAAAGTCGAACTTTGAGACGTACTCAGAAGATTACATGCCTCACCGACCAAAAACCCCACAAAATCGGTCAAGATCTGTGAAACACACATTCGTCGTAGCAGAATGGGCATTCAGGGCATTTAAAAGCCTGAATGTTCTTTAATATACGCTGAAATAATATTACCAACCCTCTGAAGTAGATATCCACCCAAGATTGGCGAGAACGTTAATGAATCTTGTGAAATCAAATCTAAACATCTACACAAATTGTAAATCATTCTCTTACGCTAATTTTAACCCACCAATTAGAAAGTCGGCAAAATTGGGGTCGCCTATGGATTACCTTTTAGAATGCAGCATTTTCAGCATCAATGCAGCATTCACGAGGCATAAAACCAAAACCCCCGTCTCTTAGCTAATCTGAAACGGTGGAATCGCAGAGACGCGAGACGACACGACTGTGTGTACTTTTCGTGTGTTTCGTAGGAAAAAGCGGCATCTGGCACACGGCTCGTCCAGATAGCGCGACAGAGACCTTCCTCATCGGTTTAATTACCCAAGTTTGAGGTTAGCATTAACCCGGAGACCTTCCAACAGTGTCTCGAAAAAATTTTGGAACGCGTCCTCGTTAGGGGATGCACAAATGAACTGAAAAATGTGAAAGTAGCTGAAGCTTTGATGCTTTATTTCATCATTTATCAAGAAGTGTGACAACTCTTTACTTCACTTTCAGTGAAACGGTAGCGCGGAACCACACGGGAGATCATTCACTATATGCTGGAGAAATTTCTTTAATTTAGACAAAAATTGATTCCCAAGTCTGTAGCCGGATCCACAAAAATGCGCTTCCCTTTGCTGCAAAATGCAACAAATGCAATTCCTTTTGCTACCTCTACTTGTTTATGATTTCTGAAATGATCGACCCAAAAAATGATTCGGAGTTTACGGCTAAAGCCTCAGATGATTTTTGACCTTCGTGCACATACATACATAAGTATTATTTATTCCAAAACAATTATTCATTCATATTTCATGAAAAACAAATACTCTCCATATGGACCGTACTGATGCAGAAGATAAATGATCGATCGAGAGCTAAATCGTTGCTAGTCAAGGCGAAATTCAATCAATCAATGAAAAGGCAAAAGTTCATTTGTGCATCCCCAAGCGGGGACGCGTTCCAAAATTTTTTCGAGACACTGTTGGAAGGTCTCGGGGTTAATGCTAACCTCAAACTTGGGTAATTAAACCGAAGAGTGGGGTCTCTGTCGCGGTATCTGGACGAGCCGTGTGCCAGGTGCCGCTTTTTCTTACGAAACGCACGAGAGGTACACACCCTGGTGTCGTCTCGCGTCTCTGCCAGGGCTGATGCTCTATCGTGTTCGCTGTCTCATGATATGGTCGTAAGCGAGTGTCGGGCTGTGAGAGACGGCTGAAATAGGCGGTCGCCAGCGAGCACGAGAGAGCATCAGCACTCGCAGAGACGCGAGACGACACGACTGTGTGTACCTTTCGTGTGTCTCGTAAGAAAAAGCGGCACCTGGCACACGGCTCGTCCAGATAGGGCGACAGACACCTCTCTCTTCGGTTTAATTACCCAAGTTTGAGGTTAGCATTAACCCCGAGACCTTCCAACAGTGTCTCGAAAAAATTTTGGAACGCGTCCCCGCTAGGGGATGCACAAATGAACTCTAAGATTTGAAATGGCTTGAAGCTTTGATGCTTAATTGCATTTTTATCGTGATTCATCAAGAAGTGTGTCAACTCTTCACTTTTAGTGAAACGGTGGCGCGAAACCACACGCGAGTTGTCCACTATGTAGTAGAGAAAATTTGAAAAATACGGGTTGTCCTAGTGCCGAAAATTGATCTTTTGGATTTGGATCGATCCATCGATATTTACTATATCATGAATTCAAGGTAAGCCACAAATGAGCAATTCGAGCTTCTGCGCCATCATTGATTTGTCGATTGGCAAATGGGGATCGGTGGATTGCACTTCGCCTCGTTTCCGCATTTGCTCGATTGATATGAGAAATGGTTTGGCTTTGTGGGTGGATCTGGAATTGAATTTATTTAGGCAACTCATCAACATCTCTCGTGAAGACTACAAAAGGTTAATAGCTTTGAATCAAATATTGGATATCGGGAAAAGATCACAATAAAATCTCGATGATCTTTTCTCTCAAATACAAAATAATGAACAAAATGAAATCCGAGTCGAGGAGTTGAGATCAATTTATTTTCCATTTTTCTTGGTAGACCTGATAACTGACAGTTAACGATCGATCGTTTCTGTACTATCGTTAAAAATGGGTAAAAAGATGTTCTGAAGGTTAAATATGGGTGCCGCCGAGATTCGAACCCGAATCCTCCTGCTCTACGGGCCAAGGCGCTAACTGCTGCGCCAAAGTCACCGCAATTCTGTTTCTGTACTTTCTGTAAAAGCACACTTTTCAGCAGATTTCAATGTGGCAACAAGTAACGAGGACTACTTTGGGGGGACGCACAATCGCGTGTCTTCTGGCATACGGCACAAGTAGATACCGGGGAAGAGACCGCCAACGTCGGTTCAATCACTCAAGTTAGAGGTTGTACTAACCCCGAGACCCACATAAAGTGTTTGAAGAAATTTCGGAAAAGATTTTCCCTTGGGGAGTTCACAAATCACATAGTCAGCAATTCGATCACTTTGAATCCTTCTGAAGCTCCAAAAGAATCCCTCGACCTAGCACTTTGATCTTGTAAGTTGTGTACTGTAAAGCCCCGAGAATAAAGAAACAATTCAAAAAGCAAAAAGCAATTTATCCTATTAATTTGTGAAAAAATTGATTCCCAAGTCTCTTGATAGATCCACAAAAAAGCAAAAAGCTTACGGCACTCGGGATTCCCAAGCCGTCTCCGATCCAAGTACTAACCGAGCCCAACGTTGCTTAACTTGGCAGATCGGACGGGATGCCGTGTTTTCAACGTGGTATGGTCGTAAGCGAGAGCGCTGCTGTGAGAGACGGCTGAAATAGGCGGTCGCCAGCGAGAGAGAGCATCAGCCCTCGCAGAGACGCGAGGCGACACCAGGGTGTGTACCCCTCGTGTGTTTCGTAAGAAAAAGCGGCACCTGGCACACGGCTCGTCCAGATAGGGCGACAGAGACCTCTCTCTTCGGTTTAATTACCCAAGTTTGAGGTTAGCATTAACCCCGAGACCTTCCAACAGTGTCTCGAAAAAATTTTGGAACGCGTCCCCGCTAGGGGATGCACAAATGAACTCTAAGATTTGAAATGGCTTGAAGCTTTGATGCTTAACTCCATTTTTATCGTGATTCATCAAGAAGTGTGTCAACTCTGCACTTTCACTGAAACGGTGATGCGGAACCACACAGGAGAACATCCACTATATGGTGGAGCAAAAATACAGGATCTCCCAGTGCTGAAAATTGATTCCGGTGTTGCGTAAAAAGTCCCATCCATAAACCAGCAAGTATTCTGTAACATTCTTGTAAGCCACAGCGTCCTTCGTCGATTTCGAGTAGACTAACAGACCTTCGAGACATCGCTCCTAAAGAAAAAACTTAGCTAGCAAAATACTAAAAAGGTTCTTACACCATCACATTATGTTTCCGCCGTTGAATTTCGCGGTAAGCCGAATGTACTTAAGTGCGTATCGCTTTCCAGTCGGTCGCCGAATAAGATGATTTCCATCCCGGTGAAATAAATTGATTTTTGCCTCATCGGTAAATAACAATTTCGCCCAATCACGTGTCGTCCAACTTCGGTAGGTGGTGTAAGAACCTTTTTGTGTAAGAACCTTTTTAGTTTTTTGCTAGCTAAGTTTTTTCTTTAGGAGCGATGTCTCGAAGGTCTGTTAGTCTACGCGAAATCGACGATGGATGCTGTGGCTTACAAGAATATTATGGAGACCCAAATGCTTCCCTTTGCCAATCAAACGATGCCTCCCGGATGGATGCTTTACCAAGACAACGACCCGAAACACAATTCGAGACTGATGATGGGACGGTTGGTGACACTTCAAAATGGTACCAGAGCTCGCCTGTCCGGATGGTTTGCGGCAAATTGTGTTAACTTGATCAATCCACCTCCCTACTCACTGGATCTCAACCTAATTGAACATTTGTGGTCATTTGTGAAGTCGCGCCTCAAGGGAAAATTCGACTCGAAGGCCGCCTTATGGGTTCGCATTCAACGTCTTTGGGTCACCATCCGCCCAAGTCTTTTGAAAAATCTCGTGGATTCCATGCCGGATCGACTCAATGGAGCGATAAAAGCAAAAGGGGGACCAACCAAATATTGATTTTTTTGAAAGAATTGTTAATTCTTTGCAAATGGGACATTACTATTTGTTAAGCAACTTATTTTTTTTGTTTTATACTTTAATTTTTATGCAATTTATAGGGATAAATCTTACAATCTTGAAAAGTAGAGTATTATGGGTAAGCAAAAAAACCCTACACTTTTTGGGAATATCGTTTTTTTGCAAGATTTTCGTACGAAAGAAAATTTTGGATGGCAATGGGACAATACTTTTGTGGACCACTGTATATAAAAAATTAGAAAATAGTAAAATGTACTTACCGTAACAAGGTTATTGATTCCCCAATCACTATCAAACAAAATAACGAAGAAAACAAAAAGTTACCCATTTGCAGCAAGAGCCGTTGAAATCGGCGACAAAGTAGAGCAATCAACTACGAATTTGCGGAAATCAGTGCAATCAGTGGCTCCTAAAGATAAAAAGTCATCCTTTTGAATCAAAAAGCCGATATAAAAACCTAGAAAACAAAGAACAAAACGTTGCCCTCTTGTTTGACTCCATGTGTGCTCCTTGTGGATGATTCTCGAGCGTCACCCAAACCCAAACAAAGAAATACGTTATCTATAAGCTAATTGTAGAAGAAAAATAGAAAATAAGCATTAAAAAGACGAGATTTTGGGGCATTTATCATAAAAGTGGCAAATTTCTACATTTTCCTCTAAAAAATGGACGACCCGAGCTAATTTTGGCCGTTTTTTCGCGCATTTGATGCATATGGCCGCTAGGTGTAGTAGATGAAAAAAGTGCAAAAAGATTCGCGAAACCATAAAAACATGCAAAAACAAGGCGAGAATCAAGAATATTAAAATCTAGTGGCGCTAAAATTAACGTTTTCAAGCCTTTTTCGCGCGCCGCTGAAACGAACGTCTTTGGGCCTTTTTTTGCGCGGCGCCGAAGTGACTCGCGCTGAAACGAACGCGCTTTTCTAACTAGGTCCCAAAAATGGTACAAATAGAGAGCCGGCAAAAAGCATTTAAATAGCAGAATTCAATTGCAAATTTAGGGGTAGGCTACTTTCCGCCATTTTATTTGCGCAACAGGGTCATTTGCGCAACTTTTTTGACGTTTTTAAGGGACTGGCGCAAAAGCAGAGCGGTGCGCGTTCTAAAGCGTGGATGCGCTACCGTACCCCGCACAAAAATTTGCGCAAGTACTTATGCGCAACTTTTTTTGCTATGTTTTTGTAGTGTTTTTAAAGTACTCTCCCCTCGTTCGTTCCCTCCTTTTTATATTGTTTGCTCATAGTTTGTTGTTTAAAATTCTAGTACGGTTTTCATCGTTTTCATCGGCTATCAATCTCACTGTTGGACAAAACTACCCACGGAAGAAAACTGTATTGGCTCGACAAAAGCAACGTTTTACTGCTATTTCTAATGGTCGCTTGCCCGGTTGCGATTTTGTGCAACATCTTTCTCAGCTTTTGACTTATATTTTAAAAATTTGATTTTTATTGTTGTCCTAACTTTCATTGTTATTGGTTGCACTTTTTTGTTAAAGCGATAAAATATTTTACTAATGGTTATTAGCTCCTAGAAAGGACTAATTTAGATAAATATTGGAAGATAGTGCAAAAAATAGGAAGATTTCATAAAAAATAGAAGAAAATAAAAAAACAATAAAAAAAAGCTCAAAAATGAAAATAATGATTAAAAATTCGAGTGCTTAATACAGTGTTAAAGTTGCGCAAATGACCCAGTTGCGCAAATCAAGTTGCGCAAATGACCCTTTTTGTGCAAAAAAAAGTTGCGCAAATGACCCTTGTTGCGCAAACGTACTTGCGCCAATGACCCTGTTGCGCAAATAAAATGGCGGAAAGTAGCCTACCCCCAAATTTAAACTTAGACATTTACATTTATTGATTTGCATTTATTGATGATTTATAACCGAGTGAATTGTGGGGAAAACGCATATTATCTTCTATTCAACCATCAACTTGCAGCGCGAATCGTCTTCAAAGATGAGAAACGAATTGGAAAACAACGATCAACATGATGGAGATTCAATGGCAAATCGACCACTTCGTCCGCTCAAATCATCGCCAATTCCACCGCCAATCATCCCTTCGTCAACTCCTGCACTCACCTATGCTGCTTCGAACACGTTCGACAAGGTTTCTTTTTGATTTACTATATTTTCTTTTGGTTATTGGTTCACTTTGAACTCAGCAGCTAGTTTAATCTTGTTGTCAATAGTTTAATGTTGGTGTAAGTTTTCTTTAATACTTTAACCTTTACTTTCTTTAGAAACTTGTGTTACCTGATCGTGAGCGTTGGCGTGTGCCCGTAGAAGATGTTTACCTCGAAGGACAACTCGTCATCTATGTTAAAGCGAAATCGCTTCTTTGGGAGTGGTATTCAAATGTGAAAACTCGTACACTCACGCTCACTCGCCGTGGATTTCTCGTCATTTACATGAAAGGCAACAAAGGTTGTTGGATATTTTATTGCTTTAAGAAATTTTTGTTTGTTTAGGGTACATCATTGATGTTGGTGCAGCTAAATCGATCGAATGTGTCACTGATAAACGAGGAGCAAATCCCTATGTGGGTGATTTGGAAAAATATTATTTGTTTCGTTGAACGTTTAACTGTTTTTTTTAGTACCGCACTCACATCAAACTGCGCTACAGCTTTGGCAATGTTCACTTGTGGGGCTTTCATGAGAATGGACTCGATTGGAAATTGGCTGTTCAAAAGGCGTTCGAGCGATCGATTCCACCATATCGTTCACCAATCACATCCACTCCAAAACGTGTCGTGTATGAATCATTTTTTAAATTTTCTTGAATCGTTTGTTCAGTTTGTCTCCACCTCAAACGGACAACGCAATCACCCCACGTGGCAATGATGAGAAGAATGAAGAGACAGCGATGTTGAATGCTGCCGAATACTTCGCTGAAATGGCTGACGTGGTCGAATCGGAGTATTTGGCTCCCGAGCTTCGTCCAATTGCTCAAACTGGTTTGTTTTGTTTTTTGTTAACCGTAATTTGTAAATTTTCTTTAGAGAGTGCTGTCTCGTGGATGAGCTTGGACGATGTGATCAATGACCAAGAAGATGCCAATCAAGAAAGTCCCCATAAGCAAAGGACCACCGATTTGCAAGACGCCGCTACAGTAAGCTTTGCTTATTTAATCTCTAGTATATTTTTGTTTACAGAACATTCCCTCAGTCACTCATGTGCAGCGTGTTCGTCGATTCCTTCGCA
Organism: Mesorhabditis belari; assembly: GCA_958450365.1. Classification (NCBI taxonomy): domain Eukaryota; kingdom Metazoa; phylum Nematoda; class Chromadorea; order Rhabditida; family Rhabditidae; genus Mesorhabditis; species Mesorhabditis belari. Next base: position 2,174,094 of record CAUEEP010000737.1, on the reverse strand, counting down.
AAAGCCTCCCAGCAGTTGATCGATCGTTTTCCGCTCCTCATGTAAGATAATATGATCTTATCAGTTATTTTCTTACTTTAGATGACGGTTGAAGAAAAGCCAGCCAAGCAGCATTCTCCAACGAAGCCAGCGGATCTTCTTAATGCCTCTGTCAATCAGGAAAAGAAGTTGATATTCTTGATCCTTATTATAGCATTGAATATTCTGATTCTCGACTAATTCCTTTTAGGCAAGAATCATTGATGTCAAAGCACAATGTTGCTGAGATTTGCGCCAAACTTGAAAAGACTCTCTCAACTCGTCAACCTGTAAGCAAATTTACGATACTTTTCATTTTATCTTGTTTAGGCACGCGAAAAGAAAGGTTTCTACCGTTGGATCAAGAAGACAACGCGTAGCCCTGAAAAGAAAGCACAGGTTGAGGTGGGATTTTTGAAATACTCCTTGAACAAACTAATTGCTAATGTTTAGATGGAGGAATCGATGACTTCAATGGTTGGATATGAGAAGACACTCGGATGGGAAAGGCCGATGATTGGAACCGACTCGGAGACAAATGTTTGAATGAAGCCTCGAGCAACAAATGAAACGATCACTTTTCTGCAATATTTCATTTGAATCTTTTGATACTCGGGTACTAATAAATGGGTTTTGATGTAGTTTCTTTAATGATTTGTTTGAAGATAAAATCTTGCTTGAAATCGAAAGCTATCTGAGAACGACCATCCATCATTTACTGGGGAAGGCCGCCAACTTAAGGTGGAATTCCAAAACGAGACCTGTCCTATCTTGTTCAGTTCTTCACGGGCTTTCCGAATTCGCTTTTGGTTTTTCCTAAATGGCTTGAAAACGCAAGGAATTTGTTTTTAAAGTTTTAGCAATCCTTTTGTAAGACTTCCTCGCTTGCCTCGGAAATATGTCCCCGTAGCCGAAAGGTGCGCTCTCGGTTACAAAGCTTTTGGTCCAAGCTCGACTCCATCCAATCACTCAAGTCTACATAATTTATCAAATTTTGCCAAAAAGAATTAAAAATATCGTAAACAAATTTGTTCATGACAACCAGCAAGAACCAAAGAAAAAAATTAATGATGTAACTAATAGATAAATGGAGAACGTTTTTACCCGATCAAAGACAATCATGGGTTCTTTTCCAATATCGGGGGGAGCGGTCCGATTATCGGGGGAGCGGAAAGAAAATCGGGGGAGCGAAAGGAAAATCGGGGGAGCAAATTTTGCCCCCTCGAAAAATGCATTTCTGGGACTTTTATTTTAACTGCAACGTTTTTTTTTTAAACTTTAACGACGATGCGCTTCTCCGATATTTGTGCGTTCAAGGAATCGACGGCAATCGATTATTTCGTCACCAAAGGAGTCATCCAGTCGTGGATTTGCAACTGTGGCGAATCGATGAAAGTCCGCTCAAAGGGAAAAGATCTATTGCGCTGGGTATGTGACACTTGCGCACGGCGAAATGTCCCCAAGCATTCAAGAGGAATTCGAGTCGATAACTTTTTGCAACAAAGCAAGCTCCCGTTTGTCACAATTTTAAAGTTCATACATCTATGGAGCCAGGGACTCACGACAATCAAACACTGTCAACAGGAGCTCGGCATTAGTGGCGACACCGTTGTTGAGTGGAACTACTTTCTCCGCCAAGTGTGCGCTTGGAAAATCAAGAAGCTTTCGATTAACAAGATCGGTGGTGCCGGACTCACCGTGGAGATCGATGAATCGCTGATCGCAAAGCGCAAAAACCACGCCGGTAGGATGCTGCCAGAACGTTGGCTTTTTGGTGGTCTGTGTCGTGAAACAAGGGAATGCTTCGCTTTTATTGTGCCGAACCGAACGGCTCCGGTTCTGCTTGAAGCGATTCGAAAACATATCGAAAAGGGGACTCGAATCATCTCTGATGGATGGCGTGCATACCAAGGGCTTCTCACTGACCCAAATTACGATTTTGCATGGGTCAACCACTCGACAAATTTTGTTTTGCCGGCAGATCCGACCGTGCACACGCAAACAATCGTGCGAATGTGGAAACCGTTTAAAGACATGAACAGACGTCGACATGGCACCCACGGCACCATGGTGGATTCGTATATCGCTGAGGGATTGTGGCATCGCAATTTGCCTGCCGGAGTAAATGCATTCGAGTCGATCATGGAGGACATCGTCGATTTTTGGCCCGCAGGGGCGGAAATGAATACAATCCCTTTTTACAGTTAATTTGTGATTGCTAGAAAGATTTTTTTTTGGTTACTTTTGTTTTATTTTGGTTACTTTTCTTTTTGTTTTGGTTACTTTTGTTTTTGTTTTGGTTACTTCGCTTACATTTCTTTCGTTGTTATGATCAATTATACTATTAATGAATAAATTTTTAGGTAGCCATTTGTTCGTTCGGGATTGTGGAGCGTTCGGCAAAAAGAGAAGGCGGCCGATAGGGAAGGTAGAGGTATGTTTGGTGTTAGATATTTAAGTCACTTTTGTGATCTAATATAAAGGTTGTGAGAATAACGGGTAATTCGCGGATTTTATGGCAGTACTTTGGATAATATAGGACATATGTAGCGCTGCCAAAAAATTAAAAAAAAAACGTTGCAGTTAAAATAAAAGTCCCAGAAATGCATTTTTCGAGGGGGCAAAATTTGCTCCCCCGATTTTCCTTCCGCTCCCCCGATAATCGGACCGCTCCCCCGATATTGGAAAAGAACCCAATCATGAAACAAATTAATATACTCAGATAACTCAAGAATAATTCAACAATTTAAGACTCCAGCATGTTTGCGTTACAAATTTCCCAAACCATTCGCTTTCGATAGTAGTTGATGTCGGCTTGAGTGAAGGTGAGATCCGCTTGACGCGATGCGTATTCGGCGAAGAGACACGAAAAGACACCGCAATCGTAACCATTCTTCTGTTGAGGACAATCCTGGAAAGAAGATATTAAAAAGGATCTAGAGTTCAGTTTAAAAACCCTTTGACATTGACAGTTTCATTTGCTTCCAGATACAAGTAACTGACCTGTCGGAAAACTGTGCTCCATTCTTTTGGGTTAAACGCCTTTTTTCTTATTCTCCGCTTCTTTCACCAAATAGTCGAGAAGAAGTCGCAAACATTGATCACTGTCGCTATAGCCGGCCATCGAGTCGTAGTACTCAATCTTCTGCTCGATCATGTTGATTATCTGAAACAAACAATTAAGTAGCGAATTTAATAGAAAATTATATATTCAATGACTAAACCCACCGCCATACACCAGTGAACATCCAAATGAACGGGTACAAAAATCACTTCTTTCGCGAAAATGTCCACCTTACGAGTCCATCTTAAAAAACTAGGTTTTGCAGCAACCACAAAAGTTTTACCGTGCAACACTCTTGTATCCTTTGTTTGGGTCGCGAATATTTTTGTAGAAGAACGTGTTGAAAGTGTAGGCCTAAACCATTATTATGCTGATTTGCATGTTTAGAACTAACCTTCGGATATTTGCTTGACTTTTCGCTTCGATCAACGAGCAGACTTAAGAAAGCGTTGATGACCTCATCATTTAGCCATTGAGATGCTAAAAGGAGTTATGAACAAAGCAGTATTCTTTGTGCAGATATTAAAAATTAAAAACAAACGGCGAAGTGTGAGTGAAGTGTGAGTTCTTCTCGTAGTTTTGTTTTCTACATTGTTTTTAAAGCAATTAGTGTTTCACTATAGAGTTCAACTTTATTTATCAAGAGAATCAATACAACAAAAAATAGAATAAAAATAGCTAAAGTTGCAAAAAAAAAAAAAGATTTTTGCGCAAAAAAAGCGGATTACGGTATTTAGTGCATTTTAGTGCGCGACCCCAAAATGTTTTCTCGGGAACTGCTTGCCAGTCCATCGATTACCCTAAAAAAAGCAAAAACAATGAAAAAAAAAATCGTGTTCCCTAACTTTATTAGTACCGTGAATTTTTTTAACTTCTAATTTTTGTGCGTTCTTTTCCTGACGAATAATTAGATCTTGGTGTTATATCTTTTTCGATTTGTCTGAGGTTAAAATTTTGCTTGCGTTTACATAATTGACCGAAAAACTTTGATAATCTTCATCAAATGATTCATCTCGACGAATCTAATTTATACGAAACGCTCAGTCGAATATAAATTGGCTGTTTTTTTTCTTGTCTGCCACCTCCTTTCGCTGAAAATGGTATTGATGGGCAAAAGAGAAATTATTTCATTTTCAAAACAGTCTATATTTCGAATGTCGTTAAAGAATGGATTTATATTGATTTCTCTAGTGATTGAGGTGATCTCGGAGATCAGTTTGCAAGCATTTGAAATGCGGAGGAAAATGGATGTCTCTTGCTTTATGACAGTGAGTTTTTATAGTGAATTCTACTCTAAAGCTTCTACAGACCCTGAGGTCTGTAGAAGTAAGGTTGGCATAAGTGTTTCTTGCTAATGCATATGTTAGAAATCAATATAAATCACCTGGTTCCTCGGTTAAAATGCATAGTTTTTTAATCAAGCCAAATCCGGTAACAAGCCAAAATTTGGTAAAGTTGGCATAAGTGTTTCTTGCTAATGCATATGTTAGAAATTTTGAAAATGGAACAAAAATCGTGATCCCGACTCTGGCACGCTTTAGCTTTAACTCAAAAAACCTCATACTCAGCATAACTCTTTGAGGATCTAGAAATAGAGATAAACCAATGCATTCTCTCGGAAATTTTAGGGAAACAAATCGATCGAAGACTCGGATGTGATTTTGGATGGGGAATTTACGAGATGCAATCCATTCTTTTACAATTGTCGATATGTCGGTGAAACGACGAATGATGCAAATAATGATAGTTTGGTGTGATTTACAAAGATTTGGAAAGCGATTAGACAAAACTAGAGACAGATTACGGTATTTTCTGACAGTTGAGTTTTAGAAAAGACAAAGGAACACACATTCATAATGTAATTTCCAGATTACCGATTTGGATGAGAGCAAAGGAGAGATTTCTTGTGGATCGCGTGGTTACTTTCTTCTGGAAAAGGTCTACCCAATCGTCTAGTTTATTTCAGATACAGTAGTTCATAAAATCCAAAACTTCATTTCCAGAACACATGCAATTTCTACTATTTCTCCCGTGTCTCCACTTTGTGCACAAATTTGGATGAGTGCTATGTGGTTAAGCTGCGCTGTGGAAAAGCCGCCTTTGAATTGACAGCCTTGTCGCTTTTCTGTGAGTTATGATAACATTTCTCGTACATAAACCTTTCTAGTGATGCTCCTAATTTGGCTCTTGTTGATGGTGTACTTTGTGAAGCTCATCCAAGTTTGGATCTTCGCTGCTTCACACTCTGGATCGGCGAATCTCTCAAGGGTAATACATCTGGCTTAAATTTTAAAATGTTTCAGGACTACTATAGCTTTTTCTCAAGAGAAACTTTTGGAAAACGTTTCGAGCAAGCTAATTTAGTCAGAGGACAAGAGTTGAAACGACTTTTGCTTGGCATGTACAACTTGAATCACAAAAGTTTCAGCGTGAAAAGCAGCACAATCAAAAGGTGGCAAACGCTGTAAAAGCGTCAATGAAAAAGGGCCATGTCAATTTGGGAATCGTCGGTTTCGATGAAAACGGGCAAGCGATCGATGAAAGGTTCCGTGAAACGAAATTCGTGGAAATCGATTTAACAGAACAGACGCCTTGACCCAGTCAATACTCAAGCAAAAATCACCGAATGGATCTCATCTTTTTCTGCGATAAACCTTGGAAATCTTTTTGCTTCTGCATCAAATTAGCATTGTCATTTGCATATGAATAAAATTTATACTCAAGTCAAGGCCACGAAATTCACCAACCTAAATAAAAATACGTTTTTATTTTTCTATCTCAATTGTTTCGTCTTTCGATTTCGTATGTTTTTAGAAAGTTTTTAAATTTTTTTTATTGATACTCAGCGTTTCATTTTTTTTTCAGAATCAAGCAACGGAATAAGAGTACAAAATTTTACCCCCAAATGAGATTACGGTAAGTGAGCGATTTAGCTGTTCTTTGTTTAAGAAATGATTCGGAACACCGAAGAGTTTTGAGGCAGCGATTTGGGTCAGAGAGATGCGTTTTTTGAATGCAACAATGCATATTGCAATGGTAATATAAGTATGGATGAGTTTTTTTTTTAATCTTTAAGCACTGCTAAATAAAATTGAAGTCATACTCCCATTAGTTTCATAACCAATTTAGTTATTTTCCTTTTTTTAAAGTGCAAAGCGTAGACCCGGTGCTGAGGGACTGCGGGAGTTGGTCGAGGAAATTCGGGACGCTTTCGAAAAGTTTCAATGAGTCGCTGCATTTCCAGTGAGTCATTAGTGTATATTATAAAAACTAACTACCCCTTACCGACAAGTGATAGTTTTAATGTTGGGTTTGATAGTTTGGATAGTGTCAGTAGTTGTAAGAAATATATGTTTATGTTTTGATCTATATAATTTCTTGTGAGACCGTGTCTCGGTGTGGTTCAATAGTGGTCTTCTTGAAAACGCACAATTTATCCAACTTTCCCTTATTAGGGCAACTTCGCTCAAACTGGAGCAACCTGGCACTATCACAATTAATTCAACACTTGCATGTGAAAAAAAGGATGATAAAAAGCAAAAAAAAAGGAGAACAAAAACTCACTCAAAAGGAAAGCTTAAATAACGGGTTTTTTAAGTATACAAGCTACAACAAACGGACAGCTGAATATCGTCTAGTGACTGATTACGGTAGTTTATCCATCAACTTTGAATTTTAACTTGTGTATTGAATTTTTGACTAACTGCAGAGCAGTGGCGATTCGCCACAGTAGTATCGGTGATCTAAAATAGTTTTTTAGAAAAGTCACACTGATTACCGCCGAGAATGAAGAAGTACGGTCGGTTGACTTTTTTAATTGTATTCGCAAAAGTTCTTTTAGAGACCTTTTCTAAATCGTAGCATTGACGAAGGTCTCAATTTCGTTCACAAAAGCCCCTCGTTTGGACCATAAGTGTAAGTGTTTGTTTTACCTTGGTTGTTAAAATTTTTGTGTGTTTAGTGGGAAGAGTGAGAAATAAGGATGAACGGCGAAGGGATCGACAATACAGGTTGATCAGTGATCGTTTTTGAAACTAGGTAATTACTTCATTTTAGGAAATAGGTAGCCAAATGAAGCGAGGAAATCCACGAAAGAATGAAAACTATTCGTCTGTTTTGCGATTGTTTAAATGCGGGGTGATTCGTAATAAATCGTACTTGCCATGGTTATTATTTTATTGTTGTCATTATTTTGCTTGGAGCCGGATTTTGACACACATTACACAGTTTGATTTATCTCATGAACATTAAGATGTGGCTTCAGTACCGTATCCCCTAGAATTTGTAACAAAACATCTGTCTGTCCTTTGGCAATTTAAGGCTTTTCTTAGCACCAACTCTTCGATTCTGATTATTTTGACTATCATTCTGTTATGTGGGATACTAGACTTGTAACAAAGCATCTGCCAGTCCTTTTTTATTTTTTATATCTGCCAGTCGGCAATTTAAAGTTTTTCTCAACACCAACCCTTCGATTTTGACTATCATTCGATGCGAGAATAAAATTGTGCGTCAAATGATACCAATGAATATCTATAATGGGCGGGCTTTAGGTTTTTAGCCAACGGCTTTGCGTGGATATTATATTTCGAGTTAATAAAAAAAAACAAAAAACGTTAAATTGCCGACGGCAAAAAAAGGACTGGCAGATGTTTTGCTACAAGTCTAGTTTCCCTCATAACAGACATTTCACTTCTAAAGGGAGAACGAGCAACTCCAGATTCTTAGTGGAGGCTCATTTTGACTCGATTTGAAAAAAAGTTCTGTTCAATTTATATCACACGGTTTGAAGGAGTCTTAAAATTTGTCTTCGATAGCGTACTCCTTTTCAACTAAAGAAAATAATATTTTTTCTACGCGCTCTTTGTTGATCCCAATATCGCATTAAACTTGGCATTTCTGTAAGCACAAACAGAAAATAAATTTAACTCACACAAAATTATGTACTGTAGTTGGTTTAATTGGCGCTTCTTTAGTGTTTGCCACAAAATTGCGTTGATTTACGATTAACACATTTACATGCAAGTAGAGCGCACGTAGCCAAAGTCAGTTCATGTTATTTTCCATTTCTAATACTTGTTTTTTTGCGCTTGGTTTGTTGATTTCCCCCATTTTTACTTATTTTTTTTCATTTAGTTAGCGAAATACGCCTAAATGACTGAACTCGACCCGAAGAATCCTTCGCGCAACGAGGAAAAAGGTTCGTTTTGCTAATTTTGGCGTAGTAATGCTTCTCGTTTTAGTTTATCACTTTGCGAGTCCGATCAGTGCTGAGAAATTACCACAAACCAAGCTCGATAGTCAGGTATCTTTATTTACTTTTTTAAATAAACAACATTACGATCAAGTCCGGATACAAATGAATAGAACCTTACTCTCGTGGGCTAATAACTAAGTACCTGTGTTATACAAATTGAAAAATAGATGTTGCAATAAATCCTTAATTTTTTTCTTTTAGCCACGTTGCCACTCGTACAACGATGCAACTTCGCACACGCCAATGGACTCAGCAACGATTGGACATAAACGAGTCAAAAATGAAGACAATCCGCTAACGTTTCCAAGTGAAACGCTCTCTTCTAGTGGAATACAAAGGTTGAACCTTCATAAATAATTAATTTATTGCTACCTTTTAGCACGCACATACTGAACTCGTCTAAATCGGAGCCGATTTCTACCGATGATGACTTTTATGAGAATTTCCGAGCCGCACACGAAGCTATCGACGCAGGAGTGCATCCAATTCTGATCCCTGAGGGGACGTCGGGTAAATTTCGTTTGTCAAACAATTAAATGTGCTGTTTAGGTTCTTATTTTGTGCGCGACGTGAATGGCCGTTATCTGGCCGTTTTCAAGCCAAAGGACGAGGAACCTTTTGCACCACTTAATCCAAAATGGCCAAAGTTTTTCCAGAAGTGAACTTTTAACGATGCAAACTTATTTAACGTTTGCCCAATTTTAGAATGTTGTGCTTCTGCTGCTTTGGACGCGCGTGTCTCATTCCAAACAACGGATATCTGTCCGAGGCGGCCGCAAGTCTTGTTGACGAAAAGCTCAAGGTACATTTTGTTCTTGCCTAGTTGTTTAGTTGTTTAAACTTCAAATTTAGCTTCACATCGTTCCAAAAACCCGTGTCGTCAAGTTGGCCTCCGCATCGTTTTTCTACAAGAAGAGGTTTTGGACCTCGTATGGTGGCATTGAACATTGGCCGAAAGAGGGAAGCTACCAGGTATCTCAACGTTTCTTGGTGTGTATTATTGTTTTACAGCTATTCGTTCATGGATATGAGCCGGCAAGTATTGTGATGGCTCGTTGGGAATACGACGAGAAATTGTTGAGTGACGCAGAAGAAATCTCGTTTCGAAGACAGTTTCAGGTAACTACTAGATAAATACAACAACTTTAATGAGTTGTTTAGCGAATGTGTGTCCTCGACTATGTCATTCGAAATACCGATCGTCACAAGGACAATTGGCTGATCAAGTTGCGCTCAAATTTGACACTTTCTACGGATGACTGTTTAGGCACGTTCCCGGACAAACCATCCGCTTGGCTGCCATCGATAATGGACTTGCTTTTCCCGTCAAACATCCGGAGTGTGCTTCGCGTTTTCGTCAATTTCCCTTTCAGTGGGCAACGCTCAAATGGGCTAATGAAGTTTTTTCAAATCAAAGCCCTCTCTTAATGGATCGTTTAGAATTGGGATGAAACTCTTCGCAAAGAACTGCTGGCACTTTTTACTCCACTTTTCATTCACAATCTCAGTTCGGAGCTCCGCCCACTTTTGAGGTGTGATTTACAAATTAAGATCTACGTTTTCTTTTCAGACACGATCACTTGGACCGTTCTTTGACAAGCCATCAATTGAAAGTATTGCGTGGCCAGGTGGCACTTTTCGTTTATCCCGTGTACAATCCTCATTTAGATTTACAATCTCGTTCAAGCGCTTGAAAATGACATGACTCCCGCCCAAATGTCGAACTTGACTCCAATCAACCTTCATCGAACATATCGCAAGCTGCCCGTTGGTGATAACATCCGGGAAAACTTTACGGTAATTTTTTAGAAATACCAGTGTCTCATTGTAGTTACGAGGTTGAACTAGATGAATGCTCAGCTCACTTCTTTTCTTTAGGTGCGCGACATGGATTACAAGGGCCGCGTGTGCTGCTGAGTGATTATTGCCGAAACTGCCGACATTTCACCTTGCTCTTCCCAACGTTATTTCTATTGTGTGTGCTTTTTAAGATTTCTGTCAATTTTTGTGGTTTAATAATTCACTACTTTCTCGTGTCCCTCTAGACGCTCTAGTGCTATTTTGTATTGTTCAAAATAAACCACGAGTACTTGGTACTGGTTAACTATTCTCTCTTCTATTTGCAACACAAATAAATCCTGTTTTCACACGAAGTTTTAACAAACAAAGCACAAATCATGTCGAAGGAATCAGAATTGGTTCGACACAGAAGAAAGTTTACATGTGTTTTTTCGGGAGGCAAGGGGTGTGTTTGGATCAAAATAATCAAACAATATATGTATTTAACTTGCAAGTCTACATAACTCATCAAATTTTTTTCAGATCATGTCATATTCTGTCATGTGTGTCAAATAAATTCTGTTCTTACATCAATTTTTTAAATGGGAAGCACAAATGTCCCTCGACAGGTTAGAATTTTCCCAAAGATGCTACTCCAAGCCGGGCTGTCCCCGAGAAAAAGTCGATGATGTCAAGTGCGTGGAACGTCCTAAGTGCTGAACATCCAATCACTCAAGTCTACATAATTTATCAAATTTCGTCAAAAAGAATTAAAAATATCGTAAACAAATTTGTTCATGACAACCAGCAAGAACCAAAGAAAAAAATTAATGATGTAATTAATAGCTAAATGGAGAACGTTTTTACCCGATCAAAGACAATCATGAAACAAATTAATATACTCAGATAACTCAAGAATAATTCAACAATTTAAGACTCCAGCATGTTTGCGTTACAAATTTCCCAAACCATTCGCTTTCGATAGTAGTTGATGTCGGCTTGAGTGAAGGTGAGATCCGCTTGACGCGATGCGTATTCGGCGAAGAGACACGAAAAGACACCGCAATCGTAACCATTCTTCTGTTGAGGACAATCCTGGAAAGAAGATATTAAAAAGGATCTAGAGTTCAGTTTAGAAACCCTGATTCACAGTTTCATTTGCTTCCAGATACAAGTAACTAACCTGTCGGAAAACTGTGCTCCATTCTTTTGGGTTAAACGCCTTTTTCTTATTCTCCGCTTCTTTCACCAAATAGTCGAGAAGAAGTCGCAAACATTGATCACTGTCGCTATAGCCGGCCATCGAGTCGTAGTACTCAATCTTCTGCTCGATCATGTTGATTATCTGAAACAAACAATTAAGTAGCGAATTTAATAGAAAATTATATATTCAATGACTAAACCCACCGCCATACACCAGTGAACATCCAAATGAACGGGTACAAAAATCACTTCTTTCGCGAAAATGTCCACCTTACGAGTCCATCTTAAAAAACTAGGTTTTGCAGCAACCACAAAAGTTTTACCGTGCAACACTCTTATATCCTTTGTTTGGGTCGCGAATATTTTTGTAGAAGAACGTGTTGAAAGTGTAGGCCTAAACCGTTATTATGCTGATTTGTATGTTTAGAACTAACCTTCGGATATTTGCTTGACTTTTCGCTTCGATCAACGAGCAGACTTAAGAAAGCGTTGATGACCTCATCATTTAGCCATTGAGATGCTAAAAGGAGTTATGAACAAAGCAGTATTCTTTGTGCAGATATTAAAAATTAAAAACAAACGGCGAAGTGTGAGCAAATCCTTGCGCATGATCTCGACACCAAAACATTTCCCCATCACTTCGGTTTGGCTTGCTGACGCATTCCAGGCTCGACCTATTAAATCTTCAGCGGCTGCTGGCAAATCTAAATGTTTTGATGGGAGAAAAAACAGAAACAAAGTAAAGTACCGATCAGTCTCTTCTTTTCCGGCTTTGCTATAGGGATCTTGATACCGCTGATCTTAAGCTTTGTCCTAAGCTCATCCACGAAATTCTAGGCCATACATTTTGCATTGAAAATAATAAAAAAACTACCTGCCCCTTTTTCTTCTCGTTCCTTGCCGACTTCACCTGGTCCAATTCAACAATCAACGATGAATCGTAAGTTTTACGGTGTTGAAGCGATTTTTCGAATCTAAATGAAAAGGTTGTAAACAAAACAAACAAGAAAAACTACCTTGCAGCAATAGCCGAGGAGTTGAGATTCAGCGAAGTAAATTTGTTCTCAACATCGTTGAAATATTGCGCTGTCACAATCACAGACGACGAGGTGGAAGACGAGCGAGAACGTTGTGTAAAAGAGGCTGGGGTGGAAAATGTCGAATCACGCGTACTCACAATCGAGATATCGTCGTCACCATCCTAAAATCCACATTATAGCTGGGTATCTATAAACTTTCAAAAATAACTGTTTTATTCTTTTAATACCTCCTTTTCGCCATTGAAAGCGTGATGGATTCGCTGCAGATGGCTTCCCCTTCTCGATTGGCCCTTCTTCTTAAATAAACCATCACTAAAATCATACAACTGATTATGTTGCTCTTTTCAATATACCGTCGGTACAGCGGCACTTGCGTGATTTGATATGGTACCATATTCAAAGCCGATCCCAGGTTTAAATCATTGACCAACAATCTTTTGTACACATCGAGCGAGTTCTAAATATAAAAATAACGTTTTCGTTGATTTAGCGAACTACCGTGTCCATTGGGGGCCGCTTTTTTGGCGACCTGAGGAGTGAATTCTTTGGCGTCGCATGATTTGACTTTTCATCTTCGAGAGTGATCACTTCTATGTCGGTTGGATTGTCCAAGGTAATCTAAAAAATTCATGAAATGATAGTTCATTGCTAAAAACATACAATCTCTGGCGTCTTTAATTCTGCTGCTTTCTTCGTGCCTAGTGGAATCACCTCATCCTCGTAGGTCATTTCATGTCGAGATGATGTTGATGGTTTTTGAGGAGACGTCATCTAAATTTGCACATTTCTAGTTGCTCATAAAAGAATAATTAAACAGTTGTACTTTAATGCCAAATCGCCAGTTTTAACTATAATAAGTTTGTTATTTAATGAAAGTCAATGTAATTTTTATATCCGTAAAACCGTAATAAAAGACTCACCGTGTTCCTTGTTAGAGAAGGACTATCAATAATAATGGCATGAGGTTCTTGCCGCTTTGGTTCTGGCCTCAAGAAAATCACATCATCTTCCGCAGCACCTCGATCCCCTGCTGCCGGTTGTCGCAAGTATCGCCGCTCATTTGGCTCGATCACTTGCACCTAAAATTTATAGTTGCTTTATTTCCATTCTAGGTTTCAGCGCACCTCATCTTCTTCTTCCGAATTGCTCAAGTAAATTTCTTGTCGATTCAGCGCACGTGATGTAGTTGCCCTATCTAAACGTTAAGGGGTTTTACTTTTAAAAACTCTCTCAACCTGTATCCATGATAGCGGGTGCAGTAGGCATGAAGTAGTTGAAAGCGCCTCTGAACGTTGAAATCACCGAGTCTAAAGCAAATCAAAATACTTTTAACCCACAATATACTCTAGTTTTAAATAATGAGCCAAAGGGCAATGCTTGACTTTGCCAATGACTCTAAGATAGAAAAGCCTCACTGATAATTGTTGTTGGCCGAAAACTTTCAAGACGAGACTTCTTGACGGTGCCAATGTGCTGAGTGTTGTTGTCGCGTCGGCGTTTTCGTGAAGTTTCTAAAACAAGCTTGGTTAAGTACACGGGTCGGGGGATTCATAAATGTTTTTAACTAAAATAAAACAAGCTATTTTGTCGTGCGGAACATAACCCTATAGCACCCTTGCTTAATTAATGAAACAAATTCTAAAACCTCTTTCCGTTGAGTCGATTTGTTCCAAATCCAAAAATCTTGGCGGACTCATATAACTGGCTCGAGTCACAGGTCTTCCCATACCTAAAATAAACTTTAAACAATGAGCTACCAAAAATTACCTCTTTCTTGAGCAACGAAGTCACAAAATCGACAAAATGCTCGCACTTATTAATATCTGAAGAAAAATGCGTAAAGAGAACGGCAAGCAAAGAGATAAAAGCTAAATTTGTTCACTTTTGAAATTGTCTGCATTACGCGATGAGGAGGGCCGGCTGCCAAAAAGGCGACAGTATAAAGGAGTGGCGCGTCGTCTCACACAAAGTGTTTACAATCTCGAAACTTCGTAGATAACCGGTCTTTCGAATTTGCGCGAATGTTATGTGTTTAACATAAAGTGGGTGCTACGTTTATCAGAAATTTTTAAAAACTACATGGTCACGGATGGTGAAATTTATCAATTCTTGTAAGATCATTTCACAACGATGTCCAAGAAGCACAGATTAAACAGCGATGGGCCACAGATCACTCTGGAAATTGAGTAACTTTTGTAAAATTCCCGGGGGTGGGACAAATGCGACCTTTTTTTTTTTGCTGGAAAAGGCCTTAGGCAAGGCCGTAGAGCGTCCAAAACGTTTCCATAGAAGGGAATCGTATGCGTAGATTCAGAATTTTGACAAATCAGACCTCGCTGACACGTCAAGGCAAAAACTATGCAACTTAGCTTTTCGCTTTTCTGCAGTTTTTGCCTTTTAGTCCAAATTTGACGTGTCAGCGAGGTCTGATTTGTCAAAATTCTGAATCTACGCATACGATTCCCTTCTATGAAAACGTTTTTGAAGCTCTACGGCCTTGCCTAAGGCCTTTTCCAGCAAAAAAAGGTGCGCAAATGTCCAGGTGAGCAAAAAAAAGGTCGCATTTGTCCCACCCCCAAGTTTTAAAAAAAAAATCATTTTTTACATTGGAAGGGAATTTCCCACCAAATCAGTTAAACGGCTGAGTATCTTTAAAAAGTGTCCTATATAATGCGGGGCTCTTGATTTTTGGGGTAGGCTAGTTTCCGCAACTTTTTTTGCGCAACAGGGTTATTTGCGCAACTGGGTCGTTTGCGCAACTCGCCATAACTTTCTTCTAAGCAAGCCAATCTTTATGATTTTGGTTTCATTTTGTTGCACTTATTGAGATCTACAAAATGAAACCAAAATCATCAAGATTGGCTTGCTTAGAAGAAAGTTATGGTGAGTTGCGCAAAAAAAAATGCGGAAACTAGCCTACCCCTGCGCAAAAAAAGGTCGCATTTGTCTCACCCCCAAATTCCCTACAAATCATACAGTAGTCAAAGCTTGAAATTCTAGACCATTTTAAACTAGACTTGCTTATCGATATTATCGATAAAAACAGCAAGCTCATGTTTGATCGCTCAGATCTTGGTTTCTAGAACAGCTATCAATCTGCAAATTGTTTCATTGGAAACCAAGAATGTCAGCTTTTGATTGCTATCTCACACATAGCAAATTCTCAAAGGTGAGTGCCTTAAAAAGTTTATCAAGACTTATCGATACTCAAATATTGATAAGCCATCGATAAGTATCGATAGGGTTTATGAGGTGCTTACTCATTAAAAGTAGCTATGTATAAAATAGCAATCAAAAGCTGGCATTCTTCACTTTCCAATGAAACCATTTTCAGATTGATAGCTGTTCTAGAAACTGAGATCTGAACGGTCAAACATGAACATGCCGTTTGTATCGATAAGCAAGTCTACTTTAAATTTTTAAATTCACCTCGACGAGTCCCCGCTTTGCAAGGCTTCCCTCAACAAAGCATCGTACTCTCTAATCCGTTTGCAGATCGGCACTCGTCCATTCAATTTCCGCACACAAATTTTGTAGCATTCCTAGATTTCTCGCATGCAACACTTTTGTCCATGCTATCCTATCAACCTGTTCAAAGTCTGGCTCTTCCAACTTTTCCCTAATTCCATCAACCATTCTCATACAAGATAAACAAGAATTTGAGGGCTTGAGCTAAAAGTTTTGTGGAATACAATCTTTCCATGAAACCAACCAGAGCGGCTCTTGCAATCGAAATCAGCAAGCAAAAGATTAGCCAAGTAAAGTGCATTTTAAAAAGATTTCTTATAAAATTGAGTTGTTCTTTCTTCAAATAGAAAGCGTTGCAAAAATATTATTTCTTAGCTAGGGCTAATCAGAGGCAATCTCTTGACAATAACAAGTCTTGTCGCCAAAACAATGGGCACAAAAACAACTGACACCAAAAATCATCACAGTTCCCTTCTCATCAACCAAAATTTCTCCAAAACACGTAAAATAAACATTTGCCATTCGCTTCCATATCAATAAACTAGAAAAATTGGATGGATTTTACCTGCAAAATCTGTACAAAATACAAATAACACACTTTGCCACTCATTCACATTGTAATAAAAACGAGCCCAGAACAAATGTTTTATTCGGAAGCATCATTCAGTAAATGGTTAATTAGTGGTCGTTAAAGACGAGCGAAGGCTTTGTGGAAAAAGTTTTTATTGTTTGGCGTTAAGTTGTTCTTTGAAAGAAGATGGTCAACAATCATTATCGCTTCTGGCAATCACATCCACAGTCACTAAATGTAAATGATCACAAAAATTCTATTTACCACGAAGATTACCTCAAGACTTCTAAAAACCGCATCAACTGAACACCCATGCAGACGGGAAAAGCCCTTCACTTTCCGAGTCGCATCTATAATCATCGAGAATTGCCTGAATTGCCTGGATGAAACATTTTGATAGAAAGAAAAATAAAAACATATCACAACAAGTCAACTAATTCAATAGAATTGAGCGAGTTTTTTCAAAGGCATAATGGTGATTCCCTAGCTGAATTTGGTAAAGCATTCCAATATCTGATGGCTCTTTTGAAAAGAATTTTTGTAAGTATGCAAATTTGAATACAAATTTGAGTGATTTGGATGTAATGGGTTTTCAGAAATGAAAAACTGAATGATAATGCAAATTTAATAGCTTTAATAGCTATTAAAGCATTTAATAGCTTTCTAATTTGTTGCATTATTTTTCTCTTTCCTCCTTCAATCAATTGTATTATCAAGTTTTTCTTTCGGCGAAACCAAAAAAAAATCAAAACTCATTCATAGCGAAACCTTATATCGAAACACCCGAAACCAACCTCATTACAAGTCACTCTTGTTATCGTACTTTTTCTTTTTCCCCTCCTTAGACACCCCAATCTCTCCAGCAGTTATTAGGCTCGGTAATTGTGGTTCAATCGCGCCTAGCGTAAGCCTCATCAATTGCTTTATCAATTGCCAAATAATTGCTTTATCTTATCTGCAGAAGAATCAAATTATGCCAAAAATATTTCTTCCTGTCCTCGAAAAATGATTTGCGGAGTTCTTCTTCGAAATCGAAAAAACGAGCTCGTTATTTGGTCACGAGCCGCCGGATTTTATCAACTCTCCGACGATTTACAGGATTTGTTGAGAAATGCGAATCGAGATGGAGAATGGGTGGATTTCAAAACTGAGTAAGTTCGATGTAATGGCTTTCAGTAATGAAAAACTGAATGATAATGAAAATCCTGAGCATTTAATAGCTTTCTAATTGGTTGATCAATTTGTGGCCTTTATTTTAAAGAGGCATCCCCACATGCCGAGTTTTCTTGGCAAATCCACATCAAAAGGCCTGTCCAGCGTCCCGATTGCTTTTTCAGATATATTGGGTTGGTGAATTGAAAACTGCCGGACTTTGAACTAAAATTTATTCAACATAAAACCATCAATTCATTCCAAATAATTTCCATTATTATTGACGACTTGTGCCCATTTTACAGGCAATTTGCGGATTCCTCTTTCGTGGTAGGATTTTGGTTTGTGTGTGAGACAAGTGTGAGCCTCAAAAATGGAGGACTGGAGATGTCAGCTGTCAGCCCAGTTTGAGCACTTTCCTCAAAAGAAACCCATTTTGGTGTCAATAGAAAAGTTGTAGAGAATCACAAATGAGGCTTATAGCCAAATTTCCAAAAAGATACACTTAGTAGTTTCGCTTAAAATGCAAGTTTTGTGAAAATTCGTAAATTTGGCATTTCTTGAAAACCAGTTTTTGAATCGTTCTGAAAATTTGGATATAAGCTTGACTTTTGATTCTCTACAACTTTTCCATTGACACCAAAATGGGTTTCTTTGGAAGAAAGTCCTCAAAATGTCACATATGACAATAGCCGGCAGTTTTTAATTCACCAACCCAAATAGTTTCAGTGCCACAGCGGCTGATTCGAGCCCAAAAGCTCGTGGCTTCAATTCTCCCTTTAAACTTTTGCTTTTTACACAAAAATCATCAACAAGATATTTTAAAGATCACTGCTTATGAATATTGTAAAATGAAATAGAAATGATGGTGTTTTCACATATAGATTTTCAAAAAAACTTTAAAATGAATCATTTTCTAGCTGGTTTATTGCACTTAAAAAGAAGCATAACTTTGCTCAAAAGATAGATATTTTTCTATTCTCTTTTCATTTTTGATCTTAAAACATTTTGACAAATCTTTCTGCACAAAAACATCACAATCCGCTAAATACCGTATTTCTTCGAATAGAAGGCCGGGTAAAGAGTATCATCGCGTACTCCTGCGTAGCAGCCCTTTTTAAAATTTATTTTCTGCATAAAAGCTTTCAATCAAGTGCTATAGAGCTGGAAAATGACTCAAAAATACGACATGAGCTAACAGATTTTTGAGCCATTTTCCAGCTCTATAGCACTTCATTGAAAGCTTTTATGCAGAAAATAAATTTTTAAAAGGGCTGCTACGCAGGATACGCAGGTACGCGATCATACTCTTTACCCGGTCTTCTATTCGAAGAAATACGGTAAACACATTTTTATGAGGTCGGGCTTCAAAAACAAATTACAATAGGTTAAATTTAAAAATCAAAAACTCGCTTTTGTTTTCAACTTTTTTGCAATCTCTCTTCGAATACTATTAGAAAAATGTTTGAATTTTCATTTAAAAGCTTTTTGGAGAAAATATTTTGATTAGTTTTCGAGATTTAGAGAAAAAACACCTGGAAAATTCGGTTTATTGGCTTAAATCAATTTAGATTTTAGCAAAAGTGCTTGATTTTGTTTGATTTTGTAGGGGAATTGAAAATATCTTTCAATTTCTCATTAAACTTTCGCTTTTATTTGTAAAAATAATCAACATAAACCGTTGAGAAAGTTTTAACTAGTGGCGATTTGCCGCCCTTATATAATCCAAAACATTTAAATGCAAATTAAATATTCAGCTGATCAGCTGAATACCTCAAAAAGATGGGCGTTTTATTTAAGGGCCTGACTGGTTTAAAAATTGCCTATAAAATAGCATTTTTTTTAAGCTGCAACGGTAACGTTATTTTCTAATTTCATATTTATGGATAGGCTAATTTCCGCCATTTTATTTGCGAAACAGGGTCATTTGCGCAACTCACCATAACTTTCTTCCAAGCAAGCCAATCTTTATGATTTGGTTTCATTTTGTTACACTTATTGAGATCTACAAAATGACATAAAAGTCATAAAGATTGGCTTGCTTAGAAGAAAGTTATGGCGAGTTGCGCAAAAGACCTAGTTGCGCAAAAAAATTTGGCGCAAAGTAGCCTATCCCCATATTTACGCTTGTTAGATAAAAATATGTAGATTTAATGTAGTAGAAACTTGATTTGAGAAACTTGACTACTTTGAGACTTTGAGAAACTAAACGATGCATACCGTATTCTCTCTAATAGTAGTGCACCCTGAGCGTCGCCTAAATTCCACGAAATCTCGAGAACCACTTATCAGAACCTATCGATGTGGGGTCGGAAAATTTAGCTGACGATGAGATCTAGTGGGGGATTTGAGTGTTGAGCTTCTGGGAAAACTTGGAAACTGTAAAATCGTCATCAACTCAGCTCGGCGGGGTGCACTTAGAGAGAATACGGTATTTAGTGTAGTAGAAATTTCATTCTCTATGTGGGTCTACCCCTTTAAAAATCTAAAACTCTAAAACACATCCTACTTACCGTAATCGAAAACATTGACTCAATTCGGAAACAAAACTGAAAAGTTTGATCAATTCGATAGCTTTCTAATTGTTTATGACTTCCTGGCATTCATTAACGAATACTTCCTTTTTTAATAAGAGGCCAAGCTCTAAAACAAATCATATTTACGGTAATCTTGGTCATTAACACAATTTAGGAATGGCCGAGTGACGAGCATCGCCGAACATGATTTAAAACTTGGTGGCTCGATTCCAGTTCGAGTCAACAATCGAACACATCAAGTAAGTTCCAGCAGAAAAGTTACAAAAGTCAAAAGTAGTTTTAGAAAACGCTTTACTTATAGAAGAACACACCCTAGTTATTATAAAACAATTTGATTTAAATGTTTTCTGGCTATGAACTTATAGTTAGAATCAAATAAAGTAGAAAAAGCGAAAATTGAACTGTGAAAGACTGTAAAATTTTTAATAAACTTTGTTAAACAGTACTTTTTCTTAAACTTTTGTCCGGCTAGAATACCGGCTCTTTCCTGTAAAGTCTCAAAGACTTTTTTTTGTATTTAGATTTGTGACCTGTTATAGAATGTGGTTAATTCCTGAAATTGAGACAAACTAAAATGCTTTTAAGACCTAAATGAAATTCTTCACCTTCTAAAAGATATTGAGCTTTTTCCATAACTTGAGGTCATGTTCTTAAACTTTTGTCCGGCACTGTACCTGAGACAGCCACGTAACTTGATTTGGGATTTGTTAAAGTGCTCATTCTTTAAATCCATTCCAGTTCTTCGCCTCAATTCTTATCCCAACCGTTTCCCAATCAGCGCAAATCCAATGGAATGATTCATCAGTATATTGTTCTTTCTTCGGCAAAGTGTTAACCTCATCGAGTCAACTCGGCGATTTACGGAAGCACGATACAAGTCTAGGGTATCAAGCTTGGGTTGAATGGTGAGAAATATGAGTTTTTGTTCAAATCTAAAGCCTCATTTAGGGATCCAGAGAATGAGATTTTCTACTTATCACAACAAGAAATTCGCTCAATCTCTCCTGATAAACAAAGCGCCTTAAGGTTGCAACAAGCGAGAATTGTGAGTTTTCCGGTTTACGGTAGCTTTTGCTATACCTTTAGGTCTATCGTTTTCTAAAAGGCAGCTGCCTACCGTAATCCAATCGCCAGTTTACATTTGATCACTTGGTATCATTGACTGAACCTTGAGCTTTTGTCACTTTACCAAAACTAAGCTGATCGAATAAACACAGCTTTCTAGAATGGCCTTCTTAGAAAGCTTTCTTAGAAAATGAGAAGCTCTCTAAAAGTAGATAAATGAAAACTACCGTAACCCGGATGTCTTTTCAAATGTAAACTTTAAATCTTAAATTAAACTTTAATATAAATTCAACCCATTCAAATAAAAAAGTAACAAGAAGCGATTCAGCCCTGGCAACTCGAGAACGTGATAGACCTTGGTTGGAGCCATGGATTGATCGGCTCAATCTCAAACTATTGCCTTTTCGTTTCCACCGATCAAGGCGATTTCATCCTCAACACCGAATCGCAAAGGCTCGGCGAGAAAGCCCCCGAATTGGGCAGCTTTGTGAGGTGCAAGTTGAGGTTTGTAAAAGATTTCATTATTTTATTCCTGAAGTTTTTCAACTACCGTAGACAAAATATCGTAATCTAGCTATAGTAATCAAGCTACCGCAATCTAGTTACAGTAGGCAAGTTACCGTAATCAAGCTACCGTAACCAAGCTGCAGTAATCTAGGTATTGTAATCAAGGTACAGTAATCTAGCTACAGTTATCTAGCTACAGTAATCTAGCCACACAATCAAGCTACAGTAACCTAGCTACAGTAATCTAGATACACAACCAAGCTACACTAATCTAGCTACAGTAATCAAGTAATAGATCTTTTCCAGGAAACGGAATTCGACCGAGAAATGGCATCACGGAGATGTGATCAAGTATGAGGTAATAGCTGCTTTATCATTTTAAATCTTGCAAATCTGAAAGCAATACCAATCCTCTCAGGTTCAACCGATGCCCTGCGATTGTCGAATGGATCATGTGAGAGGCACGGGGAATCAGTGTTTGGTTTGTTAAAATGACCATTATAAAAAGTCGGCAAGTCAACCATTATTCTAAAAGTCACCTATTTTCGAAACTACTGTAAACGAATCGTCAGTTTCCATTCGAGCAGCCCATTTTTATTGTATAATTTGATGAGGAATTGTATAAAATTTGGCTGATCTAATGTAAACTAGCGGTTGGATTACGGTAGTTTTCCATTATGGATTACGGTAGGTAGGTGCCTTTTAAAAAACGACTAGATTACAATAGCTTGCTGTGCCTGTCTTTTTGCCTTTTATTAATCTTTTTATCACAAGTTATCTCTTTGTTCAGTTCCGTTGTGAAGCCGAGTTGATCTCACTCACCACTGACAATGGAATTCCCAATCTCGAATGTTCAATCAGTGCAAATATCTACGATATCAACTTCAAAATTAGTGTAAGTTTGTGTAAAAGCTGACTTTCTTTTTAGAAAAACATTCAGATGGCTCAAATTGGAGTATTTTATGATGTGATCATTAAACGACCGCATCCAAAAGAACACACACTTTGCGAGGGGGAATGGGTGGTCGGTTTTAAATTCACTTTTGATTTTGATGATTTTAAATTTATCAGATATTAAAATCTAGATATTTTAGGTTAATGTATTATAGATTTATTGCTTAAATAGAATCATAGAATTAAAGATTCATGCATTTTAAAATCGTAATCTATTAGGGTGGTGCAAAAGAAACTGCCGATTTGACGGTAAATTCAAAAAAAAAGATGGCGTTCGATGGTGAAATGATCACAATGGAATATTTTCGCAAGATCTCGAGCAGATTGGCATGGATCGGCCTGAATAACGTCCCTCAGCTTGGCTTCGTTCACGACTTATGGCCTCGAACCGTGCTCGTAATCTTCCAAAGCCTCCCTCTCGGAATCGTTGAAACCAAGTCTGACACTGCCTGAGAAACAAACTGCCATCTCCGAAAGCAGCACAGAGAGAATGATGCGATTCGACAGCAGACTTTCCAATTTTGAAGTTAAACAGTAATGCTGTTCGTCGCATTGCTCGACCATGATATATATATACTTTATCCGACAAGGAAAAGTGACAATGCAAACAGATTGAACAGCGTAGACGAAGAAAGATAATTGATATACAGACACAACTACAATTAGACACGTGTATATATGATATTAAAAACTAATTTAAAATTGACAGAGCTACAAGATCGAGCTTATATATTGAGGATTTAAAATAGTTCAGAGACGAAAAAATATGATCTAAATAAAAAATATAAGCATTTTTAAATAAAATAAAAAAACAACCAAAAAATTCAAATGTTTAAATAAATAGCAAACAAATATGCGAACAAACCATAAAAAAAAATAATACCGTTAGCATCGCTCTTTTCTGATAAATGAGAGCTGATACCCATCGGCAGTTTCTTTTGCACCACCCTAATAGTATTGCGGTGCAGGAGGGGGTTGAAAAAAAATTAGTAGTGTGCACTACTATTAGAGAGAATACGGTATTTTGAGAAAAGTCGGTGCACTATTTGTCAAATTAATGTCAAATGTCAATTTACACCACCCTAATATTCTGCACTAACGTTAATCGTTTAGTTCATTGAATAAGCTGAATATCTTTTCATTCAATTAAAGAATTAATGTTATTTACCCTTTTTTAAATGAATAGCTTTTATTAGTAACAAGATTTTCGATCGAATTACAGGGTGACCAGAAATAACGTTGCGGCCTAATTTAGCCTATTTTTTAAAAATCCAAAAAGATTTTGTAACAGAAACAATTTTTTATTAACAACATGATATAAAGAGAGTATAAAATCTACTTTTCTTCAAAGTGGCCACCTTTGGCTCCGATGCAGAGCCTCAAACGCTTGATGAAGTTTTCGGCGATGGGCCGCAGCTCGGCCGGAGTGATTCGATCCCTTTCCCTGGTCAACGATCGCTTAAGAGCCTCCAAACTTTTGTGGGGTTTTGCACAAGCCCTTGCCTCCAAAATTGACCAGACACTGAGACGAGCTGATGAGAAACACGTAGCAATCGCGCGATCGCACTCGCGCATTGACCTTGACGATGGAGCTCCAGAATGGCAGATCCCTTGTTTGTCATCCTATAAAAAAATAAATAGACTTGAAACAAAGTAAAACAACAAAGAAACTAATACAAACAACCACAGAGAATAGGTTAAAAATAAATTTGTCTCCCAAAATTGAAACTATGAGGATTTTTGGCTGCCGAAAATCCCGCAACGTTATTTCTGGTCACCTTGTACTGTAGTAATTCAGTCGCATTAAGCAAAATTTTAGGTTGAACGAGTGATTGGACAAAAATCGACAACTCAACCAAACAGCAGCTTAAACAGCAGCAACTTGTCAAGTTTTCAAGAAGATTTAGTCAGTTTATTTGATAATTTCTTAAAATTTAACTCATAACAACTTAAAAACAATCAAAATTCTTTAAAAAAATCGAAAAATTATCCTGTAAAAGTTTAGAAAATTCGCCGAGAATCACCGCAATTCATTTCATTCGATCGCCGCTCTCAAAAGCATCAATCACCTAATATTGTGAGTTCAAACTGTATGCAATAAACTTTTCAAATTCGACTTTTGAAAGTCGAAGTTTAAAGATAAATTGAATGTGAGAAATTGTCATTGTCATTGTCAACAATGTTTCAGAGATCTCGGGAAATCTCACCGCAAACAACCCTATTCGATGCTCGTTCTGACGACTCGGTAAATGACTGGATTTGGCTAATTTTTATAAATCCAATATAGCTTTGTAAAAATTCCCTTCAAAAACTAAGTTCATTTTTATTTTTTGGTGCTCTAAATCTTTTCTACAGATAGAAATCATCATTTTCAGCTTTTCGATTAAATTTTAGAGCAATTGGTCAAGAAATGACTGAGAAAACGAAGGTGGAATTTGGTTTAGAACGGAATTTCTCTTATCTGAAGATGGAATAGAGCGTTTGCCCGATAAGCGATAGGTCGCGGGTTCGAATCCCAGGTCCGACCAAGCCCCAACCCATCAACGTGTCCAACTCTGGGCTATCTGGCTTCCCGCATGGCTCTGACTTTGGCTGGTGGCTTGAATTATCTCTGTCCAAACCGGCTGTACTAGTTTTATTTTGTACTTGCTTACTGTACTTGGATTTTTGATTACTTTTCACTTCTTGATTAACAACTTACAAGTACCCTAGCCTAAATACCTACCGTAAATACTGTAATAGTACCCCACGCCCCTCGTACAGTTGCGTAGTCGCAAAAGTTTTTTAGTTTTTTAGTATTTCATTGTTTTTCAAAGCACCCGTACTTTCAAAAAATGCGTCTTTGGTATCAAAAAATAGCTCTGAATTTCAGCTATTTTTTGATACCTAAACGAGCATTGTAGCATAAACCAGTGTCGAGAAAAACTCATTCAAAGCTAGACTACGCAACGCTCTGCACCGTCATTACAGTATTTACGGTAAGTGCTTTAATTGACAGTGTTCTGTAAAAATACGATGTCTATTGAACTACTGGTGTCTCATTCTTTAGTGTACTTTAGCGTAATGTACTGTCGCGTCGCGTAGTAGTTTTTTAGTATTTTGTTAATCAAAGCTTTTTTCAAAGCACCCGTACTTTCAAAAAATGCGTTTTTGGTATCAAAAAATAGCTCTGAATTTCAGCTATTTTTTGATACCTAAACGAGCATTGTAGCATAAACCAGTGTCGAGAAAAACTCGTTCAACGCTAGACTACGCAACACTCCGCACCGTCATTATGGGCGGTGGGGTACTATTACAGTATTTACGGTAAATATCCTTTTTTTTCTTACTAAAATGACTTTAAATAATTGATTTTATGCAAATAAAAGCTTTATTTAAGCATAAAAATTCTAAAAATGATCATAACTTTTCAGAGATTTCACCAAGAATTCCCGGAAACGAGAGCTTTCCACAGAAATTCGGTAAGTTTCTAAAATTATTTGAAAAAAAACTTTATTCTAACCTAATTGTTAAGCTTTTTTTAAAATTCAATTAAACGATAAATTTCTTAACTATAAAACCAAGAGAAACTGAAAATATCGATTTCTATTTGTAGAGAAATCGAGAAATCTAAATTTCAGAGAAATCCGTCAAGAAATGGCCGAACAAAATCGGTGGAATTCGGCTTTGATTGGAATTTTTTCATGTCTCTTGGTTTTAAAGTTTAAAAATTTTAGAGATTAAATAAAGATTTGAGTTGAAAAAGCTTAACAATTAGCTTAGAATAGGTTTTTTAAATGTTTTTTTTTGAACTTTAACGAATTTTTCGATGTCTAGAATCAATCCCAACCTGGAACTCTTGAAATGCGCGGCATTTGTGTGAATCGAACAAAAGCATACAATTTCATTTCTTTCTCAAATGATATTGAAGCCGTTTATCCGTTTGTTTCAATAAATCAAAGTTTTGAAGAAGTCTTTTAGTGTCAAAGATGCGAGGAAAAAATTGGAGATCAACGCTGGCGATCATTTGAGATGTGAAGTGAGAGAGTGAGTGGGAACGAGTTGAGAGTGGAATTTCTAAAGTTCTAAAGGAGTAAGACAACATCCAGTATTGGAACAGCTCGTTTTCTAAAACATGTCAACTTTTGAAAGCTATAGTAATCTACCGAACTAATCCAGCTTATCCAGCTTCACATATCATTTGAGATGTGAAGTGAGAGAGTGAGTGGGAACGAGTTGAGAATAGAATTTCTGAAGTTCTAAAGAAGTAAGACAACATCCAGTGGACAACAACATACAACATACAACAACAACAACAACAACAACAACAACAACAACAAGAACAACAACAACAACAACAACAACAACAACAACAACAACAACAACAGCAACAGCAACAGCAAGAACAACAAGAACAAGAACAAGAACAACAACAACAACAAGAGCAACAAGAACAGCAAGAACAACAAGAACAAGAACAACAAGAACAAGAACAACAAGAACAGCAAGCACAAGAACAAGAACAACAACAACAACAACAACAACAACAACAACAACAACAACAACAACAACGTTTTCTAAAGCTTGTCAACTTTTGAAAGCTATAGTAATAGCTTTCAAAGTAGCTACCGAATAGCTTCAAGTAATAGCTACCGAACTAGTCCAGCTTATAGTAGTAGCTGATAGATTTCTATCAAAGTCTACTTTTTATCCAAGATATCCTTTATGAATCAAAAGATCAAATTCGATAGAAATAGAAATATAAACTAGAGACAAGATTACGGTAGTTTTAGAAAATAAAATAGATTATTTATAATAGACTTTTCTAGGAATTTTTCAGAATTCTTGACAAACGTGAAAACGAGCAGCCATCTATTCGTTACGAGATTCTCGACTATCAAAAAATACCATCACCTACCGGTTGGAGTATGGATGGAATCATGATAAATGGACTGGCAAAGGTAGAATTTTTTTTTTTAGCATACGGTAACTAATCCAATAAAAGATCCAATAGAAACAAATTGATACTAAATCTGAAAAACTTTCACCTAAAAGCTTTTCTCAATCCAATCCATTTAGCTGATTTGTCCATTGAAATATCGGCGTTTAAACCGTGAAAAATGCAATCACCAATATCCAATCTATTACAATGAATTGATGGACATTGTTCATGATTATGATCGAAGATCGATTGAACTGGGAGAGGTGGGAAATCAAGGGATGGTTTTAATTCAACTTTCTAACTAAACTTGATTGCTCTTACAATCTTATCATCATTACAATACAATGCTAGGATCCAAGTTACAAGATTTAATTGACGTTAAAGTAAAGAAATGTATGACAAAGGTTTTGCACCAAAGGGGAATTGAACTCTTGACCTTCTGCTTATCGGGCAAAGCTCAGTGGTAGAGCACTATCACTAAGCTATTGGCGCCTTCTTTCTCCAAGAAATAGGAAAGACAATGAAGAGAAGGGAAGGAAGAGAAAGAAAGGAAGAAAGAAAGGAAGGAAGGGAGGAAGGAAGGAAGGAAGAGAAAGAAAGAAAGCAAGGAAGGAAGGAAGAGTTACTTTAGCCACTCAATGAAGAAGCGCTAAAATGCACGAGATTGATTGCTGAGGTGACAAGAACAAGAATACCCGGAAAATCGGGTAAAAATGGATGGATGTTGCAAAGAATGGTTGAGAAAACGATTCAAGAATCATTTGATGAGGAAATGGTAAGCGAATTGTTTCTATAAGTTTAGAAAAAACTTTATAAACCTCAACCTGAACCTTTTGAGTGTACTTTGTACTCAAAAACGACAATACTACAATACACAGTCTTTCTAGTGCAATTTTTCATCTTTCCTTCAACAGGAAATCATTTTCTGAGAAAAATAAAGAATT
The DNA here is from genome assembly GCA_958450365.1 of Mesorhabditis belari. Classification (NCBI taxonomy): domain Eukaryota; kingdom Metazoa; phylum Nematoda; class Chromadorea; order Rhabditida; family Rhabditidae; genus Mesorhabditis; species Mesorhabditis belari. The sequence goes on along the minus strand of CAUEEP010000737.1, from coordinate 2,145,614 downwards.
CAGTGCGCTAGAGAAGGTGTGTTTCGAATTTTTTGAGTATAAAGTACATTCAAAGAATCGTTTCGATTGCTCTACAGCTTTCTAGAGCTTATTCAAAGCTTCAAAATCGAAATTTCAGCTCGACGAATCTAAGCCAAGCACTAGTCAATATATGACTTCGAAAGAAATGGAAAACTTCTCAAGAAACATGTCAAAAGGTTAAAATCTTTTGTTTCTGATCAAATTCAAACTTTTCTAGGCATTGTCACTAAGAAATGGGGTTTCTTTTTGGTTGTCTGGTTGTCGGATGGCCGTTTGACGCTCATTGATACGAGACGTTTCCAAAATGATGGAGTACCCGAGTTGGGGACATTCATTGAGTGTCATGTGATGTGAGTTAAAGAAACTTCTCTTTTCGACAGTACTCTGGCGTCAAATTGTTTGTTTTTCATTCACAAATTCTTATGATCGTTACTGTAGTGATCTTCTTTGTCAAAACTATTCTTGAAAAAGCTACTCAAGGTGTAAGTAAATTGAAATTGATAAATTGAATTGATAAAATGAAATGGATAAAATGAAATGGATAAATTGAAATTGATAAAATGAAATTGATAAAATGAAATGGATAAAATGAAATTGACAAATTGAAATTGATAAAATGAAATTGATAAATTGAAATTGATAAATTGAAATGAGTAACATCTAGTTGATTTTAAAAGGTAAAAGGATTACGGTAGCTTTTAGGAGCATAGTTTAGAAAGCAATCAATCACTCGTTTCTGTCGAAATTCAAATTCTTCAAATTCTAAAAGCTTACAAAGCTTAAGTTTTTAAATGCTTTAGAAATGAGAAAAGATTTTAGACCAATTGCAGTGATACTGGATCGAAACACGATATACAAATGGGAAGTGATCGAAATGTATCCATTCTATTTAACAAATTGCAATGGATTTGTGGAAAATGAGGAAACTTTTGTGGGTGATAATGGAAAAATTTGTTATTTGTCCCATTTTTAAAAAATAATATTTAAAACCCTAAAAACATTTGGTTCTTTTAAAGTTTACGAGACTTTTAAAGTCTTATATCACATTTCTTTGAGCTCTTTCTTTAACATAAGTAGACATAAGTAAAGTTTTTTTGTTTTAACAATATTAAGAATAGATCCTTTATCTATAAAAGCTTATGGTTTACCAGCTGAAAAACCCGCCTTTAGGCTAGTTATTTCACTGGTTCTTTAGATAAAATAGATTCGATTTTACAGTACCTTTGAAATCATCCAGTAATGCCACTAGCAAAGTAGTGGCAAATAGAAGACACAAAAACAGTGGAGTGGCAAAGTAGTGGCAGATAGAGGACAATAAAGCAGTGGAGTGGCAAAAGTAGTGGCAAATAGAAGACAATAAAGCAGTGGAGGGGGGGGGGGGGGGGGAAAAAAACAAAAGAGGGGGGGGGGAAAAGAAGAGGAAGAAAAAGAAAAAAAAAAAGGGGGAGGGGAAAGAAATGGGAAAAAAAAAAAAAAAAAAAGGGGGAAAGGAAAAGTGGGGGAAAAAAGGAAAAAAAGAGGGGGGGGGAAAAAGAGGGGAAAAAAGAAAAAAAAAAGAAGGGGAGAATGACTCCTACTTCTAGCGTAATCCATTCTATTTTGCCTTAATGATCAGTAGACTATAATCCACTTTCTAGATACATTGCCACCAATTGACTTTTGAAGGATACCGCTTGGTTGAGAAAACTCGTCAAGCTCACTTCTCTCATCCATTCTTTGGCAAAATTTGCGATATAAAAGGCGTTTTCTATTTGGTAAGCTGAATATTTATGTGTTCAAATGGTTTTTAAAAGGTGTGCTCAAGAAAAGATACCGTACTTGTTTAAAGCAATAAAGCTGAAGTAAATCTCAAAAGGTCAAGCCATTCACTATAAGGATAGCTAGAGTAAGGTAGCTTTTTTTCAGCTTTTAAAAGCTAGAGTACGATAGCTTTTCTGAGAAATCTTTTAGCAAATATTTAAACCGTGACTTTTAGTCTCCTCAACCCGGTGACCCAATCGAGGCTTATATCAAAGCAATCCCAAACGGAGAATCGAGCCTTCAATGGATAATCGTTGATGAAAAAAACATGGAAGCTTCACGAAGAGCTCCTCCTCGAGCTATCGTTGCCCCATTGAATCATCTACGAATTGTGGATGACGATGAGAGATCGGAGAAGTATGTTTTGAACTTCTATATCGTCGTCGTCGTCGTCTTCTTCTTCTTCTTCTTCTTCTTCTTCTTCTCCTTCTTCTTCTTCTCCCGGTTCCCCCCTTCAATTCCCTCATGATTCCCATAAACAATTGACAGAGATCGAATGGAGACTGAACTCTTTTTTCTCTTCAATTCTCCTTTCATCTTTTATCTACCACCACATGTGACATTTCTCGTCGTTTAGCTCATTTTTTGGACTCTTTTGTCATTTTTTTGTAAATTGGTTGAGCTTGTTGAACTATTCCCTTCATTTTTACTAGCAAAACGCTTGCCCAATTTGCAATGGTTTAAAAGTTTTATTTGTTGTTCAAGATAGCACAAGAATGAAGTATTCTGATGAACAGAAAAAACTTTTTCAAACCTTTTCTGCAAATTGGACAATCGTTTTGCTCATAAAATCAGTCATTCAGTCATTAGTTTCTGTCATTTTTTTTTCCTCTTTTGATCTTCAATCATAACCACAAGATCTAGAGATGCCTTTTTGAAGTTTTCAGTTTGTTTCTTAGTTGAGCTGAAATACTTTTCTTTTCTATACAAAGCTCTCTCAACTAGATTTGCTGTCATTCGATCAATTCTTGTTTCAGATTTTCAAAATCCTCATCGTATTCCCATTTCGATACGTTCTCCACGTCGACCTCATGTGGAACAAATGATGAAGTAAAAGCTAAACTGTTTAAACAGTAATCCCTATTATTCTATTATCCTATATATTCTAGTAAACCAGAAAGTACAGAATGTTCAATATCTATACCAAAAATGGCAACGGAGAGGGATCAACTTGTAAAATTCAAGGGCTTATAAAATGAGTTGTATATCTTTAATCGGGAAACTTTTAAGAGATAAATGTCGCCAACATTAAGGGCTTCTTATATAGCACTTAACATATTAGGGTTGAACTTGGAGAGCTAATCTATCAAAAAGAAGCCGCTGTAAATATTGAACACTCTTTACAGTTTACTGTGGACTTATAGTTGACTTTATAGTTGACTTTTGTAGTTGACAGTTAGAATTCTGCATACAGTAATCCTTTATAAAACTTATAGTCTCTTCTGTAGTTCTAAAATCTCTTTAGTAGATAAGGTCTAAATTCTAATATTTAGATTTAGATCAAACAAATCACCTCGAGAGCCGCTAGATCAGCAGATGGAGAGGATCGAGAGACTGGCCAACAAAAGGCAAAGGTTTCATTTGATTTATTTGAATTTGAGAATTTTAAAATTGCCAAACTTGATCAAAAATCTACTTAAGCTCAGGCTAAGTAGCCTAAGCCTGTCTAAGCCTAAGCCTTAGACAATATCTTTACCTCAAATTGCAGACCTACGAAGAGTTGATCCGAGCGATCGTTGACCATCCCGGGATTAGCAATACAATTCTCGAAATAGATCCCGATTTATTCGCCGAGATACTCAGCTTTACGATTTGAGATTGTGAACTTGTTTTTAAACTTTCTAAAACCTTTCTTCTAATGATAGCTTTTCTTGGTGCTGATTTTTCATTCTTCTTCAATTTAAAACCAAAAAGTTCGGTGAAATTACATGTTTTTATTTGATTTTTGATTTTATTGTCTATTTCAATGATGTGACTTTTAAGAACTCTAACTTTAAGAGGCTTTAAGAGGCTTTAAGAGGCTTTAAGAGGCTTTAAGAGGCTTTAAGAGGCTTTAAGAGGCTTTAAGAGCTCTAGAAGTAACTTCTGCAAGTCTCAGTGCAACTGATTAAGACTCTAAGATTTTAACCGAATTCCTCAGAAGTGTAATTTTAATAAAATATCAGTTTATTTGAATGTTCTATATTATTTTTATCTGATATTTTAAAGAATATTGTTAGATTAAAGCTAAATTGGTTTACTGACTATGGTCTTAGTCAGCAATCCCCATAACTTTCTTAAAGCTTTAATTTAGAATCGAATAATCTTCTTCGATCGAAGCTTCTCATGATTGACTGTACTCAAGTCTGGTATTTGGTACACTTTGTACTCAAAAATGCAAAAAAAAACCCCTTTCTAGTTTACTCAATTCTTCACCTTTCTTGCTACTTGCTGGCACGTGAAAAATGAGGAGTTGAGTGCACCAGAAAAGGCGTGTTTGCACTTTGAGCACAAAGTACAATAAAAGAATAAGCCTAGATCGAGTGTTAATAAATAAATTTTTAAAAATAGCCCAAATTAAATCCAGATTGTGCGCGATTACCGATTTTCTCTAATAGTAGTGCACACAGCCGCGTCGAGTTGCTGACTATTTTACGGTTTCCAAGCTTTTGCAGAAGCTCAACACTCAAATCCCCCACAAGATCTCATCGTCAGCTACATTTTCCGACCCCACATCGATAGGTTCTGATAAGCGGTTCTCGAGATTTCGAGCAATTTAGGCGACGCTCATGGTGCACAACTATTAGAGAAAATACGGTATATTAAATTAAATCCAAATAACGAGACGCTTCGTGAATACCAATCAACCATCAGTCAAACTTTTGAGTTGAGCGAAAGGTAAGGGGAAAAGCGGAATGAGCTTTGTTAGGGAATCAAAATGATTGATGAGCCAAAATTTCAGTTAAAAGACCATTGGAATCCATAGCAACAGCTTATTGTTGCATAATTGTATTGTTGAGAAAATTGTCGCCTAAATGTTTTTTTTTGTAGCCATTCCTTTTTAACACTTCGAATCGTTTTGATATCCAAAATTTTGCAAAAAATTGCGGCTTCAATTTTATTGCCTAAGCAAAGATACTCTCTTTGTACTCTTTCTACTGACCGTTTCTTTTCTTGGGGAGTGGGACAAATGCGACCTTTTTTTTGCGCACCCGGACATTAGCGCACCTTTTTTCGTGTTTTAAAAAAGCTCTAAAAAGCTAATATTAACCAATTTCTATTCCAAAAGTTGTTTTTCTAGGTAATTTTAGGGCGTAGAATCGAAATTTTGACATAACAGAGCGTGTGGAACCAATTTGAAAGATAACACGGCTAGATCAAATTACAGAAAATTGTCGATTTTTCTCTTTGTATAACTCCGTCCGTTTGTTTCCACAAGCTTTGATATGTCAAAATTTCGATTCTACGCCCTAAAATTACTTAGAAAAACAACTTTTGGAATAGAAATTGGTTAATATTAGCTTTTTAGAGCTTTTTTAAAACGCGAAAAAGGGTGCGCTAACGGACAAGGTGCGCAAATGTCCGGGTGCGCAAAAAAAAGGTCGCATTTGTCCCACTCCCAAATTTTGCAAAAAATTGCGGCTTCAATTTTATTGCCTAAGCAAAGATACTCTCTTTGCACCCTTTCTACTGAACGTTTCTTTTCTTGAAATGAATTTCGTAAAATGTTCAGAAATAAATACGAATTTCGATGGCAAATCAATATTCACTCTACCAACTGAATAGCAAAATCGACCCAAAAATTTAGTATAATGTTTTCAGGTTTTTCGGGGGTTCCTTTGCTTTGCGCCAATTTTTTTGCACAGCTCCCCATAACTTTCTTCTAAGTGGGCTAGTCTCTGTGATTTTAGTGTCACTTTGTAGATCTCAACAAGTGCAATAAAATGGGACCAAAATCATAAAAATTGGCCCACATAGAAGAAAGTTATGGCGAGTTGCGCAAAAAATTTGGCGAAAAGTAGCTACCCTCAGTTTTTCATTTTCCCGTTCGATCCGTTTCGGCCCGCTTACGTTTAAGCAAGTCTAAATCTGTGCAAAGCTTCTCAAAAATTAGTAAGTATCTAGATTCTAATCTTATCTAGAATCTAATCTGAACACATTAGATAGAAGCTGGCACTCTGGCTTGGCACTCTTTCCGAGTCGCTCTTGCTCTTTTGAATTTCCAATATATGGCGTCAATATTTTTGTTACAACGCACAGAATTAACTCTTTTTCCGTTTTTCATCACCTTTTCCTTGAATAAAGTGAACTTTTTAGAGAGAAAGGGCAACTCCATCGAACGCCTCATTGAAAGAAAAAGAAAAGAAAGAAAGTGAGCCTCATTGGCGCCAATTTTCGCCAAATTCTTCCGACATGTATGAACACGAAGACGTGGGTTTTGTTTTGCTGCTTTTAAACTTTGTAATTTAGTAACCTAATTTCGACTAAACTCAGGTTTATGGGATTTTCCCAAAACAGTGTTTTTCTTCACCTAAAAGACTTCCGACACTGAGTTTAACCCGAATAAGCAAGAAACAAAGACGGAAAAGGTTTTTCGCAGAGTTTCGGGCATTTTTTTTAAATCCCTTATACTTTACCACATAGATGTGAAGTTTATGGGACTCTCTTAGGCTTAGTATTTTGGGTGGTGCTTATTGTTACCATATTTCAAAAATGTATATTTTTTAAAAAAGAAAATATTTATTTTCTTCCAAGCTTCCAAAGGATGTCCGATTTTCTTCGATTAACCGACATTCATGACTTGTTTTCCACAAATCAATGGCTAGACGAACTTCGGATTCAGGGCTTGATTTTGGGTGATCGAGAATTGTTGATGTTGAAGGAAAATATTCCCCGATGATTTTTTGTTAGTTCTACAGGGTGTGTGGCAAAAGTTTGGAGCTGCTAGGAAAACGTTGCAGAAAATTTAGCTCATGCTTTTTTTTGTGTCTCGTATACTTTTTTTCATTTTTCGAGTATAGTTAAAGTGATTTATTACAAAAAAATTCTTTTCAGGAGACAATTCGAAAAGACTAACAGTTTTTATACAGGGTGCGGCAAAAGTTTGGAGCCGCTTCTTAAGATAGTTAAAGATTTAAAAACTAGCTTTAAAAAGTCAAAAATTAATAACAACTTCTTTATTCAAAACATAACAACAAATAACTTATAACAAATGCTCGAAATTTCCACCATCCGCTTCGATACACCTCTTTAAACGCTTTGGGAAGTTCCTCACAATGGTGGTGCACTCTTGAACAGCTATTTCATCCCAGGCTCGTTTCAGAGCAGCTTTTAAAGCATTGCTGTGTGAATTATTCGTATTTATTTCTGGACATTTTGCATTTTCTGGACATTGCTGCGTGAATGCTTTAAAAGCTGCTCGTCTTTTTTGCCCACGTAATTTGTAGATCTGTTACAATTAGAATATACATGTAATGCTGAAAAACAGCAAAAAAAACCAATTAATTGAAGGAAAATAGCTTAATTAGCGCTGCAGCGAATGGGTTAAAGCATGAGACACGGAAAATTCAAAACAAAACATTTTATTTTGTATAAGAACACTTTATCCTTTTTCTCTCTAAAAAATTTCAAATCGACTAAATCTGAAATCTTTCTTAAAACTCTAACTGACGGTTGAATAACATTTGAATGTTTACTTTAATTCTTTCTATTAATCGATGCTATACTTTTTGATTTCAGAAGGAAATGGGTAGAAGAAGAGCCACGTCACAGTTTAAACGTCAAGAAGCGAAAAATGATGACGACTCGTTGACACATGAATTACGAGGGATTGTGATGAATCAGGCAAAAGGATACAACTTCATCTCTTTCTCGAATGATAAGGAAGCCGCTTATCAGTTGGTTTTTAAAAAATTAATTATTAGATTGGCAACTTGATAATATATTAGACAATATATAACTTTTATTTAGAGAAGTCTAATTTAATTGGTGTATTAAATATATTTTATGGAAAATACAAAAAAGTGTACCAATTTTCCAGTTGCCAATCTAATGCCAATCTAATAGATATCCTGGCTAGCTCTTTGCATTGTTTTAAAATTTAAATTTAGTCGGAAAGATACGAGAAGCAAAGGATTTCAAGAGTTGGAACTTGGTGGACACGTATGTTGCCTCGTCAGAGAGTGGGTGTTGCTTTTTAAAATCTTAGTGCGTCAAAAATTCAAAATCAAAAAGTGCGTCAAAATTTGACTAACAAATACATTTAGTATGCAAACCTGCAGCGAAAACGAAACGCCTCGATGTGAAATTCTTAGCTACCAAACGATTCCATCTCCTGCCGGATGGGGAGTTGCAGGGACCACCGATGCTGGATTAGCTAGGGTGGGCTTAATGCACAATATTCATTTAAATACTATGTGCTGTTTTTAGATAATCTGCCCATTGCGTTTTCTCCACATGTCACAAGGCCGCTCGCGACGTCCCTATCCAATTTATCACAATGAGTTGATGGAAAAGGTTCATGATTATGATCGAAGGACTATCGGCTTTAGTGAGGTTACTTTCTGTTATTTCACTTATTGTATAAGGGGAGACTTCAAATGTATACTTTTTAGTAGCATAAGTTGTTTAGTTCTATATTATGAACGAACTAATAGCCTATTTTTAGAAGCTAGACGTTGAGCTGCTGAAACGTTTAAAGGTGAAGGCCGAAGTTATTCGAACTCGAGTTCCCGAATGGAGAGGTCGAAATGGGCTTCTGTTGAAGGTCTTGCTGGAAAAAGAGATTGTCGACTTGGTTTGTTTAAACAGAGATGCGAAGAAAATGCGAAAATTGAGGATGATGATTGGCTTCAACAAGGGCGTATTGTGGAGGAACTGGAATCGGTAAACTTAATTTTAACTTTAACTTTAGTTCAAATCAAAGCATTTAAGTCATAGTCAGTCTTTCAATTTTAGGAGCGAAATTCTCTGCCCAATGAAAGCAACGATCGTTTCCCTACAAAATCTCAAAAACAAGAATTGCGAGGGATTGTGATGAATCAGGCAAAAGGAATGAATTTCATCTTTCTCTCGAACGGAATGGAAGCCTCGTACAGGTGCGTTTTTTTAAAAAGTGAACAATTTGAAAAACTACCGCATCCTTTAACTTTTGCCCGTTCTACTGAATTTTGATCCCATTTGATTCATGATTTGATTCCGCGTCGAATGATATCGAAATTAAGTAAATTGGACAAAATCTGAAGGCAAGGTTTTCCAAATTAGACGCTTTTTAGAAAATGCACTCAATTTTTTTAGTATGCGAGACGCAACCCGAAACAACGCTCCAATGAAACTTGGTGATCACTTGGAGTGTGTTATCAGCGAGTCGGTTCAAATAAAATTTCCCATATTTTTGATGAACTTTAGTGTATTAACGTTTGATGATGTCAAAAAGAGAACGAAATGTGAAATTCTCAGCTATCGGATTGTCCCCACGCCAACTGGTTGGGGACTCGAAGGGCAAACGCCTGCCGGGTTGGCAAAAGTGAGTCTTATTCTTTGTGCTGTAATTTGTGCATGTGGGTTTAGATGAGTTTTCTAAAACGTGTCAACTTTTTAAAATTACCTTCGAAAATGAAATATTGGCTCTAGTTTTTATTTAATCTATCGACTTTTGTATTTTTCGGTACCCTTGGTGATCCTCACAGAATCGGGTAACTGCTTTTCCAATAATGAACAGTGGTTGCTTCAAAAGCAATTATCTGGAGCCAGGTCAGAAGTCAGCTCCTGGGTTGGCATTATTGCAGATCGTTCCAAAAAAAGTCCCTGAATTTGTCTTCTTACAGGCTTCAGGGACTGATTGAAAATTTCAAACTATTTTATGTATGTTTAAACTAGTATATTTTGTTATTTCTAGGTAGAGGAACCAGATGTACCCATTCGACGAAGAGAAGAGCCCAAATCGACTCCGATCCAAAAAAAAGAGCCGTGTCGGGAGTATCAAACCAAAGGTAGTTTTTTTTCTTTTAAATGCTAATTTTATTCAAGTCTAGGATTTGTCATCAAGCGATGGGGTCTCTTCCTAATCGTTTGTCTAGAAAATAAAAGATCGGCGATCATCGATACACGGAATTTTCCTGACGGAGTGCCCGAGCTAGGCACTTTCATTGAATGTGATGTGAAGTGAATGATTTAGCACTTTGTTTAAAATATTTTATTTTTTCTATACAACTTTAATTTCCAGGATGCTCAACGCGTCAATTCTTGACCAGGAGATGATCTACGAATGGGAAGTGGTCAATATGGGGCCAATTGATCGAAGCGATTACGAATCTATCGTTGAAAAGGATACAGCTTACGTAATTAACTCAACGTGTGGTGTATAAACTTTGTTTTATAGGTATTTTCTCGACACTTGATGTTTGAAGGATATCTCTCAGTGGGCAAAACTCGTCAAGCTCACTTCTCACATCCGTTTTTTGGATCGATTTGCGATAAATATGACATTATTTATTCCGTAAGTTCATCAAGTTTCGCTCATTTAATATTAGTTTAGTCCTCTCAACCCGGTGATCCAATCGAGGCCTATATTGGAGCCGTTCGCGATGGAGAGTCGAAATTTCAGTGGATCATCACCGACCCGAAAGCCAACGTGAATTCTCCACAAAAGCCCCTTCCCCGAGCAGTCATCCCACATTTCGCAGAAGAATATGAGAGTGAAAACAAGTGAGTTTAACCGTTCAGTTGTAAAAAGTGCATCCTGTTTTTAACACTATTTTTTTCAACAGTTGCTCATCCTAATAACGGTCTATTTAGCTTGCCAACTACGAGCGAGACTTATTCGGTGCACGATGCCCAGTCGAAAATTTCTTATGGAACAAGTGATGAAGTAAATTTTATCTTTTATACTTTAAGATGACCTTTTTAGACCAAACGCATCAATTCTCGAGTGACCGATCGATCAACCAGCAAGGCAGTGGATCAAGGAAGAGCTTTGGTACTGTAACTTAGAAATAATATGCAAACTTATTATCTATAAAAGTTTATGCAAATTTTCTGTCATAGTTAAATCCTTTATTTTCAGACATGCGAAGATTTGGTGACGAAAGCCATGAACAACCCGGAGATCAGGGACGCGATTTTCCGAGCCGATCCCGATTTATTTGCCCAGATTCTCAGCTTGAGCATGTGAAATTCTATCAGGTTTTCTTGCATACTACCTCACTAGCTTTTTTACCAATTGTTTATGTACCGTTTTTTAATAAACGTCGAGTCTGTATTTTTCCATCATTGTTCTATTTGTGTTGCCGCTTTTTAACCAGTTTATTGCCCTTCCTCAAAACAGTTGATCTGAGATTTTTCACTTCTAATTGTGTAGCATGTTATTGCTGTTGTTTATTTTTAATTATTTTTGCAAAAATAAAGATAAAAACTACTTTTGGTGAATACGCGACATTCGATGTGGTAAAGCTTCCTCTATTTTAGCTAAAGGGAGCTTTTTCTACCGTATCCTTTGCCTTTTTCTCAGACATATCAACACCGGCACACAGAAAATGATTAGGCCTTTTAATTCCCGTTTTGTCCACAAATTTCCCGTTGTAAGCAAATTTTTGACTTTCTTTCTCACAATCCACTCACGAAAGTTTATTCTATTGTAAATCACTTTGTTTTGTCAGCTCACATTAAAAGCAACGGAATAAAATTTAAATCTTTTTCAGGCAGGTGAAGAATTGGATAGCCATGGTGGAACATTCACAAATCAGACGAGTCGTGCATCAAGTGGATTTCAACCTATCGTAATGCTAAAATTTTCGTTGCAAGCTTAATTGTTTTAAATTAATGAAAAATTGTGATAATTATTCCATAATTTAGTCTATCAAAGTCGATCTGTTAGGTGCTAGACATGATCTCCAGAGATACGTACTGTACTATGCGTAGCATACTGTACAGGTAGCTCTATAAGCCAGGCCACACCACAATTGGCCGAATCAGGCCTTTAATTATGGAGAAATTAGTCTAACCAATCCTGAAAAAGCACCAATTGTGGGTAATTGGTCAATTCAATTCCATTCCGCCCGCGCACACGATGTTCTGTTTAACTTCTGTGATCTTTTCCCCAGTTTATCCGGTTTTCATTGCACATCTTGTTAATATTGTATCTGATTGATGATTTTGATATTTTGATACTAAAGTACTGATGCAAACATATTACCTGTTCATATTCTACCCTGTCATTTAAAAAACTTGCAAGCAAATAAATTATTTGGACTTGAACCTTGTGTTTTTTTGAAATGATCGAGTCTTAATTCAAAAGGGTACTTTTCCAATATTCGGGGGGAGCGGTCCGATTATCGGGGGAGCGAAAGGAAAATCGGGGGAGCAAATTTTGCCCCCTCGAAAAATGCATTTCCGGGACTGTATTTTAACTCTAACGTTTTTTTTTAAACTTTAACGACGATGCGCTTCTCCGATATTTGTGCGTCAAGAAATCGACAATCAATTATTTCGTCACCAAAGGAGTCATCCAGTCGTGGATTTGCAAATGTGGCGAATCGATGAAAGTCCGCTCAAAGGGAAAAGATCTATTTCGTTGGGTATGTGACACTTGCGCACGGCGAAAGGTCCCCAAGCATTCAAGAGGAATTCGAGTCGATAACTTTTTGCAACAAAGCAAGCTCCCGTTCGTCACAATTTTAAATAGGACATATGTAGCGCTGCCAAAATTTGCTCCCCCCGATTTTCCTTTCGCTCCCTCGATAATCCCCTTCCGCTCCCCCGATATTGGAAAAGAACCCTCAAAAGTTTTACCACATTTTCCTCAATTTCCTATTGGTGAATTCACTAAACTTTCACGAAATTCAGATCAAATCAATGATTTTATCGAAATAATGACAATTTGTGGAGTACTTCTTCTAAACAAAAACAATGAACTAATCGTTTGGACTCGATCGGGAGGGATTTATTCAATTGCTGAACAATGCCGAGGAGCGATTGACAGGAAACGAGTCGGGGAGTGGATCGATTTCGAGATTGAGTTGGTTTTTAATGATACAATTTTGAGATACAAATTAGGTTTTGACTTCTGAAAGACTAAAACTAAACTGAAAAAGCCAAAACCCGAGGTTTATTCAGAAATTTTACGCAAAACATTAGAATAATATATGTACATTTTATTTTAAAAAACAAATTTGAGGTTCAGCGTAAAACAAAAAAGTCAATGGCAAAACCACTAAAAAGTACCTAAAAACTCGGTGCAAAAGTCTTGCAACATTACACTAAAAATATTAAAAATCAATATTCAATTGATCCACCTCCTACCAAAATCACTTCATTGAGTCTTTTAGTCTTTTAGTTTTAGGCATTGAGTCGACTAATTTATGAAGAACCGCTGGTCGAATTGCGCTCTAAACTTTTCGCATGTAGAACCATAATTCAATTTTTGTGTAGAAGTCTTTTCCTCGTAACTTTGTCTACACATAAGCCCATAAGTTTGCGCCTTTTCCTCGTAACTTTGTCTACACATAAGCCCATAAGTTTGCCCCATAAAATGCGCCCCCTATATCGCCCATCAGGCGATATAGGGGGCGCATTGATCAACGAAACATTATTAAGGACAAACTACCCAGGAAGAAGTTTTTCTTCCATTTGAGAGATCCACTTTGCGACCTGCGATCTGCGACCACTTGCGATGAGCTTTCTCTTGTGAACCGGCGAATTATCCTGGTAGAGAAACCATCCAGGAGCCATGTGATCCTGAGCAAATGCAAGTAGACGCTCTTCTAGTATTCCCATATATTGGCAAGCATTCATGGTTGACTGGACGAGGATGAAAAACAAAAATTAGTGTGAATTAATTAATTTTAAAACAATAAAAATGAGAAATAGAAAATATTGCAAGACTTTTGCACCCAGTTTTTAGGGTATTTTTAGTGGTTTTGACATTGACTTTTTTGTTTTACGCTGAACTTCAAATTTGTTTTTGTAAATAAATTGTACATATATTATTCTAATCAAAAACAAAAAACCCCTACGAATGGGAGGCATTTTCTATAAAAAATGTTCATATATGATTTTTAAAAAGTGATGTTGCAAGACTTTTGCTCGTTGTAATTAGTAAAATAGGAATGGATTCGTTGAAAGTCTCACTTCTCGCGATCGTACTGTTAGCGGTGGAAGAGCTACGCGACTAAGAGGAGATAAAGTTCAGGTATTATTAATAAGTAGATACAGTAATATTATAATAGAATATTTCCGAGTCCTTCTACTTCAAATACTTTAGTTCCTTGGCTCGATAAAAATCCCCACGGAAGAAGAGTCCAACAAAATCGGATGGACCGAGCCGGCCGTCCATTGCACATTCCTCGGGAAAGTCTGCACGTCATATCAATTCATTTGGACCCTACGAAGCTACGATTTGAGTCTCGGACACGAGTGCTGGGTTGATTGGTTTGTGATGAAAATTTGAATAATTTTTTGCGAAACTTGCTTAACTGTGCTGCATAGAATGGATTACAGTAGTAAGCACTCTAAAGAATTTCAGGGATCCAAAAACGGAACGCTTCAACCTAGCGGCCCAAACGGTTGTCGAGGCGAAACATACAAAGTTTTTTGAGAAAGCTTACATTGTGAGTGTTGCAATAATTATGAAATTAATTAAAAATGGCTGACAATTAGGATATCTTACCTCAGAAATAAGATCCAAGTCCAATAATCAAGTCCAATTTCAGCCCTGGGACTTGGAGAATACGACGGAGTTGGGATGGAAATCCGGAATTTTAATGGCGCGCACAAATTTCTCGAGTTTCGTTGCCACCGAATACGGGGACTTCATTTTAACGGCGCATTCGGAGAGAATTGGTGATAAGCCACCAGTGATTGGATGTTATTTGAAATGCAAATTGAGGTAGGCAAGAGATTTCTATCACAATTTTTGCTCTTTTAGAAGCCACAAAGCTAAGCTCTCCGATCAAAATGTTGGGGAAGTGCTTGCCTATGAGGTACTAATGAATATACTTTCAGAGTACCGCCGCCCAGTGTCCCCCTTGCTATTGGCAATCTATGGTATTTTGCCATTTTCTCGCTATCTACTTGATAAATTTTTATGATTTTTGTACTATTCGATGCGTAATTTGATTCTCAATCGCAATAGCAAGGGGGACTCTGGGCGGCGGTACTCTGAAAGTATACTAATGAACTTATATTTAAAGTCCGAGTGAAATTTAGGTTTTACCGATGCCTGATGATTGTGAAGTGCACAGTTTGCCTTTGAATGGAGCTTTTTGCGTGGTAAGTTGTTTGGTAGGCCCAATTAGTCTGGTTTGCCCTGGCCTCAAAATCTTGAGTCCAGAAAAGCCCTGGTGAAATTACCATTTTCAATTCCAATATTATGTTTTAGCTCCGGTGCAGGGCAAAAGTTCTTCGCTTTCAAGAAACGAGAGATAAAAGAGCTATTCTGTTCAATAGCACTCTCTATGCTTGCCATGATACTGAAAGTTTGATACGGGTAAGGGCAGATTATTAAATTAAAGCAAGAACCTAAAGTCATCAAAAAAGTCTTGATCTCCACAGTACCATGAATAACTCGAGTGAGCTATAAGCAAGAACCTATCTGAATTATTGGGACCAAGACTTTTCTAGAACCGACTTTCCAGCCAAAACCATGCAAAATTCTAAAAGCTGAATTTTTTCGGAAAGCAATAAGTAATTAACTTCTTACAGTTAATAATACAGCTTAGCCATACTCTTGCCACTCAAGTTATTCATGGTAGTGTGGACATTAAAATTTAGAATCCAAAAATTGGTGTCTACTACGATGTGATCGTTCGACGACCGAAAGACGAAGAGTTGATACAATGCGATCAAGGGTGGAAGGTACGCTTTCCGTCCAGCTACAAAAAACTTTTTTTTTAGATTGTTAAAGTGATGGGAGAACTCGAAGGATATGAAGAAAGACAAAATTTGAGAGCACAAGACTTTGATAGAGAAGTGAGTTTGGGAGTAGGACAGATGCGACCTTTTTTTGCGCACCCGGCCCATTTGCGCACCTTTTTTGCGTTTTAAAAACCTAATATTAACCAATTTCCATTCCAAAAGTTGTTTCACTGGGTAATTTTAGGGCGTAGATTTTTGACATATCAAAGCGTGTGAAATCAATTTGAAAGATAAAACGAGTAGGTCAAATTACAGAAAATTATCGATTTTTCCCTATGTATAACTCTGTCCGCTTGCTTCCACAAACTCTGATATATCAAAATTTGGATTCTACGCCTTAAAATTAGCCAGAAAACCAATTTATGGAATGGAAATTGGTTTTTTTAACTTTTTTCGAGGGATTGTGATGAATCAGGCAAAAGGATACAACTTCATCTCTTTCTCGAAAAAAAAAACAGCTTTTTAGGGCTTTTTTAAAACGCGAAAAAAGGTGCGCTAATGGGCCAGGTGGGCAAAAAAAAGATCGCATTTGTCCCACTCCCGTGAGTTTAAAAAAAATCAAAATCAAAATCGGTAAATCAAAAGTGAAACTTTCTTAAGCCACGATGCACAGAAAATTCAAGACAAAACAAAATAAAATGTTTTGTTTTGTTTAAGAACACTTTTTACTTTTTCTCTCTAAAAAATTTCAAATCGATTAAATCTGAAATCTTTCTTAAAACTCTAACTGACGGCTGAATAACATTTGAATGTTTACTTTAATTCTTTCTATTAATCAATGCTATACTTTTTGACTTCAGGAGGAAATGGGTAGAAGAAAAGCCACGTCACAGTTTAAACGTCAAGAAGCGAAAAATGATGACGACTCGTTGACACATGAATTACGAGGGATTGTGATGAATCAGGCAAAAGGATACAACTTCATCTCTTTCTCGAATGATAAGGAAGCCGCTTATCAGTTGGTTTTTAAAAAATTAATTATTAGATTGGCAACTTGATAATATATTAGACAATATATAACTTTTATTTAGAGGAGTCTAATTTAATTGGTGTATTAAATATATTTTATGGAAAATACAAAAAAGTGTACCAATTTTCAAGTTGCCAATCTAATAGATATCCTGGCTAGCTCCTTGCATTGTTTTAAAATTTAAATTTAGTCGGAAAGATACGAGAAGCAAAGGATTTCAAGAGTTGGAACTTGGTGGACACGTATGTTGCCTCGTCAGAGAGTGGGTGTTGCTTTTTAAAATCTTAGTGCGTCAAAAATTCAAAATCAAAAAGTGCGTCAAAATTTGACTAACAAATACATTTAGCATGCAAAGCTGCAGCGAAAACGAAACGCCTCGATGTGAAATTCTTAGCTACCAAACGATTCCATCTCCTGCCGGATGGGGAGTTGCAGGGACCACCGATGCTGGATTAGCTAGGGTTGGGCTTAATGCACAATATTCATTTAATTATAAAAACATCAACTTTTTGTAAATGTACTGTTTTTAGATAATCTGCCCATTGCGTTTTCTCCACATGTCACAAGGCCGCTCGGGACGTCCCTATCCAATTTATCA
Organism: Mesorhabditis belari; assembly: GCA_958450365.1. NCBI lineage: Eukaryota > Metazoa > Nematoda > Chromadorea > Rhabditida > Rhabditidae > Mesorhabditis > Mesorhabditis belari. The sequence continues at coordinate 2,128,335 of CAUEEP010000737.1, read as the reverse complement.
GAATGAGTTGATGGAAAAGGTTCACGATTATGATCGAAGGACTATCGGCTTTGGAGAGGTTACTTTCTGTTATGTCACTTATTGTATAAGGGGAGACTCCAAATGTAAACTTTTTAGTAGCATAAGTTGTTTAGTTCTATATTATGAACGAACTAATAGCCTATTTTTAGAAGCTAGACCTTGAGCTGCTGAAACGTTTAAAGGTGAAGGCCGAAGTGATTCGAAGTCGAGTTCCCGAATGGAGAGGTCGAAATGGGCTTCTGGTGCATGTCTTGCTCGAAAAAGAGATTGTCGACTTGGTTTGTTTAAACAGAGATGCGAAGAAAATGCGAAAATTGAGGATGATGATTGGCTTCAACAAGGGCGTATTGTGGAGGAACTGGAATCGGTAAACTTCATTTTAACTTTAAACTTTAGTTCAAATCAAAGCATTTAACTCATAGTCAGTCTTTCAATTTTAGGAGCGAAATTCTGTGCCCAATGAAAGCAACGATCGTTTCGCTACAAAATCTCAAAAACAAGAATTGCGAGGGATTGTGATGAATCAGGCAAAAGGAATGAATTTCATCTTTCTCTCGAACCAAATGGAAGCCTCGTATAGGTGAGTTTTTTAGAGCGAACAATTTGGAAAGCTACCGCATCCTTTAACTTGTGCCCGTTCTACTCAATTTTGATCCCATTTGATTCATGATTTGATTCCGCATCTAATGAGTTCGAAATTAAGTAAATTGGACAAAATCTGAAGGCAAGGTTTTCCAAATTAGACGCTTTTTAGAAAATGCACTCAATTTTTTTAGTATGCGAGACGCAACCCGAAACAACGCTCCAATGAAACTTGGTGATCACTTGGAGTGTGTTATCAGCGAGTCGGTTCAAATAAAATTTCCCATATTTTTGATGAACTTTAGTGTATTAACGTTTGATGATGTCAAAAAGAGAACGAAGTGTGAAATTCTCAGCTATCGGATTGTCCCCACGCCAACTGGTTGGGGATTCGAAGGGCAAACGCCTGCCGGGTTGGCAAAAGTGAGTCTTATTCTTTGTGCTGTAATTTGTGCATGTTGGTTTAGATGAGTTTTCTAAAACGTGTCAACTTTTGAAAATTACCGTAGTATTGGCTATAGTTTTTATTTAATCTATCAGCTTTCTATCTTTCGGTGCCCTTTGTGATCCTCACAGAATCAGGCCAAAGCCGGATAGATTGAATAACACTAGAGCCAAGGTGACGGTAGTCGAGAAAGTTGACACGTTTGAGAAACAATCGATTTAAGGTAAATTTTAATTTTTTAGATATCTTGCCCGCTGCGTTTCCTTCGCTTAATGCCTCAGAGTTCAAACTTCTTCCACACCGATTACCCGGTCTATTGCAACGATTTTATGGAGGCTGTTCACGATTACGATAGGCTTTCGATTGATAGAAATAAGGCTGGTTTTAGCAAAAATGGAAGAAGAATAACAACCATTTTAGAAACCCAATGTCGATGAGTTAAAGTCTGTAAAACTGGTCGCTGTAGTGGTTCGAACGAGAATTCCCGGCGGTGGAGGGCGAATAGGGCTGATACTGACTGGAGTCTTGGAAAAGCACATCGAGACACGGAGCGACGATACGGATTGGGTAACTGCTTTTTCTTGAATGAATAATAAGTGCAATAATGTGAACAGCGGTTGCTTCAAAAGCAATTATCTGGAGCCAGGCCAGAAGTCAGCTCCTGGGTTGGCTTTATTGCAGATCGTTCCAAAAAAGCCCCTGAATTTGTCTTCTTACAGGCTTCGGGATCTGTTTGGAATCCTTAACTCTTTATAAACTTTCATTTTTTTAACATTTGCAGACAAGTGAAGAGACTAGCACATGCAAAAGTCAGCCTCAACCAAGTCGCAATCAAACTTTTTCTCACCCTACAGGAAACGACGACGAGTATTGGGTTAAGCATCAAGAATTGGTGGGTTGAAAGCATGTTTTGCTATCGTGTTCTTAAAAGTTAAACTAGTCAATATTTAATCTTCTTTTCAATTCAGGTTCAAGACAAAAAACAAGACTTCGATCCTACCCATCGACACCAAAATGATCGACTCGAGCCTCTAGCAATGGAAAAACGGGGAATAGTGATAAACCAGGCCAAAGGCTACAACTTTATCCTCTTCGACGATAATCTGATAGGCACCTATCAGTCAGTTTAAAGTATACAGAAAATAATGAGAGGATTTAGCATGAGAGATGTGAGATTAAACGGTTTGCCGCCACTGAAGCTTGGAGATCACTTGTTTTGCGAGGTCGGAGAGTAAGTTTTCACCAATTGTAACCGTCTAGTTAACTTTAGCATGAAAAACCGGTATAAAGAGGCGAGACCCGAATACAAAGTGCTCAATTATCGACTCATGTCCATGCCAAGCGGATGGGGATTCCAAGGACAAACCGAGAGTGGATTGGCTAGGGTAAGGCTGAATTGGGCTAAAACAATTATTTAGACTGTACAAGCTCTTGCAAGTCTATAATTTCAGATAAGTTGCCCGTTGTGGTTTCACGGTTTATCAGATCAGCCACCGAAAGGAAAACGTTTCTGTTATCCAATCTATGGCAACGAGTTCATGGAGATGGTTCACGATTACGATCAGCGAACTGTTAACGCCGAAGAGGTATAAAACAGCTTCCTTTCATAAACATTAACCTTGAAAATTACCATTTGTAAATTTGCATCCGAAGGCTCCCTTTTCCTTGCCAAAACTCCGGTCGGTTCCTTCATTTTCTGAAATTTGGTGCCTTTTAGAAGACGGGATTAGTTCTGTTTAACATACTGTATATATTTAGAAGCCGAACATACAAGCGTTAAAATCGATGAAGCTAATTGGCGAAGTGGTGGCAACTCGTTTGCCAAACACTGGTGGATTGCCCGGAATCTTGCTGCAGCAAATCCTTGAGAGACATGTTGAAGCAAATGCAAGCAATCAATTCTACGAATCGGTAGTTAAAGTTTTCTCACTTTTGTCAAAGCTTCTTTTAGGTAGATGAAAGAATCGATGATTATCCAAAGATCGAGCAAAGAGATCCTCAACCCAAGTATCAGTTTGAAGGTAGATTTGGATTTGTTGATCTTTTTTCAAGAATTACAGTTACAACTACAGATTACAACAATCACATCAAAAGCATTTCTTTTTAGGATATGTCCTCAAGAAGTGGGGTTTCTTCTTGGTGATTTGGGTGACGGACAACCGCTTGGCGGTCATCGATACAAGAAGTTTTGCGAAGAATGACGTGCCTGAGTTGGGATCTATCATCGAATGTGATATTGTGTGAGTTTAGGTTTAGATTTTATACGAAAAACTACTCTTAAGAGCCTGTTCTCAAGATTTTGGATAATTCCATGGTAAGGTAGCTGAGATACTGTAAGTAGAGTGACTTCTCTCGACTAATCCATTTTCTAAAACGTGTCCACTTTCTCTACTACCGTAATCGTAATCGAGTTTTATCCAATCTATCCACTTTTGATCTGATTCTGTGAGGGTTCACGAAGAAAACTTATCCAAAAGCATAGATTGGAAAAAACTAGAACCAAGGTTACGGTGGTTTTGTAGAAAAAGTTTTCCTAAATTTATGAAAGTATTCCTAAATTTTGCTTCACATTTCAGGGCAATGGATGCGCCGATTCTTGACCAGAAAATGATCTACAAATGGGACGTGATCGCAATGGGACGATTTCGACGAAATTCTCGCGATTCCATCGTTGACACGGAGAAATCTATTGTAAATCATCAAGCTTATCTGATTTCTATTCTGATGTAAATTTTCAATTTAACAAATGTTTAGGTCTTCTGTCGAGAACTGATCTTCGAATCATATCGCTTGGTCAATGGGAAACCAATTGCCCACTTTTCACATCCATTCTTTGGGTTGATTTACGATAAACAAGGAGTTTTCAAAGCGGTAGGACACTTTAAAACGTATATAAAATGGTTTTACTGTAAATTTGAATAGAAAAATTTGAATAGTTTGAATAGACAGCACTCTCTGAAGCTGGACTGTTCTAAGGTCCGATTTTTCAGGTCAAGCAAACAAGCAAATCGTTTGCTTTCGATATTGTTTTATTTTGGTTTGGCAAACCTAAAACATTTTGGCTTTTTAGAACAGTTCTGCTAAAGTTTTGTCAAATATCTGACCGCTTTAAAGCTAACGAATTTTTTGAAGGAAAGAATTTAATGAATTGAATGGCCTTGCTGTAATCACAGTAAGACACACAGAGTAATCACTTATACAAAAGTAATAAGTAATAAGCAATAAGCAATAAGTAAAAGTAATAAAAAGACACTTCCTATTTTCTGATTAATATTTTTTTAGTTTCCCCAACCTGGTGACCTAATCGACTCCTACATTCAAGCGATTCCCGATGGAGAATCGAGTCTGCAATGGGCTATTGCTGATCCGGAAGACAACGAGAAATCTCTTCTAAAATTGCCACCTCGAGCCATTGTTGCACCATTGAACTATATAAGAATTGTTGACGATGATGATGAGGATGAGGGGAATGAGTGGGAAAGTTTTTCCAATGCTTTCAGTTTGTCGAAAATTAGCGAAACGGCGCATATAGGAAGAGGAATTGACGCTCAATCGACTTCAACGTATGGAACGAATGAAGAGGTATAAGAATATATTGTCCAGTTATTGATTGTAGTAAATATTATTAGAATAAATGATTTTTTTTTAGATTGAACAGATAACTTCAAGTACGAGTGGCCGAACGACTGGCAAAGAATCAAATCAAACTCCAATAGAGAGGAGGGCAAAGGTGGGTTTGTAGGAGTTGAGAAGGCACAAAGACTTGGCAAAATGCAGGGTTAAATGGCTAATCACATAGAAAAATGCAGTTAAAACGCTTGTAGCTTAAAACTATTTTTATATTCGAATCCAGAAAGTTTGATTACCGTAAGAAGTCTTTCCTAAACCTTATCCACAAATGCTCCGTAGTCTAATAAAATTGACCACTTAAATGCTATTGTAGAAATGAAATTGAATCAGGTTCTTTAGAATGGCTTGTGTTTAGATCTTAATTTCAGTTTTATCATTTACCAACTCATTTAGAGTTACGAGGAATTGCTGACGACAATCGTCAACCATCCCGAAATAGCTCAAGTGGTCTACAAAGTGAATCCCGACTTGTTCGCCGAGTGTCTCAGTTTGAATATGTAAAAAGAAATTCTCTATTCTCTACTGTAAAGCTTTCTCTTACAAAAATCAAATCAACTCGAATCGCTAGTCTTTACTAAAGTTTATTTGTCTATTGCATTTTCTATTGTAGTGTGCCTTTTTTTCTTACGAGTACTCGTTAAAATTGTTAAATGCTTGTTAAATGCTCATTATTTTGTTCACATTATTATTAAAATTGTCTATTATTTGTATCAAATTTACATATTAACAAGTACATATCAAGATTTATTATCAAAACATAAAAAAAAAACAAACTGTTAACGTACTAACAAATTTGGTAACCCGATTGCTATAGACTACGAAGAACAAAATATTAGGCTATCTAGAAAGTCTTTTCCTTCATTTTTCCTTCGTATTTCAAATTGATGCATTTGTTAGTTTTAAAAAGAATTACGAAAAGAAATGAAAAAAACTTTCTAAAAAGACTAATATCATGAAAATATTTTTTTAAAATCTTAAAAACTTGTACCGGTAAAAAGATATGGAGAGAAATTTGAATAGATTTTGGTCCAATTTTTTTGGAAATGCTCACACAAATATGGTAATGTTTCATGGATGTGGGAAAACAAAAGAAAAACGAGAACAAGAATCAATATGATCGAAGAAATGGAAAAGAAAATAGGCCGTAAATTTTCTAAGAAAAGCACACCCTATAGGAGTGTCGTGTAGTCTAAGTTTACACTCAAATAAACGCTCGTATCTTGGCACCAATATGTTTGTTTCTGCTCGCTTTAGTATCAAATTAAAGTAGAGAAGATGGGTGTTTTTTTGAGATATAGCACATAGTTTTAGCATTAACCAGCGCTTAGAAAAAAAATTATTGAAAAGTGGCAAAAAAAGCCGATTTTTCATCATTTTTCAATCATTTTTTTCTAAGCGCTGGTTAATGCTAAAACTATGTGCTATATCTCAAAAAATCACCAATCCTCTCTACTTTAATTTGATACCCAAGCGCGCAGAAACAAACATACTGGAGCTGAGATACGAGCGTTTATTTGAGTGTAAACTTAGACTACACGACGCTCCTATAGGGTGTGCTTTTATTAGAAAATTTACGATACTTCTTTAGTGTAAATTTGGGGGGGGGAGGGGGACGACGTTTCCTCCTTTTTTCGCACCTGGACATTTGCGCCCCCTTGGCCTTGGGCCTTAGGCAAGACCGTACAGCTCACGTAAAAATATTTCCATAAAAGGGAATTCGTGTGATTCCGAAATTTCGACAAATCAGACCTCGCTGACACGTCAAATTTGGGCCAAGTAAAGCCGGAAAGGCGTTAAGTTGCGTAGTTTTTGCGCCTTTAGCCAAAATCTAATGCCAGGGAGGTCTGATTTGTCGAAATTCGGAATCTTCGCATACATTCCCTTTTTATGGAAGTATTTTCGAAATATTTTCGAAGCTCTACGGCCTTGCCTAAGGCCTTTTCCAGCAAAAAAAAAAGGTGCGCAAATGTCCAGGTGCGCAAAAAAAAGGTCGCATTTGTCCCACCCCCGTAAATTTTAGTAGATTAAGAAGAAAACATGTTTGGATTACGATTTTTTTTTTACAAAAGTGATAAAAACTCGAGACGACAAGCCGTGAAAACGTCTCTTTCAGTCCGAATGATCACTTTGTTTCCCTCGCGAATCGAGTCCGGTTGCGCGAAAACAACCTGAAAACTCTTTTGTTTATAGGATTCGATTCAATTCCTTCATTATCATTAAGTTTAGATCTGATAAAACAGAATTGACAGTATTCTTTTCAAAATCAGACTATCTATGGTACACCTTCCCGCTCGCTTTCTAGAGTTGTTCGATTTGTGCTTTACTATTTGTTTAGGCTACTCTGGCTCCACTTCTATTCAAAAGCTATTCAAAAGGCTACCCTAGGCTGCAGTAAAGCTAGATTAAACGAAGCTAGACAAAGCCAAGACCTGGAAAGATCCATTTTTGGAATACGGATCTTTCTGGTACTGATTAAAGTCCGGTTGAGTAGATTTGTATTTGAGTATTTAGTTGAGCACTTTGTTTCCTTCAAAATAGGTCACCTGATCCCTGTAGAGGCGTAGTTTGATCTCGGGAATGCAAACATTTTGCGTGATTTTCATCGGCTGCTCACCAGCCAACACTTTGCCGACACAAGTCGCCGGAAATGAGACCAATTGCTCGGTTCGATCGGAGAGTCTGAATGGGAGCATGTTAATGAACCGAATCAAAAAGGAAACAGAAAAAAACATGTCTGGGAATCTCCCTTTTAACTCACCGAAATCCGTGCAACCAATCCGGATCCCCGTTGTTGACGACGATGAGTCTTTCACCGAGGATTAGTGTTTGTCCGGCTGACGGTGTGTACTCGTGAATGACGATGTGACCGCCTTGACTTGCCACTAAAGAAAAATAATGGCTTCACTTGTTCTCTAATGTACTTTGTGTTCGAAAACTGGGAACGCTTATGCTCTAGTGCACTGATTTCTTTAACATTCATTCCATTTCCCTCATTTCTAGCTTAATTTTGAACAAATTTTTGGTTTAAAATAGAATTCATCATTGATTCGTTCACCTTTTTTTTCTGAATGTTAAAGAGTTAAGGTTGGATTTAAAATGTTCCTCATTAAATTTGGCTATAAAAAGGTACAATTTGTTTTGTAAACTCAAGTGTAAGAGTGTAAGAAAATAGAGAAAATTTGTGCCAAAGTTGACTCACCTAGCTAGAGAAGTCGATCAACTTTGACGCTCTATAACTCGAGGGATAGAAGTTGAATCAACTTATGGTTGGTTTTAAATAGAATCTTCATCAAATTTGACTATAGAAAAGTAGAATTTGTTTTGTAGACTTACCGATAAAAACATAGAGAAAATTTGAGTCAAAGTTGAGCTACCTACCTGGAAAGGTTGATCAACTTAAATGGTCTATAACTCGAGGGATAGAGGTTGAATCAACTTATGGTTGGTTTTATTAGAATTTTCATTAAATTTGGTTATAGAAAAGTAGAATTTGTTTTATAGACTCATCGATAAAAACATAGAGAGAATTTGAGTCAAAGTTGAGCTACCTACCTGGAAAGGTTGATCAACTTAAATGGTCTATAACTCGAGGGATAGAAGTTGAATCAACTTATGGTTGGTTTTAAATAGAATCTTCATTAAATTTGGTTATAGAAAAGAAGATGAACTTTGAATTTTATCTAGTTCTTAATCTTAAACGAAAAAAATTCTAATCAATGATTTTTTCTTTTTTCTTTTTGATTTTTAAACTTGTTAATTGTTAATTGTTAATTGATTCCCCAAAGATTTCTCGATTTTCGATCTTCTAATCAAATCAATTAATATTGAAGAACAAAGCCTGCAATTTGACTCAATGAAACATTGAAGAAATCAGTGCACTAGAGAAAACGTGTTTGCATTATCGAGCATGAATGTACTTTATGTTAAATGAATGTACTTTATGTAAGCATAAAGCTAAATGAATGTACTTTATGCCTTGCTTTAAACGTATCCTTTCTAGGGCACTCAATTTCATATATAGCCATATTTCTAGAAGATAATGAAGAATTCAGAAAGGATAAATCACTTGAACACAAAGTATCTTTTCTTGATTGAAGATTGAAAACAGATCCTTTCTAGTGCACTAAATCTTTCGCTTATAAAAGTCTACAAGAAAATGAAAGAGCTTTAGAAAAGCGGAAACCGTTAAGCTTCAATGACTCGAGCACAAAGTACAGAAAGTTTATATTTGATTTTCAAATGCTTACACGTTTGCGCCGATGCCCGTCGACTTGAATTCACTTGCGGTGAGCAGCTTCTTTCCCAGTCTGATAAATCTGAGGATCCATTTTTAAGCCTCCCCGTCGATGATGTCGTATCTCGAGCGCTCAACTTGTTCGTTTCTCCTGAGAATTTTCATGATTTCATGATTTCATCTTTTCCTCTTTTCCCATTAAAGCATTAAAGCATTTTTCTTTTCGTGAGAAGCTTTTAATTGAAATTTGAAAGGAAAGAGTTTAAAAGGAAATGATTTGTTGGAAAGAGTACAAAGTACAAAGTACAAAAATCAAGTCAGTTTTATGAAGCTGAAGTTTAAAAGACTGAAATCTAGCTGAACTTGATATCTAGATATTTACAAAGCCTACCATTTAGTACAGTAAACTGTACAAAGCAGTACAATAAACTGTACAAAGCAGTACAGTAAACATCCTTTAAAACTCGTGGACAACTTTCCAGCTTAGCTTTTGTCTAGCTTTGAGCTTAAACATTTTAGAGATGCAAAAAAGTACAGTGCTTGCAAGAACCAGACTAACTGACTACTCTAAGATCCGTTATTTTCCAAGTTCTTAAAACTCACGACTCATCGGACTCCTTGAAACGCCTTGTACTCTCGGCGGCACTTCGGCGCAATCTAACGAGAGACTTTTCATTTGTTGAGTCAATTTTGGAGCTCTTCGCTTAGCTGGAGCACGACCTGGAAACAAAAAAAAAATTCTTTAAAAGTACAAAAGCAGTGCTAAGAGTTTTTTCTTCATTTTCCATTTTCCTATTTGCACCTGTATCCCTTTATTTTAAATGACTCGCTTTTTTTTCTCCCATCGCCGATAACTACCCGACTCGAATTTCTTATTTAAATTGCTTTCTCGGGATTGTGTAGAACGGGGAATTGCCTAGTGACGAAGAGATTACTGAAGTTAGGGAAAAGTTTTAAAACAAAAAAGAGATTTGGGAAGGGATTGAACGAGAGGGGGTTTTAGCTGATTAACAGCAGCTGCTAATCAGCTATTAATCAGCTATTAATCAGCTGTTAATCAGCTATTAATCAGCTGTTAATCGCGCTCACTACCACTGCACTAATTGACCGAATTGATAGATAAATAAAGCATAAATGAAGATAAATTTGGGAAGGGATTGAACGAGAGACGTTTTGGCAGATAAATCAATGATAAATGAAGCATAGATAAACGAAATAAATCTTTGAATAAAGCTAATACTTTTAGACTTTATTAGTACAGTTGAATTAGCTGAATATCTTAGAAATAAAAGAATTTTCAGTTTAGAGGACTACTGTAGACTGAGGCAGTAGTATCCTGTAGGTTTTTTTCTAATTGCAAAAAACTTTTGTCTGGAAAGGAATCGAACCAGCGAGATTACCGAGATTCGTCAGCCTGATAGCAGCGCCCACTACCACTGCACCACACCAAGACCTTTTCCAAAGCAAAACTTTTTCTGATAAACTTGATGTCACTGTTCCGTTACACAAGTGTTTATAGTCTGACCTTGTAGTTTGTAGCGCCCATGTCTACTTCTCTAAGCCTGAGCTTGAGGCTAAGCCAGAGCCTAAGCCAGAGCCTAAGCCTAAGCCTAAGCCTAAGCCTCATCCGACAACCGGCTGAGATCCAGAAAATGGGGGTTCAGCCCAAACCCAAACAGACTTAGTGCTAGGCGCTAGCCGCTAGCCTTCGCACTAAGTCCAAGCCTAAGCCTAAGCTTAAGCCTAAGCCTAAGCCTAAGCCAGAGCCTAAGCCTGATGAGCCTAAGCCTAAGCCTAAGCCCAGCCCTATAGCCGCGCCCACTACCACTGCACCAAACCAAGACCCTTTTCAAGCCAAACTTTTTCTGATAAACTTGATGTCACTGCTCTTCACAAAAAAAAACCCACACATGGTCGTTTTGTATAATAAATATCGATATAAGTCCATTGTTGGTGCAGTTGTCAGCGGAGTGTCTTGTAGTTGACCGTTTATTAAGTGATCGTCTACAATAAAGCTCGGGAATTTCTCGAATTTTCGCATTCACAAATATTTAACTGTGAAATGGTTCAAATATTGTGAAGGTGGAGAGAAATTACAAAAATCTCTCAGGTTACCAAGGCAACAAAACAGTCAAACAGATTGTTTAAGTTTTTTTTCTTTTTTTTTTTTAAGTTTTGTTAAATTGAACAGCCTCGGTAATTGGCTTAGTCTCTTGGGATTATTGAGGAATTTTTGTGATGTGATTTAAGGCTTAGAACCCCACAATCAAAAGAAGTCTCAATTTCATCAAAAATTCCAATCCGAACCTAATTCCACCATCATTTTCTCGGCTGTTTCTTGTCCGATTCCTCTGAAATTTTGTCTACAGATAGAAATCGAAATCTTTCAGCTTGTAGACAAAATTTCAGAGGAAGCGGACAAGAAACAGCCGAAAAAATGGGTGAAATTAGGTTCGGCTTGGAATTTTCCCATGGCTACCTTTATAGCTGTGCTGTTTAAAAGATATTGGGGTGATGCGTGATTTGGAAGTGGTTGATTTGACGTCAAGACTTCGTCACAGTGTCACTAGATCGATCGGCCTTTGACTCGCAATAAGCCAAAAGTGATTCATTTTTTAAAAATAGATAGTTTGCGTTGAAAAAAAAAAACTTTTCAGCGGAAACCCCTAATTTGACAAGGCAACTGCGGGTGGGTGGCTTTTTGACGCATGTAGACAGGGTTATACAGGGTGTTCAATATTTAGTAAACTGTGAAAATAATCTAGAAAGTTGAGTTTGTTCCAACTTCTATGCAGTGCTTTCTTAGCGATTGTTTTCATAAGCTAATTTTGAGAGCGCTAGACCTGAGAGCGTTGACCTGAGAGTGTTAGACCTGAGAGCGTTGACCTGAGAGTGTTAGACCTGAGAGCGCTAGACCTGAGAGCGTTGACCTGAGAGTGTTAGACCTGAGAGCGCTAGACCTGAGAGCGTTAGACCTCAGATCTCTCAGATCTAACGCTCTCAGATCTAACGCTCAAAAGTCCCCATAAATATTAAACACCCTGTAGATAAAAGAGATAGAGTTAAAAGAAACCTGTATAGATTATCCTAGTATAATTGATGAACAAAATATAATAATCTCTTAGATTTTAGGATATATGATGTTTGGAAGAGCGACTTTTCTGGTGTGGGTGGCTCTCTCCCAATCGTAACCCCCAATTTCCCCAATTTCCTTTCAACCGATTTTTCTCTTTTCATGTACAAGATATTTTTAGACGAAATAGATATTTTTAAATTTTTGGGATAACCTTTTAAGTCAATTAGACCCTTCTAAATTAAGATAAACCTTTTGGAGTCATTGGTGACTTCAAAGCTTCAGAGCTGACTTCAAAGCTTCAGAACTGACTTCAGAGCTTCAGAGCTGGCCTCAAAGCTTTAGAGCTGACTTCAGAGCTTCAGAGCTGACTTCAGAGCTTCAGAACTGACTTCAAAGCTTCAGAGCTGACTTCAAAGCTTCAGAACTGACTTCAGAGCTTCAGAGCTGACTTCAAAGCTTCAGAGCGGGCCTTAAAGCTTCAGAGCTCAGTCGAGACTTTCTCTATTAGCTAGCTTTGACTGAATACCTTTAAATCTTTAAAGTTTTACCCTTTAACTAGATATTTTTTAAAGAAAAGCTATTGATTGACTGAATATCTTATCCCGAACTGACCACTGACAAAAAGGAAATAAAAAAGCGCAAATTTATGGGGGCTATTTAGAGCTAAATCTAGCAGAGCCTGATTGACTGAATATTTTAGCCTTATAACTGCATAGATCTGCGCACTCACCAGCGTGATCCAATTGTGGAGTCGAGCCAAGCAATGGATTCGCTTTTGGCATTTCCACATAGCCAGAGTCCTAAAAAAGGTAATTATTGTTAAAAATTGCTAAAAATTGCTAGAAAATTTGCTAAAAATTCAATAATGGGAGCTAAATCTAGCAGCAAGCAATGGATTCGTTTTTGGCATTTCCACATAGCCTAAAAAGGTTCAGCAAGCATCCTGATTGATTGCATATTTTCGCTTTATAACTGCAAATTGCTAGAAATTGCTAGAAATTGCTAGAAATTGCTAGAAATTGAATAATGATTGTTTTAATGGTGTTGTTACGAAAGAGAGCAATGAAACAATCAAGCAATGAAAAAGATTTCGCTTTATGAAATTTCTCTGAAATGAAATCATTGAAGTGGAGGATTGGTGAGCACAATTTTTTTTGCCTCATAAACGATAATTTTGAAAGCAATTTGAGCAAATTTGCAAGCAAAACTCTGCTTTAAGTTAGGTTGCTTAAAGCTTTAGGTTAAGTTGCTTTACATTGAAAAGAATTTCGTCACTAAAAAATGATTGTTAAAATTAAAATTTAAAATTTTTGGCTTTCCATTTTTTGCTTCACGAAATTGCCGAGTGATGAAAGTTTTAAATTTAGCTTTCTTTTTCACTAATTTTCTTTTTCACACCTCATACAAATCTTTTTTTTACAATTAGGACGTTAATCATTAATATTTAATCATTAATCATTAATATTTCAGAAATTTCAGCTGTTTTTTACATCAAATTTCTTACAGAAACCGCTTACTGAACAATATAAGATCTACTATATAAAAGAGCAGTATCTGTCTTTCTGTAAGGGCTTTTTCTCAGCCCTGTTTTGACCAATAAAGCTAAAACTTCTTTAGAAAACCTTAGAATATAATATAGTAATGTCATTTAAAATAAAAGATTTAAAAAGTTGAGTTGAGTGGCAATACCGGGGGTCGACTTTTTAAATCTTTTATTTTGCGTGCATATAAGTCGCATATAAGTCGCTTGCGAGAAAAACAAGCACTTTAAGCGAATTATCCATACTAGGCTTAGGTTATCAAAATAATGCTTGATTTGATAAAGATTGAGTCTAAAACTAGTCCAAATCTAATCCATATTTCACCTGTAAAGAAACGCGAGATAATGTTGAGGGTGATGGTGAATGGGAATCAATTGGATGAGCCGACGATCCGCGACGAGATCCCGTCGTTGAGCCACCATATTTCCCAGTGGCTTGCTTCAAAGCCAAATACACGGGATCGATGGGAAGTTCTGAAAGTTAAAATAGTGATCCCTGAGCGTCGACTGACTGATTAAGATGACTTTAAAAAGAGCAGCTACTGTATTTTCTCTAATAGTAGTGCACCCTGAGCGTCGCCTAAATTCGTCGAAATCTCGAGAACCGCTTATCAGAACCTATCGATGTGGGATCGCAAAATGTAGCTAACGATGAGATCTAGTGGGGGATTAGAGTGTTGAGCTTCTGAGAAAACTTTGGAACCCGTAAATAGTCATCAACTCGACTCGCCGGGGTGCACTACTATTAGAGAAAATACGGTATAATGCTTGTTTGTTTTAATTTTAGTCTTTCTAAACTTCTCAGCAATTTCTTTGCTCTAAAAGAATCCATTTCTGAATAATTCCCTTTTCCAAAAGGTTTCTCATATCATTTTACTCATTTCATAGTTATTTCTAGTAATTTTTTAAGCTATATATAGGATTAAAGCCAATTTTTCTCTTTTTTAAAGCCTAGTTGGGTAACTAAACCGGCGAATGGGATCAGATTTCGTCTCTTCATCTCTTTCTTTTTCGATTCTCAATAAGAAAACCCCACTTTTTTTTCTCTCTAACGAAATCGCCATCAAAAATTGCATAAGGAAATTTTGATTGGTGTACTTTGTGCGTCGAAAAACACCCTTTTCTAGCGCAATAAGATTTCAGCAAAATTTCAGACCTAATGCATCATAAAGTAAGTGTTTAGAAGTGTTTAAGCACAAAGTACACAGCCAGCTTCAGAGACAAGCAATTGGTGAACTTTGTGCGCAAAAATTCGTAAAACACTCGCTTTCTGGTACACTCGATTCCTCGTTTTGTTCACGCTTTGTCTCTTTTAACTTAGAATTCCCATCATTTTCCTCAATTATCTTTTTATTTCTCAAAAAAAAACAAAAAAACACTTTGGACACAGGCGAACGAAATCGAATTACTTGAAAAGAAAATAGCCTTTTCTGAGAAATTTTCGCAAACGGATTCAGCAATGAGTCAAGCCAATTTCTCATTTGAACTCAAGAAAAACGAAATGAAATTTACTTTTTGCCTTTTAGCCCAGAAAGAAAAAGCTAGTTTTCCCTAGAAAATTGGTGGTTGGTGAAAAAAGAGCATTAAACTTGCAATTGCAAAAATCGAAGGGTTTGATCGAAAATTTCTTTGAAGAAAGTGATGGGATCAAAGTTAGTGACCTAAATGGAAGGGATGTATGCAGAAAGAAAGAAAATTGTGGCCAAATTGAGGCTTAGGCTTACTTCTAAGCGAGCGATTGCAAGGGCGCAAAAAGAACACTCAAAAATTTGGGCATAGTGACGGCGACAAAAAGAAGAATCGGCTCAGTCCTTTACGCTGACCGAGTGGAAAAGGAACACCTATCTATCGAGCCGATGTGCCAGAAAGCGAGCGATTAGGCGGCCGCACAAAGAACAGTTTTTCAGGCATTTACATTGGGTTTTTTTCTTTTGCATTATGATATAAAAAAGCTATAAATTTAAATTTGTAGGTTTTGCAGGGTCATGGAATTGATTGGCGGGCTTTAAATTATCTGTATTCTTTTAGAAAACCCTTTTTTCTTTGGTTTCATTTGTCCGTTAAAGTCAATTATGTGTTTTAAAGTCAAAAAATTATTAAAAACCCGAAAATCTTTCTCATTTTCCCGTCAAATTTCATTAAAATTTATTTAAAAATACGGTAATCAAAGAATTTTTTCATTTTTCCATTCGAATTTCTTAAAAAATCGAATACCTAAGGGGAAAATTAGAAAAATTAGATTAAAAGTAAAGTGTCAGAGTTCTAAAATCTTGTAGAACTTAAAAATGAGTTTTCTAAATGATTTAGTGTCATTTATTTTGAATTTTGTCCTTCCCAGCGAAGTGATTTCGCCTATTTCAGAAGAAAACCCACAGAAAACATTGGGTTTCCAATTCCTAAGCAAAAAGTTCATCAAAAACACTAAAACGATCAATCATTTAATCAAAATTCAAATAAATTACTTATTCTTTAAAGAGAAATTACTTATTCTTTAATATTTATTCTTTAAAGAGTCTACAAAATCTTCTTTTTACTTCTATTTACTTAGAATTCTTTTCCTCTCCCTTTTTACAAGTTAATCTTTCAAATTAGCCACGAGAAAAGGCTAATCTACATGAAAAGAGTTAAAAGGGAAAGAAAATTCAATGAAATGAATGAATTTTCTCGTTTTCATTCAGAAATTTGTTAGAATCAAGCTTTGCAGATAGTTTTGACATTGCAAAATAGATTTCTGACAGAATTCTGCAAAAATCTCTCAATCGATAGCAAAATAACCAATATTTTGTTGACATATTCTTAAAATTCATTGAATTTGGCTAATTTTTATAAATCCAATATAGCTTTGTAAAAATTCCCTTCAAAAACTAAGTTCATTTTTATTTTTTGGTGCTCTAAATCTTTTCTACAGATAGAAATCATCATTTTCAGCTTTTTGATTAAATTTTAGAGCAATTGATCAAGAAATGACTGAGAAAACGAAGGTGGAATTTGGTTTAGAACGGAATTTCTCTGATCTGAAGATGGAATAGAGCGTTTGCCCGATAAGCGATAGGTCGCGGGTTCGAATCCCAGGTCCGACCAAGCCCCAACCCATCAACGTGTCCAACTCTGGGCTATCTGGCATCCCGCATGGCTCTGACTTTGGCTGGTGGCTTGAATTATCTCTGTCCAAACCGGCTGTACTAGTTTTATTTTGTACTTGCTTACTGTACTTGGATTTTTGATTACTTTTCACTTCTTGATTAACAACTTACAAGTACCCTAGCCTAAATACCTACCGTAAATACTGTAATAGTACCCCACGCCCCTCGTACAGTTGCGTAGTCGCAAAAGTTTTTTAGTTTTTTAGTATTTCATTGTTTTTCAAAGCACCCGTACTTTCAAAAAATGCGTCTTTGGTATCAAAAAATAGCTCTGAATTTCAGCTATTTTTTGATAACTACGCGAGCATTATAGCATAAACCAGTGTCGAGAAAAACTCGTCCAGAGCTAGACTACGCAACGCTCCGCACCGTCATTATGGGGGTGGGGTCCAATTACAGTACTTACGGTAGATTTAGATCAGAATTTCTCTTACCTGAAGGTGGAATTTGGTTTAGAACGGAATTTCTCTTATCTAATTGTTTCAAATTTTATCTAATAAAGAAGTAAAGGAATTGACAAGAAAAAGTCGATTTCCGGATCGACCTTTTGCTTTGCTTAGCTTAGCTTTGCTTAGCTTAGCTTAGCTTAGCTTAGCTTTGCTTGGCTTTGCTTAGCTTAGCTTAGCTTTGCTTAGCTTAGCTTAGCTTAGCTTTGCTTAGCTTTGCTTGGCTTTGCTTAGCTTTGCTTAGCTTTGATTAGCTTTGATTAGCTTTGATTAGCTTTGATTAGCTAGCTTTGCTTATCTTTGCTTTGCTTAGCTTTGCTTAGCTTTGATTAGCCTAGCTTTGCTTTGCTTTGATGCACAATTGCTCTAACCATTCAGCTATCCAATAACGTAACCATTTCCCATTTCTGCATCAATTCTAAGCGGTTAGCTGATTATCTTCAAAATTTCTAAGAGATTTAGCTGATCATTCGATCTTTTAACTAGCTGACTATATACTTTGAATCAAAATTCTTTTCTTTTCTCCATTTTCTTCATCAAACAAAACATAATCCGCTTTTTATCCGCTCAAATGAACACAATGAATTGTATTTCCCATTTTTACAAAAGATTTGTGACGTTCGTTTATTGGATTCTCTTGTAATCTCTAAAAAAAGTCTTATAAGCAAAAAAAAAAATGGAAATTTTCGTCACACGTCGTTTGGATTTGAAATTACCAGGGGATATTAATATAGCTAGCTATTAGCTAAAAAAATATAACTCAAAGTTTAATATCTGAAATTTAATAGCACAAAGTTTACTAATTTTAATAGTTTAAGCATAGTTAAATATCAGAAAGTACAGTGTTTACAAAAATCACAAAATTTCTACGTCTTAACCTGGGTTCTTCTTTAGATATAAGACTAAATCATACAGAACAACTACCGTAAATAATTTAATAGAACGCCATACTTTATCAACTTATCTATCTTTTTTAAGGATAAGAACTTTTATAAACGATTAGTGACTGGCCAACGTTTAGTAACAGTACTTTTCCTTATCTACGTAAACTATCGTCAACTATCAGTATTTTATTCAAACCACTCACCTCTGGACGGGGTGCTCTCGCTGCTGTGCTGTTCTTGGAGTCTCTGAAATCGATGTGATAAATCGGATTGGGGGCATCGTTTGAGAAATCTTTTCGGCAAAATGACACCCCGTGGGCCGACATTTGGTAACACTCGCCGCTGGGCGATCCCGGAATACTTTGGTGGAGTGATGAAACCAGTTTGTGGAAGGGTTTTATAAAGATCGGGTTGAGAAAAGCGAGAATGTGGGGATTGATGGAATTGCCGTAAAGAGCTTAGAGATTTATTCTCCCGAAGACCGGGATGTTCGGGCAAGAGTCGTCTCTCGTAGAGGTACTCCTCGGGCACAAAGGTTGACCCCATTTCTGGCGCCATTGAAAGGCGACGATTTGACAAGAGCTTTGTTTGCTCCATTTAGGTTTATAATGATTTCCAGATATAGAAAAGATCAGCCAATCCAATTTAAGCTAATCACGTAGCTAATCCAATACTCCAGAAGTATTAGATAGAGATAGAGATCAAGAAATTCATTTCCAAATGATAAATCTGATAGCTGAGTAATTTTTTTGAACTTTGGACAATATAAGACAATTAGAAGTTGTGTTGAATAGCCAAAAGATAAACTCAGGAATTCAAGGGGTAGAGGAGGGGCAGAGGAGGGGCAGAGTAGGGGCAGTGGAGGGGCAGAGGAGGGGGAGGAGTGGGCGGGGCTCTAGGGTCCCCTCTAGGCCCTGGAACCTGGGCCTAGAGGCTGCCCCCACTATTTTGTACCATACTAATCCTTCTTTACAAACAATAACTAAAGGATAAAAGTCTCGTCTTTAGCTAAAACGAAAACAATCTCTAGAATTGATTGGATTGATAATCTGGGCTTGTTTAGCTTGTTTAGCGTGAGTTTTTCTTCAGCAACTCAATCTCAGCAGGGAAAATGATCTCAAGAATGAGTGAAATGTGCCCAAATTTGAATTTAGCATTTTGCTAAAGGCTACAAAAGTTTTCAAAAACGAAAAACTACCCGATCGCCAGTTTTCATTTAAATTTTGGCTTCATTCGATGAGGAATTCAATGCTGAGTAATTGTTTGGACAATATAAGACAATTAGAAGTTTTGTTGAATAGCCAAGCTTGTGTTGAATAGTCAATTAAGCTAATTTGATTTCAAACTAACAGTTTAATTAGGATAGTTTTTAGAAAATACATCTGTCTTTTCGCCTTTAACATTTCGTAATCCATCGAAATTTTGTTTTCAATCAAAATAGCCTCTAGCTCTAGCTCTAGATGTTCTTTTTTTGGAGAAAAAAATCAAATTTTTTCCATCCTCCACATCACAACAAACTTTTTGCAAATCTAAAATTCAACCCGAAGAGTTCGGTTCGGTTTCTTGAGAGAAAATACCCTTTTTCCTTTTCTTACACACGACTTTTTCTTTCTTTACTCGTTGATTCGATGTTTTATGCCTCACTCCCAAGAGAATATTTCAAAGTCAATCAAAGAAACGATAAAAGAGTTTTGCCTTTTTTTTTTGCTTTCGAGAAATGCCGAGAGACTTCCTGGTGGAGGAGGACTACTTCTGGCTATAGAATTGAGTTTTAATCGGTTTTAATCGGTGGTTACTGCTTTGGTTGCTTTTGACATAAAATGTTGCTAAAAGTGGAGCGAAATTGAGGTCACTATGCCCAATAAATTTGGACATAGTGACGGTCGAAACAGCAAAGCCGGCTCAGCGAGGCCCACCCTGTGAGAATACCAAGTCGCTTACCTATCTATCGGGACGGAGTGCCAGAAAGCAAGCGATTAGGCGGCCGCACAAAGAACAACTCTCCAGTCAATTACATTGGGATTTCTCTTTTGTTTTATAGACGATATAGAAAAGATATTCAGCTGTAAATTTGTACTTGGGGGTTTTCGGGTTCGGGGAATTCATTGGCGGGTCTTAAATTGCCGATTGGTGGTCTGTATTCTTCTAAAAAACTGAGGAAACAATGCGATCTGACTTTTGAGTCTAATCACATACCATATTTTCTCTAATAGTAGTACACCAAAAGCTTTGCCTAAATTCCTTGAAATCTCGAGAACCGCTTATCAGAACCTATCGATGTGGGGTCGGAAAATGTAGCTGACGATGAGATCTAGTGGGGGATTAGAGTGTTGAGCTTCTGGGAAAACTTTGGAAGCCGTAAATAGTCATCGACTCGGGTGCACTACTATTAGAGAGAATACGGTAATTATCTCGTGATTTTCTTAAGATTTTATGATCAAATCAATCCCTATTTTATCTAAATCTGTAAGCCTAAAGTCTTTTCTTTAAAGTTATATAAAAAACAAAGTTCTAAACCTTCATTTTTCTCAACTAAAGCTCAAATTCATATCAAATCACTAATGTTTGCTCTATTCTCAATATTTTCGATATTTCATTGACAATTTCAAAAGTTTATTAGCATTTTTAGTATTTTTTTCGTTTAAAAGCTCTATTCTAACATAATAAAGGGCCTTTTTTTGCCCTTTTTTTGGCCTTTTCAATGTCCTTTTCAATGTCGGAGAGTTCATTTTGAAAAAAAGGAAAGGAATCGGGAAAATATCAGAAACTAGAGATAGAGATATTAAAAATATTAGAAATATTAATCTCCTTTTCACAGAATCACTCAAGCGCTCTTTCCCCCTCACCCCACCCACACACGGAAGTACTTGAATGAAATTTTTCATTCGCACGAGAAGAGAGAATGATTAAGAAAAAGAAAAAGTCATCGAAAAAGATCTTTATGAGATCGGGAAGAGTTTTTTTATTGCAAAAATATTATATTATGAATATTTTATTAGTGAAAGTATAAAGTATTCTTTTTTTTTTTCGATAAAACAACTTGCTAAAAGATATATTTCTGAAATAGTTGAGAATCGGATTGAAACTTTTTTTTCTAATCATAAGTAATATGGCTGGATAAGGGGTAGAAAAGAGTTGTAAATTGTAATTGTAAGTTTGAAAGCTTTCTATTTTCTGTTTTGAATCATTTCTTAAGTTCAATTGGATTAAATTCAATGATTTGAAGACGAAAGAAAGAAATTTTTACATTTTCTGGAATTTCTTTGTTTTATGGGATTTTCGATAACGAGAAATTGGACTTAAGAAATGATTCAAAATAGAAATATTCGATTTTTTTTTGATATTTAGATATTTGGGTATTTGGGTATTTAGATATTTGGGTATTTAGATATTTAACTATTTAGGTATTTAGATATTTAGATATGTGAACATTTACCGTAAATACTGTAATAGTACCCCACCCTCCTTGTACAGCCGGGTAGTCGCAAAAGTTTTTTAGTATTTCATTTTTTTCAAAGCTCCCATACTTTCAAAAAAATGCGTCTTTGGTATTAAAAAATAGCTGAAATTCAGGGCTATTTTTTGATACCTAAGCGCGCATTGTGGCATGAACCAGTGACGAGAAAAACTCGTTCAAAGCTAGACTACCCAACACTCCGCACCGTCATTATGGGGGTGGGGTACTATTACAGTATTTACGGTAGATATTTAGCTATTTAGATATTTAGATATTTGGGTATTTAGATATTTAGATATTTAGCTATTTAGATATTTAGGTATTTAGGTATTTAGATATGTAAACATTTAGCTATTTACTTATTTAGATATTTAGATATGTGAACATTTAGATATGTAACATTTCTCTATGATTTCTTTCACTTTATCGTTTGAATAAAGTATTATTATTATGTAGCTATTTAGATATTTAACTATTTAGGTATTTAGATATGTAAATATTTAGCTATTTACTTATTTAGATATTTAGATATATAAATGTTTAGCTATTTAGTTATTTAGGCATTTAGATATGTAAACATTTAGTTATTTAGCTATTTAGGTATTTGGATATGTAAATATTCAGATATTTAGCTATTTAGATATATAGATACTTTATTCAGGACCTGAGATAAAGTGCGCTAGATTTAGATTAAAACACATGAATTCATACACATAACACGAAAAGGGTCGATAAAAAGCAACACGATATAATATATGTAATATAATATATGGATAGCACAGATAACGCCAAGGATCCACTAGAGCTTCAAGATCAACATCATCTACAGATAATTTAAAGGTTTCGAGACTATTGGACTCTCACAGAATTTGGAATCGACTCTGGGAAATCGAAATTCGAAATTCTGGGAGTTCTTATTGGAAAAGAGTTATACACAAGCTTATTGGAGGTGACTGGAATTTCTAAAACTAAGAATTTCGAACGGAAGAACCTCTCCTTGAACTAACCGTGGGATTAACTTTGAATAAATCTCGAAAAAGAGGGATAGGTTGCCTGCCCGTTACAATATTTACAATATTACATATTTTCAAAATGTTTTAAAATGTTTTCAAAATATTTACATATTTACATATTTTCAAAATGTTTTTTTACCTCAAACTTTGCCCCGAAACAAACCTCGATCAATTGTGCATGAAATAAAGACATTTAAAAGCGTTTAGCTTTGTAGAAAAATTTAGTGGAATATAAAGGATCGAAAAAAATGTGTCCGAAATGTGAATGCCGAATTTTTTTCAATTCAAACAATTGAATGAGAGAGAGAGAGAGAGAGAGAGAAAAGAGATTGTAATTTTGCTCGATTCAATGCCATCGAATGTTTAGAATAACACGCACACATGGAAAATGGAAATTAATCGCTGCGATTATGAAATTTCGATTCGAGCTTTACATATAAAATGCGTAAAATACAAAAAAAAACAATCGTTTCGACTTTGTGCACTTTTTGGGAAATAGAAACGCAATGTTTCTGGTGGACTGAATTCTTCTTTTTTCTCTTAAATAACAATTTCTTTTTTTTTTTTAAATCTGTTTTCGCACTCAGGTGTTCCTATTTGCGCATCACAGATCACAACCTGCTTCCACATTTCTCTATCCCTTCCTATTGTCATCATATGACCATCCTTATGTCCCGTGATTAGATCTCTCGGCCTTTTGCTTGATCCCTCGATGCCGGAGGAGAGCAGGGAGGCCGTGCGGGGGACTGAGGCAGAAATGTATTGGGTTGGGGAGAATGAGTCGGCGCCGAAAATCAAAAAAATGTCTGAAACTTCTATTCGACTTCGTCAAATAATATGCGTTTGATATGAGTAGAATGGTTAACTAATTCTCTACAAAATGACATTTAAAAGAAAATTCAAACAGCGCCTCCGCTCAAGAAAAAGCCATTTTTTCACAAAAACTACAAACTGTGATCTAGAAAAAACCATTAGTGGGATCTTCCTGCAAATTTGGCACCTTAAGTAATTGAATGTGCTCTATCTTTTTTATATAAACACCAAAGAAGGTTTATGTGAAAGAAACTGTTCAAATGATGAGTCGGACTCTTTGCCATTTTAACCAGCTGCGTTTGGAAGTTCATAAACTCCACGAAAGAAAAGCTTTGTGGAATCTCTCAAAAGTGATTTTGTAGAGAAATAGTGGATCCTTTTGATGAAACCAAACGTATGTTTAAAGAAGGCTTTATGTGTGCAAAAAGTCCCTTTAAAGTTTGGCGCCGACTCATTCTCCACAACCCAATAGTTGTCGTAGCCAATGATACTCCGATGGCCGGGCTGGGGCGCTGGTTTCCCCTCCGGGGGAACCCACAAAAGTCGAACCCACGACTATCCCACGCCGACGTTGCTTAACTTGGCAGATCGGACGGGATAGACCGCAGGCCTTCTAGGCCCCCAATTTCTTTTTACAAATTCTATATCACGCCTTGATTACCGTACTCTTTGCCTGTTTATTTTATTATTTTTTCTTTTTTTTTTCAAATTTGAGAGTCTATTTCTAAAAACTAAAGCGTTTTTTTAAAGTCTAAAACAAAAACATCCTTTTTGATGCACTTGCCATTAGCAATCTAACTTTAAACTCGAATTTCTTGGTGTTTTGGCTTACCAATTAAAATCTTCTTCCTATCATTAGATTTGCCAAGTCTTTCTCTATCGATTCGTATAAAAATCATTTCAATTGATCAGCTCAGCACCAAGAAATTTGTACAAATCGATACAGAGACGCGCGATTTCTATTGTTAAAAATGAAGATTTCAGGGGCTTTAGAAAGAAAATGTTCAGGATTTTAAGCAAAAAATCAGGGATATCAGGGGGGAAAGCTACTCGTAATCCTTCTCCAAAAATGAACGGGAATTCATCAACGAAAACTTTCACGTATCACCTTAATTTTTAATTCCCAAGCTTTCCCCCTTGATATCTCTCAAAAAAAAAATGAATCGAATGAATCGAATTTCCCGGGCAAACTCTTTCTTTTCTCATTGTATTTTTCGGGGAATGAAAAGCCGAAAGAATAATTAGTTTTGTTATCCAAAAAAAGGACGTAAAGCTTGAGTGCTTTTTCATGTCAAAAAAAGAAATGGCTGGGGTGGCTGGGGACTAAAAATCGTTGATTTTTTTCATTTTTTCATTCGGAAATGAAAATGTCAAAGTATTTTTGGGTTTTGATGATAGAAAAAAAAGGTTTTTGAGTAAATTGAGCGATTTTTGAGTGAATTGAGCAATTTTTGAGTCAATTTTCAATGAATAAAAGGCAAAAAATGATTAAAATTCGAGATTTAAAGCAATCAAAGAACGTTTAATGATGCACAAAGTCGAATTCGATAGATTCGATAGAAATCGAATAGAAATCGAATCGAAATCTATGCTAGAAATCTAAGAGCATTCTTTGAAAGATCTCTATTGGTTTGGGATTGAAAAGTAAACGGCTTTTTGTTAAAATGATTGATTTTTAAGAAAGAAAGAGTTAGTACTGTAGCTTAAGCACAAAATAGAATACTGGAGTTGGAAAAATAGATGAACGATTACGGTATGCGATCCATTTATCGACCATTTGATCCACGCCCCTTTTTCTGATTGGCAAGCTAACTTTAAGCTCAAATTTCTTGGGGTTGAGCTGATCAATTGAAATAGTTTTTCTACGAATCGATAGAGAAAGACTTGGCGCATTTAATGATACCAAGAACCTCTAAATCGCATAGCTCAACACCAAGAAATTTAAGCTCAAAGTTCGCCAATGGGCGACGAACGTTTTATACGCGCCCTTTGGAATCCTTTGGAATCCTTTGGAATCCTTCTTGGTGTTGGACTGTTTAATTTAAACAATTTTTATACCAATCGATAGAGAAAGACTTGGCGCATCTAATGATACCAATAATATTTAAATTGCATAGCTCAACACCAAGAAATTTGAGTTCAAAATTAGATGGTGATTGGAGGTGATTCCACAATCTGATTCTCACCTGATGACGCCGAAAAGTTGTCTCGCGTAGACTGCTTCTTCGTAAATGATCAATCGGACGAATTGGTAAACTTTTCTGGGCACTGTTTAAAAGATAACACAAATAATAACACAAATAAATGACAAATATCTACCGTAAGAGACTCGTTGAACGAGTGGCCGAATTCGATCGATATGTTCGACCGAATGGATGAAGATTTGTGGAGGAAATGTCAATGGATGGAGTCCGAATATAGAGGAGTGGAGAGTTGGGCATTTTAAAGAAGCTAGGGGAATTTTTAGAACAATTAGAATAGTTCGAACAGTTACAGTAATGGACAATGAAATATGAAATATTTGAAAAACGATCGTCACTTTCGCGCGCCTGTAACTCCATTGTCTTTGCGTTTAAACTATTAGTGTTATACATTTTCTGAAAGCTCTTTTCAAGGGCTACACAATGGTAATAATCATATTTAGAAATACGGTAAAGAAAAGGGAGTTACAGACGCGCGAAAGTGACGATCGTTTATCGTAGAAAAAGAAAAAAACTTGAATCTCTCGAAATATCAAAGCTTAAAGGTTCATGTACTTTGTGCTTAAAACGTGCCCTTTCTGGAGCACTCAATTCCTTATTTTCCATGTTAGATCAAAGTGTTTTCTGAGAAAATAAAGATTTCAATGCACTAGAAAGGATTTGTTCTCAATTTCGAGCACAAAGTAGGCCAGAAGTTAGAGTTAATTGGCTAAAGTTGAGGAATTAAAACAGAAATCGAGATAAAAGCTTTTGTACTACTTTGCCAGGTGATTTGCGTTTAGAAAAATAGAGATAAAGATGTTTCTTAGATAAAGATAAAGATGATAAAGAGAAATTTTTGAAAAAAGCCATTTGCCCAAAGCCAAAACCCAATTTCGCATAATGAAATAGTCTATTTTGTTTGAAATCAAAAAAAACCTATAACTATTCTAAAATGAAAAGACATTTTAAAGATCTAGATCTAGAATTTAAAGAATTTAAACTTAAGAATTTAATCTTAAGGATTTAATCTAAAGAATTTAAACTTAAGGATTTAATCTTAAGGATTTAATCTTAAGGATTTAATCTTAAGAATTTAATCTTAAGAATTTAATCTTAAGGATTTAATCTTAAGGATTTAATCTTAAGGGATTTGATCTTAAGGATTTAATCTTAAGAATTTAGAAGAGTAGATAGTAGATCAAACAAGAAAGGAATCGAATGTTTTAAGTCTTCAAACAGGCTTTAATTCATTAATACTTTTTTTTAAGAAAGCTTTTATACATTTCAGACTATATTATTGATAATCTTAAGGATTTAATCGTAAGAATTTAGAAGAGTAGATAGTAGATCAATCAAGAAAGGGAATCGAATGCTTTAAGCTTTCGAAAAGCTTAAAGCAAAAAGCAAAAAGGCTTTAATTCATTAATACTTTTTTTAAGAAAGCTTTTATATATTTCAGATTATATTATTGATATATTGATGTATCAAATAATTCAGAGAATCTCATAGAAAAGAGAGAAAAGTTCGAAGATTTGTAAAGCTGTTAGGATAGAGGACAAGTAATAGTTTTATGTATAATAATTTATCTAGTTATTTACAAGATCAAAAATAATATTATATATTGAATAAACTATGGTTAAATTATCATTTTAAAGAAAAGAATCCAAAACTGAACTTAATGTGGCGAATTTCAGATCTCGAAGCGCTCCCGCCTCTTTCCCATCAGCAATCTAACTTTAAGCTCAAATTTCTTGGTGTTGAGCTGATCAATTGAAATAGTTTTTCTACCAATCGATAGAGAAAGACTTAGCGCATCTAATGATATCAAGAACCTCTAAATCGCATAGCTCAACACCAAGAAATTTAAGCTCAAAGTTCGCCATTGGCAAAGGGGCGAGGCGGCGGACCTTTTATACGCGCCCTTTGCCATTGGCAATCCTTTGAGCTCAAATTTCTTGGTGTTGAGCTGATCAATTGAAATGATTCTTAGGTTTATAAAGAAGAATTTTTGAAAAAAAGCCATCTGCCCAAAGCCAAAACCCAATTTCGCATAATGAAATAGTCAATTTTGTTTGAAATCAAAAAAACTTCTAACTATTCTAACTATTCTATTCTAAAAAAGACATTTTAAAGATCTATAAATCATAAATTTCAAGAAATCTACCTAAAATTGAACAACTAAACGATTATAAAACTTTCCTCCGGCTTTTTCCATCCGTCAAAATCCATCCGTCCAAATCCATCCGGCTTTCTTTTTCTTTTCTTCACCGGATTTTCAATAAAGTAGTCCCAAAGCCGATTTGATTACAAAAAAGTGATTAGGTTAAAAAGAAAAATAGATTTTCAGCCGTATATGCAAGGAAATCTTTGGGGAATTTATTGGAAAAGTTTAAAGCTGATGACGAAAATTTGAAGAGATTCGCGCGTCAAACTTTTCAATGTTTAAAAAAAGGCTAATCTATAGCAAAGCTAAAGGCAAAAATAGCTTTTTTAACTTTTATTTGGCCATTTTCTTTACATAAATCTTTTCAAAGCAATCTTTTTTCCGTGCTGATTTTTGATTTGACTTTTTTACATCTTTTTACACCTAATGGCACCTAATTTTTACACATTTTTACACATTTTTAAACCTTTTTAAACCTTTTTAAACCTTTTTAAACCTTTTTAAACCTTTTTAAAACCTTTTTAAAACCTTTTTAAAACCTTTTTAAACCTTTTTAAAACCTTTTTAGTACAGATAACGTCAAGGATCCACTAGAGCTTCAAGATCAACATCATCTACAGATAATTTAAAGGTTTCGAGACTGTTGGACTCTCTCAGAATTTGGAATCAACTCTGGGGAGTTCTGGCATTCAAATCCAAATTCTGGGAGTTCTTTTTGGAAAAGAGTTATACACAAATTTATTGGAGGTGACTGGAATTTCTAAAACTAAGAATTTCGAACGAAAGAACCTCTCCTTGAACTAACCGTGGGATTAACTTTGAATAAATCTCGAAAAAGAGGGATAGATTGCCTGCCCTTTACAATTTTGAAACATTCTATTAAATCCGTGACCAAGCGGCGGTGTCTAAGAGATTTAAGATCAAAAATTTTGAGTCTATCCGTGTAACTAAAGTATGCAAATTTGGAAAAATCTATTTCCCATAGCTATTTTAGTATATCTCTGCTGTATCGGTAAAATGTGCAAAATTAGAAAAGATAAACGCAAAAATGTATGGCTTTGCAAATCTAAATTTTAAAAAATCGAAAAAAATGAAGTCTAGTTGCCATAAAAGTGATAGAAATATTAGAATTTGAAAGTATAGAAATTGGTAATAAACTTTTTTGATTATAAATCAGTAATGAGAAAATGATGAGGTTCAAAGAAAAGGATTCAATAAAGCTATCTAAATCTTTTATAGAATTTAAAAGTTTATACCATCTTTAGACAATGTTTTAGACAATCTTTATCTCTTGTTTTAGACAAAGAGAAAGACAAAGATAGACAAAGATAGACAAAGACAAAGGCAGACAAAGGCAGACAAAGGCAGACAAAGACAGACAAAGACAAAGACAGACAAAGACAGACAAATACAGACGAAGACAGACAAAGACATGTTTCGCTTGAATATTTTGCATGGAATAATGGAAAAGGACTTCGGTTCCTTACTGTTGGTTTCGGAATTGGATTAATGATTAAGAGGGACCAACGGGGGCATGCGTACCGCTACGCGAGAGGTGAAATTCATGGACCGTAGCGTGACGAACTAAAGCGAAAGCATTTGCCAAGAATGTCTTCATTAATCAAGAACGAAAGTCAGAGGTTCGAAGGCGATTAGATACCGCCGTAGTTCTGCCCATAAACGATATCATCTAGACAAAGATAGAGAAAGACAAAGACAGACGAAGATAGACAAAGACAAAGGCAGATAAAGACAAAGACAGACAGACAAAGACAGACAAAGACAAAGACAAAGATTCAAATCTTATCCTACTTTCAGAAGATTTATAAATATAAATAACAAAGAAAAAAAAAATGTGGTTATTTTAAAAGCCATTCAGCTGATATTGATAGAAAATGAGCCATAACCACCCAAATTTTTCTTTTTCTTTTTAAAAAACGATAAAACTTCGCATGAGAAGCTCTATTATATGACCGGATTATCGGAAAATCCCTTCGATGAACGAGAATTTCTATTCTTGGAAGTGAAAGTTTCTATTCTCATCAAATCTACTTCATTCCAGCAACACAGGGTTTCATTTTTCGTTTTGCATTGATAAATTTACATATTTTGTGCATTATCTTGACAAACCTTTGTCTCTGCGAGATGTTGTTTAAACTTTTGTATGCCTTGTATCACTCGAATGGCTGACGTCCACTTTGAGCGCGGTGTACCGAGTTTCCCCTTCATTGTCTCCATGTGAAGGCTAACCTCCGATTGTGGTGCCATTTCTAAAAATCTTTTAAGCTATAATTGAAATAAAAGATATAAAAGAGATAAAAGAGATAAAAAAGATAAAAAAGATAAAAGATAGAAAAGTTTGTAATCTTAAGAATTTAATCTTTAAAAATTTTACGAATTTGGGGCCGTACGAGACTGGACGTAACAATTTTATTTTCAAAGTAACAATTAACCGTAACTGTAACCAAAAGTAACCCTGAGTGCGGCCGCCTGTTACTTGGAGGGATTGGATATTACGGCGGACAAGCACCGAAGTTCCATTGTACTATAATCCAGCTAGTGTTGTCTTTGTTTCTGAAAATCTCAATGCATTTGGATAATAAAGATTTATTTCAATCTAAAATAAACCTTGAGTAGTAAATGATTCTTAATCTTAAGAATTTAAACTTAAGAATTTACTCTTAAGAATTTAAACTTAAGAATTTAAACTTAAGAATTTAGAAGAGTAGATCAATCAAGAAAGGAATCGAATGTTTTAAGCTTTCGAAAAGCTTAAAGCAAAAAGCAAAAAGGCTTTAATTCATCAATACTTTTTTTTAAGAAAGCTTTTATACATTTCAGACTATATTATTGATATATTGATGTATCAAATAATTCAGGGAATCTCATAGAAAAGAGAGAAAAAGTTCGAAGATTTGTAAAGCTGTTAGGATAGAGGACAAGTAATAGTTTTGTGTATAATAGTTTATCTAGTTATTTACAAGATCAAAAATAATATTATATATTGAATAAACTATGGTTAAATTATCATTTTTAAAGAAAAGAATCCAAAACTGAACTTAATGTGGCGAATTTCAGGCCTTGAACATTTAAGACGCGCCCCCGCCTCTTTCCCATCAGCAATCTAACTTTAAGCTCAAATTTCTTGGGGTTGAGCTGATCAATTGAAATAGTTTTTGCACCAATCGATAGAGAAAGACTTAGCGCATCTAATGATATCAAGAACCTCTAAATCGCATAGCTCAACACCAAGAAATTTAAGCTCAAAGTTCGCCATTGGCAAAGGGGCGAGGCGGCGGACCTTTTATACGCGCCCTTTGCCATTGGCAATCCTTTGAGCTGAAATTTCTTGGTGTTGAGTTGATCAATTGAAATAGTTTTTGCACCAATCGATAGAGAAAGACTTACCGTATCCAATGATAGCAAGAAGATTTCAATTGCATAACTCAACACCAAGAAATTTGAGCTTAAAGTTAGATTGCTAATGGCAAATGTTCGATAACCCAAATATCATGAATATCATTTTTAGTTGAATCCCAGATTTGAAGCTTATTTGGAATTGATGCAAAACTTTATATATTAGATAAATCTACCGTAAATACTGTAATAGTACCGCACCTCCCTCGTACAGTCGCGTAGTCGCAAAAGCTTTGTTAGTATTTCATTTTTTTTCAAAGCACCCGTACTTTCAAAAAATTCGTCTTTGGTATCAAAAAATAGCTGAAATTCAGGGCTATTTTTTGATACCTAAACGAGCATTGTAGCATAAACCAGTGTCGAGAAAAACTCGTTCAAAGCAAGACTACGCAACGCTCCGCACCGTCATTATGGGGGTGGGGTCCAATTACAGTACTTACGGTAGATATTTAGCTATTTAGATATTTAGATATTTGGGTATTTAGATATTTAGATATTTAGATATTTAGCTATTTAGATATTTAAGTTTTTTAGTATTTCATTTTTTTCAAAGCTCCCATACTTTCAAAAAATGCGTCTTTGGTATTAAAAAATAGCTGAAATTCAGGGCTATTTTTTGATACCTAAGCGCGCATTGTGGCATGAACCAGTGACGAGAAAAACTCGTTCAAAGCTAGACTACCCAACACTCCGCACCGTCATTATGGGGGTGGGGTACTATTACAGTATTTACGGTAATTATTCGTCAATTTTCAAGCATCAAAATATCTGAAAGATCATCAAAAAACAAACGCTGAACACGAGGAACTCGCTCATAGCTTCGTAGCATAAGGAATTTTATGTAAAATATAGATTTCATTGTAAGTAAAGCAATAGATTGGTTGAAACTAAAGAAAATTGGAAATTCAAGGGCTATTATAGACCATGGTCAAAAGAGTTCACCAAATGAGTCATGACAGTCAACCCACACTCATCAATCCCCCTTTTCTTTGACCAATCGCTTTGTTTGGCTAGTGAATGAGTCGGATTTAGTTCGAGAAGCTTCTACAAATCTTGAAAAAACAAATCCCTGCAATTACCTCAATCTTTTCTACGGTATACCGAAATGAAAGCATAGACAAAACAATATTCTTCTTTTGTAAATCGTTTAGATCCGATTCCAGTTCAATTACCCAACTTTAAGCAAAAGCATGAAGCAAAAGTTACCCAAGTTTTCCCAAATGTTAGGTCAGATCGAAGCCAAGTTCAGATTTCGACAAACCAATAAATATTAATAGATATTTTGCTGCTCTTGCTCAGAAGTCAGGCTCAGATCTGATCTAGGGATTTTGTAGGGATTGGACTTGCTTTGCTGACCTGGCTTTGCTTAAACCAACCGGATTTCTAGACTCTGGGGAACATCAAGAAAGCCAAGCCAAGAAAATTCTTTTTTTCAAATTTATCAAGTCATAAAGGTGGGATTTGCGATGAGTTTACTGTAGCAATAGAATCTATTAAATTTCAATCGTACAAATCTTTGCCAAATCTCAACTACTACTCCAGCTGTGGCTATAGTTTGTGAATGTTTTTGGGAATTCTTCGAAAAACTCAAACCTCTAAATCAAATGGATGATGAAAGAAAATGCAAAAAAAAAATATATGATCAATAAATTCCGCCAGCTGTGAGACTTTTACAATTGTTACAAGGGAAATCAAGAAATCGAGTGCTTCGGGAAAGGTGGGGTTTACTGATTTCTACTTAATGACTTAATCAATTTCAATTTGTGACGGAAAAATTGTCTATAAATCAATTTGACAGTAACTTATCAACTTCCAGATATTAATATTTATTTTCTAAAGTTTTGGAAAGATTTTAAAGGATAAATAGACGCTAAAAAGGTTAATGAAAACAGTAAAATTTAGTCTTAAAAGAAGCAATTGGTAAAAGAAGCATACTGAAATGAAATGCTAAAAAAAATGAAATTCTTTTTTCATTTTGGTTACAGTATCTAATCAGACAAAAAAAGAGACAAAAAGAGACAAAAAGAGACAAAATGGAGACAAAATAGAGACAAAATGGAGCCAAAAAGAGACAAAATAAAATACGGTAATGTCTAGGCAAAGCTTGATGTCAACGCTTTCAATTGCTTAGAATCGCTTTCAAGTGTGATGGCTGGGGAATTTTGGGGAGAGAAAGATTTTAAAGGATAAATAGACGCTAAAAAGGTTAATGAAAACGGTAAAATTTAGTCTTAAAAGAAGCATACTGAAATGAAATGATTAAAAAAATGAAATTCTTTTTTCATTTTGGTTACAGTATCTAGTCAGACAAAAAAAGAGACAAAAAAGAGACAAAATAAAATACGGTAATGGCTAGGCAAAGCTTGCTTTCAATGCTTTCAAGTGTGATGGCTGGGGAATTTTGGAGAGGGGAAAAGATTTGGATTGAAATATTTGTGAAAAAGAGATGTGATCGGTGTGTAAAATGCGAGTGACGTAAATGCTGATTGGGGACAATTTTCATGAGGATTTTAAAATCTTTGTCTTTTCAATAGATCTCTTGAGTCTTTTTGAGCTTTTTGAGCCTTTTGGGCTTTTTGCTCTTTTCAGCTTCTCTCTCTTTTCAGCTTCTCCCCAGCTTCTCCCCTTTCCCCTTCAACATCCACCCTCACCCCTTACACATTTTACTGCACACTTCTCTTTTCCTCAAACTTGCATGAGCAAAATCTTAGTTATAAGTTTATCAGTTGAATCCAATGCACCAGAAGAAGATGTTTACAAATTTCAAGCACAAAGTACATCAAGAAGTCTTTAGCTTGAAGCTTTAGCTTTTTAGCTTGAATCTCTTTGTGCTTTGTGCTCAAAGCTTGTAAACATATTCTTCTAGTGCACTAGTTTCTTTAAATCCTAGTGGATCTAGTGCTTTCTAGTGCTTTTGCTAGAAAACTAAAGTATTCAGTGCTCTAGAAAAGATGGGTTTTTAATTTTCGAGCTTAAAGTACATCTGAGCATGAGTTAAGATAGAAATTGTTCAGAAATTGATAGAAATTGATAGAAATTGATAGAAATTGATAGAAATTGATAGAAATTGATAGAAATGATAGAAATTACTGAGAAATTGATAGAAATTGATAGAAATTACAAAAAAAAAAAAAAAAAAAAAAAAAAAAGAAATTGATAGAAATGACTCAGAAATTGATAGAAATTGATAGAAATTGATAGAAATTGATAGAAATGACTCAGAAATTGATAGAAATTGATAGAAATTGATAGAAATTGATAGAAATTGATAGAAATTGATAGAAATTACTCAGAAATTGATAGAAATTGATAGAAATTGATAGAAATGACTCAGAAATTGATAGAAATTGATAGAAATTGATAGAAATGACTCAGAAATGACTCAGAAATTGATCAGAGAATCTATAAAACAAAAGCTAAAGTTTAAATCATAAAGAAATTCATGTAAAGCATTAAAATCTAATCAAATTGAAAGTACAAGCAATTAAAGAAAAACGAGAAAATTTCGAGAGAGTTACAGCTTGATTCAATAAAAACTTTTAAACAATTGATCAGATTATTCTATAGTTTATAGAATTCTAAAACTTAGTTAACTGTTTTTCCATTGAATAGAAAAGAGAAAATGGGAAGGGATTCTATTCTCCATAGTTAGTTAACTGTTTTTCTATTTAGTTAAAGTTGTAAAAAAGGTCTAGAAAGTGGAAAGTTTATGAGGAACTGGTTGAAAAAAAAGCTTTATGAGAAATAGAATCCCTTCCCATTTTCTCTTTTCTATTCAAGATTCTATAAAATTCTGGGAAAAGTTTCTTTTGAAAATTGAAATTTCCCACGCTTTATCATCTTTATAAATCGATATTGAAAGATTGAATTGAAGCTTTTTTTAAGAAATTAGAACTATTGGGTTAGTGAGTTGAAAACCGCCGGCTGTTGTCATATGTGACATTTTGAGCACTTTCTTCAAAAGAAACCCATTTTGTTGTCAATAGAAGAGTTGTAGAGAATCAAAAATCAAGCTTATATCCAAATTTTCAGAACGATTCAAAAAGTGGTTTTCAAGAAATGCGAAATTTACGAATTTTTACAAAACTTGCATTTTAAGCGAAACTACTAAGTGTATCTTTTTGGAAATTTGAATATAAGCTTGATTTTTGATTCTCTACAACTTTTCTATTGACACCAAAATGGGTTTCTTTTGAAGAAAGTGCTCAAACTGGGACATCTCCAGATCTGCAGTCCTCCATTTTTGAGTCTCACACTTGTCTCACACACAAACCAAAATCCTACCACGAAAAAGGAATCCGCAAATTGCCGGTAAAATGGGCACAAGTCGTCAATAATAATGGAAATTATTTGGAATGAATTGATGGTTTTATGTTCAATAAATTTTAGTTCAAAGTCCCGCAGTTTTCAATTCACCAACCCAATATTAGAGCTTACAATATTCTAACGTAAAAAGCATTCAATAAAACCTATTCGGTACCTTTATTAATGGATTTTGAAAGAGATTTTTACTTGCTGCCTAGTAGTCTTTCTATAGTGAGAAAGTTTACGATAAATTACTGTATACTATAGCTTCCTATGATGAGACGATGATTTGAGAATATCCAAAAGATTAACGAACATTTCTTCTAGTTTAATACAATTCTAATTCATCGAAATATTCAATTCAATTTCTTTTCTTTTGAAAAGAAATTTCTTTTCTTTTCTTAGCTTCAAAATTTGCATTTTACACTATGCTTTCTCAATTTTGAAAGCATGAAAAATGAGATCTCTGCAAATGAAATGAAAATTTTAGTGTGCAGTGATGGGAAGCTGGGAAATCTCATGGATGTTTGGGGGAAAAAGGAAAAATTTTCAATCACTTTGATGGGTGATTTGGCAAAGGAAAATCGGTGACGGGAGAATGTGGGGAATTTTTCGTTTTGAACAGCGTTTTTATCTAGAAATAGAGAAGTGTTCAGGGCAGAGCCAGTGATTTGTCTTTTTAAATGTTTAACGTTAGATCTATTCACTGATTTGACAGCTCATTTCTTTGCTTAGAGCCTGGATTTGTAAGCGTAACTCATTTAACTCATTAACTTTTTTTATTATTGTTATTATTGTGATTTAGTCACTTATTTAAAGCCCTAAAAAATAGTTTTTAGCAATAGTTTTGGTAGAAATATTTGAACGAAAAAGGGATTCGAATTAGGGGGAAATGTTTTGAAGTGTTACACTAACGACTGACTAACCACAAGGTTAGTGGGTTAGTGGTTGGTCCTGAGTTCTAACTAATCACTGACTAACCACTGACTAACACTGACTAACCGCAAGGACTAATCGCAAGGACTAACCACTAACCCACTAACCCACTAACCTTGTGGTTAGCCAGTGACTAGCCACAAAGTTAGTGGTTAGTCCTGACTAACCACTAAAATACAAGTGTTTGTGGTGGTGGTGGCTGGTGATGATGGTAGTGGTGGTGGTGGTGGCTGGTGTGGTGGTGGGAGTCATGGTGGCACCTATAAAATCCTCCTGTACAGGGGATCTCTGGGTGAGTGGGTGGCAATAAAGTTTTTGAAGCAATTAGATCATCTAGTAGTAAGACAAGTAGCTACTAGATATGGTGAAAAAAGAGAAAAAACGTGAAAAATGGCTGAGCCCAAATAAAGGCTTTTGACATGAAAGCGGCCACCTGCAGCCACTAGAATCTTTTAGGAAATTCGAGATGAAAACGTTTTTGATTTTATGAGACCCTGTAAATGACTTAATAGAAAAATAAGTTAATTTCCATTTTGATGAGACTTTCCGGATTTTAGAGGAAAGGAATCCCGTCAGCTGAGACTCGTAAAAACAAAATCCCATCTCTTTTTCCTTTCATTCCCACCCTCACCCTCAAAAAGACCAAAACTTCTCTTTTCTCTTGAAACTTTTTCTTAAACTAAAGAAAGAAATGATCAGATTTCTCTTTGACTTTGAATGAAAGATTGTTGGTTTATTGAATGAAATGAATGAATGAATGAATGAATGAATGAATGAATGAATTAATTAATTAATTCATTCATTCATTCATTCATTCATTCATTCATTCCATCAATGAAAGCTTTTTCTCAGCATCAACTCATCAAAAGCTTTCTTCAAACTCATCAAAAACTTCCTTCAAACTCATCAAAAGCTTTCTTCAAACTCATCAAAAGCTTTCTTCAAACTCATCAAAAGCTTTCTTCAAAGCCAATGTACTTTGTGCTCGAAACGTACCCTTCCTAGTGCACTTGTCTACCGTTTTTTCTATAGAAACAAGTGCTTTTTATAAGTAAAAAGAGAAAAATGAAGAATTGAGGTGGCTAGAAGGAGTGCATTTGAATATACACAAAGTATATAAAGAAGATAAATTGAGTGCACTAGCAGTCTATGTTTGCCCCTTTTAAGTATAAAGTATACACAAAAGAAATGTTTTTGAGTTATAAAATAAAATAATAGTAACAAAACTGCACTAATACAAGCAATACGGAGTTTAAAAAAGAAGTTTTTATAAAAATTTCTCAATTCAAACATGAGCACTTAGCGGGGGAAGATATTTTTCGAATTTCATGAGGAAAATCCTCCCACAAAATCAGCACATCTCTCGTGATTTCCGGTGAGTAAAAGTCATAGGAAAAATCTTGATAATCTGAGGAAGAATTTAGAAATGATGAGGTTTTTGTAAGAAAAAAGCAAAATGTTTGGCTGAGAGCAGATTCGAACCCTTAACCTACATCACCAGGTGCGAGCACGCTACCACTCGGCCACTACGCACTGTGCCGGGTGGTGATTAGAAAGGTGATACGTGATAGATGATTAGAAAAACCAGATAGAGTTTTTTGTCCACTAGTTTAGGTTATTCTATTTTGAAGAGATGATATGTTTACAGTGTTCTAAATCTTTTAGAAGGGATATATTGTTAGATTTTCGTCTGCTATCTGGACGCTTTGATGGTTCAACTGATAAACCAGGCCAGGAGCGACAAAGCCAGAGCCAGGCTTGTGTCTGGTGCCTATCTTCTAGTGGACTTCTAGCTTCTAGACTTTTTCTGGATCAAGTCTGCAGTAAAACCAGGCTAAGGTGGACCTGATCTAGTGGGAAAATGGTTATAGAACAAGTAGATACTTTTGATTGTGGAAAATTCTCGAACTCTGCATCAGACCCAACAAAGGATATCATTGTTAGCCTTTCACTGCTTTCATTCTATCAATTTTGACAAGAATATGTTCTTAAACTTAGATTTAACGAAATCTCAGCCATTTGAGACTAACAGATCAAAGTTTTCTAACTCCAGAAATGATGAAAACTACCTAATAACAAAATTTATCGAAAGTTATAAATAGTTTTCTAAATTTCTAGTGAATTTACAGTTACAGTGGCTAAAGTTAAACATCACGAATGAGCAAATCGACTCAAAATATCAATGATCTCACAAAAAAAAAACCCTCTCACCTTTTCCCCGTTTTTGACATTTGATTGGTCATAAATATTTACCGCACAGAGACAAATTTGTTTGAAAAATTGCATTGTAATCCTTTTCTTTTCTTTTTTTTGAAAGAGACTTTAAAATCGTAAACATGCGAAGCAGGTGCTTTTTGATTGTGGGAAAAATCCCTCCAATTCGTCTCAATTTGTCAATATTTGATCAAAATCGGTTGATTTCTTTGAATCGGAGATCTGTTTTTTCTGTTTGTTTGAGATTTGACTAGTAAAAAGCTAGCAAATAGAAAAAAAAACTATTATATTATCAAGAAGGAGAAAATGTTATACATCCACAGCACATCTTCATCCAATACATCCACAGCGACTCAACTCGGTTAAGCTTAAGCCTTCCTTATTGCTTTGATTGAAGTAATTGAAGAAAGAAGAAAAGAATAATTTAAAAAATGAGCCAATTTGCTATTAAATCGCTTTAGATTCGATGATTTTACGCATCAAGATTTCAAAGCTACTTTAAAGTCGATTTCAAGCTTCAAGCTTCATTATTTTAAGCTTTAGTATTCGCGAAAAAGTATCCCAGATACAAAACGGAATATCTTGTAACGAAAATATCTGTCTTTTCTTTTTGCCGTTGAAAATCTAAGGTTTTTCGTCTTTTTCTCAGCATCAACCCTTCATTTTTGAATATTTTGACTATCATTCGATGCAGAATAAAATTGCACGTCAAATAATACCAAAATTGACTCAAAATATAATATCCAGGCAAAGTTATTGGCTAAAAAGCTAAAAAAAGCGGGATATCACCTTTTGCCTCATAACTTTGCATGGATATTATATTTTGAGTCAATTTTGGTATTATTTGACGTGCAATTTTATTCTGCATCGAATGATACTCAAAATAGTTAAAATCGATGGGTTGATGCTGAGAAAAAGACGAAAAACCTTAGATTGTCAACGGCGATCGTTTGACTGATCGACTGATCACTTCAGACGAGCACTCTACTTTACTGAACATAATCTCACAAGCTCACAAGTTGTCAGCTTCTTGCTTAACCGAGATGAGTCTTTGTGGATTTATAACCGGCAAGTACCGAAATAATATATATTGGGTTGGGGACTATGACTCGGCGCCGAAAATCAAAAAAATGTCTAAAACTTCTATTCGACTTTGTCAAATAATATGCGTTTGATATGAGTAGAATGGTTAACTAATTCTCTACAAAATGACATTTAAAAGAAAATTCAAACAGCGCCTCCGCTCAAGAAAAAGCCATTTTTTCACAAAAACTACAAACTGTGATCTAGAAAAAAACCATTGGTGGGATCTTCCTGCAAATTTGGGAACATAAGTAATTGAATGTGCTCTATCTTTTTTATATAAACACCAAAGAAGGTTTATGTGAAAGAAACTGTTCAAATGATGAGTCGGACTCTTTGCCATTTTGACTAGCTGTGTTTGGGAGTCCATAAACTCCACGAAAGAAAAGCTTTGTGGAATCTCTCAAAAGTGATTTTGTAGAGAAATAGTGGATCCTTTTGATGAAACCAAACGTATGTTTAAAGAAGGCTTTATGTGTGCAAAAAGTCCCTTTAAAGTTTGGCGCCGAGTCATAGTCCCCAACCCAATAAAAACGTTGACTAAATGACTGGAAAAATTTCAATTTCAAATTTAAAACCTAGCAATTCAGAAAAAAAAAAAAAGAAAAAAAAGAAGATAAACAGGAAATTTTGGCTAAAATGCTTGAAATTTAAAGAAAAATTCATAAACTAAATTGTTTGGAGTTGAGTTTTCAAGAAAAGTTTTCCCTTTTCGTAATACAAAAAAAAAGGTTACGAAAATTTACGAAAGCTCGTAAATCATTCAAAAACAAAAGCTCTCTGAATTGAAATGAAGCAAAGAGTGACTTTGAATTCGATGAAATTGGATGAAATTTATAGAAATTTGATGAAAATCGATTAAATTTGATGAAAATGGATTAAATTTAATGAAATTTGATGAAATTTAATGAAAATCGATTAAATTTAATCAAATTTGATGTAATTTAATCAAATTTAATCCAAAAATTCATTTCCGACTTAAAAGAGAGAAATGAATTGGGTGAAAAATTGGGTTTATCACATCGAAATTAATTAAATGAGACTCATTTCGGGATGATGACTGTGTTCAATTTGAGTCTTTCTTTTTCCCTACTCTCTACTGCCTCTCTGACTGAAAAGAATCCTAACAAAGCAATGAAAAAAAGGAACACGCAATCCTACACACGAGTTTTTTATTTCAATATGTCGAGATCCATTGGAAACGGATTCAAGAATTCTTTCTTTCAACTTCTTTCCTTCTTTCTTTCAACTTCCTTCTTTCAACTTCTTTCTATCAACTTCTTTCTATCAACTGCTTTCCTTCTTCCTTTCAACTTCCTCCTTTCAACTTCTAGCTATCAACTTCTTTCCTTCTTCCTTTCAACTTCTTTCTATCAACTGCTTTCCTTCTTTCTTTCAACTTCTTTCTATCAACTTCCTTCTTTCAAGAAGTACACAAGAATTAATTTAAAAACACTTTTAACAAATAGAAGATAAACAAGATAAACAAGATAAAGCCAAAGGTAATTTGGATACGATTTAGATTTACTGTAATACTTTAGAAGATAGACTATACAACAATACAATTATGATAGAAGATTAGAGCTCTATCCCAGAATCGAGCTGAAAATGAAAAATGAGCAAAAATGAACAAAAATAAACCCAAAAATGAACAATATATAACTATCGTATTCTCTCTAATAGTAGTGCATCCCGGCGAGCCGAGTTGATGACTATTTTACGGTTTCAAAGTTCTCGCAGAAGCCCAACACTCAAATCCCCCACTAGATCTCATCGTCAGCTACATTTTCCGACCCCACATCGATAGGTTCTGATAAGCGGTTCTCGAGATTTCGAGGAATTTAGGCGACGCTCACTACTATTAGAGAAAATACGGTACATAACTTAAGAAATGTATAGGTTTTCTGCTGAAAAGGGGAAATTTTATTTCTTGAGAATGTGACGACGTTTGGGGAGACGGGGAAAAGATATAAATTACAGGAAATTATCCACTCCACTCAAGAAAGAAACTCAAAAGAATAGATTTATCGTAAAAAAAAAGCACATCTTCATTTACATATACATTGAAAGAGATACGAGGTGAGTAAAGAGATACGAGGTGAATATATTAAGAGGAAATGGGTATGTCGATGGGATATTGTTGATGTTAGAGATACAAGATCCAGAACAAGCCTTGAGAAAGCTACTATAAACATTTTTATGTTATTATCGGAATGTTGAGGTTTATTTGAGATTTCTGAAGATATTCAGCAGACAACTTAATCTATCTTTTTCTTCTTTCCAGAAGAAATTCTTCTTCTTCTTTCAATATCCTAGCCCTCAAAAGTGGATTAATTGAATAAAAACTAGAAGTTTTGATAACTTTAGAAAAGAAGCAAGCTTTAGAAGCATTACTTGAGAGGAATTCAAGATTCGGCCAATTACCCGATCAAGAAACTTCTTTAAATGTTATTCATCAATGTTCTTTGATTATTCGTCTTCTTTAAATGTTATTCTTTAAATGTAAATCGTCAATCGTTCCATAAAAAACTTCTATAATTCTTTTTCTATAAACTTTCTATAAACATTACTTGAAAAAAGTAGTCACATTTTTCTAGTCTAGTTCCTATTGGGTTGGTGGAAAAGTCCTTTCGGATTTTTTGGGAGAGTACCTTAAATTTGTCGAATTTTGACGTTTTATAGCTCATCCTGAGGCTGAATTGAAGACGAATCGATTGGTAAAAACCGTTTTGAGATATCTCTTTTCTAAAAGTTTTTACAGCTATTTTAGTAAAGGGCGGCAGAGCCAAAAAATGGCTGTTTTCACGTTTCGTTAGTTTTCCGTGCAGAAACCTAGGCTAAAAACATGTGTTTTTCTCGAGTTTTTTAGAAATCAAAAAGGCGCTGAAAAGAGGGAAAATGAAGCTCTGGAAGCTAAGTGTCAGAATCGATTTTACTCGATCCTTCTTGGAAAAGCTGGCTAACAACTTCTATAATTCTTTTTCTTTTCAATAATGTTCCTTAAAGGAGTACTCCGAACTTTCAAGGACTAAAAGTTGACTCTCAAGAATAGCGATGCTTTAGTTCGATATTTTAGTCTCCTCTACAACTATTTCCTATATGAAAAACAAGGTTTCCGCTCGAAAAATGAAGAAAAACGCTTTGCTTTTCTTTCTTTCTTTGCTTTTCTTTCTTTCTTTGCTTTTCGCGCCACCCTAAAAATTACCGTAGTCAAACCGTTAGTTTACATTCGATCAGCCAGATTTTGGTATCATTGACTGAGCCTTTTAATTCCTCATCGAATGATAAATAAATTGGGCTAACTGAATGAAAAAAATTGGTGAACTAACTGTATGAAAATTAGATGAACTACGCGAGCCTTGCAGCGTCTCCAAAGTCTCCCCCTTTAAGCCAGTTATGGACTCTAACAGACTTCAAACAAGCTTACACAACAGCCAAACTAAAGCGAAGGAAGATACGGTCAGAAACTTGATCAGAACCTAGCCTCACCCGGACAAATTACATTTAGAAAAACTTTGATTTAATGTAAGAAAAGAAAAGAACAAAGATTAAGAGATTAAGATTAAGATTAAGGTTACTATGTGGTCTTAATCTCTTAATCTTAGTAGTTTTAGTAGCCAAGTTTTGCAAAGCTTTTCGGAAAAAAAAGATCAAAGAAATGACCGGAGGAAAATAAAAGACAGTTGTCGATCTCTTTTCGAAAAAAATGTTTAGATTGTCTAGAAAAGCGTTCCATTTTCTCTTGTTTTTTCTCTTGACGATCTCCAAGCAGCACCTGGATCATTTTTCTTTTCGTTTTTTTTCCTCCATCAACTTTTTCCCCCCAGGTACAGCTGTGCGAGGGTGGAGAAGCTGTGTCAAGACAAAAAGACAAGGACAAAAACGCCTTTGCTCTAAAAATTACAGATTTATTGGGATTCGATTTTGTGATTAAGATATTATGATTATCTTTAAAGATAATAAAGATTAAAGACACAAATGATCCTGTTGCGCAAAAAATTAACGCAAAGTAGGGAGTGGGACAAATGCGACCTTTTTTTTGCGCACCTGGACATTTGCGCACCTTTTTTTTTGCTAGAAAAGGCCTTAGGAAAGGTCGTAGAGCTTCAAAAAGTTTTCATAGAAGGGAATCGTATGCGTAGATTCCGAATTTCGACAAATCAGATTTCGCTGACACGTCAAATTTGGACTAAAAGGCAAAAACTACGCAACTTAACGCTTTTCCGCAGTTTTTGCCCTTTAGCCCAAATTTGACGTGTCAGCGAGGTCTGATTTGTCGAAATTCGGAATCTACGCATACGATTCCCTTATATGGAAGTATTTTCGAAATATTTTCGAAGCTCTACGGCCTTGCCTAAGGCCTTTTCCAGCAAAAAAAAAAGGTGCGCAAATGTCCAGGTGCGCAAAAAAAAGGTCGCATTTGTCCCACCCCCCGCAAAGTAGCCTACCCCCAAAAAAAGACCAGTTTTTACATTGGAAGGGAATTTCCCACCAAATCAGTTAAACGGCTGAGTATCTTTAAAAAGTGTCATATATAATGAGGGGCTCGTCACTTTTGCGTCATTTTTTTGCAATAATTTTTGCTAAAACTACGATAATTTTTTCTCAAGCGTGCTTTTTAAAAAAACGCATTACTCGCGAGGAACACACTCTAGTTAATACTCATAAGTTATCTGCACCATACCTTTCCCAGGTAGAGCTGTGTATTTTAAGTTAATACTGATAAGTTTCCTTTCGAATCGTGCCTAGTCCAGTGACTGAGCTTTGTTAGATTGCTCTTTCAAAAAGTTGAGATTAATAGGTTGAACTTTCATCGAGTTTCTTCCCCAAGGACACCTTCATTTTTCCTATTTTTTTCAATTGTTTTTTTTTGCCAGGTACAGCTGGTTGGAATCTCGACAAAATCCCGCCTTTTCTTTCGTAACTTACAGATTTATTAACGTTTTTTTTAGAAGAAAA
This sequence comes from Mesorhabditis belari, assembly GCA_958450365.1. Taxonomy (NCBI): domain Eukaryota; kingdom Metazoa; phylum Nematoda; class Chromadorea; order Rhabditida; family Rhabditidae; genus Mesorhabditis; species Mesorhabditis belari. The sequence continues at coordinate 2,083,790 of CAUEEP010000737.1, read as the reverse complement.
GAAAAGAAAAATGAGGATTGAAGTGAGAAAATCATTAATTATATATAAATACTTTATTCAGAAAGAAATAAAGTGCGAAAACGACATGAAAAATGTACTAGATAAAAGATAAAAGATGAAAAAGTCACTTAAAATGCAACGAAATAGCCCTTTTAAAATCAGACACGGTGGAGATCAAACGCAACTTGTCGGGAAGGGCATTCCAAAAGAGGAAATCTTTAAATCAAAGATTTAAACAGGTTTAAACAAATTTAAACAGAAAATTCTAGAAAATCAGGAATTTGAGAATCAAATTTTCGTGAATCCAAAAAGAAAAAAAATCATAAATTTGGAAAGAAAGAGGAAAAAAAGAGGAAAGAAAATGGGAAATTAGTGGAAAAAAAGGATTTTATTTTATGCTAAACATAAAACGATTGGTTAATATTGAAAAGAATGCTTAAAAATCTTTAAAAAAAGATCCGATTTGATCAACTCAACTATTTATCTTCGCATAACAATGTGCAAAAGCTGAAAATGCGGTTTTAAAATTGATTTCTTATGACGTTGATACCGTACTCAAAGGAATTGAAAGAAAAAGTAGAGAGAAATGAACACCAATCTTTCAGGAGAATTGTGCTTACCATTGAAATATCCGGCCTTAACTTGAGAAAGAGAAAGAGGGAAAGATAAGGGGGAAGAAGAAAGGGAAACTTGTATCGTTCATTGTTATTGACGGCGAAAAGCAATATTGTACTGGCAATGAGTACACGTATTTCATTGTCATTAGCCAACAAATTACCCGAAACTACCCAGCATTATCCATCTAATTATTTAATAAAGCGAATAAGTTCGAATTTCAAGTGCTGACAATGAGTATTCATTGGATAGTGCCTAGTGATTGTTCAAGTCTTAGAAAGCTTTATTTCCTTCCTTCTTTCTTTCTTCTTCCCCCTTATCTTTCCCTCTTTCTCAAGTTAAAGCCGGATGTTTCAATGGTAAGCACAATTCTCCTGAAAGCAAAAGATTGGTGTTTAATTCTCTCTACTTTTCCCTTCAATTCCTTTACTTCTTTATCAGAAGGCTTGAGATTACAAGAGTGATACTCTAAAAGAGATACAGAAAGCAAGAATAAAGTAAACAAACAAATCAAATATTCAATAGAAAGAGATTCAGGGAAAAAGAAAGCAAAAGTTTCTATCGAAAATTCTACCGTACTTCAAAAAATAGAAGTGAACGCTTTCTTAACGATCACTGTGATCACTAAGCGTAAATGAGTTCTAGAAACAAAACTAAAAACTATAAAAATTAATGAGTGCATCGAAGGGAATTACAATAATTACAGGGATTCTAAAATAGCTCGACTAATTGACGCCCAATCCTCTCGGTTCAAGAGTTTTTCTTGAAAAATCAACTTTTGAGTGGGTGGATTGAATTTGAGTCTTTTTTCGGTTTTTTGAGAAGAAAACAAGACCTTTTGGGTCTTTTCTGTCGAAAAAAACCTCGCAAAGTCAACAAGCAAAAGTCCATCTTGAGTCCCATTGTTGGATTGTAGAGCATCGTGTCAACACCATTTTTGTGCTCAAGTCATCAGAAAGTCATCAGAAATCAGAAATCAGAAATGAAGTCCTTCTAACTACGATAGTATCCAGTGTACTTTGTGGTCAAAAGTGAAAACACATCCTTTCCGGCGCACTGAGTTTTTTTACTAGATACTTTTAGAACTTCTTTTAGAACTAAAGGATAGATCTTTTAAACCTAAAATGCACTACTGTAAGTCTATAGAAAGTTACCGTAACCCAATTCAATCCAATTTAAGGTAAATGTTAAAAATTTATAGTGTTAAAAGTGTTTTTAAATTAATTCTTGTGTACTTCTTGAAAGAAGGAAGTTGATAGAAAGAAGTTGAAACTCGTAAACTTTAACATCGACTGTTTTTTTTTCTTCTCAAATCCACGTGTTGAAATTGAAATCTTTAACCGAAATCGATCCCATTGACTATGAGACAAACAAAAGGATCTAATAATCGGTAAACAAGTGAAAGGGTCGACATTCTTTTGCGAATTGGATGAACTGGACAAAAACTGGGCAAAAACTGGGCAACTTTCCGTAATACGAAACCGAGTTTGCCTAAAAAAGCTTTTCAAATTCGAGAAAAGAGCACGTTTGAGTTTTTTTTAAGGTTTTTCTGAAAGCAGTTGCCGAATTGCCGAATGCTGAAGAGGATTCGAGTTTTGTTTGAAATTTGAGCTCTAGAAATTTTCCCCGAACAATCATTTCTAAAGGATAGCACGGGTTAAAGGGATATTTTAAGCCAAAGTCAAGTTTTGGCAAACATCAAAAGTTGCGTTTTCTAAAACGGATCAACTTTAGAAGTTACCATAGTCTTGCCTCTAATTTTCATCCAATTTACTTTCGATGCTATTCTGTAAGATGCAAAAATAGCTAGATTGGATAAAACTAAAGGCAAGGTATGGTAGCTTTCGAAAGTTGACACATTTTAAAAAACATAAAATGCTATCGAAAGGATCCATAAAATCTGTATTAATGTAGTTTTCAAAAAGTGATACATTTTAGAAACCACATTATTTTAAGGGAAAACTACTGTAATAGAGATGTTCGTCATTGAAATCACACACTAGAGATTCCAAATTGGTTAGAGGCGATTTTTGTAAAAAAGTGATTTCATTCGAATCATCCCTCCACCCATTCAAAGCTAATGAAGTGGAAAGAGGAAAAAACGGATTTGTGTTCAAATCAAAATTGTGTAAATCCAGAGAGATAACTCGAGATTTGTGCGAAATGATTTCATGATGTCATAAACTCAGAATGGAAGCGGGCTAGCTATGAGAAAACTTTGATGACAAAATTACCCGATTTACAGTAAAAAGACTGAATAATACCAAATCAGAAGCTAATTTAGAATAGGTATGCATAACTGACAGACCTAGCAAGTACGGAAACAAATTTTAGGCAAAGTAAAAATTTTTTTCGGAAAAAACCTGCTTTTCACTAACCACAATAAAATCTCGAAAGTCCAAAGTGCCAAATCAACATCTGTTCCCAATTTGTGTCGCCTTGTCTCCAAAATAACCAAAACTAATGGATGGAGGCTCACATGTGTGCAAAGCATACCATAGTTTAGTATATCGTTTCAAAGAACATTTATTATGCCTACGCTACCTTACTTCATGTCATAAACGCGTTCTCAAAAATGAGCCTTTAAAAACTCCGGTTCAATCCTTTCCACAGCAAACCTAGTAACAAATTTATTTAACGTAATAAAAAAGATTATAAAAACTGAAAACGAAATAAAACAAATCACTGAAAAATTAAATCAGAAAAAATGAAAATGAAAAACTAAACAAAATCTTGCGAAAATATTACTATAGCAAAAACAAATGTGATGAAACAAAGAGGAAAAATTTGGGAAATTACTTTCTTGCGGCACGAGCTTGCCGATACTCGCGTTCCATATATGACTTAAACCTGAAAGGAAAAAGTCTTATAGGATTTAGTGCCATCAACGATCAATCTTTTAGCAGAGTCCAGTAAATCGCCGATATAAATATTGCTTTATATTAAACCTAAACATAAAGCACAAACTTACTCCTGAAAGTATGTCGCTCGTCGTTTTGGAATCCCCATTCGCTTCTCAAACGCATCGTTAACGGTTTGCTCTAGCTTTCCACAATTCTCGTGCATGATCCAACTCATAGGCGCTAACACACAAGTTAGATCCAATTATCAAAAAGCAAGGTTACCGAAAGCGCGATACGAGGCGGTGAGTTGATTGTAGATGCTGACAAAATCTTTTTTGTTCATAACTATAAAACTAATTGTTAGCATAATAAAAGAGCAACTTTCGCTCAGGTGAGCTTTACCTGACAAGTGAGAATTCTCGACGTAAATCTTCCAGGCGTTGAGGCTTCCGCTAAAAAAGCAAAGCAATTTTGGATTGGAAGATTGGATTCCTTACATTTGCAATCATTTCCTCGACTTCTTGTACTCTTTGCGCGCTCTTGACTTGGTCCGATTTCAGTTTGAGATCGTAATATGCCTCCGTCCTTGTAAGATCTTGATTTTCCAGGCGTAATTTATAAAGGATCCTCTAAACCAAAATGTTTGATCAAACAATTTGATCTTTTTCATAACAGAAGATCCGAGCAAAAACATACTTGTGCGGAAATGCTTTTGAGGCGATCAAACGTCGGAAGAAGTGCTAAACCAATGCGGGCATCAAGAGCTTCATCCAATAAAGCGTCACTTCTTGTCCGTTTGTTCAACTAGAGTTAACGTTAGGCATGAATTCATTCAAACTTTACCGATTTGTAAGTGTCGACTGCTTTGAAATGAATGTATTCGTCAACCCACTCTTTAAAATGTTGCTTATTATTGTTCTCCGTGAGCGTGACGTTTGATGTTGGCCCGAACCAAGCACTTGGAACCTATAAAACCAGTTAGCCATAAGAAAGTTAAATCAAACCAAGTCGAAGCGATCAGTACTGTAATCGTCAATTTCATATAGAGCGTCTTTGCCTGACTAAATGTGCCTTTAAACAGCTGTAAAAACTATTCCAAACCTTAAGGGTGAATCTAATTTCTTCGAAAAGTCTTCGCTCTTCTCTAAATAAAAGTTTAAAAAAAGAGATTAAAAAACCATACAGGCTTTCAAACATGAATTCGCGGGCGTATCCAAATCGATATGTGAATCGGTGATTGGTCTTTGGCGGTTTTTCATCGTGATTATCGTAGGCCCTGAGACGACTGTTGATTTCATCTTTCAAGGAAGAGCCGGCTGACGCTGGTTCGGCCAAACGCTAAAATAGAAAGTCTGAATATGTTCAGCATCACTAACCATTCGTCTAATTTTGTATGCAAGATGTTCGTCCGAGCTGTGGAAATTCTGAATGTACATATTGTACCATCTAAAATAACTAGGTAGGTTAGAGAATTTGGACGAGAAAATAAATAAACTTTTATAAAGACTCACTTTTCATTGTTTTTATCTTTCCTCGTAACAACATCGATGACAACATCAACTGGGTCGAAAGTTGGCCAGTAAAAAGCCCAGTGTCTTTTACGTGACGGTACCTCGAAGTCGTCAGGCCAAGATAAATCACGATATTTTGGAGTTTGACGCCGATCTGTAAAAATAAAGAGTTCAATTTAAACAGCATTTCACTTGTCATTCTTTCTTCCTCATCAGTGCGTTCTGGTTTACGATTAATAGCAAGCAGCTTTGCACACTAGAAAAAAAAGAACCGTCAAAGTAGGAAAACAAAACCGACCATTGTGCCATCATTATGCTCTTCGTATCGCCTCAATTTTTCATCTTGAATCCGCCCATCAAATTGCAGCAAATTACAAATCGACTCCTAGACTTTGAAACTATACACTCTAAAAAGGTAAAATTCACCACCAATTCTTCTTGCTTGTTTGATTTAGGATGACAAGCGAAAGTCTAGAAATGTGTAAACTCAAATCCAAGCTCAAATTTCTTACAGTAAGAGTGGATGGTAGCTGCTTGTCCATAGATCTCGGCATCACGACAGGTGAAAGCGGGCTCACCTTTGGCGGAATTTTAGGAGGCGTTCTAGGTTCCCGAGGTGGCATTCTTGATCCCAGCAAAGGCGGCAATCTAAACATCAACCGATAAAGTTCGTGACTCTACCTGGACAACAATCACATATGACCTATTTGAAGCCTTAATTTCTTACTCTAAATGCCTAGCATAATCGTAATATTCTACCCAATCTTTCGCTGAAGCTGTTCCAATGAAGGAAAAATAACATCAGAACAAGGAGGTAGTGTTTTGGGTCCAGGGATCACCGACCTAAGTATAAACAAGCCTGCTGCATTTTCTTAAAAACGCACTTGAGCCTAGTTGAATGCTCTGCTAACTCTGTGGTTCGGTTAATTCGTTGACTTGCCTCCTTGGAACTTCGAGGGATCTCCAACCTAAGTATGGAAAAGCTTTGTGTATCTATAACGTGAAGCTCACTCGGACCTATTTGCGTGCTCCATTAACTCAGTCGCACTACCTATTCGTTGACTTGCTTCCTTGGAATTTACATCTCTAAAGAAAAGATATTCAAATTTAGATCTAAACCATTCAAGGTCAAGTTTTGAAAGAAGACCAATGGCCATCATTAACAGCGTACCCAAATTTTGCTCCAAAAAGATGTTCAAACGTTGAAAGAGCAACTTCCACATTTGGCATTTCCTCCAGTTCGACATAACGACCGAGTTCCGCAAACGAAACGCGCTTTAAAAGAAAGAGCTAAAACAGAGAACAATAGACTAACTTTAGTCTTTGGCGTCTTGTATCCATTGGAATCGTCAACATCTTTTTCTCTCTCAGCAACTCTCTTGGTTCCCAACGAAGTAAGGTTTGATGGCGTGGCGGTGTTTGAGGCACTAAAAGTCAAGAAATAAAATTGGCTATCTCTAGCAGATACTTTCCTCGTACATATTGACTCCACTTACCTGAGTGCTGGTTTATCTTTTTTCTTGGGGGGTCGATCAACTTCCTTGAGAAATGCAGTTGAAATTGATGAAACTTGACTCGATGATCTAAATTAGACCAAGTTTCCCGTAAATTCTTTCTTAAAAGTTACTTGAGAGCCCCTGCAAACTTCTTTCCCTTTGAACCCATTGATCGATCTTGGGGCCGTTTTTTAAGATCGCAAAAAGTTGAAGCTGCTTCCGATGAGCTAAATGGAGACCTTTTATAAGAATAACACCATAAAGCATCGATTTAAACGATATTGAAGCAACTTTAAACCTACCTAAGCTTTGTCAAATCTTTTTTATGAACTTCTTCATCTTTCTTCTTTTTCGTCGACACATTGCGATTATCATTTGTTGACTTCGTACTTTCACTAAAGAATCACATTACCACATCACATCCTATCTTAACTTCATCTTAAGCCGAATCTTCAGAGTAACTGGTGGGGCTGCATCGGTTTTCGTCAAACTAAATATAACAGATCAAACACAAAAGATTTCCGAATACCGCTTAGAACTTGAATTCAATTACCCCAAACCGGCATCTGCACCTTGTGGTTTCGGATGTTTCGACCTCGTTGCATTATTGTTGAAGGCATCAATGACGGCAGCAATTTCTTCAGCCCTAAAAAGATGACAAAATACTTCCGATAATGATAAAAACAAACATAATCGAACTAAACCACGGAGACCTGTCCTGTGAAAGTTCGGCTCTTTTTTCGACATACACTGGAAGAGTTTTCGTCGGAGCCGGATTTTCGAATGACACAAAATGAAGAAGCCGAGACGGCTGAATGAAGAAATCATCTGTGGTAACGCTAAAAAACAGGTAGGCTTCAAAGAAACAAAAAAAAAATACCTCAGAGCCTTCAAATTCGACGCTCTTTCCTTCTTTAGCAACCTTTTAACACGTTGAAGCGATGGAAAAGACTTTTGTGAATATTTCTTCAACGCCAGTTCTCGCAAACTAAAAAAGAAGAAAAAACGTGTTTTCCGTTTTAGAACGAACTTAATCGCTGCTGAATCTCCAAATTGCTTCTTGCGCTCAAGAATGTTGTCCATCAGCTTACTCTCATTGACATGCCTAAATGACAATGTGTTTATTCATCATAACAATTCTCTTTACAAATTAAACAATCAGAAGCAGTGTAATTATTATGTTAGTTTAGACTAAATAATGAAAAGATTCCAAACAGACATTTCAACCCGCGTGACCACCGAGTTGGTCGTATCCTGCATCAAAGGGTCCATGGTATGCTCAATTTTCGTGATCATCGAGGCGATTATGTCCAAGAGCAGCGGCGGATCCATGTCGATTTTCTTCGAGACTAAAATAAAAAGTTAACGCAGGAAATCCAAAATCCGAAAACCATAAACAAACAAGAAAAATGAAACACAAGTGGTTTTCGGCGAACCTTTAAAAACACAAAACACGGACTTCGTAGCTGTCGCATTGTCTTCGCGGCTGCCCCATTTCATGCAAAGCATGGGGAAATTAAAAAATATTCAGTTTAAAAGGGACTATGGTATAAAAGTCGAGAAAGAGTAGGGGGAAACCATTGTCACTTTTCGTTTTTTAGTTGGTAAGCGCTAGCGTTGAGTATTAAGGCTTGTTAGAAACTTATCTAATCACTTAGCCAAACTTAGAAATTTGCTGCAAACATGATTTCTGGCGCTACCACAGTTGACAGACCGAGACTAGCTAGACTAAATCTTTGAGAATTTGAGCTTTTTCCGTTTTTGAGCATGCTGGGTCCAAATAAAGCAAAATTTTACTTAATTTTACACCTTTTACTATGGAAGAGACCGAGGCTAGCTAGCCAATCTTGAAAATGATCATTGGGAAGTCAGAGCTTCTGCGAAGGTCCAAGGTCTTTAAGCACATTCAAGCGTTTTCCACCGCGGAAAATGAATAATGAACATTTTTGCGCTTTGCGCTCTTTTATAGGACGCTTAGCTGAATATCTTGATTTTCGCATTTTAAATATTACCTAAAATAAAAATTTCAAAAAAAGTGAAAAATTTTTGGAAACTCCAACATCACATCCGAGCCCAACCGTATCAAACCATTTTGAACTTCTTTTACGCGTTTTTAACCAATGTTTGCCGTTTGATACATATTTTCTATTTAGTTACACTAGAGGGCTGACGATGAATAGCGAAGATGGGAGCCCTAAACCAGCGGTTGATCGTTGGCTTCACTGCAACGCTTGCTACGCAGTACCGGATGCGGGAGGCGGCAACCATTACTACTTCGTCTCTTGTGGACACATCTTCTGTAGAAATTGCTGCGCAAAAGGTTTGCTTTAAAGTCCGTATGTTATTCATGTTTTCATTTAGGCGCCGAACTTGCAAAAGCCGCCACTTGTTTGCTCTGTAAGAAGACGCAGGTTCAATATATGGACATCAACCGAAATATTCAAACGAAATTTCGAGTTTGTTAGCCTTATTGTGAAAGTTATACATCTTTTAGAACCTCTTCCGACCTTTGAAAGATGTCGCACAAGAATGTATGACAGAGATGCAACGTGTGATCGAGTTCCAACAGCGTCACAAGAATGGTCTCGTGCGACACTTCTCTTACAAGGACCAGAAAGCCGTCACTTTTGCAAAATCGGTGCGCTGTGAACTCGAAAAGCAAAAAGGAAGAGAACAGTAAGTTTGACTCTTTCCCTAAATCGTGGTCTTTTTTTCAAGGGAGTCATTTTCGTGTTTTTTTGCTTGAAATTGAACCAAAAATACTGGGTTTTTTTTTGTGAATTTTGGAACACGTCGGCATCTGTCCCCATCTTGAAAGTTGATTTCCACAAAAAGGAAAAAGAGGTTTAATGCCAGAGATCGAACCTTGGTAGTACGACTTGTGTCGTGGTTTATATGTTTGATTTTTATCACTAAACATGTTTTAAACACTTTGTACATTTTGCAAAAAAAGTTGACCGTGTCTGGATTCGAACCAGGGCCAAAAACCTGCAACTCGGCACACTATCCACTAGGCCACCGTTGCAGTTGGTAAGGGAATGTGTGAAAGCCCTAAAATGGTATGCCAAAACTTTCAAGCTCGATATCTCGCGTTTGCAGGCCCTTGGGCAAAAACTAATTGCATATTTGAGAAGCCCATTTCAAGCTCTATCGAATGGTCCAAGTCAAGAGTCGAAATTCCACAGTGCCTCTGCGCCTTCCCTTTGTAAGAAAAAAAACGGTGAAACAAGCAAAAAATAAAAAACACGAAAAATTTACTTTTTTTGGCAAAAGGCCACGATTCAGGGAAAGAGCCGTAAGTTTTTACTGAGATAAATAGTAACCTACAAAAAATAAACTTACATTTTGTTATAAAAGTTTCTTTAGGCAGTTTGTCAAAGAGCGAACAGAGCTGCAGAAACGCGTGGAAAAACTGCGCAAAGAGAACGAACAGCTGAAGAATCAAATGGAACGTATGCGCCAGCAGCCTTCACCCCAAACAGATTACATGTCAACTGCGCCAGGTATCAAACTGTTTTGTGGTATTTAATTTATATTAGGAAAAACAAGATTCGGGCCTTGGAACAAACGACTCCCTCTCATTGTCATTTATTGAGACGGTGACGAGCACTCCAATTATAGTGGGCTTCATTTCTTCGACAAAACATTTTGTATTTAGGAACAAGGCCCAAATACACGTCGACATCTTGCAGCCGCCTTTCAAGTGGGTTTACTTCAATTCGGCTGCCTATTTAATACTTTATATTTAGATTAGCAGTGGAGCTGTGTCATCGCCAATATGCTCCGTAAATCGGCTTTTAACAACACCGGCAATGCTTGGCCTCTCAAAAACTCCACATACCTTCCACACGTTAGTGACAATCGTGTTTATTAATGCAAATTTTTTTAGACAGGAACTTATTGCACCACGATCAGCAGCGCCCTATGAGAAGATTGGACTCTCGGGTGGAATGCGAATCGTTGAAGAAAGAAGAGTGCTCACCGATCGTCGTCCCAAATCCAAGTAAGATTTTCCTTTATAAAAGTAACAACACTATCAAAAGGCACTCCTTAATTTACTAATTCAGGAAACAAAATGGCTCGCGTGGACAAGACTCGGACGACTATATGGATGGAATCGGCTAAATCGATCGTTTTTGTGTAAAAGTCTGAGAATTTATGGTGAATGGTTGTGTGTTCTTATGTAGATGTTTGTATTTTAATTTTGGTTCTATTAGTACTAATAAATGTCTTATAGTAAAATTAAAGGGAAAGAACAATGATTAAAAGAAATTGCAATGGATATGTAGATGCTGGCTACATATCCATTGCAAAAAAAAAACCCGAAAATCAGAAAAACATTACACAAGCACCAAAATTGAAAGACATTTTTAATAATAATAAGATGGTTGTTGAAAATTCTCTATGTCCATCATTTCTCTGAACCTAAAATCAAGCACCTTCGATTCGATCAAGTAAAATAATCAATTGCGTTAATTGAATAACTTTCATGAACTAAAAAAATAGTTTAACCGCTTCTGAACTGAGTTTTCTCTGTAAGTTCTGCATTTCTGCATTTTGTTTTCTAAGGGTTAAATTTCTAACAGATCTACACTTTAGAAAACAAGCAAAAACAGTTGTTTGCTAAAATGCAAAACTCGTTGCCATGTCTACTAATATGGTGTCGCTTTGTTGTCTTTCACAAAACAGAATTAGATCGTTTATTTATGGCAGATAAGTCTCCAAATAACAATATTCATCAATGTAGCCAACTCTGGGGTAATTTTTGCAATGTTTTCACGTAAACAGAGTTGTCTAAAGCTCAAAAATCAGCACAAAAGCACCATCCTAAAACAAAATAATAATCGAAAAATATTTGGTTCAAGTGTGTGGGGGGTTTTGAGAGACATTTGAGCAGTTTTTTAGAATAGACTTTTAATAGAATAGATTTGCATCGATATTCCACCGTAATTTTTGTCTATTTTATCGATAAACAAGTCCATCTTTTAGCAAACAATTGGCAATATTTTTTTTGGGAAAGGCTTGCGATATGAAATGAGGCAACAAAAGAGAATCTCGAAATTTTCAAGGAATTTTGTTTTTGAATCATTATGAGTGAAACAAGAAGAGATACCCTGGAAATAAAAAAAAAATAATAATAATAAGATGAAAAAGTAGATTGATCTTAAAATATTTGTGTCTAGGAATCACAGTTGGAGACACACAAAAATCGGTTGTTTTACGATCAAAGAGAGCACAAAATACTCAATCGTACTAAAGCTAAATTCTATTAAAGTCTAAAATGAATCAAGCTAATTTACCGTAACTTATTGCTAATGCTAAAAGCTTAGATTGTAATTGTAAATGTTTTCTAGACAGTTAGAGTCAAAGCAAACTTTGGCTAGCACTTTGTGCTCTAGTAAACCCGCACTATCTGGCACGCCAACCATAACAGGTTGTGCTAGAAAGCACGCGTTTACTAGAACACACACAAAGTACAACTCCAGACCAAATAAATTCTCAATAGCTACCTCTTTGATCGTACACTCAAAAATAAACCCGTTCGACTAGAAGAAACGAAATGAGCCGTACGCAAAAATGAAATTCATTCACTGGCTGTGAATCGCCAAAAGCACCGAAATGTTATGTAAGAGAAAAGAGATTGACAAATGATTTGGAAAAATGAGTGATCTTTTCTAATGACGACCCATTAGTCGACTCGCTGAATTGTACTGATGACCGAGAGTCGAACCGTCGTAGTCGGGCACATGCTGAGACTCCATCATGGCAAGCATATCCTAAAATTATAGAATTTTAAATGCTGACTGGATTTTTGCTAAATGAATTTGAGAACTAGAAAACTTTTCAGCAAAGATATTCAATCGTAAACCGTGATAAAACACAATATCAAAGCTCAATCTGACAAGGGAAGGTCAATTGGTTGAGTCAAATACTATGCACTTACCGTAAATACTGTAATAGCACCCCACCACCCCCCTCGTACAGTCGCGTCGTCGCAAATCTTTTTTCGTATTTCATTTTTTTCAAAGCGCCCGTACTTTCAAAAAATGCGTCTTTGGTATCAAAAAATAGCTGAAATTCAGGGCTATCTTTTGATACCTAAACGAGCATTGTAGCATAAACCAGTGTCGAGAAAAACTCGTTCAAAGCTAGACTACGTAACACTCCGCACCGTCATTATGGGGGTGGGGTACTATTACAGTATTTACGGTATGCCATTCCACGCAGAATTTGATGCTGATTTAGAATATACAGGGTGGTCCACAGAAAAATGGCCTATAGAAAATTTGATGCTGATTCCGAATATGTATTCCGTTTTTGCTAAATGACAATCTGTCAGGAGTTATAAGCGTCTAAAGTTTTGTTAGGACTCTAAAAATCTGGTCATTTGGGTCTTAGCGGCCTCCTTGCACGTGTGGTTTGAGGCAGTCGTGGTCGAGTGGTTCGGCGTTCATTTTTAGAGCGAGACCTGGCCAGTTCGATCCCGGCTTTGGGTACTTCTTTTGTTTTTTTGTGCTGACTAGTGTTCTTTGCGCATAATCGCATTCCATCTGGTATACCGCTTTCAATAGATAAAGCCATAAGGTAATATTGATGGTATGGTAATACATATGGTAGTACAAACTATCGTGAGATCAACGATCAAATGGCCTAATTCTTTGAGTACTTGTTCAGTTCGTGAATCGTGTATTTACGGATCCTAGACCAAAAAGAACTACAGAATGCGAAAAAGACAGTGTTGAGCTAAAAATAGCTATAAAACACTGGGATTACTAACTTGTAGCACAGAATTACTGTAGTCTGTAGATCTGTAGTCTATAGGATCACAAAGTACTGTAGTCTAAAGCTTGCTTATCGTATTCTGTAGAACTTATCCATGTCTTTTTTTAAGATATCAAACTCTTTAGTCAACAACTACTTTTATAGACAAAAGTTCGTAATTTCCCTACCTGTAATCTAGCCGGCAAGCGAGCTGCTTGTGCTTGCTCGTTATGCTCCAACGCTTCCAAGAGCCCATCTCTGTACTGATCCAAGTACTTGTACAACTCATTCAACGCCGAGAACACATAGAATTTCCCCTTGTGCTGTCGACTCTCTTCAGCCAACAATGATTGCATCTCTTGATCGGATAATGGATCCATCCGTTGAATCTCGTTGTAATAGCTTGAAATTTTGAAATGAAAAGACAATCTCTTTCAACTTACGAATCGACTTGTTCTCGATATTGGTACATGTCTTTTGCGAAGAGGAGTTTACTTGATGGACTGTCTTTCGTTAGCTGATGATCTTGAGTAGAGCAAGCGTCCATCAAAGTTTGAGCGACCACGGAGAGACAACCCTCCACCTAAAAAAGCATTTCGATTTAAGTACTGTACTAAAGATATAATGCATCTAAAGCTATCTAAACCTAATTCAAGTAGTTTACATCATTCAGCTTCAAGATAGACTAGATACTAGTGCTTTGAAACGGAACGTCCTGTTTCAAACAGGACGTCCAGGACGGTACAGTCCTATGCACACAGTACGGACCAGTACTACAGCACGGACCAGTACTACAGCACGGACCAGTACTACAGTACGGACCAGTACTACAGCACGGACCAGTACTACAGTACGGACCAGTACTACAGCACGGACCAGTACTACAGCACGGACCAGTACTACAGCACGGACCAGTACTACAGTACGGACCAGTACTACAGCACGGACCAGTACTACAGCACGGACCAGTACTACAGCACGGACCAGTACTACAGCACGGACCAGTACTACAGTACGGACCAGTACTACAGCACGGATCAGTACTACAGCACGGATCAGTACTATATATATCATTGTACTGATACATACTGTATTAGTAGACTAACTATTAGTGCTATCAGCAGTAAGCCTTATTCAGTACTGCATTAGTTCCAGTATTGGTACTTGTTTTGTTTGCAATTACTAGAAATGTACGTTTGCACTACACACAAGTACTATGCGCACTTTACTGCACTGATATGGTACTATACCAATAGGCTAAGTCCTAGTGCTAGCCCTAAGCAGAAGTTCAGAATACAGAACTACTAATGTCCATACAGTATCGGTATCTGTAGATTGACTTTAGTTAGTACTGTAGTTTAACTAATTAACTTAAGTACTGTAGATTAACTTTAGTTATATTCTATTGATTTTCTATTTCCCGACCACGGAGAGACAACCCTCCACCTAAAAAAGCATTTCGATTTAAGTACTGCACTAAAGATATAATGCATCTAAAGCCATCTAAACCTAATTCAAGTAGTTTACATCATTCAGCTTCAAGATAGACTAGATACTAGTGCTTTGAAACGGAACAAGCGTCCTGAACAAGCATCAACCATTTACCTTTGTAGGTTTCGGGATATCGAAGAGGAAGTGCGGGTTCTTGATTAGATTCACCCAAAATCTCAACGGTAATGCATTGCTCTTCCACGCGTGCACAACCTCCGGATCAGTGATCCCATTCTCTTGAGCCTTAAAGGGTAAAGATATATTTTTAGATTCCCAAGATTTTCCTCATACCTGATCATCCATAAAGTCGAACATGTACTTGATACAAGTCGGCAATCCACCCGTTCGGCCACCTGTCGAGAAAATCGCCTCGAGGAGATCGTTGATGAACTTTTGAAGTGTTCCCTTCATCATCAGCAATCTGAAATCGGCTTAGCTTTTGGCGCTATTCGTTGTCTATCAACTGTGTACTTATTAGCCTATCTTGGAGAAGAGATTTGTGGCTTTCGAATGATATAGACTATCATGTTATAGACTATCGGTCGACCTAACAACAAGAAAACAATTTCTATTTCTTTAGGAAGGATCTGTTTTCATCTTTGAGTACAAAGTAAATTTTCTTTTATTGTTTTGTGTACAATTTTTCTCACCTAGTCAAATAAATCTCGGTGACCATCTTCTCCGGATTCTCGCCAGGTCCATGCTCGGATGGTTTCACCAAATGATACAATTTATGGTGACCATCGTGATCTCTCGAATATGATGATGATGAAGTACCAAAAGGTCTTGACAAAGTTGGGGAATTCTTCAACGACATTGTTGATTTCTCGCTTCTCTCGGATAGTAAAGACTAAAATTAGAATTTTGATTAAAGAGATGGGATTTGATTTGATATTTGATTTGATATTTGATTTGATTTGATTTGATTTGATATTTGATACCCCTTTTCCATTGGCACTTCAACTTTGAGCTCAAATATCTTTGTGTTAAGCTGTTCAATTCCAATATTCTTAATATAATTAGATGCGCCAAGTCTTTCTCTATCGATTGGTACAAAAATTATTGCAATTGAACAACTCAACACCAAGAAATTTGAGCTCAAAGTTGAAGTGCCAATGGCAAAAGGGGCGCGGATCAAATGGCGCCCCGGCTCCTTTTCCATTGGCACTTCAACTTTGAGCTCAAATTTCTTGGTGTTGGGTTGTTCAATTGCAATAGTTTTTGTACTAATCGATAGAGCAAGACTTGGCACATCTAATTATATTAAGAATATTGGAATTGAGCAGCTTAACACAAAGATATTTGAGCTCAAAGTTAGATTGCTACTGAGAAAGGGGTGTATCAAACATCCGATAACCGATACTGGCTTTACTACAGTATTGTCAGCAATTTGCTTATCAAAATAGTGCAGAATAGAAGATGGATTACGATAAAAAGCTACAAGTACTAGAGTTTATTAGTACAATTCTGTAGAGTTGGCACCATTTTGTCAACTCTACAGAATTGTCGAGTTAAAAGTGTAGTTAAAGATGTTCAGTCTTGAGCTAGAGGATCTTTGAATTTAAATCTAAATTCTAATCTAAATAAATTTCTAGAATTTCTAGAATAAGATTTAATTTCTATTTTCCACTCACCAAATTGTAGAGACTGCTTTGCCGAGTCAACAGCGCGACGACGGCATTATTTTGAACTTGATAGTGCGCAAGTGTATTCAGCTTTTTCCAACCGCCCGCCTCCACTCGTGATGTACTGTCAACGTCCTGTAAAGCTCTTTCGTATGAATTTTATGATTTGTATGATTTGAGCTTCTGAAATTCAATGCTTTCAGAGAGATTTAGTGTTTTCAAGTGCTCTGTAAGTGCTCTGTGTAGGATACTTTCTCACCTGCAGCAAAATTCTCCCATTGATCCCCGTTCTCCACTCCAAATCAAGATCCTCAGCTTTCGGCCGCTCCGAATAGGGTACCGCGCGGAATTTTGCCTCAATGCATTTCTCTTTGACCTGAAAAAATCTCAAGTATTGAGTAAAAGTGAGCACAAAGTACTGTAGTAATTATCTACAACTGTTCTTAGTAATCATCTACAACTGTTCTTAATTTTTCTATCTCAACAAACCTGCGTAATCGTATCACAATCAAGCACCCTCACTGGCACATCCGGTTGCGGATATCCGCTTATTGTCAAATCTCCGGCCACAAAAACGGTCAACTCTCGGAAATCAAAGGTGGCTCGTAGGAGTTTCTCTTCGGATAGAGAATACCTGAAAGAATTTGATTTAGAATTGTGATCTACATCACCAAAAGTTCTGTCACCTTCCTGTCACCAGATATCCCACAAAACTAGGCTTGTCTAGAGCCAGGCCTTGACCTGGCTTCTGACCTAGCCTAGGATTACAGAACAGAACTCTGGCCAAGTCTGACCTAGAGCCTGGTCAGAGCTGGCTCTAAGGCATAGGCTTAGGCTGCACTAGAGCCCTAGAGTCTGGTCAGGCCTGACTCTAGAGCCCTTGATGCCCTTGATGCCAATGCTAACTGACTCTCACCTTGCTTCAAGAGTAAGCGCATCTTGTGGTCCTTTCTCCATTTGCTGCTTGATACCCCAATAGAGTTCATAAAGTTTTCGACCAGCCGATTCAGAATACGCCTAGAATAAGTACAGTACTAGGTTCGGTACAAGTACAGTACAGTACTAGGTTCGGTACAAGTACAGTACAGTACTAGGTTCGGTACAAGTACAGTACAGTACTAGGTTCAGTACAAGTACAGTACAGTACTAGGTTCGGTACAAGTACAGTACAGTAAGAGTGGTTGAAAGTGTAAACGCACTCTTTCTGGTACACTTGACTCTTCAGCTTTTACAGGAAAATGAACAAATTGGTACAAGGAAGTGAAGAAAATGAAGAAAATGAATTGCGTCAAGTGCACCAGATAGGGTGTGTTTAAGCATAAAGTACACAAACTTACCATTAAATGTTTGTGCATTAGGAAAGTAAACCAAGCTGCTAACATCCTCTCAGCAACACTCTCAGATCTTCTGTAAATCAAGAATTATCTAATTTCTATTGAATATCTTTAGATCTATAGATTTCTTCTAGATTTCCTATAGATATTCTTATAGATTATAGATTTCTATCAAATTTTTAAATACATCTTAACAAGCTTAACTTACCTGAATAAGATTTTCGGTTGAAATTTCTTCTCGACTGTTCGCTCGATGAGCTCTTTCAGCAATTGCTTGAGGATTTCAGTGCAATAACCCATTTTCTCCTAGAAATTTTTTCTATTTTATTGAAAAAGAGCTTATGAATATGCTTATAAATGATTTCCTTTATTCCTTTATTTACCTGCAACACAACCATCAACAGCGAGCCAACGTAAACTCGATCTTTGCCCAGGAAATACTTGTTCGATTCCATCACACGAATCCACGTGAGCAAAAAGGTCTAGAATTCGTTTTCGATTCATTAAATTTAGATAGATTTCTTCAATTTTAGATAGATTTCTTCGATTTTAGATAGATTTCTTCAAATTTAGATATTGGGTTGGGGAGAATGAGCCGGCGCCGAAAATCAAAAAAATGTCTAAAACTTCTATTCGACTTTGTCAAATAATATGCGTTTGATATGAGTAGAATGGTTAACTAATTCTCTACAAAATGACATTTAAAAGAAAATTCAAACAGCGCCTCCGCTCAAGAAAAAGCCATTTTTTCACAAAAACTACAAACTGTGATCTAGAAAAAACCATTGGTGGGATCTTCCTGCAAATTTGGCAACTTAAGTAATTGAATGTGCTCTATTTTTTTTATATAAACACCAAAGAAGGTTTATGTGAAAGAAACTGTTCAAATGATGAGTCGGACTCTTTGCCATTTTAACCAGCTGCGTTTCGAAGTCCATAAACTCCACGAAAGAAAAGCTTTGTGGAATCTCTCAAAAGTGATTTTGTAGAGAAATAGTGGATCCTTTTGATGAAACCAAACGAATGTTTAAAGAAGGCTTTATGTGTGCAAAAAGTCCCTTTAAAGTTTGGCGCCGACTCATTCTCCCCAACCCAATAGATTTCTTTAAGTAAATTACTGTAGATTCTATAAATTGAGTTAGAAGGCATATGTTTCAGTCAAAAAAAAACACATTTAAAAGTCAGCTGGTTTCCTTTGAATACCGTTGAACTAGGCTAATGATTGGAAAATGATTTTTTTTTTTTAGATTTGCTATGATTTACTATGGTTTACAATGATTTACTGTGATTTTCTTTGATAATCTCATCTATTAGGTTGATGCAAAAAGTCTTTTTCATTTTTTTCGTACTTCTTTTGAAAAATAACAAAGTCATCAATTAACCTATGGTTTGCTCTAAATGAAAAGTGTTTATTGTTCAATTTTTAAACTATTTTATATTATAACCGCGGTCAGGGCCCAGAAGTGGCTCATTCCTTTTGCAAATTCCCTTTGCTTCCAATGCCTCTTTATCAAATTCATTTCCCGTTAGAGCCGCTAGATTATGGAACTTGCTCCCAAACGACATACGAGAAATTCAGTCGCTTTTCATATTCAAGAAACGTATCGATGCTTTAGATCTAGTGGCTCTTTGCCGTAAGTAATTGGCTTATTGATTTCAGTATGTATTGTATGATTACCGTATTTACTCTATTAGTGGGGTCCTCTCTAATAGTGGGGTCGTCTGGAAGGGGGTTGAAAAAATAGTGGGGTCCTCTCTAATATTGGTAACGAAAGTGATACATCAATTGTTGATCTCTTGGATTAGTTCTTTTACTGTTTGTTAATGTTTTGTTACGGTTAAAGCTAAATAAAATATGAAGCCAAACTTGTTTTTTCAAGAATTTCGGAGAAAAATTGATATCTTTTCAACTTAAAACTTTGGTTTTATGTTCTTTTTAAATTTCTCTAATAGTGGGGTCCTCTCTAATAGTGGGGTCGTCTGGAAGGGGATTGAAAAAATAGTGGGGGACCCCACTAATAGAGTAAATACGGTAAGTATCACTGTGCATTTCTCTATCATTTCTTTCACTTTATCGTTTGAATAAAGTATTATTATTATAACTATTTGAAATCCTCAATATATAAGCTCGATCTTGTAGCTTTGTCAATTTTAAATTAGTTTTTAATGTCATATATACACGTGTCTAATTGTAGTTGTGTTTGTATATCAATTATCTTTTGTTCGTCTACGCTGTTCAATCTGTTTGCATTGTCACTTTTCCTTGTCGGATAAAGTATATATACTAAATTTCCCATCTTTTTAAGTCAATTTGGGTTCACTTTCAAGCAAATTCGAGAGTGAAAACGGGTTTTTCATAAAAATCTATAAAAACCTCTATAAAGAAATTGGCTGAATCAATTTCTATGAAAATCTGAAAAAAATATCGAACTTTTTGTGCTCTATCTTTTATTTATTAACATCAAGATTGGTTTCCTTAGCTAAAGCGTCTAAAATGCATCATCGAGCCGTCGCCTTTTTTGACTACCCGACTTCAGGCTCTCAAAAAAATCTAGACAGAAGACATTTTAAACTCGTTTTAATGTCATTTTGCAGAAAAATACTTGGCCTTTCGAATGCAATAAACCGTTGTTCAATTGGTGCATTTGTTACTTTTTAACGGAAGTACGAAAAAAAATGAAAAAGACTTTTGCATCAACCTAATAGTTTCACTCTTCTTCTCACTCACTTTATTGAGGATGAGTCGATGAAACTCTCGCAACGCATTTTCCACAGCCATCGCTCGAGCGCTGTCCACTTCCAGCTCGCGAAGCACTGGATGCTTGTGAGTGTTTGGGAATAAGACCTAGAAATCGATTTTGAAATTGATTGCTTGATGATATTCGATCGATGAACCGATTTTTGAAACTAACCCTAGCTGCGTATTCACGAAAATCGAGAAACGGCACCATCGATGAACCGAGTGGGAGTTCGGCTGTGTATGCGTTTAAAGAAGTTTGCAATTCAGCAAACGCCTCTTTACACTCAGTAGCAACCTGAAAACAAGCAGATTATTGAAATATAAAAATTAATATAAAGATTAAGATAAAGATTAAGATAAAGATCAAGATAAAGCTTTATATAAAGATTACTGTATCTAAACTACTGTAGATTTCTCGATACCCACTTTCATCTCAATCGAATCCATTTGGTGCTTCAAGTACTTCATCTGGCGCTGGTGTGAAGTCGTTTTTCGTCTGAATTTTACATTGTTTTTTGTCACATTCACATAGTAAAGATTTACCTATACATTATGCAGACACAAATCAAGCAAAGTGCCATGATAATTGTGATGAAAACGATGACACCGATGATTGCTGAGGAGACTGATTGAGAGTCATAAGAAAGCTCGCCGACTGGGTAACTGAAAGGAAATGCTTTAGCAAAATAGCGGATTACGGTAGATCATACTGTGGTTTAATCTAGTGCCAAATAAAGATCAATAAGCCTAAGTCAAACTAGAGCTAACACTACGTCCAAGTTTTTTCTAAGTCGTCGAAATTTACTCTCAAATAAACGCTCGTATCTCAGCACCAATACTTTTATTTCTGCTCGCTTTAGTATCAAATTAAAGCAAAGAGAATGGGTAATCTTTTGAGATATAACACATATTTTTAGCATTAACGACTGCTTAGAAAAACAGTGATTGAAAAGTGGCAAAAAAAGCTGATTTTTCATCATTTTTCAATGACTTTTTGCTAAGCACTGGTTAATGCTAAAAACGTGTGTTATATCTCAAAAGATTACCCATTCTCTCTACTTTAATTTGATACTATAGCGAGCAGAAAGAAACGTAATGGTGTGAAGATATGAGCGTTTGTTTGAGTGTAAACCCTGAACCACTTGTAGCACTTGGACAAGACCGTTAACAGAGTTGCATTTCCGCTTAAAACCGAATTGAAATTTGAAAGCGATAGCTGAATATCTTTTAAATCTCTTTCTCTTTAAATTCATATTCAGTTTTCTTTGAATTTCTATAACTCTTCAAGAGTTCCAAACATATTTTGAGAAAAATTTCAACCGAAACACAAAAACAGATTTCTTTTCCTATGTCAAAAGCTTTTTAGTATCGAAAGTTTGCCATAAATTCACTCAGAATTTCATATGATTACAGTATCTTTTACATATCCCAATCTCACCTTTCATCTCCGATCTTCACAATCACTTCCGGTTGCACTCCGCCACCAACAGCCGGCTTGACATTCGGCGGCCGACACGTCAACGCGTCTTTCCCAATCCCGTTCAAATTACACAAAACCCCGCCAACCGTAATCTAAAATTATTGTAGTTTTTGAAATTCCTTCAACCTTTATTTCTCCACCTGTATATCCCTTTCAAAAGCGATCCCCTTCACATCGATTGCATTTATCGATAAACTGTCCTCTCCTGGCCGGTAAAATCTTGTCTGCGAGAATTTCGAGATGTTCGGATTTGGGTAGATCTTGAATTGGTGTTTCCTGAAATCGAGCTTTCATTTTATCCAAGCCATGCACAGTACTCTGTGGGATTTCCGTCAAAGTTGAAAGCATAAGAAGCGATGATCGGATGGGAGACAGTTGGTCGACGGGTCGTCTCCGGGAAGCTCGGCGTCTTGCACAGCATTAAAGAGTCCGAATCGATCACGCAAGGAGGACCAGTCTGGAATTTGCATAGACTTATGTGTTAAATCACTTTCACTAAGTCTGTCATTGATACTTTTAGCGTATCCTTTATAAAATAAGCCTTCTACCGTAGCCTTCTACCGTAAGCCGTCTACCTTAGTCCTTCTACCGTAACCCTTTTACCGTAGCCTTCTACCGTAAGCCGTCTACCGTAACCCTTTTACCGTAACCCTTCTACTGTAATCGTAATTCTTCTATCGTAACCGTAAACCTACCTTCTACCGTAACCTCTTCAACTATTACCATCCAATTGTAACCATTCTATCGTACTAACCCTTCTACAGCTGCATTACAATTATGTACAACACTTACCTAGCTAGTAGTTAGAGATTTTGGTATACCTGTGGTGCACGTCCATCAGCGTACAAAAGCATTGCGGGTCTCTGCAATAAACGGAAGCCGCTCCCCTCCACATCCACCGTAATCCCACCGGCAATGATCGAGTGCTCCGGAGTGACTCGCTGCGTTTGGGGGTTTGGGCTAAAAAAGAAATAATGGTTGGGTGAAATCTTGTTGTATTGTGTACCTGTACTTGAATCGTGCATAGTTGTGCACTTTTAGCGGGGCTTGGTCAACGAAAACCGTGACATTCACATCGGTTTGAGAGATTCCTTGCATTGATGGATCGGATTGAACGGTGCTCGTTCGACATCGGACATGCGTTGCGTTTCGGCTCAGCACAGTGCATGGGGATTCGCCGAATCTAAAAAAAAACTCAATAAATGCTTAATAAACGGGGTGGCATTTAAATCGGCTTTGAGCCAGCCGAACCAATTGGTCGTCGTAGCCAACTGGCTAGGAGCCTAGTGTCCTAGTCGAGTGGTCGAGGGTTCGACTCCGCCGGCAAATTTTTTTATTTTTTATATGGGGTTTTCTTGCTAACAATTAGGCATAGGGATCTGTATTATTCTGTACGTTTAGGGCTTAGGAAGTGTTGTTTGTAGAACACTCCGTAAGCCATTTGTTTGTAGATGCAAAATGCAAAATGCATCAAGTCTTCAGACTCACTTGATCAACATCTCGCTTCCCGCATCTAGATCATTTCCACTCAACACCACATCAGTTCCTCCCCATTGTGGCCCTTCATTCGGTTGGATTCCTTCAACTTTTCCCTCAACATATGCGAATTGATCTCTGGTGACGGCGTAGAAATTATCCGAGTTTTGCAAACGAATCACCACTTCTCCTATACAAAATTACGAGTTTTAAGAAGGTTTTTTTTGAATCTAAACCTTTGCTTAATGGGACAGGTGCTTGGCCAGTTGTGCAGAAAAATTCCGATGACGAGATGAAATCCATTTTCCCAACCAAACAAGGCACATTAGCCACCATAACAACGCCATTCAAGTCCATAAATGATCGACCGAGATTCGAGCCGATTACACGGATCTGAAGCGATTGTTTTATAGAAAATTGGGTCCATCAAAGCTGGTGCTGGGAATGAGCTTTAAAATATTCTGGGATTCGTTCTGGGATTCGAACCCGAGACCTTTCGCTTATCAGGCAAACATTCTAGAAATGAGCTACACTAGCAGCACTAGCTTAATTTATCTAATAGTTAACAAGATTTATCTAATAGTAAGGCTTACTGGACTACGGTACTATTAGAAGCTAGAACGCTAGAAGCTAGAACGCTAGAAGCTAGAACGCTAGAAGCTAGAACGCTAGAAGCTAGAACGCTAGAAGCTAGGAACGCTAGAAGCTAGAACGCTAGAAGCTAGAACGCTAGAAGCTAGAACGCTAGAAGCTAGAACGCTAGAAGCTAGAACGCTAGAAGCTAGAACGCTAGAAGCTAGAACGCTAGAAGCTAGAACGCTAGAAGCTAGAACGCTAGAAGCTAGAACGCTAGAAGCTAGAACGCTAGAAGCTAAAAAGCTTTTTGTAACGTTAGAGTTACAAAAAGATTTGATCTATAACCTGAACCTGAACGAAAACCTTGTCAAAAAGGAGCACAATATAACTTTGCAAGTCTTTAAAACAAAGATTTGTCTATTTTCTTGCTCTTAGACAAACCCTTGTCCTTCCACTATTTGGTCCTTTCTTCGGTGAAAACGAGGCGACTGTTGGATGTGGACACAACTGGGTCGAGTTCAACCAATCGCTCGGCTTACGCCATTTGCACGCTCGTGGACGTACACATCTAAAAGTTGAATTAAACAATATTATCAACATATATTGGTAAACAAACTTGCTATCTTTTCCACACCATCCACAGTCAAATTTTGACGGATCCAACGAGAGACAAAGCCCACAATTTGACGCCAACTCCTCGCATCGATAGACCTGAATTTGGAGTTAAAATTTTCTCTCCAATCTTCTCTTCAAGATCTTCTCTTCAATTCCTAAGCATGATCTTTACTTGATCTTCAGCAAGTTTTAACTTTTGGCAAAGTCTTGACGACTTGTACTGTTTAGGACGAACTGTTTAGAACGAGTTGTACTGTTTAGAACGACTTGTACTGTTTAGAACGAGTTGTACTGTTTAGAACGACTTGTACTGTTTAGAAAGACTTGTACTGTTTAGAACGAGTTGTACTGTTTAGAACGACTTGTACTGTTTAGAAAGACTTGTACTGTTTAGAACGAGTTGTACTGTTTAGAACGACTTGTACTGTTTAGAACGACTTGTACTGTTTAGAACGACTTGTACTGTTTAGAAAGACTTGTACTGTTTAGAACGAGTTGTACTGTTTAGAACGACTTGTACTGTTTAGAACGACTTGTACTGTTTAGAACGACTTGTACTGTTTAGAAAGACTTGTACTGTTTAGAACGAGTTGTACTGTTTAGAACGACTTGTACTGTTTAGAAAGACTTGTACTGTTTAGAACGAGTTGTACTGTTTAGAACGACTTGTACTGTTTAGAAAGACTTGTACTGTTTAGAACGAGTTGTACTGTTTAGAACGACTTGTACTGTTTAGAACGACTTGTACTGTTTAGAACGACTTGTACTGTTTAGAAAGACTTGTACTGTTTAGAACGAGTTGTACTGTTTAGAACGACTTGTACTGTTTAGAACGACTTGTACTGTTTAGAACGACTTGTACTGTTTAGAAAGACTTGTACTGTTTAGGACGAACTGTTTAGAACAACTTGTACTGTTTAGAACGACTTGTACTGTAAATTGGGCATTGAGAATTGCGCCAAATGGAATTCCCATTTACCAGAACTTTCGTTTTGTTTGAGTTTGATATCAAAATGTAGCCCTTCATTTGGGCTACACAATGATATAAAAAACTTTTAGAAGAATTGCTATTTAGTACAAGAAAAATGGTGGCAAAGTGAGAGCACATCTGTACATCGCAATACTAACAACGACGCTTGTTTTTAGCTAACTTTGATTAGAATTTTGTCTTCGTTGATTCAAATTCATATTTTACTAGCTATAAAAAGCCTTACCTCAACAGCTGTCCCATTGACATTATCGAATGAGTGACTGATTTCAGAGATTGTCGACGACCAAACCACTTGAAAATCGACTGGCGCTGTGCCGTCTTTCATCGAGAGTTCTGATTGATCAAAGCGCATCTCATCGCAGCTAAAATATTCAGATATTCAGATATTCAGATATTCAGATATTCAGTTAATCTAGAATCTAGTTAAAAAATTGATGAAATTGATGAACTTTTGCACTTACACAACAGCTTCCTCTCCTTCCAATCGAGCGATTTTATCATGCATCATTGTGCCGATTCGAAAAGTGCATCGAAAATCCGTCATGTAAGTCGGGTCAAGATTTGAGATCTGAAAGCTTTTAGATTAGCTAAAAGAGATTTTAGATTAGCTTTTCTAAAAGGCATTTATACTATCGTAATTCTTTTTTAATTCAGTTGTTAATCGACTCAAAAGACTACTTTAAACATTGCGTAAACTGATCGTGAATTTTATGACCTTTCTAAGATATCTTTTAG